>JAJLZS010000007.1:0-747841 GCA_030572335.1 Petasospora nakhonratchasimensis
AACAATGCCCGTGACCGAAGATCCCGCAGAATCAGTATAGGTCGTCGTATATGGAACTGGAACGGTCTCTGGAATAGTAGTTGATCCAGTAGCGAATGCTCCATTAGCGTCCGTAGTTGGATAGAAACTAACAACACCAGTCACTGAGGAACCAGCTCCATTGGTGTAAGTAGTACTGTACGCGTTTGGAACAGTCCGTGGGGGAGTGGATGGAACCAAAGTAGTAGCTTTATTACACGACCCAGCTGCGTAGTTCGCGAGGGAAACACATCCATAGTCCATGGATGTTGAATAGATATTACAATTTGAAAGTGATACAACTCCACAAACCAGAGTTTGTAAAAGATTTGTCAAAGCAGATCCAATGTTACCGGTGTAGAAAACAAGGTACTCGTTGTTACCTTGGTGATCTTTTACGGTCCATTGAAAAGCAACGTACTCAGCAATACAGAATGTCGCTAGATCTGCAACAATAGTAAGGTACGGCATTGTTGCAGTGTAGCTAACAATGAAGGCACCCTCATTCAAATTAACAACACCTTGAACATTGCTGATATGTAGACCTTCATCATAAACTTTGAAATCAGAAGCTTGGACAGTTTGAGCAAAGTTGAAGTACCAGGTCAAAGTATACTGACGATAGACAACTGGGACAAATCCAACAACGGAAGTAACACTCTGTGCCTCAACAACGTAAGCGTAATAGAACTTCTTGTCGTTCAGGGTACCAACACTGGTTCCATATTGACATAAATCATTATCCACAACATTTGTGGCCAGTGAGGATGTTACAGTTTGGATACCACTCACAACAGAAAGTGTTCCTGTGGACGCAGCACCACGAGCCAGCTGGAGTTGTACCAACAGCCCAAGAAATAATGAAGCTAATATTGACTTGGGTCTCATTGTGAATAGAATATACAATATACTATTGATTGTCTTTATCTGGAGGGATTGAAGAAAAGGGAGTTCTAAGAGAAGTATGCCGTATTATTATCATTGAAATGTATGGGCACTAGGGTCTTATATGATGCAAAGAGAGACAGCAGAATCAAATCCAGCCTATAGAGTATTTACCGTTAGTGTAAATCTAGAAACTGCTGTATGTAAAGGATTCATGGCATGTGTGCGTAAATTATTATGATGTCAGATCACAGACTTTGCTGTAGTACACTTTAGAAAGACTAGGTACTAGTAAGAAATTATAGATCAGAATTAGAAGCATGATGTTACATGAAAATACATCCAAAATCCCTAACTAACCCTATTTTCCTCTAGAGTTTTGGATTGATGTTTGCAAACTCAAACAATACGTAAGTTTCTGTCTGTCTTTTGGGAGAGTTAAAGCTGGCAAAGAATGATTGGGTACATTACTCGTTCTGTGACCGCAATGATTATCAAGCTTTCAGAAGTTAGGAAGACCCTAGAAATGATGAGTTCATTTGAATCGGTACATATGTGAATATGGACTGATATTCAGGTGGTAAAAGGACAGTAATGCTTATCCCTTTTTGGTGCAGTTATTTGTAGACATTTGTGAGAAGAACATAGATCACTCACTTAGACGCAGGCTTAACGGCGGGTCTAAGAAGGTAGATCTTCAGTAGATCTAGAAAACTGACATGATTTCTTTGTATAAAATAATGTGATTATCAGTAACAATTGTGCAGCTTGCATGCCATCCTGTATGTTTTTGTTTTAGGGAACTTCTGCATTTTGGGCAGCAACCGTTCGTATTTAAAGATATCTCGATCAACTTTCCTCCAGCGATCATTTTTGCTCTTAACATATGCTTCGCCTAAACTGAGGTCCATCATTATAGTTCTGGTAGAAGAAGAGGAATTCAAACATATTCAATTATATTTACAAATCTCTAAAGCCAACATAAATCTGGGTGCTCTCCATTTCTTTGAAATAAAGCGCTTCTGACTAGAAAACTGATTCGAAGATCTTCAGTGTTGTAACTTTAATAAGATGCACTTACTCTCTTTTCCTATGGCATAACTCTGCATGTCAGCTGTAGTTAGTACAACTACCTAATACATCTTTCAGCGCAAGAAATAGCAGCGCTGGTGATAAGTTAACACGAGACGTTCTCTCTTTTGCTCTCGCTCTCTTCCCTTGCGCCATTCTAAAGGGAGAAGGCCCATCATCGCCCTGCAAGCTGAGGCTGTCAGCGAAACGAGAAGACAGCTGCCGCCTACTCTGGCATCAACTGGCGCGCAGCAGATCACGGATCCCTGCTAATCTTCTATGCTCTTTTCTTTTACCAGTAGTCAACGAGCATAGTGAGATGTATAATATCTCTGTTCAAACAGTGCGTTAGGTGTTTATAAATGGCCAGGCCTCTCAGCTTCCCAAAAAGTCTCTAGGGCTCTCGTACCAAGGTTTCAATAGATCTAAAGACGCCCTTTCCCCACAAATTCAAAGTTATCGCACCGAAATATACATATGAGCTATCTTTTCCTCAAACATAACTCCAAAGGTGCAGCTCCCAGGACTAAATCCCAACAGCATAATTCATGTCATTACGACCACGGAGTCCAAAACTATATCAACCATTTCTCATGTTGCCCAGAGAAAAGAACAGGTCCAGATTTAATAAAGTAAGAACTCAGGTAATTCTGCATGCTGATGCACGTTTTTTTCCTGCTCTATGGGACGCGCATTATATTCTCTAGCCGATCCCGCTAGTATGAAGAGCTTGCTTGAATCCTTGAGGTGACTCCTTCTGGCGTCTACCCGAAGAGATACATATCCGAATGCAGGTAACTGGTGATGAGATTATCGGCATCTGTCTTTATTGGTCTGCTTGACACCAAATCCACACATGCCCCTCTACGATGCTTCACGAAAATAGGGTGCGAGTTTACTCAAGGAACAAAAGAGCATCAAACACAGGCTCGCCCTGCTGTCGTCCAGGATAAACTATTTGTCACCAAATATCTTTCCTGCTGACCATATGCCATGCACAAAACTCTAATTCAATGGCGTGTACTTTTCTGGATCAAGCCTGAGCAAATCTTAAATCAAAGTGCACCCTCCCACATCCAGTCGTGAAAAAGAATACTATGAAGCGCGCGTTTTCCCCTTCTCCTTGGAACATCCCCCAGATGTACTTCTGACGCACGCAGCAAAGAAAAATGCAACCTCAAATCAATTATTAGCTGTGGTATTCTCTCTTTGGGCAGCAGCAGGACTGAAAATCACCACACTAAGGGCTTTAAAGTTTAAGATGAACCCAGATCTAAGTTCGCCATCTAAACTTGGAGAAGCAAAGTCCAGCTTGTTGCCCGCATATACGCAAGCTATGTTGAACAATTAACAGCGCTCTTTGGCGTTGACATTAGGCCGTTTCTACAAAGATTGTATAATTAGATTACATGCATTTTTCAATGAAGCCTACAAATCGCATATGCTGGTTCTTTTTTCAAGGAACCACAGGCCAAGAATTGCTGTCTATGTGGTCCGGTAACGTTCGAAGAGTGACGTATATAGAAGGACCTATGCAGCGCGAAAAGGAAGGAAAAGGATTGGTATAATTAGGTCTCTCGTAAATCAATCCATCATACACTTTACTCAATGGATTTCTTATTTCTGCATTATGAGATAAGGCCTTCATCGTAACTTTGTAATGTGAACATTCTGGTGGTATACTTAGCTTAAAATTTTTGTTATACTCTGGGTTTTTGATGTCGCAGGCGCTCAAAAGCATTGTTTCTATCTGAGAATCTTCGCTCGCACCGCCCTCCTTTCAGGACCTTGCTAAGCTGGCTGCTACACTTTGCTTCTCTAACCTGTGCTTGTCCCTTAACTACAGCGGGACTGCATTCAAATATACAAATATGAATAATTTTAGGCGAATCCTCAACTTGATGTCCTATACCTCTCAGAGACTCCCTCCCCTCCAGAAGGATGCCAAGCCGTTACCTCGGGACACAAGGAATTCCGCCCTCATGGAGCGCGTTGTCAAAGATGTTATGACCTATTTGTCTACACAATTCCTTGGTAGTACTTGACGAGAGATGTATTCAACATGCGAACTAATCCGTGAATTGAGTATTTATTCAATTTCACAGAAGATTAGGGCACCTTTTTTATTACTATTAATGACATCATATAGGAGGGAATTGTATGTATGTTCCCGAGCTCAGTAGTTTTCAGTTACGTACTCATATAGCTTATTAGCTAACGTGGTATCGTTAGGAATACCGTATTCATGCTCAGAGACCCTTAGTGTCAAAAACTCATCTGTCTTACCATGTCTTACCAGTCTTTTCACAACATTCAAGTCACACCAAAAAGCATGCTCCAGCTCCATATCATGCTCCAAGTGTAGGTTGACGTCATCTACAACTGCAACACAACCGAGCATGATGTTTGCCGGGAAGGGCCAAGGCTGGGATCTGACAATGTTAACTTCTTTGACGACCAGCCCACTCTCCTCCCACACTTCCCGTTTTACGGCCTCCTCTATAGTCTCCGCTGGTTCGATAAATCCTGCAATATGCGTATACATTCCTTCCGGGAACTTTCCATTCCTAGTCATGAGCACTTTGTCCTTGGTGTTATTGAGTACACAGGTGATCAGTACTGGGTCCAACCTTGGGAATGAAGCATTTGACACGGGTGCTGATTTCACAGGGCACGCAACCTCTTGAGAGGAAGTACACATCAGTTCTGACCCGGCATTAACCGCTATGGTACGTTCTCCACATCCCCGACAATACGGAGTTGTAGAAATCCATTCAAGATACATTTTTCCATGAGCAAATAAGTTTGCTTCTGGATAATCCAAGTGTCTGTTAATGTCTTCACGTGACAATAAAGCCTTGATGTGCTTCTGAGCATAAACCTTGTTGGAAAAGGACTTGTGTTTTGATATGTCGAGTGCAAACCATGGAGTTCCCGTGTACTCCTTGTACTTAAACGGGGAGAACTTGGATGTGTCAAGCCCCAGCATGTGCACATGAGGCAAATTGATCAAGTCCTGATTTTTCTCCTGGTTGGCGGTTACCCAGGCATCGAGAATCTGACGATTTTCTGATCCCAGGGTAGAGTAGTCAAGGGTCAACAGCTTGTTCTGAGCTACGTCGACGACTGGAGCCGCATTGTCAAAGAAGATAATCTTTGCATATGGCGAGGTGATTGCCTGTGCCACAAACTGTGCGTCTGTTCTAAGGAAGGAGTGCCTATTTAAGGTGTTTGTTCCAAAGTAAACATCAGAGCTCGACGACAGTAAACGAGCGCAACTCCGGGCAAGCACAGGAAAGGGTAGCCTTTTTATGGTCATTCTTGTAGAGGTATCTCTTCGTTCTAATCCAATTGATCAGTTATTCTGATAACTGAAGTTCTGAATGCTGAAGGTAACTGTGATATTTGCAGCAGCGGCCGTTGACGAAGACTTGATGAGTGATTTCCCCTGCTTGGACTGGTGTGGAGTATTCTAAAGCGTCGTACTCCGGCCAGTGGATCAGAAGTTTTGGACACAGAATATTCCCCTTTTGGGAAAGGCTGCATATGTCATTTATTGTCAACTATCCGGTAAAGCTGTGGCCGTTTATGAATGATATTCACCGTCGACCATCACTCCAAATGGGACGTACTGATTAAGCATCCTCTGGGATGATGTGTTCTATTTTCAGGCCTTTCACTCCCCCTTCACCCCCTGCCCCGCAAACACATACCGGCCATTATACGCTCTGCCTACGCTGCCGGGCTTTTGCTAGCACACCTGTCCCAATTCCGTTAAATAATGTGCGTAATGCGTCGCCAGGGGTGGAACCTTCATTCCCATTTACGGAATTAATTCCAGATGTGTCACATAAAGACGGCCCATCTACACATTCACGCGGCATGGCACATCAGACTACACTGATAACGACCACACAGTGCTGTGCAAGGGAGTATTGTAGATGTGTTTTGCAAGCTCTGTTAGGGCCACACCGCGAATGCCCGCTCAAGTTAGTGAGGTTGCATTTCAAACTCTTGTGACATATGACAGTACGCTACCATGGAGGTAGTCCTTTTACTGGGGAAAAAGGACCATGCGAGCCATCCTGTCTGAGGGTAGTCTTGATATAATCAGCACGCGCTGCGTCCGGTGGTTTGGAATAAGTCCGTGCTGATTGCTTGGCTTCAGGCTGCTTGTTGCTGTGTCCAATGGGCAGTACTGAAAGGACTGATTACAACATCCACATGAATAGTTGACGCAAACCTAGTTTCAAAAAGGTGGGCGGCTCCCAAAAGGATTGTCTCTATGGTCCGTGTGCACACACACGCGCGGACTTGTTCCGACGGTGGCGGTAACGATCTAACCCAGCGGCGGCCCTCGCCCCACAACGTCTCAATGGCCATGGGGATTGTATGTATGGTGTGATAAAGTGGGTTCAGGGCGGCCTGGTGGGCCTGTGCCGCGCCCGCCTCCGTAGGTGTGTAAGACAGGAAGGGATCGAAAATAGCACCTTTTATGTGTAGTGGAGGTCTAAGACTACAGGGGAGCGCCAAGAGCGCTTGGGGTATTTCTTTGCCAATGGGGAAAGCAGTGGAGCGCGAGCCAGTGAGCGCGAGGGCAATTGCGAGAGGGATCGGGGGAGAGGATGGGTGGAGATCTCTCCATATACAGATAATTAAGTGCTTCCAGCGGCATACCAGTGTTTCAACACCAAACCAGCACAACCGGGCGTGAAACTACAAAAGCGAGTTTCAATGTGTAGACAGAGTTGGCAACTCCGCTGAAGACACGGGTTTTGGGCAGAAACTCAAAAGAGGGTTTTAGTGCTATGTTTCCGGGTCTGGCTTTGTTGTGTGTTTTTGTGAGGGTTTCCCGTTCCCCCACAAGAAAGAACAGGCATTCACTTTCTTCGTCCATTGCTGTGTGGACAGTGTCCTGCCTCTCTTGGGGCACTGGCACTCTTGGGGCACTCTCGAGGCTCTCTCGAGGCTCTCTTGGGGCTCTCTGTTGTGAGTAGTTAACCTGTGTCCCGTGTTCTCCAAACAGCTACAGTCAGCAACACCGCCCAGAATTCCACTCCGGTGGCATTTAAGTTTCTTTTTCATAGTCCGTTTCCTCAAGAGGAGTTTAAAAAAAAGAAAGCTGGGTGCCCACGCGGGCCCATAAAAAAGAAAAGCTGACACAGCCAAAAAGCAAAAAAAACAGTGGATAAAAAGAAAAAAAAGATTAAAATTATAAAAAAAACCAGTAGAAACACAGAGTGCGAAGTGCGCGTACCGTCAAATTTAAAAAAAAAACCTCCCAGGAGGCTCAAAAGACAAAAAGGAAGAGGAAAAAAGCTCCCGTTCAAAAGACGAAGGGAGAAAAAAAAAAAAGAAGGGATTTTACTGACGGCGTTTCCCTTTCTCACTTACTCACCATTATCCAGCAACCATCCCCCCGAACCCAACTCAACACCAAAACCAATAAACACCACCCAAAAACACGGAACTAGAACAGCGGCTACCAATATATATACACCCAGATACCTAGCACATAAACCGCCCTGCCCAGTTTTGTTGTCCCCCTAGTCCCACCCACAAAAGAAAAGAGACAGCCGCCTTTTCTCACTCCCCCTATCGGCAGCCAGATTTGCCAGATTTGCCAGATTTGCCCCCATTCCACCAAGGCCCGCCCACTTTGAAGCGCCACCCTGAACAGCAGCGAACACTATCGTTTTAGAAAGCATCGCTCTCGCCACTCTCTCGCCACCATCGCTCTGCTTGAACTGCTAAAGAAATAGCTCTGGTACCCTGCACCCGCTTCCGCCCTGTTTTCCAAACCGCCATGAGCTCCCACATCAATAATAACAACGACACCAACGAAAACCACGTCTTCTCGGAGGACCAGACGTTTAGAAACGTCTTCTTCGACCAGTCGAAACGTGGCGTCGCTTCAAACCCGCACGAGGAGTCTACGCACATCAAGAGAGCAAGACTCGACTCAACCATCTCGCTCCAGCAACAGCCTGCCCGCCCAGACACTACCTCCGTCGGCGCATCCCCGGTGTCCCCGTCAGCATCGACAGAGCTCACCCAGACCGACGACGTGGTTGCTGCCGCAGTCAGCGAGCTCGAAATGTCCTCTCTCGCCTCCTTTGACGAGTCCTCCTTTGTGTCCACACCTTCGTGCACAACAGGCGTCGACGCAGATGATTTGCCACACTCTCAGACCAACCTCCATCACCATCACCATCATAACCTCCACCACACCCATCTCCACACCACCCATGGACCTTCCGTCTCGGGTTCGGAAACACCTGCAGCTTCCCCAAAGGCTTTCTCAACTGCTACCGTCACCTCGACATCTACCTCGACCAAAAGAAAAAGAAACTCATCAAAGACACTGTCCTCCGCAACACTGTCTTCCTCAAACACATCCTCTGCTAACACACACAACACTCGCAGAATCCGCAAATACAGATCAAGATCGCTTCCAAACATTACATACACCTCAAGAAGCTTTGACTTTTGCGCAAGAATCAAGCCAGTTGTCGAGGCTGCCTCAATCAAGCCGACCACTTCCTCTTCTTCAACAACTACAACCATTACCCCTCCCCCGCTTCCACCAGTCAACATCCAATCCCTTCGCGAGATTGATCTCACCGAGATTTTGAAGAACCCTCAACTGAGACACGACATCCTCTTTGACCCACAGCTGCAGTTTAGACCAAACCTCGATGGTGAAAGAGGAAGACGTAAAAAAATCACCTACGACAAGTACTGGGCCAGTGTTCGTGATGAAATTGAGGCTTACTACATCAACCACCATTCATTTGACCCAAATACCTCAAGACTTCCAAACTTGTTCACCACTTTGAAAGAGATCCTCATCAGCTTGCTGCCATCTAAGGACAAACAAAACGTCATGGAAGTCTTGGACATTGAACTGATCATGCAACAGTTGAGTAAAAACTCGGTTGACTACGTTGAGCTCGCAAAATGGCTCTCTGGCATCTTCAAGTCTCACTGCGCTCCAATGAGAGACTCATGTGTCGATGACATGATCACCTTGTTTCTCGAGGCTGATGCCGAACGCTCTGTCGCAAAGCTTGTTGAAGGCCTCAGATTGATTTTTAGCATCTTGGAGGCTATGAAACTGGACGTTGCAAACCATCAAATCCGCATTCTCAGACCAGTCCTTGTCCAGACAGCAGTAGATTTCGAGCGTGACTACTTTATGCAAATGATATCTCGCTGCAAACTCGACATTACAGACTCGACAAACTGGTTTAAGAGATACCACCAGAAGACTTTGCCATCTACCTCTGCTTCTGCCTCTCCAAGTGTTTCCATTGTTCCAGCTGTCTTGAGTTTGTTATCTTGCTCTAATATGGTTTCTGAGTTCCCATCATCATTGGCTTTTGACCACGCTAGACTGATCGTATTGCGCGCAAACGTTCGTCAAGTTGTCTGCTTGCAACTCTGCTTGGCACTCTATCGTCAGATGGTATCTCAGTGCTCCTCCAACACACAACAAGACCGTACAAAACTACTGTCCCGGGAGTCTTTGGATCGCTTGAAGAAGGAGATCTTGGCGATTATCACAGACGACAATGGTAACGTGAAGTGGACTCGCAACATTGGCGCCATTGCCCTCCAGTTGACTCGCCGTTCAGCACCACAGGAATCTGTTCCAAGGGATGTCTCTGTAGAGTTTGCAGTCTCTTGGCTTATTAAGCAGACTCAGCCGTCTGCTAATGTCTACTGCCTCATGGAGCAACGTGTCTTCAACATGATCGCTGAAAACGTTGCTGAGATGGAAAGCACCGACGACTCCGCTAAGATGACTTCAGTCATGCCAGTTGCTGGCTCATCTTCCAATGCTGCTGCTCCAGTTGCAACTCCACTCGCCTCTTCATCTGCTGCCAATAAAGAGGAGGATGACATGGCATCCATTGCCAACCGTATTGCTCTTTTGACCAAGTTCCACTGGAGCGTCTTCGGCTCATACTACACCTCATCTTTGAACTGAGGCGTTTATCAATAATTCACAGGCACAAACATTTTTCACGCACATCACAAACGACAACAACAAAAAAGAAAATAAATTCATCTCTTGTTCATATCTATTATTTCACCTTGAGCCTTGAGGTTTTGCATGTCTGACAATTTTTTCCGACCTCTTACGCACTCCTTTCTTTCTTCATCACCACGTTTTCTACTGTTATTTTTTGTCATCATATCCATAATTATCCCTTTTGCATATGAGTTATCTACACCTTTTAGTTTTAACTCTACCTAACTTTTGTTTTTTGAACCTCACGTCATTCACATTTTTTGCTGTGGTTTTTATACCATACCCCACACGCTTTCGCTTGACCTCACAAGGATTTTGCTCTTTCTCTTCTTAGTTTTCATTTTATCCTTTATCACTTTCATGATGTATTTTTTTTCACTCCTTTCGAGATTTTTATAAGGTTCGGTTTTATTGTTGCTCGGTTACTTACTACGTTTTTCACAAAAAAAAATGATATGATATTATTCACGAGATACTGAAAGCTTGTAGTATATATGGGTGGTGCCATGCAATGCTTATTATATACAAACATCATGGCCCTAAACCCATCCCACACCAAAATATTTCGTGTATGAGCGAAACTTCAGGATTTCAGATTATTAACTACTGAAATATGTTTGGATCTACAAATTATCACTCCCAATCTTGAAATACCATCTTTAGATATATAATCACTTGGTAAGCCTCTTAGGGGTCAGAAAATCTTAATGTACACCCGCACACCATCCACACACCATCCGGACATCACCATTAATCTTACAGTTCCTATAAATCTAAATAACTTCTGATACACCTATATTTTGAGATAAATTAGTGCTGAATTACAAATAAAATATTGATTTAAAATAGTATGATACAATTGTGTATTTAGAAATTAAGTTTTTATTGTTTTTTTGATGAAGTGTACTGATAAGTATATTTCTCTTATTCAATAGGTCAAACTGTTTAACTATGAACCTTAATATTTAAATATTTTCTCCATTCTTTTTTCCTTTTACTATTGTTATTTATCATAAGTTATCAGAGGGTCATAATGATTTTTTTTATAAGACTACTGCTTTCTAGGAATCCTCAGATTACAAGGTGTTGGTACACACTGAACTCTTAAGCCATAGATGACTTGGGAACATATATAATACGGTGGCTGTGGCATATGCCGGAGTATCAAACTCTTATGTCAATTATTGAACTGTACATATATCCTAAGACAGTAACATCAACATGTCAAATCTTTTTTCCAAATCGTTCAATCTTAATTCGACCGACTTCTGCAGTTCTTTCAACTGTGTTTCTGTCAAAACATCTTGTACATCTCTTACTGGTTTACACACAAGTTTGAAAGAGATGGCAAACCTCTGGACATCAACAACAATGTTCTTTAACTCCTGGCCATGAATCATGCAAGCCTGCTTTTCTTCTTTTGTGGATAATGTCTCACTGACGCCTTTCAGGATGGTGACAAAATCATCAAGGAGGAACAGTTGTGTAAAGTCGCACACCTCTGCAAACACTTTTAGTAGGTCGTTCTGAGTTGTATAAGTCTCTTCTGCATTCAGGAACTTTATGTGCTGCTGAACTTTATATAGTTTTTCTGTGTCTTTATCAAGCGACTCTTTGGTCCATGCAATGTCATCTTTCAATGGGGACGATGGTAGTGTGGAGACGTTTGCGCTGAGTTGCGTAATGAGGGATTGGAGCAATGGGAAGGTAGTAAAAATTGGTGTGTAGATGGATTGAAGAAGCCTTCTGAGAGACGGAATTGTCGGATCGTTGTTTGCAGGTGGTAGCAACATTCTCGTTTGTATTAACTGAGTGCTGAGAGTCTATTGTTTATAACAGTGTTGAGTGCTTGCGAGTTGACTGTTCAGCCTTTTTTTTTCTGATCTAGGAACATGCGTACATACGGTAGATACGCACTAACTAGTACTTTTTGGCGTATGCTTTATATTCAGGCTTCTACAGACTCAATTATTATCGCAAAAAAAAAGTGTATAATCTATGTAGTTATGTATGATTGATCGAATCAAATATGTTTTTCAGAAAACACCGATGCCAAAATTGGGACACTCTGAGTAGTCAAGGCCATCCATTGTGAAGAAGTCGTCGTCCTCATCTTTTGAGAGTGCTGTCTTGCTCGTACTTTTCACCAGGCCTTCTGTCCAATCATCCACAACCCTCCCAAAGTTGTATAGTTCCTCTAGCAACACGTCGTATGCGTTGTCGTAGCTATCGAAGCCCACAACCATAACATCTGCACCGCTGTAGGGGCTTGCGTTGAATTGTGTCATGTTCTCGCAGTGTTTGAGGAAAGTTGTGTATCTCTCAAATATCGGCTTTATTCCCTCAGCAAGCTCCGAGAATTCTTGCTTGTAAGAGCTGTCTGTGAGTCTGGACAAGAGTCTCAATACTTGTGTGTCTAACGGTATGAGTTTGCTTTTGAGCATATGCATGAGTGGTAGGAGATCAGAGTCTGGCGATGAGAGCGCTGTGAGGTATTTCTCTGTGATGTTGATGTTGGACACTCTGTCGCTTAAGACAAGACTCTGCTCAGAGAACTGGGGATATAATGTAGATATTGTGCTAAGTAGGGTAAACAAGCTCTGTTGCATTGTGTGTAGGTTGGTAAAGAGAAGATCAGTGAGATGCTGGTGGTCTTTCTTGAGTCCTTTCATGGCCATATTATGAGCAGTGTTCTAATGGGTAACGAGAAGACCCACTCAATTTTTTTTTAGTTATAATTCCTTTAATATATAGATGTCTATCATAAAATATAGGGAAATATACCTATCTTTTAAAGGGGGGACCAGACAATAAAGCGATGTGTCATAGGATATAATAGGTTGAGTCATACATAAGCCTGCGTCGGGATCTGCTGCATACTAAGAGAGAGAGAGAGAGAGAGAGAGAGAGAGAGAGAGAGATGAGATGGTCAGGGGATCTGATTTGTTTGGTAGTATGATAAATGTAAGGTTTTAGGCAAGAATCCATAGATTTGTACCAACGATTATTGGAAGCAGTTGAGCTAGGGGAGAGCTCGCTGTTTTCGACCGTCTACGCAATGCCGAGTTCGTCAGTATCTCGGGATCGTATAATATAGTGGAGAGCAGAACAGCTATAGCGTAATGTACACAATCAAATCATTCAGACATGGTACAGATTAGATCCTCTGATAGCGCAGATACAACGAGTAGTGCACGTTGTCTTATATTTGTCTCATTCGTCTGCTATGCTCTATTTCTATTTGTTTGATTTGCTTGATTTGCGTTGATGTGCGCGCGATAGGCCAGAGGCCAGAGGTTTTGTACCTCATATGTGGCTGCTTTATCGTGTCGAGTTACAGTAGGACACACATAGGTCTTATAGAGACAACCTCCCAAAGCAGACGTATACTTAACAGAAGCTAAGATGCCGGGGTGGCTTCGATAGGGGCACCGTTCGGTCTGGCCGGCCAACAGAGAGCGGGCTACAGATGGCTTATATAGTAGAGGGGATCTGTAGAGCACGTTGTTCTGGGCTATTTCAGGTCTTTGGCCATTTTCATGTTTCCAACGTGCCCCCATATACAAATGTGTATATGAGAAGCCTACACTCCATGGCACAAGACCTCTCTAGATTGCTGTCAGTTTTTGCCCATGTGGGATTTGAGGATTTCCCACACACAGCTTTCTCTGCAATCTGCGTACCCGAGTGTCTAGAGTGTGCGGAGCCGGGCACAGGGCCCCGAAAGCTCCCTACAACGCTGACTACAACCACAATCACACCCAGATGGCGAGTTTATCCTGTGCTGGTATTTACAAGGTTCGGGTCGCCAGATAGCAAGGGGGGCAAGTCCTGTCTGCAATTTCTCTTGTGCAATTAGAGGTCGTGTGCTGGGCAACTCTTGTGACCTGCACGTGGCCTACACGTGTGCCACGCCCATTATACTTCACCCAGGCCCCGGTGGGTCCCCATATGGCACATAAAAACGGGTCATCTTTCTCTCTCTTCCCTTTATACTTGTAGAGGTGTGTTAGTGCATCGTTATCGTTGTCTGTTTATTTTGTTGTTCTGTTTCGTACAACTATCGTCTCATAGCATACTACATTAGGCCAGGAGTCCGCCACACTGGGTACACACAGATCACACGACCAGAAGCGAAGATGATCCCATCACCACCGGAGCTTAAGCCAACCATCATCCAGATGCAGAGCAACGTCGAAAACAACGACGAGTCTGCTGTTTCTGACAAGCCAATAGACACCGCCGGTACCAGCGATGATGCTGACAAGGAGAAGCCAAAGAAGAAGAGAAGACGCTCGTCTGCCTCGCTGGTGTCCCAAAATGAGATTGAGAAGCGCCGCCGTGAGCACAAGACTGCTCATTCGATCATTGAGAAGAAGAGAAGAATTCGTATGAATAGAGAGTTTGAGGCGCTAAAGTTCCTCATCCCAGCATGCAGAAACAACCTCAACACATCGAACAATGGGGGCGAGGGAATGTACAAGCTCACCATTCTTCAGGCCACGGTCGATTACATCAAGTACCTCCACAGAGTCATCAACATTCAGCAGGAAGAACTCGTCCAGCGCTTGCCAGAGTGGCGGCAGGAGGTTCTCGACTTTGCCAAGGTTGATGTTAACACTGATAAGTACAGAAACTTGAACAACGAATTCAATTTTAACCAGCTTTTTGAGAACTTCAACATCTCCCAGAGAAGTTCTCTTTCAGATGCCAACCCCACCAACAGGTCAAACTCCCTCTCCTCTTCTTCAACTGCCGGGAATGGCAGTAGTTATTCAAGGACCACTACCAGACAACAGTCCGAATCATCAAACACAGTGAGACTCCGTGCAAATTCTTCTGCAAGCGACCCTCTCCAAGCTTTTCAATCTTTGCCGTCCCCAATAATCACGCCAGAGTTATACCCACACTCCTCTCTCGTTTCTAACTCCAAATCACTCAGCACTCCATCCACAGATTCCATGGGAAACTACAAGGCGACTTTCTCGGCCACCACATTCAAACAGGATTTCCAGTTCCCTATGAACCCGACGATAGCAGCTAGTAACAAGCGTTCACCAGTTATGGCTGCTCTGCCATCTTCTTCTCATTCCTCTAATGCCAGTACACCTCTAACGTTACCACTACCAAATGGAAGATCTTCTCAGACTTTTGAACAATTGCCAAACTCTGCGCTGGAAGAACAAGGCGATGCTGCTACCAAATTGGAAAGCATTCAAGAGCAGGGTGTGTTCGATACGGAGGAGAGTGCATCAAAAGCGTTGCTTTCTATGAAGAAGGATGGATCAGTGACGTCGATACGCTCATTGTTAAATTGACAATCGCTTCATATATGGGCATATATGAGGACTTAATGGGTTAAAAATGTGGGTTTATTATTAACATGGAGATGGGCGATTCTCCCTCAGGGATGATTGATTATGATAGAAATTTCCAGATTTATATGCTTTGTTTTTTTTAGTTCCAGTGTGTATTTTTAAGTTATTTGTTCATTGTTTTTGTTCTAGTTAGATGATTATCATATGTATATAAAAAGCAATAAGCTGAAGGTCAATCTGCACTGCTCTGATAGAAAGCAATTTTATTCGAACCTTTCTTTTGTCTAAAACATCCTTTTCTGTTCAGGAACAAGATCAATCATTTTACCTGTAGCAAGACCACTTCTGATGTTATCAATGACGCATTTCTCCATATCATACAGTGTTTGCACTGCGTGCGTCCCCATGTGCGGAGTGCAGATGACATTGGACATCTCTAAAAGCTCCACAGGCGGATGTGGTTCATTTTCATAGGCATCTAGTCCAGCAGCACTAATTTTACCAGATTTGAGATATTTTATTAGTGCCTTTTCATCAATAACGGCCCCCCTTACAGTATTGAAAATAATGACGCCAGATTTCATCTTCTCGATCAATTCTTCACTGATCAAATGATGTGTTGAACTGTTCAAAGGACAATTCAAGCTTAAGACGTCGGAAATTGCAATGAGCTTTTCCAAGGAATTACAATACTCAGTATCTTGCTCAAGTTCTGGTGCAAGTCTTGTTCGGTTATAATACACAATCTTTTCGAATTCCAGAGCTCTTGCACGGTCTCTTACAGCACGGCCTATTCCACCCATTCCAATTATTCCGAGAACCTTACAAGTTGGATTAATTCCCTCTTTAGCCCCAGCCCCAAATCCACCGATGGACCACTTTCCTTCCATCAGCAACTGATTCCCTTGTTTAAAGTTTCTCATAGATCCAAGTAGGAGGAATATGTTTGCGTCAGTAGTAGACTTATTGACAATATCTGGACAATGAGCCAGCTGAATAGACCTCTTGGATAATGGATCCACGTCATTTTG
This sequence comes from Petasospora nakhonratchasimensis, assembly GCA_030572335.1. Lineage (NCBI taxonomy): Eukaryota > Fungi > Ascomycota > Saccharomycetes > Phaffomycetales > Wickerhamomycetaceae > Petasospora > Petasospora nakhonratchasimensis. The sequence goes on from JAJLZS010000007.1 coordinate 16,362, forward strand.
GTCATAACCGGCACCTTGATGAGCAATATACTTCAATGACTCTGGGAAATGCTGGACCAGTTTTTGATCAAACCGGCCGAGTCGATCACCGGCGAGGTATCCCCTTGCAATTGCAACGACCCGGGAGTACTTTCCGTGGAAATCTTTGATAAATTGTTCTCTTCTATAGAACTCGTCAAAATGAATGACCTCGTACTCCTTTTCAAATCGATCTCATACCTGTTGACCGAATCGAATGGGGTCTGTGTGTAGGGCGAGGGGTTTCATGGCTTATTACCGTAGGCCCAGGATGTTTGCAAGACATAAAACACAGCAAGAAAGATGCCAGCTCACCAGAATAGCTAGTTTGGGAGTTTTACATCCCAGTTCTCCGTATATTTACCAAATGGGTCAACTCTTTAAAGAATAGCTTATTTGTGGTGTCTTGAGCATAAGAAACTAGGCCTGCCAGAGATTGTTAAGTGAACGCGATAAGATGGGTCCTCGAAATTTGAACCGGACCGCATTACGGGGGTAGTGTCTGGGATGAGCGTTTCTGGCGTACATTGGCATGTTCCTCATGGTTGGAATGCCAGTATATATATACATCGTCTTTTGTCACGGTGTTCGTTGCTTCTTTGTGTATCCCGTATTTATATTGTGGTGTGTACAAAGCGATAGGTCATATAAGAGACTTGCATGATTGCGTCACTTCAAACTGATAAAAGAAGACTGTCTAGAAAGGAAGCACTATCTGGTAACTTTATCTATACACCATATATGCTTAGCATACTGTCATTCCATTGTCTGCAAATATGTGCGTATAACGAAACAAGACCTAAATATATATATATATATCGCCCTATATTTAGCCATTTAACCAGGGTTCATAACACATTTCAACATAACACCCGCACACCTTCTCTGGCCGCTGGACTCCGCCAAGTATGGAGGCGGGAGGCGCTGTTGGTCACATCAAAACATACCGCGCTAAGGACCGCCTTCAACTTATGAGAAGCGTCAGGAGCTGAACGTGGATCACCAGGAGCACTCTCACAAAACACTAGCTGAAAAGGCACTCAAACCACACAGTGATATAACACACGATGGGAATCAAGAACTTCTTTAAGGTCAAAGCGCCTACCGAGCAGGAGGCAGAAGCTGGAATGAGAGAGCGCATGATGGACAAGGGCATGATGGTGAAACACGAGTCGAAGAACAAGCCATCTACGTTTGCTGCTTACTCAGAGTATGCGAACGACAAGTTCAAGGGAAAGAGGGAGTACGCTCCCAAGGGCTACTCCAGGTCGGAGAAAGAGGAGGCCGAGAGAGCACAGAGAGGTAATGGGAACCCATACTCACAGGGCTCCTTTGAATCTTCTGCTCCATCATCTGGAAACCCATATGCCAGCATGGGTGCCAACAGCAATGACAACCCGTATGGAACACAGAAGACACCATCTGCTGGGTCAAGTAATGCATATGAGGGTATGGAGGCATCGCAGGGCAGTTTGCAAAACTCTCACAATAGCAGCCCATATGGCCAGCAGCCACAACACCAGCAACAATACAGCCCATATGGCGGTAACTCACAACAGCACTCGTCATCTTCATCCAATGCATATTCCACGCATAAGTCCTCTTCAAGTGAGCAGAATACATACAATTCATCCAGAACTCCAAACCCGGAGCCACACAAACGTGCTGCCAACCCATACGCATCTCAGCGCTCGAGACAGGAGCCACAGAATCACGAGTTCAGCTTTGAGCCAGCATTGGAAAAGACCCAGACCAATCAGTCTGCTCGTATACAGCGTACTTACGTTCCAGGTATGCAACAACAACAGCTAATGCAGGAAGAAGAGGATCTTAATGACGATCGCTATGCTGACGAGGACTTGAACGATGACAGTTACAGAATGGATTATGCCAACGAAGCTGCCTTACGACAACAGGAGGAAGAGATTCATGAGGAGACAGAGGAAGAACGCTTGCAGCGTGAGGAGGATGAAGACGTTGAAAAAATTAAGGGTGATATTAGATTTACCAAGCAGGAGTCTGTTGCCTCTACAAGAAATACGCTACGTATGGCCAGAGAGGCAGAAGAGTCTGGTAAGAACACCATGGGTGTTCTCGGTGCACAGGCTGAGACCTTGTATAACACTGAGAGAAACCTGCAGTTAGCTGAGGCTCAGGATAAGTTGGCCAAGGAGAAGGTTGCTCAGTTGCATCATTATAACAGAAACATTCTTAAACCTGGCATGAAGAACCCATTCACGAAAAACTCCAGACTCAGAGCACAGGAAGAGAAATTGAAACAGGAAAGAATCTCATACAAACTTGAGCAACAGAGACAGAGAGCGGACCTGAACTCGTCAACACAAAGAGTCAAGGCTGCCATTGACGACGCGGATGGGTTGAGCGAGTCAGTTGCAGACAAGTACAGACGCGACAAGATTCGTAAAGAGGCCAAGCAATACCAGTTTGAAGCAGATAGTGAGGATGAGGAAATGGAGAACGAGCTTGGTGAAAACTTGGACGAGATTGGAAGAATTGCCGGAAGATTGAGAGGACTCGCCGTGGCCCAGGGCCAAGAGATTGATAGACAGAACCAGAGCTTGAGAAACATTGAGGAACAAGCTGATAGATTGGATGTCAACCTTCATGTCAATGCCGCCAACTTGCGTCGTGCTAAATAAATAAACACAGATCACTAATTAATAACCAGACATTTTAATCGATTGATCCGCATTACCTTCTATTATCGTGTAGTTTATGATACAGCGAAGTATGTCTTTGCGTCTCTGTGGAGAGTATTTATTGATGGTGTCTGGGTGTAAATTACGGAGATCGAGAAAATCGACAGTAAACAAATCATGAACGTGCCCAAGCGTCAATGGACAACAGAATATTAAGAAGTTAGCGCAAATACAACTGTTCTGGTAGCTCTTCATCAAAATAATGGCAAGTGAGAAACACACACAGAAGGCACCTCTGTCACATACTTTGTGGTCGCCGATTGATACTGTAAAGGACGTGGCAGACAGCCTGGGTCTCTCGGACCTTAATGATGAGGCATCTAGGAATCTCGCTATGGACGTCGAATACCGTATCCATGAGATACTTGAGCAAGCTGTTAAGTTTATGAGACATTCTAAGAGACGCACACTTACTACCACAGATGTTGAGAAGGCGCTCAAGGTGCTGAATGTGGAGCCATTGTACGGTTACGATGTCTCGAGACCTTTGAACTTCAAAGAGGCGCTGGTGGGTGGTGGTCAAACCCTCTACTACATTGACAACGAGGAGGTTGATTTTGAGAAACTTGTGAATGAGCCACTACCAAAGGTTCCAAGATCCACTACTTTTACGGCGCATTGGTTGGCCATTGAAGGTGTTCAACCAGATATCCCACAGAACCCACTCGAGAGCGAAATTAGGCAGATGCTTCCATCACAGAGAGGTGCCATTTCGCACATTCTCACTGAAAATTCGACATCCACAGCGACAAACAGTAATATTGCAACAGGAACTAATAGTTCCTTGACAAAGGATCTGGAAGTTAAACCATTGGTCAAACATGTGCTTTCCAAGGAGCTGCAGATATACTTCAACAAAGTTGTTCAAGCGCTTATAAAACAGGACGACGATGAAGAGACACTACATTTCAGACAGGCCGCTTTGTCTTCCTTACGTTCGGACCCAGGTTTGCATCAGCTGGTGCCATATTTCATTCAGTTCATTTCAGAGCAAATTACACACAACTTGAACAACATTGCTTTGTTATCAACGATGCTCGAGGTCATCTACTCATTATTGTCCAACGATAACATTTTCTTGGACCCCTACATCCACGTTCTTATGCCATGTATTTTAACTCTTCTCCTTGCAAAGCGCATTGGTTCAGACGATGAGCATTTTGCTGTTCGTGATTTTGCTTCGAGTTTATTAGAGCATGTTTGTAAAAACTATGGAAAGAGTTATACCACGCTGAGACCCCGTGTGACCAGAACTTTACTCAAAGCCTTCTTGGATGTCAATAAGCCAGTTGGAACGCTATATGGTGCCATTATTGGGTTGAGAAATCTTGGTGATGAGGTTGTGAGGATTACAATACTGGGCAATTTGCAAAATTGGAGTTCTACCGTTTTGGTTAACCTCAAACCAGAGGAAAAGGATCTTTTGATCAATGCAGTTGTTAAGACATTAAAGAGACTTGTTGACCCTAATACGGAAGCTGGTATGGACGTTGATGTTACGGAGCAGGAAAAGCAGAAGTTGAAAGCCAGAATTGGTGATGTTATGAGTGATGCTGTTTTGAAGAATGAAGATGCAAAGCAGATCATTGAAACCATCTTCTTTGGTGATTTGGAGAACTAGAAAAAGTGTTTTTATAGTTGAATGACTTCATTATGAATTATTTGCATCGTAACGTTCGTTATACATATTAGGTGAATGATTATGATCACTTATTTGGATTAGGTGGCGGGGCAAACAACCGTCTTTTTACATTCTTTGTAACTGAGGGACTTTCCATCAATTTTTCAGATAATTCAAGAGTACCACCTAAGTTTCTCGCTGTAGATTTGATTGCAATCGGACTTTGTAACTCTGCTCTCATTGGCGTACGCTCCATGACTGGAGATGAGCTGTGAACTGAGTTCTTCATAGAGTTTTCCACAGAATTAACAAGTCCATCTTTGCTGCATGAGCTCAAGTCAGCAGGTGTTTTCATCACATGAATAATTTTGGACTGTTTCATTGGCGTTGCTTCAACCTGAGAGAACGACGTACTTAGTTTCAATGAAGAGGTAGTGATCTTCTTACCGACCCTATTAAATATTTGTGAAGAGGTCTTCTTTAATGGTTTTGGTTCCAAAACTGGGATAGACATGTCCACCTGACGTTTCGAAAGATTGTTGGCATTGAATGAAGAAGTCCTTTTCAAGGATTGGAGATCTGAATTTGAACGCGTGAGAGAAATTTTCAATTCTGGAATATCTCCAAGTTTAATAGACGAGGAAGACTTATCCAATGATGGCTTTTTCAATGAAGAGGATGAATCACTTTGAGACGACGATCTCTTCTTTTCCTTGGAACTTGATGCTTTGAAAGATGGGCCCCTGATTTTTCTAATCATGTGTTTCAAGCTGTTCGGGCACTTCTTATCAAAGAATGGGACAATGATATAGTTGATGAACTTTGGAGCTGAAGTTTCGCTAGATCCATTGAGAAGGTCATTGATAGTAAGCTTGTCAATGTATGCATCCAGTAACTGATTGTAAGTCAACTCTTCAGATTCAGTTATCTGTGTGTTGTTGATGGAAATGGCACCGCCACTGATAACAGTGGTTAACTTCTTTCTTCCAACTAGTGTTCTCTTTTGCTTTTTGGATTTCTTCTTCTTGGAGGCGAATAGTTTCGTGTCATCTTTTCCCGAAACATGGATGAGCTCAAAAAGAATAATGATTTGGAGATGTATTTCTCTAATTTTGAAGTTATTTAAAATTGTGGCCAAGCTTCTGTTGGTTTCTTGAAAGTTTGTGGAGTGAATATCGAAATCAACCAGGTTCAAAGACTTTTGGATTAACCGTTTTCTGTAAATCTCCTCTTTTTCATACAATGTGGATGAGTTTAAAAGACCGTTGTTGGACGTTAAATGTCGAGCGTCAAAATTATCAATCTTGATCAGAAATTGCACTAAAATGGATTCATAGAGCTTTATACCATCAACACAGAGAGTCCTGAGTCTTGAAAAGACAGATTTGGTGAAAAATGTCAGTGGGGTAGTCAAAAGATAGAGATTGTCAAAATATTTATCCAGAAAGTAGTCAAATGGGTCATGTGTAGCATCTTCATGGTCCGATTTCTGGACAGGGGAGTAGTTGGTGGGTGGGGTCATGGAGAGGCTCAAGTTGTTCTTTGGCGTCGTGGGTAGCGAGTCTGGCGAAAAGACCCATTCGTCTGGTCTTGGATTCCTAAAATGTAGCACCTCGGTAGCTGATCTTGACGAGGCCACTATAGAGTTGGTGTAACTGAGAACGTAGTGAGATTTGTCGACCTTTGTGACAATTGCGTGTTTGTCTTTCATGTTGTAGGTTACTTTGACGAGCACGGGGCCCTGCTCCAGACGCACAGTGAACCTGTTATCGTTGCACGTAAACACTTGTGACTTGTTGCTGTTGACCGACACTGTTGGGGCGTATGATTGAGACGTGGGCTTTGTATGGGAGATGGCACTGGCGACTCTTGATATTACTGAAGGGACCGGGCCCAGCACTGTGAGTGTGACGGTGCCATTGTTGATCTTAGTGTGTATCTGTACTTGGACTTCGTCTCCAGAGGTTGGTTCCATGACAAGAAGAGTTTGTAACAGGCGCAGACGGCTCCACAGATAGCGTGATTCAAATCAGAAGGTGTTCAAAGAGATAGAAAGAGAGAGAGATGAGAGAGAGAGAGAGATGAGAGAGAGAGAGAGAGAGAGAGAGAGAGATGAGACATATGAGATGGCACAGAGCGAAGACTGATAAACGCGTACTATGGAGCCCAAATCTGCCAAAACATCCCAAAAAAGGAATTACCACTTCTAGAATGATTATGTGGCCCCTGCAGCATTTTGGGTCGCCTATTATAGATCTGAATCCATAAAGAGCCCGTAAAGAGCTTATAAAGAGCCCACGGAGAGCCCTGTTCACTAGGACAAGTTTGACTGTGCGGAACTGAACCCATAAAGCAGGCCCACCGTCCACCAGCCCCAGAGGCTCCCCCTGGGCAGCCCAGCCTGCGCTGCCTTGTGCGACCGTGAGCTCTGAGCTTCTAAGAGCCCAGGCGCGCACGCGCGTGCGCGCCTCTTGGAAAAATCCCAAAGCGTGTAAATCGATCATTTTGCCCAGGCCTCTTTCCCTCCCACTTAACCTGGCTCCATTTGCTTTCGACCAACCCAGCGCCAGCCAAATACCGCCCAGCGACCGAGCACACGCACTCAGCACGCCCAGAAAGCTATTCTTCAGTGTCGCCATTGCCCAGCGCTTCCCAATAATTAACCGCCGCATTTCACGCTCTGTTTCCGTCTCAGAGACCGCTGAACATCCCGCTCGTCGTTTCTCCACCTTCTTAGCCTCTTGACTCGAGCCACGCACGTCCCGAGGCCGCTATCACACACGTCTGGCAGAAACACACACACACACACACCGACCCTTGCCACGCTACCGAACGGCCCGCTACAACACAACACTCGCCTGCCGTCAATTGTATCTTTTGGCACGTTTTTCTCTTCTTTCCGCCCATCCTCTACATCACTTTTTAAGAGCTTGAGAGCTGCCGCGATCCCCAACAACAGAAATTCTTCGCAAAAGCACACCACCAGGAATCAGACGCTCTTGAAGTCTACTCTGGTTGACCTATCATAGCTGATCCTACACAGACGCCACCTAGGAGCCACCAGCTGCCCACCAAGCGAGCCATTCCAGATCGCTTCTCCCGTCTCCCCGTGAAGAATTCAAACGGCAGGAAGAACACGTATCAGGCACGACACAGGGCACAGCCGTGGATTTGCTTGATCACACCTCATACAAGGAACCGGTTTCACAAAGAGAAGAGTTTTTTTCACCCTCGAAAAGCCTACATTGCATCTTTTTTCTACCGGAATGTCAGACTCCCAAGAACTCACTACCCCAGTTTCATCTTCCAAGTTGGTCCCAGCAGCAGCTCCAGCTGTCAGCGCTTGGGGCAACAAGTTGGAAGCCTCTACCCCTGCCTCATCATCGCAGAACATCAAAAAGGAGGAGTGGCCAACGGCAGATATCGTGCTATCCAAGGATGCCTCCAGTACTGTCGTCAAGGATGTTTCCAAGGATAAGCCAAAAGCTACACCTCCAAAGGTCAAATCAACCGGCAAAGAAAAGTGGGTTCCCTATGACGCCACTATAATTCTACCATCTGGTAATGGTAACCAGCAACAGAAGAAGAAAAACAACTCTGGAAATGGCAGTGACACTAATAACAAGAAGAGACAGGGCCAAGGTTCCAATAATCAGAACAATGGTAAGCAGAAGAGGGACAACGCCTCAAAGAATAATGAAAACGGCCAAAAGAAACAGTCTGATGGTAACAATACCAACCAGCAACAAAAAAGGAAGAACAACGGACAAGTGAACGGACCCAACAAGCAAGGAGGTTCCAAGTCCATTACGGAAGGCGTTGCATCTCTCCACATGAAGAAAGAAAAGAGAGGATTTACCGTAGAGTCATCTTCCACTACAAAGTCTCCATCTCCTCATGCTAAACCTGCTGCTCTTGCTTCTAATACTACTACGCCGAAGAATCAGTATGCCAGTCCAGCAGGCACTTCACTAAATGCTGAACTGAACACAAGTACTGCATCCTCAACCAAAGAAGCTTCAACTACCACATCCGGTTTGGCTGTTACATCAGCAATCCCTGTTAGCACACAAAAGCAAAGTGGTACTACTGTTAAGAAACAACCTCCTCAGCCACAGCAGTATCAGCCTCAAATGCCACACCCACATCAGTACCAACCTCAGCAGCACAGAAACTCGGAGCCCTTTGCTGGAAATGGCAATTATTACAACTCTACAAACAGAGGCCGGAAACAATCAAGCAACAAGCATATTAACAGCGTGAGACATTCTGTTGCCGGCGCTGGCTATGGCAATATGCCGTACTACAATTACAGCTACAGTTACATGCCTATTATTAATGGAAACCAGTATGGCTATCCACCAGCATTTAGCAGCTTTGCGAACTCAACTGGTTCTCGCTCTCGCTCTTTATCTCCAACGAAGGGCGACTTCACTGCTAATTTGAATCCAGGGACTCCAAGCCTTCCAGGTCTCCCACCATTTGTTCCACAGCCAGTGATGTTCAATCCATATAGCTCTGAGACAGATCCTCTAACCACTGTTGTCAACCAATTGAAATACTACTTCTCTAATGAGAACTTGATAAAGGATTTCTATTTGAGAAGACAGATGAATTCCAACGGATATGTTCCATTAAAGAAGTTGATTGAATTCAATAGACTCAAGGCCTTGACCGGTGGCGATTATGACATGATGCTGAATGCTTTAAAGCTCTCTCCTAATCTTGAAGTTCACAATGACAAGGTCAGAGTGATGACTAATTGGAGCAACTGGATTTTACCGTATGATCAACGTGATGATGCTGGCAAGATGGAAGATGATGAGACTAAAACAGATGAGAATAGTTCTTGACGTCTATTGGACCGAAAGAACACACAAAAATGATTTGGATTGATTTTCCAGATAATACTGCATTTGAATTGATCTCTTAGGATATGGCAGACACAGATACCGTGTTTTATATTTTGAGATCTTTTGTTTATTCAATCTGCTGTTGACCTTTGTACTTGTATGAGATGTTGAGGATATCATCCCTTTCATCCATGCTGTTGGTCTCCACTATTTGATTACATTTCTGTTTTGACCTTCTATTGTTTTCCCCTGACATTTATTGACTCTCCCCCCTCTTGAATTCCTTTTTTCTTTCCTTGACGGAACACATGTTCCAGCATTTGAACATTTTACTTCTTTACTATGACAATATGGGAAGCGGTTGTTGTACCGCTTAAGCATAAGACGCGACCTTTAATATTTTCTATTTTGAACTTTGAATTCTGTCTGACTTTGATTTTTCTTTTTTACTTTTCTTTTTGTATCTGGTGGATGCTTGTGATTTATGGTCCTTGCTCATTGATCCAGCCAGTGCCTGATTCTTGATCAAATTTATGATGTGGTGGTATGATGACTGTGAAGATACCATGCCTACATAATGTCTCGTGGGCTACACATAACCGAGACCTTCCATACGCTATAACTATTGTGCTACAGACATGTATAGTTCCTCTCCTTGATTGAGCTGCAAAAATAATATTGCTATACAAGTATTTTGTATGTTGGATCCAAGATCAGTTTATAGTCAGTAGTTTCATATGTGAATTTTTTACAGTTCTTTAGCAGATTACGTGTTGCATTCTGATTTTTGCATTGGAGTTAACCTTGACAGGCTGCGCGATTAAGGAAAAAGTAGCTTTAGGCATGAGAACGGAATTGAAGGGGAGTAAACCTAAGTAAATCCCTTATCAAAGCTCAAACTCTTGAAGTTTCCTGTGCCTTACCACAATATACTCACAACGCTGAGCGAGTAGTTTTCAGCTGAAGTGCTGAACTGTCGACAAGCTGTTTAGACACCGCAGAAAAGAGCTGTTTTGAACTTCACAATCTACACAATCCAGACTTCTTAATTCAGGAGCACACGTATGTCCAGTCTTCAGTTTGTGGACTCACCGGTGCCCACACACTCTTCTACATCACACGAGACATCACCGTTACTTGAATCTGACTTAAGGCGAAGATCATCCCACTTCCAGCGACGTACATCCTTCTACCATGCCACACCGTTGCCCTCCGACTCTGAGAAACCCCAAGAGTCCCCTAAGTTGGGGACATTTGATGGTGTCTTCATACCCACAGCATTAAATGTTCTTTCTATTCTTATGTTCTTGCGTTTTGGATTTATCATTGGCCAGATGGGGATACTCGGGACTTTTTTACTCCTCTTTATGTCCTATGCCATTGATCTGCTCACTACGCTCAGTATTTCAGCCATTGCCACAAATGGTACCGTGAGAGGTGGTGGTGCTTACTACATGATCTCGAGATCATTGGGACCTGAATTTGGAGGCTCAATTGGTCTTGTGTTTTATATCGGGCAGGTTCTCAATTCCGGCATGAATGTTGTTGGTTTCATTGAGCCTCTTCTCATAAACTTGGGCCAGGAGAGCGGTGTGATGGCAAAACTCTTTCCTCAGGGATACTGGTGGGAGTTTATTTATGCAACCACTCTCTTGCTTTTATGTATTTGTATTGCACTGATTGGAAGTCAACTTGTTTCTAAGGCTGGTTTCCTACTTTTCTTTCTCCTGTTGTTTTCAACCTTATCAGTTCCAATTTCGGCCCTCTTCGTTAAGCCATTCGATATTCCAAAATTGGGGTTGTCATACACAGGTCCATCTTGGGAGACATTGAAGGGAAATTTGCTTCCACACTTTACATCAGGAGCAGCTGGTTCCCTTATACATGGAAAGGAGACATTCAACGACCTCTTTGGTATCTTCTTCCCTGCCACGGCAGGTATTTTTGCCGGAGCTAGCATGTCTGGTGACCTACGTAAACCTTCCAAGTCCATTCCAAAAGGTACATTGTGGGGCTTGTTATTGACCTTTGTTTGTTATTCCTTGGTGATAATTTCACTTGCATGCTGCGTCCCTCGTGATCTTCTTCGCAAAGATGTTCAGATCATTCAAACAGTTAATTTGTCGTCTACTGTTATCCTTATTGGCGAGTTCTCAACCTCGTTATTTTCTGTAATTGTTGGTATTGTTGGTGCTGCTAATGTCCTTCAGGCAATTGCCAAAGACATGATATTTCCTAAGCTTGATATTTTCAGTAAAGTTGATCCTGCTACAGGTAACCCAATTCCAGCCATTTTGTTCACTTGGCTTCTTACTCAACTTTGTTTGTTTGCCAATATTAACCAGATTGCCACTTTCATAACCATGGCTTTCCTAATGACATTTATTGTGACAAATTTGGCTTGTTTCCTTTTGAAGATTGCTTCTGCTCCAAACTTTAGACCATCATTCAAATACTTCGATTGGTACACTGCACTTATGGGTCTCATTGCCTGTGCCATTGCCATGTTCATCGTTGATGGAACTTCCGCCACGTTAGTGGTTGTATTCTTGGGTTTCTTGTTCCTTTTAATTCATTATTTCTGTCCACCCAAACCATGGGGTGATGTTTCACAAAGTTTGATTTATCATCAAGTGAGAAAGTATTTGCTCAGACTGAGACAGGATAATGTGAAGTATTGGAGACCACAAATCTTGTTACTTGTGGATAGTCCTAGAAGTTCCTGGAATTTGATTCATTTTTGTAACCATTTGAAGAAAGGTGGTTTATACATCTTGGGCCATGTAATTGTCACTGAGAGTTTCCAGAACAATTTTACGGAGTTCAAGAGACAGGGGAATGCATGGGTCAAGCTGCGTGACATTAGCAAAATCAAGGCATTTGTACAGATTGGTATGGGTCCAACTTTACCGTGGGGTGTAAGAAATGTCATTCTGGGATCTGGACTTGGAGGTATGAAACCAAACATAGTGGTTGTTGGATTCTTTGACATGGAAAAACATTATCCTACACTAACCCGTCCTAATTTAGCAAATTTGAAGAGATCCAGTGCACAAACCGTTGATATTGAGCAATTGCCCACGGATGAGTGTCGTAATGAAAAGAGGGTTAGCATTCAAAATTGGGTTTGTTTGATTGAAGATATGTTGCTAATGAGAACCAACATTGCCGTCGCAAAAGGTTTTGAACAGTTACACTTGCCAACAGGGAAAGAGTCAAAACATTCAAAGAAACAGTTCATCGACTTATATCCAATCCAAATGTCAGCAGAAGTGTTTGACCGTAACGGTGAGAAGTCAGCAATGACCACAAACTTTGACACATACACACTTATCCTTCAACTTGGTGCTATTTTAAGGACTGTTCCACAGTGGAAGAGAACACATAAATTGAGAATTGTCGTGTTTGTCGAAGACCCCGCAGATATGGGAAACGAAAAAGAACGGGTCCAACAGTTGATCGAGGTTTTGAGAATCAAAGCACAGATTTTGGTTGTCTATTTGAAGGAATTTAAGAACTACAATACCATAGTAAAGGGAAAAAGTGACAACTTCAACGAAGTTGATAAAATACTACGCAATGACGATTGGTGGAATGATCTTAAGAACGTTCGTCTTGGCAACAGCCAGAGCTCTTCGGTTATTAATGTTCCTACAATCAGTGTTACTTCCCCATATGTTGTTGATAATCTTGAAGAGAAGCGATACAATATTTCTAAGCTTCAGAAAATGGGACTTTCATTTAGTATGACTACAAATAAGCTGATTGACAACGGACTTTTCCAGGCAGTCGAAAGTGATTCTGATAGTGACTCTGAGAGTGCATACAGTGAGTCCGATACTCTGAGATCTCAGGATATCAAGAATTTCCAGAACTTAAGACGTGCCAATACAGATACTGCTGGAATTAACTTCTCAAAATCATTCTTAAATTCAAGGCCTCCATCACGTCCGGAGTCTAGACTCCACTCTGCTCCATCAAATTCAAGCCACGTTACATCTTTCAGTTCTAAAACCAAGAAAAACCAGAGACCGAATTTCTCGTCTGAAAAGATTCCAAGATCAAAGGTTATTGATGATGCCAATGGTGATCAACCATCTATTATGTTAATGCCGGATGAGTCTAAGAAGATCAACTACATTGATTCTAAATCTTATAAAAAGAGTTATCCAGATTCCCCAGGGCCACCGGCCGAAGAAGCAATTACCGAAGAAGACAACATTGGTTTAGAAGGAACAGAGTTAAGCATCGATGAATTGTCATTCAATGATCTTCCAGCTAAGGCTCAACACCTTATACTCAATGACGTTATGAAAACGTTGTCTGGCAGCTCGCATGTAATTTTCTCTACATTACCGGCTCCTATGGTTGGAACCCATTACAATGAGGAAGACTGCAAAGAGTATCTGCTCAACTTGCAAGTTTGGTGTGATGGTCTTCCGCCTATTATGCTCATAAATTCTCAATCCATGACGGTAACCACTGCATTGTGATTGTACACAGATGCGCTGCTTAGAATAGAAGTATAATCAATAGCTGTATCTGTTTATTGTTTGTTTAGAACTCCACAGTAGATTACACTCATACATATAGATGGAATATATTAACCAGCTTTCACAAAAGCGAATGCCACATAAAACTGAGCAGCAGCTTCAGACTCATCCTTTTCAACACCAACTGAGCCGTCTGATCTCTTAATACCGTCGATAACGTTAGGACTGAGCTTTTTGTACCATTCTGGGATGTATTCTCTGAAGAATTCAGCAAAACTTTTCTTGTACTTCAGCCTTAATCCAAATTGATCACACAGCGCTCTGAGGTCTTCAAATTGGATGATGTATTCTGGTACATTATCAATGGCGTCTTTCAGATAGTAATTGTACATGTTTCCGTATGGGTCGGTGTATTCCCCGGATTTCGGAGGATCTTCACCAAAGGTAACAGAGTAGATAGAGTTACCAAACTTTCTTGAATCGGGTGGGAGGTGTCTTATCTTAGAGGCAATGAATTCAGAATTTGGAATCGTTCCAATAAACGAGCCACCTGGTTTCAGAGATTTGGCGACATTTTCAATGGTTATACGTGCTTTCTCTTCAGATTCAAAAGCATAATGCAGACAGAACTGCATGGAGACAATATCAACTGGGAACTGAATCATTGGGAATTCTCGTAAGACAATTGGTAGTGGTGTACCAAAAGCATCACCGGTGACAAAGGTAACCTCAAATGGAGAGTAGTTCCTCTTGTAACGCCTCACAGCTTCACTGATAGATGCATTTGAGATATCAATACCAATGTATTGTGAGATTTTTGCAGTTTCCCACTTTCTTAAGTCACCACCTTTACCACAACCAAGATCCAAAACACGGTCTCCTGGGTGTGCGTATGTGTTGATCAAGATGTGTTTGATAACGTTGTTGAAGTTTCTAAGTTTGATAATTGGGGATAGGTATCTCTTTTCCCTTTTGGACTGAAAGGTCCTCTGATTATAGTGGTCTCTGACAGTAGCATCAATGTTCTGCGCTTTTCTTCTGATGTCTTCCTCGATTCGTCTCTGTTCGTCTTCGTATCTCTCTGCCCTCTCTCTCTCTTCCCTGGCAAGGTATGTCTGATGAAGGACATCGCCTCCTCTTGATGGTCTTTTTAACTTTTTAGGAGGCTCACCAGCTGTACCATAGTAAGTATCGGTCTGACCATAAGATGAGGGTGGGCCTGTAACTTTGTTAAAACCTTCATTAGACATCCAGGATGGCTTTTGGACAGCTGCAGGAGCCGTAGCTAAGGTCTTCTGCTGCTCTCTGTTGGCTCTTCTGGAAAAGCCATTGGACTGTTGCTTTGGTGTCAAGGCCTCATCGACTTCCACATCTTGGATGACGGTTCTCTTCTTAATCTTGATACCGGAGAATGAAAGAGGGCCAGAGGAGCTCGAAGCTGAGGTGGAAGGCAGCGATGTCTCTGGCTTCTTCTCAACAGACCTCACTAGCGTTTTACCGGGAGTTTCAACCGTTTCTTGTGTGACCGATTTCTGTCTCTCAGAATGCTCGGGTGTGACAGAGCCACTCATCTTTTATAATTTGGATTCCTGGTGGTATTTGGCTGCTCAGCTATACATCGAGAGAAGACGAAAGAGTCGAGCACTGTTAATTTAGTCTCAAACAATAACAGGGGGCTCACAACACACCCGCACACCACCAACTCTTCCTGTATGAAGAAGTATACTTATACTACAGAGGAGTTCACACAAACCAAACACTAATAATACTTTTAGATATAAATCAGGGAGTACTCTGTAACACTTATAGAATTACGATAAATGGCAAACAAGGCCAAACTGGGTGATACCAAGGCAGATGGCCCTGGAGTGCATAACCACAGCTTAGAGAGTAGGCAGGTTGCAAACGAGGTACAACAGCAGGTGTCCACTACTAACACTACGCCATCCCAGCCACCGAGCAGCGAGCAAGATGCGAAGAAGCTGGAGAAGCTCAGAAAGCTAGAGGCATGGAAGAGGAAGCAAGCAGAGCGAAAGAAGCTGAAAGAGCAGGAGTTGCAGCAGGAAAAGAGTAAAGGTTCCACACCAGTTGCAACTTCAAACAAGAGAGTGTTCAAAACCAAAAATCTGGCGTCCAAGCTAACAGTACTTACAGGAAAGAAACTTGGATTCAAAAAACCATCAGTGAGGAAGAACGTCTTTGGTGGAATCCAGGAGGAGGAAGATGGACCGGCCAGAAGACCTTGCTTTATTCCATCCGCAGAACCTGACGAATATGAGCATTTGCCAGTTGATACTCCAACGAAGCAGGAAAAGCGAGATCAAAGTGATGAGGTTGATCCACTTGATGAGTTTATGAAGAATTTATACGGAAAAGATAAAGATATGGCTAATGCTGATATTGCAGACTCTGTTCTTGTTGAAGAGTTTGACGAAGACTCCAAAGATAATGAAGATGACAATATTGATGACAATGCAGAGGCAAAACAACTCTTGAAGAAGTTGAGAAATAAGAAGTCAAAGGATATCCACGCACCCGACTACAATATTAGAGAAATGGAGTCTTTCCGGAAAAACTTCCTGATTGAAATGGACTCCATTGACCAAGATGAGGTTATCAACTTTAGAGTCATGAACAGTATTTTCATCAACAAACCCATTAACCCAGTTTTTAATTTCTACCATTTGGGCCTCGATGTTGACATTTTAGATGTTATAACGAATGATATGCGATTTACAGAACCTACTCCTATTCAATCGCAGACAATCCCTGCTATTATGTCCGGAAAAGACGTGATTGGTATCGGAAAGACCGGTTCTGGTAAGACAATGTGTTATCTATTGGGTATGTTGAAGCATATAAAACAACAGCGACCACTTGGAAAAGATGAAACTGGACCACTGGGGTTGATTTTGTCTCCAACAAGAGAACTGGCGATTCAGATTCATGAGACATGTCAAGGTTTTCTAAAGAAGAATGGCCTTCGTTCCATTTGTTGTACAGGTGGATCTGAGCTGAAGACTCAGATTAGCGACATTAAGAAGGGCGTTCATATCATTGTTGCCACTCCTGGCCGCTTCATTGATTTGTTGACTTTGAATAATGGTAAACTGCTGAAGACAGACCGTATCACGTTTGTGACACTTGACGAAGCAGACAGACTGTTTGATTTGGGATTCGAGCCACAAATCAATCAGATCATGAAAACAATCAGACCAGACAAACAGTGTGTTTTGTTTTCAGCTACTTTTCCATCAAAACTCCAATCATTTGCGGTGAAAATATTAAAGAAGCCTATTATCATTGCCGTTGGAAACAAACAAGTTGTCAATGGGAACATCACACAGCTCGGTAAAGTGTTTGGGACTGAGGAAGAAAAGTTCAATTATCTTTTACAACTTTTGGGAAAGCAACACATGGAGAAGACAATAATTTTCTGTGAATCTCAACTGCAAGTTAACTTTATGAATCGACGTCTCGTGAGCATGAGCTATAACCCTGTGTGCATCCATGCTGGTTTGCCAGCACATGAGAGAACTGCCAATTTGCAACAGTTCAAGAAGTCTTCAAATGCAAGTATCCTGGTTTGTACAGAGGTGTTATCCCGTGGCCTGGATGTACCGGAGGTGAGTTTGGTTATCTTGTACAATGCCGCTAGAACATTTGCGCAGTATGTTCACACAACTGGAAGAACAGCAAGAGGTAACACGAAAGGTACAGCTATCTCTCTATTGTCTCCAAATGAAGATTTACAAGCTTACATTCTATATAAGTGTATGCTTGAAGGTGAAGTTCCCGAAGATATTAGGGATCTTGCGTTGTTATTTGAGAAGGATATGAAGGCCGGTAAGAAGAAGATTACATCTGGGTTTGGTGGTAAAGGGTTGGATAATCTTGACAAATTACGTGACGACACCGAGAAAAAAGAAAGATCTAAATATGGTGAAGATGACAACTCAGACACGAAGAATGCAGTTAATGATGAAGGCGAAGATGATGACACAGCGAAGATTGAAGGTCCGAACTTGGATATTACGTATAATGTGCCAAATGATGCTATTGGTTCTGGTGCGTTCAATGCCAAGATTAACATTAATGATCTACCTCAGGACGTTAGATGGATTGCTACTAATAACGTGACGATGTCGAAGGTTACCGAGGAGACATCTGTGTCTGTTACATTCAGGGGTAAGTTTTATCCAGAAGGAAAAGAACCTAAGGAGGGAGAAGAAGACAAGTTGTATCTGTTGGTTGAAGGTGCCAAAGAGCATCAGGTTCAAGATGCCATTGGACTTTTCAAGTCGTTTGTTATCCAGGGATTGAAGAAGGCTACGGAGGATAGATCAGGTAAATTCTCCATGTAATTAGAAGTCATATATGCCATTTTTTACGTCTTAACACAACTTCTTTAAACATGCGGTTAATCGTAGATCAACGGCTCATTAAGTTTCTCTTCAAGACGGTACCCACTCTCCTTTTGAAGGTGCTTGGTCCCACTCTGTCCTCTTTGCTTATCGAGCTTTTTCCCTATTGCCCCAGATTTTGCACTCTGTTGAGCCAATCTCTGTTCAGCGGCCTTTCTTGCAGCCACCCTCGGGTCCTCCTTTTCAGATTCTCCTGGATTATCAGATAAGCTGAACCCTTTTGAGGTATCAACCTTAGGTTTCTGTTGTTTTGATGGTGCCTTTCTTTGTGTCTTCTCTGTGTTATTGTTGAGATGCCCTGTGCGTTGTTGAGGCTTTGTTCCTACTCGTTGGCCCTCGCTCTGTTTACTTGTACAACTCCCCATATTTTGTATATGTGTGATTTGTCTTGCACGAATTGTATATGACGGTATTATGGCGTGGTTGGAAGACTTTTAGATGGTGTTGGCGAAGTGATAAAGCGTGTAGAGAGTTTAAGGGGGAGGTGAATTTAGGGGATTAATCGCGCCGAGCAAAACCAACCAGTATTATTTACATCAACATCATCAAAGAAAACCAAAGTGTATTCATTAGAGCATTAGTGTAACCAAATTCGTATAAAATCTATGCAGAATATAACCGGTATAATTAAATCCCTTTCGACTCTTTTTTTCTTAAAACAAAACAAAACGTGAGACGGTATAAGGCCAAAAAAAAGATAATAGAGGTGGAATCAGGAGTCAACATAATCAAACAAACTGCGTGACCCTCATGTTCTGGAACTGTGGGACTTGGATTGATGCAGAGTTAACGCTCTCCAAGTTGCTCAAGTACTTCTCCAAAACAGGGTACAAATTCACAATGCCATGGATTCTTCTAAACTGCTGGTGGTCACGACAGAACCATTGGTACTGTTTCAACACCTTAGCGTACAGCTCAGCCCTGTCTTCGTTCGATGCAAAAGTGGCATCTCTCAAAGCAGCCCAGTCAGCATTGGCAATGTATTCGTGGCCGTCAGCGTCATTGTTTATCATGAGATCGTACCAAGAGTTCAAAATCTCCTGGTCAGAAATGCTCTTGATTGAACCCAAAGACTTCAAGTAGATACGGCGGGACACCTGTGTTTTCTTCAAGTTATAGAGACCATAAGCAGCATAGAGTGTGTCAATGGTAGTCTTGTCCTTCCACACTGTACACTTTGATATAATGATGTTGAAGAATGGCTCGTCGATTGGTTTGATGTCATTGTAGAGAGCAATGATCTCCTTCAACCTGAGCAAACCAGCTTCCTTGTTCTGAGCATATTTTTCAAAGAAGATGTCAAAAAATGTGTTGTTTAGGGAGGAAGAGATACCATGGTGAATGTTTCTTCCGTAGAATGTGGTAGCCTTCTCCCACATCAATGCGACAGTGTCAAAGTCTTTCTCCAAAGCCCATAGGTTTCCCAGGAACTGCTTGACGCTGTTGACATGGAGTGTAAACTTGTAAGGAGTGTCCTTGCTGATTGCTTTCTCAAAGAATGTAGTGGCAATGGTCATGTCTTTACACTCACCAATGAAGGCCAAGTGAACGTCAATCAAAGCGGAGTAGGTCTCTTTACCAGCATTGTCGCACATTTCTGAAAAGAGGGCAAGGGCCTTCTGGTTCTCACCGGCAGCCAAGCACGTCTTGATCATACCTGAGATGAGGTGTGGGTGGGTATATGTGTGGACAGACTTGGATTCATTGTACAAGTTCTCCAAGTCTGCAAAGTTGGAGCCCGAGTTATACATGAGTGGCAAAAGGACACCGACCACCTTTGGTCTGACAAAAACAGCTTTTAAGATTGGGTTTTCCATAGAGGAGGTCCAAACAGTGATTGCCTCACTATCGAGCTTCAACTCCTTGAGGGAGGTGAGCAGGTGCATGGCACCGGTCTCATTGACCTGGACCAAGTCGTTGAGCATGTCATTTGTAATCTCTCTGAGGGAAACCTTGATGAACTCGTTCATCTCGTTGTGGAAGGAGCGGGCATCATAGTCTGGCTTCTTTGCAAGTCTTGTGAGCTGGTTTCTGTTAGCCCTGAGGCCTGTATGGAGAGCGTAAATGAGAAGGGACACAAGGTGTGGGTTAAAGTCTGGTGTTCCCTTGAGATCCTCGTAGTAAGCCATTGCACGCTTAAGTGTTTCCCAAAAGAATGGCTGTGCGCTTGGCTCGTCAAAGTTTGTGATTTGGGCAAGTGTGTCTCTGTAAGCGCAAATCTGCTTGAACCACGGCGACGAGCTGTTGACGTGGCCCTCGTTCTGGTACTTTGTCTTGTTGTTGCGCTTGCCCTTCTTCTGGGTCTGGTTGTTGTTGTTTTTGGTGGAGGCCACCGAGTGCTGCAAGTTTGCAACGTTCTTGATTGTATTTGTGAACGACAGTGTGCTGTCGCCTGTTGTCGACGTGGACGATGGGGTTCTGTCGATGGCCACTGAGTTGAATCTGATCGAGTGGTTGATCGAGTTTCTGGCAGTGTTGACCACCTGGCCGGAGATCCTGGTCTTCAGCACCTGCTGCGTCGTAGCTCTGAACATTTTTCCTGTGTTTATCCGGGAGAGAAGAGATGCAAACACAAATCCACAAAGCTCGAGAAAATGTCGTAACCGGCTGATGTGCTGTATTTATACAGAAATGTGTCACCACCAGGTGTGGAGGAAGGATAAGGCACTTCAATTTTTTTGTTGGACGATGGGATGGTGGCGTCCCTGACTTTTCGCGAACGCTCGTTTATACAAGGGCTTAACAGATACCCAAAGTGAGCTGAGCTGAACGAGTGGACAGCCGGGGATCTCTCTTGTTTTGTTTTGTTTTGTTTTGCTGCCGTTGTTGGGTGGAAGGGGGGCCACGAGGGAGGATGCAGTGCTCGTCCGCTGCTCCTTGGTGTGTAGGGGCGGGGCTGCTTCGTTTAGAGCGCTGTCTCTCCGTTTCTAGCTACGCTTACATTGTTCTACCCATGGCCCATATATAATTCTCCCACTTAGTTGGTCCCAAGCTGTGCTGGCTGGCCCCCCACTTTCCGTCCCTCTCGACAACTGTCATGTTTCCCCGCTTGCGAGTCGTAGGGCCTTTTAGTACGCACACACAGCGAGCCCTGGCGCCTAGGCCAGATGGCCTTCTCGGGGCGTGGGAGCCAGTGTGCAACTGCGCTGCCAAATGCACCGCCAATTGCAGTGCTCTTAGCACTACATGCGAGTGGCGATAGACACATTCCTTTTGTCCTTCAAAAATAGAGTGCCCTGAGACACTGGATGACTGCTTCCGAACATAAACCTCCTGATCTTTCGCGTGGCGCCAAAACAAAAAAATTAAAGAAGCTCCGATACCGGGAGTCGAACCCGGGTCTGCTCGGTGAAAGCGAACCGTGCTAGCCGTTACACTATATCGGACTATTACGGAACTTTGGGATATTGTTCTTTACTAGCACGTGTGGTTTCCACTGTGCCTCTTCCTCCAAGCACCAGAAACATAAGATTTGCAAGCTCCTAGCACTAAGAATTCTATCCCAAAGAGGCTCAGAGCAGTGATCTCCAACAATTGAGGCACCTTTGAGCTCCCTCCTGGAGCCCAAGACTCTGTTTTGTCCCCCCGTAGAATGACGCACCAGTCCCCAGATACAACACATGCAAAACGTGTCCGTGTGACACCCCCGGCCCCGCCTGTCCCCCAAATATCTGTGGTGTGGACAAAAACCCGAGATATATAACAACCACACAGCTCTGAACCAATTGCCCGTACACACGGATCTAACTACTAGAAGACTTTACTCTCTGATACCCGCGGAGAACACTTGTACACGGGGCAACAGAAACACCGAAAAGCCGTGTTATCTAAGCAGGGTGCCGGATTAAGCATATATACATTTCAAAAAAAACACGAGAGTCAATCAATACCCATTGACCTCATATCAATGGCGACGGCTATTCTCCAACAAGTCTACTACAAACCACTGCTTTTAGCAACACTCCAAAGACACTCCACGAGGAAGCTCTGCACAACAGTAAAGACAATGACAGTAACACCCTACATTGATAAGATCACGGACTCAGCTACGCAGTCGCAGTACGACCTCCATATTCAGAACACTCTCGAGAGGAATAGGGCACACCTTGACTCACTGGACCACCCTGGGTCCCAGATCGTGCTACCGTACGGGAACGGGCCGGCCCCTCCAACAGACGGGCCCATCTTCTTCTTCGACATTGACAACTGCCTGTACAGGCGTTCTACAAAGATCCACGACCTCATGCAAGTGTTCATCCACAACTACTTTGTAAGAACACTCAACGTCTCGGACGAAGAGGCTACAGAACTGCAGACCAAGTACTACACGACGTATGGACTCGCCATCCAGGGACTTGTCAAGTTCCACAAGATTGACGGGCTCGAGTACAACGAGAAGGTTGATGACGCACTACCGCTACAGGACATCCTCAAGCCAGAGCCACAGTTGAGAGAGATGCTGCAGAAGTTGAGACAGCTTGGCAATATTGACAGACTTTGGTTGTTCACCAACGCCTACAAAAACCACGGAGAGCGTTGTATCTCCCTTTTGGGAGTCGGTGATATGTTTGAAGGACTATCCTTCTGCGATTACGGCCTACAAAACTTTGTGTGCAAGCCAGAAGCTACAGCATTCGAAAGAGTATTGAGGGAAGCTGGTGGAAGATCTTTTGCAAACTGCTACTTTGTTGACGATAGTGCAGCCAACATTGCCACAGCAGTCAAGCTGGGATTCAAAAAGGCTGTCCATTTCGTTGAAAGAGATGAGGACCTGGGGTCAACACCAGAAGGCGCGATCTTAATCAGGGATATACTTGACTTGCCAAAAGCAGTTCCCGAATTGTTTGAATAGAGGAATATATAGAGCTAGATATGAACTACAATTAAAAGAAGAGAAAAAAATTAGAATCAGGATTAAAAGGATATTTATAATTCTTTGTATTCCTTTTTTTAAACAGTATCACTTTGTCTTCCAATTACCTTTAAACCATCCCTGACTATCGCTTCACCAGTACACCTATTGTTTCCATAACAGTCAATCAATTTCAATTGCGCACAATGTTTCCCAATTAACTCCAGCACCAAATCATCCACAGCTCTCACAAACCCACAATCCAAATATGTTAAATTCGGACACTTCATGATCTGGAATGTGATAGGCGTGAGATCCTTGATGGAATTGATTGACAGCTCCACAAGTGACGTTGCAGAGTGCAGTAACATCTCAACAACGCCTTCATCAGCTAACGAGAAACATTTACGCAGATTCACTTCATTCATACCTAAGTTCTCTTCCCATTCATGGAACAGACCAACAAACCCTTCACTAGTGATCTGGTCCAGCTGTTGCAGTGAGAGATGACGAATATTGGAACCAAATGGTCTAAGACCAGTGATCAAGAATTCATCTGTAAGACCAGAACACCCATCGAGCGTCAGTGACTTCAAGGTTTCTCCATTTATACTGAGAATGTTAATCAAGAGTGCATCATCAATAAGATCCTCATGATGTGGATATGAGATTTCCAGTTCTTGTAACTGAGTTAAATAAGCAGGCATCAAATCATAGGAAGCCTTGTTCTTGATTCCATCTAGACGAGACAGTTTCAGAGATTGCATGCTTGTTCCACACTTCTCAAGCATCAGCTGTAGAGTTTCATCAGAGAATCTGTGAGTGTTTGACACTTTAAGTGTCTTGAGTCTTGGTCCGAGGGTGTTGAAAAAGTTCTGCCATGTTCCATTGTTCACCAAAAAGGGCCCATCAAGTTCAATGTGAGATAAGTTTGATAAGTTGGAACCAAAATAGTTCAAGTTATCATTATGAAAACGGCCACACATTAGGAGCGTCAACGACTCAACTTTGGGGCAATATGCGGCCAGTTGGTGGTACGCATTGATAGTTAATCCGGAACAATCCCAGAACTCAAGCCTTTGTGTTTGTGCCTCAAGAAACAACTTCAGAGTATTATCGTCCAGAGATCTGTTTTTACACAGGATTCTTGCGATTTTTTTCATGTTGATATCGCCAATATCACCCAGCTCATCAACATCGTAGATTTTCTCTGTGACTTTTTTGATAGCAAGGTCTTGCAAAGAAGGCAACTTGACATCTTGACGATCCAGTAACGCAACAGCAAGTTTCTGTCTTTTCTTCCTTGAAAGAAGCTGGTTCTTCTTCAAAGCACGTTCTTTCTCAAGTTTCTTCTTCGTACATTCTGGACAGAGATAGCCACCCGTCTCACTAACTTTTGAGTAAACATTGATAACAAACTTATTGAAACATTCAGCACAAGTTTCGTCCTCGCCAACAACCTTTCTGCGTGACCTTTGTCTGACTTCACCCTGCTCTACACTACCATCATCACTTCCTGAATCGGTGTACTCGTCGTCATCGTTCTTACCGGCAGCTGCCCGACGCTTTCTTCTGGCAGCAATACGGATCTCCAACTCTTCACGGTCGTTTTCATTTTCATTCTCTTCTTCGATAGCAACGTTGACAACAGGATATCCCTCTGGATGCTGCTCTTCACCTTCTATACCTTCTGCGCCACCCTCTTCGCCGTTAAGTCTCTCGAGATGCCTCTGTCTGATCTGCTCAGCGCTGATTCCTTGCTGGCGCAAGAACTCTGTGAGCGCACTGTTGGGTCCTCGGATAGCCTGGACCTCTCCAGCACCCCCAGCTTCGGTGGTCTCTGTTCGATACTTCAGAGGTCTTCTACTCATCTTTTGTAGAACTGAAAGTTTTGCCAATTGGTCCTGATTTATTACAAAATCAGTGTTTCTCACATCGTTTTGCCACCGGTAGAAAGCACAGAGTCCGCGCGATAGAAAAGCCTGAAAAACACCGGCGAATTATCAACATAAACAAAACGTCCCAAAGGAAGTACACAGAGCGAACCTCTGCAAAAGGAACAACGGCTTAGCAAGGAAGAGGAAAATGCAGGTCATCTTTAAAGACTTTAAGAAGGAGAAAATCCCATTGGAACTCGAGCCAACAGACACTGTGAGTTTCCTAAGAGACAGAGGGGTAGAGGAGACAACGAGAGATCGGCCATCTCCTACAAAGACGCCACAGAATGAATGCTAACAAATGAACACAGGTTCTCTCTGCTAAGGAGAAGCTTGGTGCTGTGAAGGATGTTGACGCCAAGCAGATCAAGTTTGTTTACTCAGGTGAGTTTCTTCTACATCATCCCGTAGTATATTCAGAGTACCATGAACTAACACTCAATTCAAACAGGTAAGGTGCTCCAAGATACCAAGACCATTGCCGAAACCAAGATCAAGGCCGAAGATCAGGTGATCTTCATGATAGCAAAGACTGCTGCTAAGAAGACTGTGGCAGCTGTTGCCTCTGCAACCGCTGTCCCATCAACCCCAGTTCAGCAGATCACTACGCAAACACCATCTGCCCCACGCGCTGCTGCTCCTTCGACCACATCAAGCACACAAGAGACACCGGCGCCAGCTGGCAGTTCTACCACAGCAGAAGCTACAGCTGCAGAAGAGGCTCCTGTCCAGGACTTTGACGCCTCCACCTTCGCCACTGGATCCGCTAGAGAGAATGCCATCTCCTCCATCATGGAGATGGGCTACGAGCGCCCACAGGTAGAGGCCGCCTTGAGAGCCGCCTTTAACAACCCAGATAGAGCCGTTGAATACCTTTTGACAGGTCTACCTGAGTCTGCCACACAGCCTCCAGCCGAGGCCGAGGCCGAGGCTGAGACTGAAACCACAGATGGTGCTGATGCCCCAGCTGTTCCAGAGGCCGTCGCAGAGGCCCATGTAGACGACGATGGCGATGCTGAAATGGATGGAGACGATCTTTTTGCCGCTGCTGCTAACGCCAGAGGTGCTATTGGTGGTGTACCAGCTTCTGGCCAACGTATACCAGTTGGTGGCCAGAGAGACTTGGAGGGTCTTCGTGAGGTGATCCAAAGTAACCCAGAGATATTAGAACCAATCCTTGAACAGCTCGTTGCCCAGAACCCACAGATTGGTGCTCTAATCCAGCAACATCCAGAGGAGTTCATCCGTATGGTGCTTCAGGGTGGCGCTGGAATAGATGAAACTGAATTGGCTGGTGGCGAGGAGGTTTCTGCGGAAGATTCTGCTCAGATTGAAATTACAGCTGAGGAACAGGCCTCCATTAACAGACTCATGGAGTTGGGATTCGAGAGAGATCTGGTCATCCAGGTTTTCTTTGCTTGTGATAAGAACGAGGAGGTTGCTGCCAACGTCCTCTTCAATGATCGTGCTATGTAGGCAGGCTCTTTCTATAAGTTATTCTCACTTTGTACCCTACTTTTTTATACATTTGCTTTGTCCATTTCTTTTCTTTTCTTTCGTGGCTTTGAATTTTTTTCACATCTTCGTTGAACAGTTTGTAGTGTTATATATTAATCGTAGAGAAGTCTTCAACAAGTGTCAAGTTCTTTTTGTCCTCATGGCTCAACGGCGCATTGCCAGGTCTCACAGCCACAAATGCATTCATACCAGCTTCTAAAGCAGCGTATACTTCCTTGACATTGTCACTCAAAAACAAAACTTCTTGAGGATCCTTCTTAATATCTTTCAGAATATTCTCGTAACTTGAGCTTTCAAACTTATAACCTGAAGTAGTAATGTCAAAGTATCCATCCAGTAGCATGTTCAAGTCAGTACTTTTCCCATCCACATCCACATGGCCAAACAAGAGCTTCTGAGCTTTAATACTCCCACTGGAATAAATGAATACATCTTTGCCACTGGCCTTCCACTTTTTTATTGCTGCAATGGCGTCCGAATACAGTGGTGCCTTGATCTCACCAGAGTCATAACCTCCCTGCCATACGAGACCCTGTAAAGACTTGAGGTTCTTCTCCTTAATGTCTCTCTTAACCAAATCAGCAATGTACGCTTCTAGAGATGAAGCATCAATATTCACATCCTTGGGGAATTCATTTAAAATAGCTGAAATATCGGAGGAAGAGGGATCCAAAGGGAATTGTTGAGATGAGAGAACCTGCGGGAGCTTGGAAAGGAAGAACGGAAATAGACCTTCCTTAACAAAGGAAATCGGACACACAGTACCCTCAATATCTAGAAGTAGAGTGGAAACTTTGGAAGACATTGTATCCAGTGAATCAAATTGGAAACTTGTTCGTTCTGCTTGAAGTTGTGGTGGTTCATTTATCGCACATAGCACGTTTGTTATTCTTAATTTCCCAGGCTCACAACCATTGGGAATATAAGCATAAGACTAGAAGCCAAAAATTAGGATAACAATTAATAGAAAGTGTTATTAAATAAATATATATATATATATATATATATATGTATATACCAATGTCATAAGGATATCTGGATACTCTAAGACTTTTTTTTCAATGTATTATCTTCATTGTCATCACTGTCGTCATCATCTTGCTCGTCAAACTTTACTTGATACTGCAAACCCGCGATACCCACATTCAAGTCTCTTAAAAACTTCATATCATCTTCAGAATCACTGAGAATCAAATCGCTCTTAGTTGAAGTATTAGTTCCAGCAGTATCATTTTTAACAACCGACTTATATTTTTTCAAACCCTCTGCAATTTTCCTTTCAATGTTTAGTCTGTGCTTAATGAACAATATCTTTGGGTATGTGGCATTCTCGCCATTTTCAATCATATGCTGGAGTCTATCTTCTGTTGGATCAGTCAAGATAAATCTCAGGTCTAGAGGATTCAGCTTTGGCCAGATTGTCACTGTGCCGCTGAACTTTTGTAACCAAACGTTGGACCAATCCTGGTCCATAATATGTGGTAGTAGGTCCAAGCTGCGAATCAAGTGCAACCATTTACGGTTCTCTAGTTTGATAAAAGTTTCCAATCCAGCGCCAATAAATCCACCTCTGAGGCCCGTTTTGGATCTTGACACGGGACGTCCAACAGAGCCCTTTGGTGCAAAGAAGAAGAGGGAAATATGCGGATTGACTTGGCTCACGACCGAAAACTTGACATTGTAGTATGTGTTCAATGCCTCAACTGGTATATCAGTTCTTAAAGACCCATCTTTGTACTTTGTACCAAAACTGAAAGGGACCAATTTTTGCGTCCTTGGGTCTTTCATCATCAGCACAACAGGATTCAACACACCTGGAACAGCTGAAGACCCTAATAGTGCTGACCAAACCACACAGTTTGGAGCCGTGATGTGATTACAAAGAATAACGGGAGAATGAGGGTCGGCAGGAACTGTAGAAACGTTTAGAATTTTACCGGTACGCTGATACACTTCTTTGAACGTCATTGAACCCATAGTGAACCACATTGCCTTTTCTGCCCAATCTCCAGCGTCAAATCTTGCACCGGTGTGCCACATACGAGGAAGGTATGTTGACATGCTGTCTTCACAGGCAGTGATGCGGTTTGCCAGCTCCGGTATTAACAATTCAGCGAGTTCCTTATTTGTGCGGGTGGCAGCAAGAGCGGCAACGATGCCACCACCGGATGTGCCACTTATGATTGTTGGAAGGACATCATTATCCAAGAGAGCTTTAATGACACCAAAGTGGTTATATGCAAATGTCGCACCTCCGGAAAGACACAAGGCCGTTCTACCAAAATTTTTGTTAAGTGACTTGAAAAAGGAAAGCTTTACGTCAGATGCAACTATTGTATCATCGATGATGAGCTGTAAGGCCTTGACCACCTCGGCGTTATAGTCGTCCACAATCTCCTTGGTTCCATAATATGTTTGAGAATAAAGCAGCGGGTTTTCTGTTCCTGCAAAGTTTGATTTGATACAACTTTGTAAAACGACCATTAGTTCCTCAATATGGCCTTGTTGTTGCAGTGCTTTGAGTTTACGAACAGTCATCTCTAGTGTTTCATAATCATAGTAGTAAAATCTGTGGCGATGTCTCCATTTGGATAAACCAAGATAGTCATCCAGTGTTTGAGCATTCGTTATCCATTCGCTGTAGTTCTTGCTTTCTCTCAGAATTTTGCGTAATTGTCCTTTGCGTCCTGTCCAGCGGAAGTAACGCTCGTAAAGAGCAATGTAGATTCTTAGGAAGGAGTAGAGAACGGTGAGTAATGAAAGCCATAACAAAATAGGAATCAATATCGGAAACCGGAGTGCCTTGTATGACCAACTCTGAAAGTACTCGTCTTTCTTTTTGGACCTTTTGTTTTTGGGTGATTCGATACGGTGATGCATCGGGGCCCAGTCGTTTTTGGAGGTGATCTTCTCCACAGGCTCCACGACACCGGAAAGCTCTTGTGAGCCAACGAGGTGCTGAACAAGGTCAATATGATCTTTGGTGGTAGATATCTGTGGAGGCACGTAGTCACCTTTTAGGGCGTGGTTGAATGCCTCGATGTCTATGCGCCTTGTTAGTAGACTGCCCACGTTTGGATATGTCTGTCCGGATATGTAGCAAAGGCCGGTGGCCGTTGTTCATCAGCGGAGCATCAAGACGAGTGTACTTACCTTCCTTGCTCACGTAGTTGACATCCATGCCAGGTATTTGAATATTATGGTTATATGGACTGTTTGTTTTCTCTGAAAGAACATTAAAAGTGGCGCTTTGGTGGTAAACTTCTAGAAATCTAAAGGCTCTATTAGATCAGTGACAACACAACCAGGGCTCCCAACCATTTGAATCTTGAGAGAACCTGTATGTCTCATAAAACGGATTCGCGGGCTGAGAAAGAGCGCCAGGACGGCGGGGGTTCTTGGTCTTTGGTCATTTGATCGTTTATAGTTAGCTTTGTCTTATCATGATGGTGGTGGGTGATATATGAATCAGCTGTTGTGAACAGCATTTGTCGTTTTCTTCTTCACCTGCAATCAATTGATTTAGTTTTTGTTTACCATTGATAGATATTCTGATCTAGTTATGGCCAAAAAAGTGTGTGTTGTTGGTATGGGGGGTGTCGGCGTTGTTGCCGCTTACACCCTTCAGCTTGGTGGATGTGAAGTTACTGGAGTGATTCGTACAGACTACGATACAGTGATATCCAAAGGATACCAGCTGAACTCCCCGGACTTTGGATTGATTGAAGGATGGAGACCAGATCACGTTGTGAAGACCACCGGTGAGGCCCATGAAAAGTTCGGACCTTTTGATTACGTTGTCGTCACTACAAAGAACATCCCAGATCTTAACAACGTGGAGGATATATATGCTGATGCCGTGTCCAAGAACACGGTGATTGTGCTCCAGCAGAATGGCCTAGGAATCGAGAAGGCTGCCTTTGAGAGATTCCCAAAACATATTATCCTCTCGGGTGTCAGTATGATATCTTCAGCTAACTATCATGGTGTAATTAATCAGACTGGGGGTGATTCTCTAGCTATTGGATACTTTGATAATGGAGTTCACTCCCAAGAGCAGCAGATGGCTAAAGTGGAGGAATTGGTGGGACTTTATAAGAAAGAGCAGAACCAGTGCTTTGTCGACAAGGACGTCAAGTACACTAGATGGCGTAAGCTGGTCTACAATGCTGTGTTTAACACCATTGCCACCATCTCCGACCTCGATGTTGGAAGATTGGAAGAGTTTGGTGCTGCCAAAGGATTGATCTACCCAGCTATGGACGAAGTGATTGCCATGGCCAAGGCTGATGGAGTTACTATTGAGCCAGAAGTGAAGGGAATCATGTACCACAGTGACGATGGGGACTGGTACGCCCCTTCAATGCTGGTCGACTTACGAAAGGGGAATCAGATTGAATGTGAAGTGATTTTGGGAAATGCATTGAGGCTATCGAAAACTAGAGGAGTCGAGACACCAGTACTTGACGTCATCTATGAGCTGTTAAAGCTGACACAGATGAGGATCAAGGAGCAGAGAGGGTTGATCAAGCTGCCAGAAGTGAGACCAGTGTCCGACCCTGCTGGTGCTGCTGCCAGTAGAGCAGGCTATTAAACCTATAAATTTCTTCTTTTGAAAAGTTTTACTTCTTTAATATTCTCTAATAATATGTCTATGTAATATCTCAGGTAACTCCTGTAATGTAACGCTGGTAACTGTTACTAAGATTAAAATCAGGTACAAAGTCTATGAATCGAAAAACACGAGACGCGCTTTTGGGTTCTCAAAACAAATAAAGGGAATATATAGCACCTAACAAAAATAGATTATAGAAGACACACCAGAACACCCGTGGAACTATGGTAATGCTTCGATCATCGCCGAGGATCAAGAATGCTGCGGATACAGATGCAACTCCTGAATCTCCGGTAGGGGGCCGTGAAATTATTCAATACGAATCATCATCAGTCTCTTCATCTGACAGAGATGACGATCCATTGGTGCAATTGATTGGGAAAAAATCCAAGGCCACGGATCCACTTTCTAAACGCTCTGGATTTTTTGATGAAAAAAAAGGCCGTAAAGTATTTAAACCAGCAAGTCCCACACAGACTCCTGCGTTTTTCTCCTTGTCTAACGTCGAGGTCCTGCGGAGAAGTGAAGAACTCACAGCGCAACACAAGGAAGATGATAGCAAGGCCATGGAGTTGATTAGAGAAGAGGAAGATTTTGAGGAAATGCTGAAGGAAAACTTAGATGAGCTTGCTTTCAAAAACAAAGTGTATGTGAACTACTTGAAATTGCATCGCAATGAGCTGAAGTTGAAGGACTATTACTATTTTGGTGCTCCTCTCCAAGAGAGCAGTTCACCAGTACTCCAGAAAGACTTGCCTGATGTGCTTTTTGCAGTTCCAGGTGCTTTTCCAACTCTTAAAAGGAAGTTGAATGTGCTTAGTGAGTCAAGCATTGTGAAGGTACAGAGAGAAACAACGCAGCTGGTAGATGGTCATGTTGATTATGAATATTTTACCATGTTTGTCAAGAGTATTGGTGGATCAATTAATACTAAAAGTATAGCTACAGATGACATGATCATGGATAAGTGCCAGTGTTTGCCTTCGGCTCAGATGACGATGGCCAAATTGCACTACCTAATTACTGCCCTTTCCCACTCGTCATATGAAAGCAGTACGACTGAACTGGCAATCCGTGTATTGGGATGTGCGATTATGGACACAAGAGTATTCAAAAAAAACTGCACTGGTGTAATCGGCTCTATGACTACTACACTGTTAAATTACATCACCATTAACACTGAACAGGAGCCATATACTCTGTTCATCAAGAACTGGAAACAACTGACCACAATCAGGTCTCTACTCTACAGGATTCTAGAATCCATACCACAACAAGCAGATTTACAATTGATCACGCTGAGAAGACTATTTTCATTATCTTTAATAACCAAGACACCAACGTCCAAACAGGCAAGTCTAGCTTTGGCGGACCTTGACAATATGATATACACCGCTATACTTGGTGTTCTTAACGAACTACTAGAATCCGAGCAGGACTTGGAGGACAAAGATTACGACAGATGGGCGTACAATTTTAAGTCTATACTGTATTGCATTAAGCATGGAGACCAAAACCCCTCGCTCAAAGAAGTGGGCCGAGTAGTGGAGTTGCTGAAGGACAGAATCACTGTCAGTTTTCAAAATCAGTCACAAGCATTGTGCCGTTCAGTTATTATGATGGTTGATATGTTACTGGATGATGAAGATGTTAGACTGAACTCAATTCTTGATTAACTTGGTTATATAGTAGTAAACGTGTCTGCCATTTTCAACGTGCCCGTAATGCTCAGTATAATAAACTGAGGTTGACACAATTAAACCCTCTTCACGTTGAAGTAGACACCAATTACGACAAGAAAGAGCCCCATAGTTTTAATATTCTTTATTAGGCAGTGGTGTAAAACATGATTTTACTACCTAAGTCCTTTCTTTTGTCGTTTATTTCTTTGATTCTCGTACGTAACCCTTTTATCACACTGCGTGGAGATGTTTATTACCCCACCCTACAGAACACTAACGCCAAAGAGCAGAACCACATACCACCATCTGCATGGCTTCTGATAGATTTTATCTTTGATATCTGTACATTTTGGATTCGAAAGATATTTGAGTTCTGGAATCGGAAAAGCCCCACATCCATTGCAAAGCAGCAACTTCTTACGGCAGAGAGTTATGAGGAATGGCTTAATGGTGCTTATTACTTGGATAGACTGACTGGGTCTGACCTCTGGAGGCACAACTTCAGTAGTACGAAGTACGATTACAGGCTCATATCAGAGAGATTGAAGGAGCTGAAAGAGGCAAGAAACAACCAAAATGTGGACCTATTGCTAAAGTTGTTCCGTACTGGGGGGTTCCTCAGGAACTTTGGCGGCATTGCCGGAAGAGAATTGTTCAATCGTTCATATGCCGGAACGAAAATGTTGATAGAGGATTACCTGTCAGAGGTTTTACACTGTTTGCACTATCTTGATGAGACACCGTTTTCGGCACATCAGTTGACCTCAAACCAGTTGAAACTAGACTTCTTCCACGATGCGAGACAGGCATTTGGCTCCACTGCACTTGTGTTACAAGGTGGATCCCTTTTTGGATTATGTCACATTGGTGTTGTTAAGGCTTTATATTTCAAAGGTCTTCTACCACGAATTATATCTGGAAGTGCAGTTGGTGCTGCGGTGGCGTCCCTGATCTGTACTTTGACCAATGATGAGCTGGCTCAGACGTTGGTGAACATATCTGAGGAACTCTCTACTATTGACAGACTTAATACTGACGTTGATGAAAGATACGGTTCCGTTATTGAGAATGTTGTAACAAAAGGTTACTCTCAGGATATTTTGGTGTTCATGAAGTATGTCAAGGATCACATTGGAGACATGACATTTGAAGAGGCCTACATTCAGACAGAGAAGATCCTCAACATTATTGTTAACCCAACTGATAAATCCATGCCATCCCTACTAAATTATGTCACTGCACCAAATGTTGTCATTTGGTCTGCTATCTATGCATCAATTGGAACTGGAGTGCTATCTGACAATGTCTCGCTATACATTAAAGACTTGGAAAATAGAGTAATTCCAATGAAGACATCATCTAACACACCTTGTGTGTTTTTAACTCCACAGAAAGCCAATGAAAGGCATAATGCAGAATCTCCCTATACGCGTGTGACTGAACTGTTCAATGTGAACAACTTTATTATCTCTTTGGCAAGACCATACCTGGCACCACTGCTGGTCAATGACATCAAGCATAAGACCGGATGGAAGTTGAAGCGAGTCATACAGAGATTGCTTGGTATGGAGCTACAGCATCGTGTGGAACTAATGGATCGTACAGGTATGTTGTTTTCTTTTATTAAAAGGTTAGCAGTCGATGAGAAAACCCCAAAGAATGCAAGTGAGGTGACTATTGTTCCTGAATTGAGAGCACTCGTGAGGGATTTTGGCAGGGTGTTTGACGTACACAGAGCGGTAGAGAACATACCATATTGGATATTGGTAGGAGAGAAGAGTGTTTGGCCAGTGCTACCAATATTGTGGACGAGGTGTGCTGTTGAGTTTACCTTGGATGATTTGTTTAACAGACGTAAGAGAAGGGCTGCCTAAAGTTACAGTTTCATATAATGGTATCATATTTTTTTCTGGCGTTAACGATAGAACAGTTTACCTTGCTGATCTCTAGACACTAAAAACAAGTATTCTGTCTCCACTATCTGTAAGGACTTGAATGGAATAGCACCTCTAGAGATCGTCAAAGTACCGGTGACGTCCTTGGCTCTGCCTGTGTCAAGTGGCCTTAATGAAATATTCAGTTGAGATCTATGTAAAATCTTCATCAGGAAATCCGCAGTTTTGAACTCTGGAAGAACAGGGTTTGATACCTTGATGTCAATGAGCCCCTGATCTGCCGATGAAATAATAAAGAGTGCTGTTGATGCCCTTTGTAGCTTCGTGATCTGTGCCAGCAGCTGTGTTGCTGTAATTGCTGTAGATGCTAATAGAAACTCGATTCCATCTAAGAAGACTGTCTTATGTGGATGGATGTTTCTTTTTAATTGTTCACATATAGATTCTATAGTCTTTGCAAGCGCCTCTGGGCCTGTAATTTTGGAGAAGAGATCAGTGAACAGATTAATGAAGTGGAACCCTTCGTCAATAGCCACGCCATTCTTCCTTAGCTCCTTTTCGTAAAACTTTTCGTCGTGGAGAAATGAAATTACAGTGACATCACTTTTAAAGGGACCTTTTGCGATAGAGCGTTCTGAATTCAAGTGGCATGTTCCGTTCAAGGAGTTCTCAATTAGTGCGTTGATGAGCCAGCTCGGTGCCGTACCTTGTGTGTGCGTGACCAATGCTAATAGACGTTCATCAAGAGACGGTATGATTGTGTTATCGTGAAAAATTGCTAAATCCTGCTTCTGCGTACTCATCGGTAAACTAGTGATGTTTATTTCTGCTTGATTTATGGCGAAGTAACTAGAATATTATTTTATGAGCTACTAGCTGTGCTAGTACTCTATAACAGAGTGTCGCGAAATATTGATTTTTCGCCCACATAAATTTTTTTTCCACTCATTAAAGGACTCGGAGAGGCCCATAATCACATTAATATCGGCTAGCTAATCTGAGTAACGTAACAATGTCCCTTCCATCTGTCCCAAAAAACTTTGGTGCTGAGAATAGCAAGACCTTTGCCACATTTTCTGCCCCAGTGCGTCGTCCAATCGAGCCAGTCGGCCGCTACTTCCTTGCCCATGCTTCCCGTTCTCTCAGAGGCCACACCTGGTCCGAGTTCGAGAAGATTGAGGCTGAGAAAAACGTCAAGGTCATCGACGAGGCAGATGAGGATGCTGACTTGGGTGACGAAGAGCAGTCTGAGGAACTTCTTTCTCACGACCCACGTGACTGGAAGACCGCTGACTTGTACGCCGTTTTGGGTATCTCCCACTTGAGATACAAGGCTACCCCAGACCAGATCAGACGTGCCCACAGAAAGCAGATTCTCAACCACCACCCAGACAAGAAGGGTGAGAAGAACTTGCATGCTGACGGTTTCTTCAAGATTATTCAGAAGGCTGTTGAGACATTGAGTGACCCAACTAAGCGTCAGCAGTTTGACTCTGTTGATGAGAACGCTGACGTTGCTCCACCAGCTCCAAAGACCAAGTACGACTTCTTTGAGGCTTGGGGACCATTCTTTGATGCTGAGGGAAGATTTTCTAAGACCCAGCCTGCCCCATCCCTGGGTACCTTGGAGTCCACGAAACCAGAGGTTGAGCAGTTCTACGCTTTCTACTACAACTTCAACTCCTGGAGAACCTTTGAGTTCTTGGACGAGGATGTTCCAGACGACTCTTCCAACAGAGATCACAAGCGTTACATCGAGAGAAAGAACATTGCTGCTAGAAAGAAAGCCAAGACGGAGGACAACAAGCGTCTCCAGGACCTTGTTGCCCGTGCTGCTAAGGAGGATCCACGTATGAAGCTTTTCAAGGAGGCTGAGAAGAAGGAGAAGGAGCGTCTTAAATGGGAGCGTGAGGCTGGTGCTCGTGCTGAGGCCGAGGCCAAGGCTAAGAAGGAGGCCGAGGAGGCCGCCGCTAAAAAGGCTGCTGAGGAGGCTGCTGCTTCTGCTAAGCAGGATGCTAAGAAGTCCAAGGAGGCTGCTAAGGCTGCTAAGAAGAAGAACAAAAGAGCTATCAGAAACGCTGCCAAGGACAATGAGTACTTCGGCGATGCCTCCCAGGCTGAGGTCATCGATGCTGATATTGGTTTGCTTATTGAGTCCTTTGATGACATCCAGTTGCAAGATGTTGCTACAAAGTGTGCCGGTGCTGATGCTTCTACTGCTAAGGCTGTAATCTCTGACGTCGCCAAGGAGCTGTCCTCCTCTGGTAAGTTGCCAGCTGGTGTCTTGAAGTACTTTGTTTGAGCAAATAGAGAACACAATCTAATAGGCATCTCTTATAGATTTAACAAGGCTCTACGTTAAAGCGATATAGACGTTGTAGATAACGGGACATGAAGAGACGTTTCACGTGTCCGATCAAATTTATAAGCCCGACATTTAACCGCTCGCCAAGATTAACAGCGACGACTGCTCACAATCCAGAATGCGGCCTTTAGGACCTGGCAACTAGGAACTTTCAATTAATGAAACCTATTAATATCCTAAGCCCTAAAGGCAACGTCGGCACTAAGTCGTCGCTTTTACCGGAGAGTCGCTGTCTTTCGAAGCCACACCCCGGAGCATTCCCAAACTGGATGCTGAGCCGAGCCAGGCCTCGATAGAGGAGATAGAAAGAGAACTTTTTGATAGAATCGGGAGTAGACATGGAGAAATTACATGGAGATAGGGAGATATTTAGTATTGTTACCGCTACTAATTAAGGGCTCTTGGTGTGCAGTGCAGATTCCTTCCGTGATTAGTTCAAATACTGAGGGTTTCCCTTTATACCCTTGCTTTCCATTTTTACTTCCCCCATCACATATCTACATATCTCCCACATTGGCCAAACAGCAATATGGGAAACGGTTCTAAAGAGGACATCAATTCCTCCTCCATGGACGATGACAAGCAAAAGAACTCTGTTTCCTCTACAGAGGAAACATCGTCTCTTTCCGAGTCCCAGTTCAATAAGATGCAGTCCAAGATGGTCAGACGAAAAGGTAACTTCATCATCAAGTTCCTCACAAATACACACGAGCCACGCCCTATCACCCAGAATGAAGAAACATACCCTTATCTCACAGCAAATTTGTTCTCCCTATTGACGTTCCAGTGGCCGGCAGATATGATCAACAGAGGATATCTCAGACGTATCGAGGAAGAAGACCTTTACAGGTTAGGCGGTGATCTTACCATCCATAATATGACCGAAAGCCTAGAAGCCAACTTGCACAAGAGAATTGAAGAGTACCACCAGAAGCACTCTAGTGATTCAAAGTGGAGTAAGTGGATCCTTATAAAAGCACTTAATGACACTTTTCAGAAGAGGTTTTGGTTTGTAGGTGGTACCGCTAAGATCATTGCTGATGTATCTCAAGTTACTACACCACTTATCGTTAGAAAGCTTGTCCAATATATTCAACATAAGGACATCTATGATCCTGGTGTCCGACACGCAATTGGTTATGCTATCGGCATTTCTGCTATGCAGCTGGTCTCTGCGTTGGCCATTTCAAATTATTTCCATGGATCAATGGTCACTGGTGCACAAGTTAAGGCGGTGCTCATGAACCTTATCTATTCAAAATCATTTAGGCTCAGTGCTAAAGCCCGCTTTGAGTATCCAAACGGAAAGATCAACACACTTGTAATGGCAGATTTGAATAGAATTGATATGGCTGTTGGTACCTTCCACTTCATCTGGGCATTCCCTATTTCATTCGGTATCGCTACGGTCGTCCTCTGTATAAACTTGGGTGTATCTGGTCTTATTGGCATTGGCCTAGTTCTTGCATTCTTGTGTTCAGTATGGTTTGTGAACCGCAAACTCAAACAATGGAGACTTAGATCAGGTGTCTTCATTGACAAGCGTGTTCGTGCAATCAATGAAATCATTAGCACATTGAAGATGATCAAATTTTACTGTTGGGAAAAACCGTACTACAAACAAATTGAAGAGTACAGAGGAGAAGAGAAAAAATCTATCCTCAAAATGCAGTTACTTAAGGCAGCATTGAACACTGGTATCTCTTCGGTTACAATGGTTGCTGCTATGGTTACTTTCCTTATCATGATGCACGTTTCTAGTAATTTCTCCGCTGCGAACATTTTTTCCTCAATTACACTATTCAATATGCTAAGAATGCCATTGAATCTTATCCCATTAGCTACAGGTTTTGCTGTAGATGCTCTCATTGCTATGGGAAGGGTTTCGGACTTCCTCCAGGCCGATGAGTCTGAAGATACCGTGAAGAGATATAGTTTAGAAGAGTCCATGAATGCTATTGAGGTGGAAGATGCAACCTTCCAATGGGATGTTGAAGAAGATGAGGCTACCAAGAGAATGAAATCTTCAGTAACTAATAATATCAAGTCTACAACTTCTCACACGACAGAGGTTGAAGATGAAGAGGACCTTTCCTTCCCTGGCTTGCTTAACATAAACTTGACTATCGCTCGCGGTGAGTTGGTTATTATCACTGGTTCTATTGGTACTGGTAAAACCTCTCTATTGAATGCTATTGAAGGCTCGATGCGAAAGGAGTCTGGTGAGTCTAGAATATTTGGTTCTTTAACTTTCTGTTCGTATCCATGGGTACAAAATGCCACTATTAGAGAAAATATCACTTTTGGTATGCCATACGACTCAAGCAAGTATCATAGTATAATTAAGGCATGTGCCTTGGATGTTGATTTCAAGGTTCTTCCAGGGGGTGACCATACAGAAGTTGGTGAACGTGGTATTACTCTTTCTGGTGGTCAGAAGGCAAGAATCAACTTGGCTAGAGCTGTTTATGCCGACAGGGACATTATCTTGCTTGATGACGTTCTTAGTGCTGTTGACGCAAGAGTTGGTAAACACATAATGAATGAGTGTATTTGCGGCCTTTTGGGTGGAAAGACAAGGATGTTAGCTACCCATCAGTTGTCATTGATTGGTTCTGCTGATAGAATCGTATTTTTGAATGGCACAGGTTCATTGGATGTTGGTAGGCAGGATGAACTCCTTTTAAGATCAGCTGATTTTAAGAATTTGATGGAGTACAGTAAGGAATCCCAAGACGAAGAGGAGGAAGAGGACAAGAGGATGATTGAAGAACAGCAAGAGACATTGTCTAAACAAGTAACTGAGCTCTCCAAAGTTGATACAAAGCACGATGTTTCTGACGATGAGGATGAAAATGGGGATGTTGTTCACAACGGTACTTTGGAGGAGGCTAGAGGATCATCAGGAATTGGCTTTGGCTTGTACATGAGATACTTGGCCCTCGGTGCTGGTAAATTTGGTTATGGTATCATTCCAGTTTTCTTCCTGGTATTTATTGTTAATGGGTTCCTACAGTTGTTCTACTCCGTTTGGTTGTCTTTCTGGTTGGGTGGTAAGTTTAATCTGAGCCAGGGAGCTAATGAAGGAATTTTTGTGATGCTGGTGTTTGCTGCTTTGATCTCATATGGTATTCTCTACGGAATGATGGCTTCATTAAACAACAATGCTGGATTAAGGCTGTTTAATATGAGTTCTTCGAGATTGTTAAAGACCCCAATGTGGTTTATGGATATCACTCCGCTCGGCAGAATTTTGAACAGATTCACCAAAGACGTTGACACAGTTGACACTGATATGATTGAGCAATTGAGACTGTTAGTAACATCTATCAATACCATTGGTGCTACCATTATTTTGTGTGGATGTTATATCCCTTGGTTCTTAATTGCTGTACCAATTGCTGGTTATGGTTATTACTTGGTGTTTTCTTTCTACAAACAATCTGCTTTGGACGTTAAGAGACTTGAAGCAAATGGAAGATCTTCCGTCTTTTCTTTATTCAATGAGTCGCTATCTGGTATGAAAGTTATCAAGTCATACTCATCCACCGAAAGATTCAAGTTACAATATGAAATTTTGATTGATAAGATGAATACCGCTTACTTTTTTACTTTCGGATCACAGAGATGGTTGTCCGTTAGATTGGACGTCATCAGTTCATTGATGACTGTTTTTGTTTCCCTTATGTGTGCTTGTGGCGTTTTTGCTGTTAGTGGAGCTTCCTCCGGTTTGATGGTTGCATATATGGTACAGACTTGTTCCTTGATGTCTATTCTTCTGAGATCGTTTACCCAGGTGGAGAATGATTTTAACTCTGTCGAGAGATTGTTTGAATATGCTTATGAGTTACCTCAGGAGCCAGGATTTGAGATGGACAACAAGCCAATCGAGGAATGGCCACAAAGTGGTTCAATCAAATTTGAGAATGTGTCTCTAGCTTACAGAGAAGGATTGCCACTTGTTCTGAAAAATGTTACTTTTGATGTTCGTGGAGGTCAAAAGATTGGTGTGTGTGGCAGAACGGGTGCTGGTAAAAGTACTATTATGAATGCTCTGTTTCGTGTTTCACCATTGAGTTCTGGTAAAATTGAGGTTGATGGTCTAGACATTGACACTATTGGTTTGGACGACTTGAGATCCAAACTATCCATTATTCCACAGGACCCAGTGCTATTCCACGGCACCATCAGGCAAAACCTGGATCCATTTGAAAGTGCGACCGACATGGAGCTTTGGGATGCACTAAGAAGATCATGGTTGGTCGAAGAGGGTGATTCTGGAATTGGCGAGTACATTGGTGGCAAGACAAACATCAAATCGCTGCATAAGTTCCACCTCGACCAATTGGTTGAAGATGACGGGGCCAATTTCTCCCTTGGTGAGCGCCAGCTGCTGGCACTGGCGAGAGCTCTTGTGCGGAACTCGAAGGTGCTAATTCTAGACGAGGCGACATCGAGTGTGGACTACGAGACTGATTCGAAGATCCAGAGCACCATTGTTAACGAGTTTGGCAACTGTACTATCCTGTGCATTGCCCACAGATTGAAGACCATCCTGAACTATGATAAGATCCTGGTGCTTGACAAGGGCGAGGTGTGTGAGTTTGACACACCAATTAACCTATTCAAAATGGGCGGAATCTTTACCGAAATGTGTCAAAGATCAGATATCACTATGTCCGATTTTGAGTAGCGACCTCATTATGTATACTCATATATAATTTATATTTACTCTAATATTTTGACGTAAGCAATTGGTCATCACAAACAAAGCGGTGCGGACCACATTGCTCCCCAGTGCGCATCTTTTGCGTCAAAGCGATTCTGGCACTAATAAATCAACTCAGTAAGAGAATGGAATCCTAACGCGTGATATTTCAGAATCTCGAGGAGGGTGAGAAACACAGCAAACAAATCCGGTTGTAAACGACTCCCAAGGCTTTTTCTCACATAGCAGTTTGAAAGACTATACGACTGAAGATACCCACCAAGTTACATTATCCGTGGTTTCTCCAGGAAGCTTGAACAGCAAGGGTACTCCGCACGACTGATAACAGAGAGAGGGTGACTATATTCGTTACACATAAATAAATCAAGGAAAAACATCAAAGGGGACACTGAAACTTACCATTCATTGGGTGATGGATACTGAGAGTTTGAAGATGAGTACATACCAGCAGGATTCTTCACTCTCTGACAAGCGTAAGGCGTCGATATACACACTCAGACCTGACCCACCGTTCGAGTGCTCACCACACGACAGCGTTCTCGATGCCGCCACCCGCATGTCTAACCACAGGGTCCACTGTGTACTTGTGAAAGAAGGTGGCTCGCTTCGGGGGCTGTTCACTTCCAAGGATTTGGCCTACAGAGTTACGGCAGAGGGCTTGGATCCGGCACTGACGACTGTTGAGATGATAATGACGGATGACCCCTTATGCTTGCACATGGACACACATATCACTGAGGCCTTAGATACTATGGTCCAAAGGGGTGTCAGACATTTGCCCCTTTTAGGCGATGAGGGAGATATCAAAGGTGTCATTGATATCACAAGGTGTTTCCACCAGGCAATGCTAAGATTGGAGAGGATTTCCCTGAATGCAAAAAAGCTAAGCGATGTGTTGAAGGACTTGGAGGAGAACTATGAAGATATTCGCTCTTTGGAAGCGGAAAAGATTGTGGAGGATATCAAGAAGTTGAGTGAATTGGTTGATATCCCAACGCTGGATTCAGTTGTTGATATTACTAAACCCCCGGTCTTTATTGATTCTCATTCCGATGTCTTCACGGCCGCTAAGCTGATGGTACAGCACTCCACAACTGCATTGCTAGTTGTGGATGGTACAACACACTCCAAGAAGGTCATTGGAATTTTTACAAGTAAAGATATTAGTTTCAGAGTGTTGGCTCGCGGATATGATCCTACTAAGTGTACCGTTGCTCGTGTTCTCACTTCAAGCCCTGAGTTTGCAAAGAGTAATCTGACTGTTAGTGGCGCTCTGAGATTGATGTACCAGGGCCATTTCCTCAATTTGCCAGTCACAGATGAGTCTAGTGGTGCCATTATAGGTGTGGTGAGCGTTCTTCAATTGACATACGTCGCATTGGCACAGTTGAGCAAAAAAGATGGATTTACTGAGGGCTCTCTTCAGAAGACCACTCTAGAGGAAGTAACGAACAGATTAGGCGAGGACTCTGCTCCTGTCTGGGATAAGTTTTGGGATTACTTGGAGAAGTCGACCGGAGAAATGCATATCCTAGAGTCCAGTGTCTCAAAGTCTCCAAAAGTTAGGTCTAGAGCTTCAACACCTTCTAGTGGCACAAGACGCCCTTCTTTGAACCAAGTGTTGATGTCCAGTTCTCGCAGATCAAGTTCATCAATGAATATTGCTAGAAGGTTCTCTGAAGGAAACGAGTCACTACATTCCACCGCCTCCAACCCCGTGCGTCCTCAGCCTATTCGCTCTGCTGACTCTCTTTCACGGATGAGTTTCTATTTAAAGCGGAAGACAGTTGTGTTTAAGATCAAAGACGAAAGAGTGGGGCGTACACATAGAATTGGTATGACCATAAATGGTGGCGTCTCTGTTTATGACGACATCAAATTGTTTGAATTACTAAAAGGCGAGATTAGTGATAAGATGAATATTTCTAATGTTGACAAAGATTATGAGATTTTTTATTATGATGAAGAAGGCGATATGATTGTTATTGAGGATGAGAATGATCTTGTGGAGGCAATCAACACATTTGAAAAGTTTTACGAGTTCTCCTCTGTGGAATTGATACTCAAGCCAAAGAACTCTGGAGGGTTTGAAGGTGTTATTGTAAGCCTTTGGGCCTGGGTGACTGCAACAATTGGGTTGGTGAAAGAGAATGCAGGAAAGAGTGGGGTTCTAACTGGAACATTGGCAGTACTGAGTATCAGTGTGATTGTCGGTTATTCTTTCTCGGGGAAATTAAGGGCTTCTATTTAAATAAAGATGGCGAATTGCTATGAGGGATGTGGCACGTATCTTAAAAAGACATGAACTATTATATGCTATTTACGAATATTGTAAACAATCACGATGCTGTAATCCATAACTATTCGATCGGGTGACCAACTTGGTCCTCTTTGCAACGGAAAAACATGTCAACTGTGTGAGAATTTCCGTAATCCTCAATTTATTTCCACGAGTTAATCGCCAAAAGGCTGCACAGCTCAACATAATTGAATACACTTGTTATGACCTCTGCATTTATGGTGTAGGGTGGGGAACCCAGAGGATCAGATGTGCA
The DNA here is from genome assembly GCA_030572335.1 of Petasospora nakhonratchasimensis. NCBI lineage: Eukaryota > Fungi > Ascomycota > Saccharomycetes > Phaffomycetales > Wickerhamomycetaceae > Petasospora > Petasospora nakhonratchasimensis. The sequence goes on from JAJLZS010000007.1 coordinate 60,639, forward strand.
GAAAGTAGTCGTTCTGGAAACACTTCCACCTGAAAGCGATAAATTAGTTTTTCGGATGCCCAGTAGATCTGGTCAAACAGGTTTAGTACCTGGTAGTAGGAGGTACTGTTTTCTTATCTGTGTTTAACTAGTTTTAATTCACTCATCTGGTCTGGTGACCAGAGAAGTGCTAACGTATATTGTCTTCAGGTGTATTTATGTAAGTACCCCAATCTCAGTTGGATCAAGCACTAACCTCGACATGATTAAGCCCCAGATCTTCAACTTTTTTCTCCGCCCATGAAGATTGGGGGTTAATCTAAATCAGGTCTAAATCAGGTGGTCCCCCTATAACATTTTTTAAAAAACGATAGAATATATTACATTATGTTAGCTCAAGTATTACCCCGAGTCGAAATATCAGCACTACAGTAATGAAGCCCAATAACAGTTTGTTGCTTGCCTCTCTAGTATAGGCCTTCCCGGAGGTTACATACACTTCATGATAGATGTGGATTCTGTGCAGTTCACGTACTCAACACCACTCGAATCTTTAATATTTGCCCCACCGCATCGCTACAACGAGTCATGGGAAGTTGTGCTTGTTGCAGATGAGCACGGTCCTGCCTGCTGGTCAACTTCTCAAACAGACACCGCATTGATGAAATACTCAAAATATTGTCTCTCAATTAACGTTGTGTGACCCAACAGGTAACTTCTCTAATCTTCCAATGGGATTCTGGATACACGGTCGTGAATTTACTGATAGATCAGGTGCTTGTCCTGCATACAACCTATCATACATTGTTCGGAACACTTTTGATATTGGTAAGCTGTTCATTGGTTTCTCCATCAACTACAGACTCTCAGGTTTTAGATTTGCAAGTGCTGATCAACTTTCACAGAAGGGGTGGATTAATATCGGCCTTAGAGACCAGATTGCAGTAGTCAACTGGGCTCATGAAAACATGGAGGCATCTGGTGGTGACCCAAAGCATATTGTAATCTGGGGTGAAAGTGCTAGTGCCATCACCGTTGGAAAGTTGTTAATTAGCGGACAGCTTCCATACCTGAAAGGGGCCAATATGGAAAGTGGCTCAGCAATTATGAACAGTGTATTTGGTGCTAGCGTCCCTTCTCACCAGAATGACTTCGATGCCGTTGTTGAGTACGTGAACTGCACAGAATCCACATCTATCATGAAGTGTATGTAAACTGTGGATACAGAGGTCTTAAGATACCCTTTCAATAACTTAACCGGTTTGATGATAGGAAACTTTTAACCAGTCGTTGATTCTTACGTTGTTCCAAAATCTGGTTATCAATCATACGCAGACACTGAGTTCACATAAGTTCCAATCGTAATTGGTAGTAACACTGATGAGGCGACTGCTTTTTCTAATATCAACATGATTGATTACAGTTCGCCAATAGAATATTTGACAGCATCTTTCCCATATTTGACCAATAGTTCCATTGAAATCATTCACAGTATATATACAAATGGCTTAGACCCCTTGCCTCCGTTGCAGTAAGACTATCATGCATACAGCAATGGAAGCATTGTTGTCGATGATATTTTCCGTCGGATGGCCCCGTTTGTTGGTCATGCTTACTTCATTGGTCCAGCTCGCTATATGACCCAATTCCACGCTGCTCTTGCTCGCCCAGCTTTCAAATATTGCCACAACATTTCAAATAGGTAGGGTTACAACACTTCTGCTATCATGGGTGCAACTCATTATACGGAGGTTGCATATGTCTTCTACAAGGGTTAAGAAGATCAACTGTATCGCACTACATCTGGTGGGCAGAAATGGTAAGTTGATGGCTGATCAGAGGAGATTTCCAAGATTGTTTCTGAGATATGGAGTGGTTTCATCAGTGACTTTGATCCAAACGCGCCTAATAACGGCATTTTATGGACCTCCTACCTAAATACTCCAAAGAACTTAGTTATAAACATTAACAAATTATACCAGGAGGTGTCACTTTTAGAGAGGAAAGGATTGAGTTAATTAGAAATATTTATGGCCAGTTCGTTATGTGAATTATTGGATCATAATATGATTCATTATCACTTGATACCCTTTTTACACGATTCTTTTCTTTTCTTCTGGTCTTTACCATATAATCAATACTTGTTAGAACCAACTTTCTGGTTTGGGATATTTCTTAACGGATGATAATATAACTACTTCATCTTGTGTAATGAATTTTTTGATCTGAAGAACCATAGGCCTTGGTGCATATTATACATATAAAGAACAATATGAGGACTACTTTCTTGCTAGTCCTGGTGAATGCTCCTTCCTAATGGGTTTCCTTCATCACAGGTTTGGATACACATCAAAACTGGCGCTCAGTTCAATTCCACAGGCAAATCAAAGAAATTGGTACTCGCTACTGGCAATCCTCATACGGTGTACCGAGATCACAGTTCCCAACAAAACGACTCTGTAGTATAAGGCCCCTAACAGACATATCATGAACCTATAGATGCTTCATATATTACACCAGCCTCTTTACAATATTACATAAGCATACCGCGAAAACGTGTGATCAACGCCGTGGAGGAAAAAACAAAAAAGAAAAAAAAATTGTCAACCGCTTAACAGAGCTCCTTAAAACGCGCAGGTGAATAAATTTCTGGCCAACTGCTTCATCACTTCTCCACCATAAGGAGGTTCTTATTTTTGTGAATTATACTTGCTTGGTCATCCTTGAGCTGGTCTTCGTCAAACAACAGTGCTTTTCTTTCCTTTTCTCCGCCTCTTTTGCATATCTGACGCTTCCGTTGGAAAAGCATACCCTTGATATTTTTTTTCCAGTGAGTAGAATCCTTGAAGTTTCTACTTTGAAGGCTTCTTGCTTTCAGCTCAATTTGGTGGTTTGAGTCCTGTGTTATTAACCGAACCTCCATATCTACAGGCTTACTACAGAGAGCTTATCAATATTGGATAACTGTGCACAACTACAATGTCCGCCCTCACACCGGAGATCAATAGCGCACTACTTCAACTTCTGGAGGGCCTCTCCTCTGCGGACAACCAAGTCCGTTCTCAGGCTGAAGAGACTTTGAACACAGTGTGGACTGCTCCTGGTCGTGTGGATATCCTGCTGCTTTTCTTGTCCCAGCAAGCCACATCTGGCACCAACCATGCTGCGAATGCATTCTCTGCTGTCATGTTCAGACGTATCGCCATCAAGTCCCCGCCAAAGTTCAAATACGTTGGAGAAAGAACAATTTCCAACGTTAACGTCCAATCCCTTGATGAAATACGTGTAAACTTCATCCAGGGTTTTGTTTCTCCACAGTCAAACGATGTTAGACATAAGCTCTCTGATGCCATTGCGGAGCTCGCCAAGCCAGATGTTCCAGGTCAGTGGGATCAGCTCTTGCCGACATTGTTTGAGGCCACCAAGAACCCAGACCCAAGCTTTAGAGAAAGTGCTTTCAGAATCTTTGCAGCAAACCCTGCTCTTTTCCCATTAGACCACTTGGAGCAGTTACTTCCTGTTTACGAAACGGGTTTCGGCGATGACAAAGACGACGTTAGAATTGCTGCCTGTACTGCTTTTGTTGGCTTCTTCCAGATTCTTCCAAAGAAGACATGGCCGCGTGTCCAATCTCTTCTTCCAAGTTTAATGAACAGTTTACCAAGATTCTTGGAGAATGGTAAGGACTCTGCCCTAGCCTCTGTTCTTGAGGCCCTTATTGACCTTGTTGATGCGGCTCCAAAGTTGTTCAAGGATATGTTCCCTACTATCATCGAGTTCTGCTCTGCTGTTTCCAACAACAAGGACCTTGACTCTAGTGCCAGACTCTCAGCTCTGGAGCTTCTTACTACGTTCTCTGAGTCTTCTCCAAAAATGTGTAAGTCGAACCCTGCCTACATACAAGCCATTGTCCTCATCACACTCAGTATGACCACTGAAGTCTGCCCAGGTGATGATGAAGCAGCTGAATGGAATGAGGCTGACAACACTGAAGACGACGAAGAAGAAATTGAATACGACTCAGCTCGTCAGGCTTTGGACCGTGTTTCCTTGAAACTTGGCGGCGAAGCCCTTGCGGGTCCACTCTTTCAGATTATCACTCAGATGATGGCTTCAAGCGAGTGGAGAGACCGTCAAGCCGCTCTCATGGCTCTTTCTTCTGCCGCTGAAGGTTGTAGAGATGTTTTGATGAGTGAAATCCCAAGAATCTTGGATTTAATCCTTCCACCATTGGACGATTCTCACCCAAGAGTCCAATACGCTGCTTGTAATGCAGTTGGCCAAATATCAACTGACTTTGCTGACAGAATTCAGCGTGAAGCTGGTTCCCGTATTGTCCCGTCATTGGTTTTCAAATTGACAAACAGCTCTGTCCCAAGAGTTCAGGCCCACGCTGCAGCCGCTTTGGTCAACTTCTCCGAAAACGCCACCAAGGAGACCTTAGAACCGTACTTGGATGATCTCCTCACCAATTTGTTGACTTTGTTGCAGAGTCCAAAGCGTTATGTCCAAGAACAGGTGTTGACTACCATTGCCATTGTTGCTGATGCTGCTGAGAAAAAGTTCATTAAGTACTATGACACTTTAATGCCATTGATGATCAACGTTTTAAAGACCGACATGGGTGACGAGAACAGACTCTTGAAGGCCAAGTGTATCGAGTGTTCCACTTTGATTGCTCTGGCTGTTGGAAAGGAAAAGTTTGCTTCTCATAGTCAAGAATTGATTAATCTGTTTGGTGCCATTCAGCACTCTGACTTGAAAGATGACGATCCAGTGAAGCCTTACCTTGAACAAGGTTGGGGAAGACTTGCACGTATCATTGGAAAGGACTTTTTGCCATATTTGCCAAGTGTCCTTCCACCTTTGCTTGAGGCTGCTAGTGCTACCCAGGACATTAGTTTGTTGGATGAAGATGAAGCTGAAGAATTCAACCAGAATGAAGACTGGGACGTTATCCAACTTGGTGGTAAACACCTGGCTGTCCATACCGCTCAATTGGATGATAAGGCTGCTGCCATTGATTTAATTTCTGGTTATGCCGACATTCTCAAAGGGGACTTCTACCAATATACAAGAGAGATCACCGTGGACATTGTTCTTCCAGCCTTGGACTTTTATTTACACGATGATGTACGCAGAGCGGCTTCAAGTGCTCTTACATCATTACTCTTGACTTCTAAGGAGGCCACTGGTCAGCAGTCCACACAGACATTGGAACTCTGGAAGCTAATCTCGGAAAAACTCATTAAAACTATTGGTAGCGAACCATCTCCAGATATTCTTTACGCCTACTTCAGTGCCTTCTCTGAATGTATTGAGCTAATTGGTGAAAACTCTTTGACTGGTGAGCAGATGGCATCATTCTCCAAGAGCACCGATGATGCTTTGAAGGAAATCTACAGCCGTGTGAAAGAACGTGAGGGTGAAGATGATGATTACAATGAAGAGCTTGACGATGAGGAAGGAGACTACACTGATGAGGAACTATGTGATGAGATTAATAAGATTCTTGGAATGGTCATGAAGTCCAACAAGACCTCTTTCATGACCTCATTTGGCTCACTTGTTCCAACAGTTGCCAGCTTCATCAACGATGAGAATGTTATTCTGAAGTTATTCGGTCTTTGTGTGGCATCTGACTTGATTGAGAACCTTGGTGAACAATCGTCTACCTTTGCTGAGTTGTTTTTGAAGCCAGTTCATGAGTCTTTACATCACTCTGAGGGATCTATCCGTCAGGCTGCTGCTTATGCTGTTGGTGTTGCTGCACAGTATGCTCCAAACTCATATGGAGACTTTGCCCTCTCTTGTTTGGAACCATTGTTTGGCATCACACAGCTTCCAGATGGCAGAGAAGAGCAGAATATCACCGCCACTGAGAATGCATCAACTGCAATTGCTAAGATTATCATGGCCTTCGGTGATAGAGTTCCAAACTCTGGTGCTGTTATTGATAGTTGGCTCAAAACTCTTCCTATCTTAAAGGATGTTGAGGCGGCTCCATTTGCATACAGATTCCTCGCACAACTCATCGAATCTGGTCACCCATCTGTTCAATCACAAGTGCAGAAGGTTGTTGACGACGTTATTCAGGCCCTCACGTTCAACTCCATTGCCGGTAAGAACGCAGAGACCGTTGTCATTTCCACAAAGAAGCTGTTGGCTCAGCTGCCACAAGGTGAAGCCATGGGTATGCTCCAGAGATACCCCGTTGAGACCCAGCAAGTGATCCAGAAGTGGTTCGCATGAGCTTCTAATACTTTTGTTACTTGTCATATGTGTTTAGTGTATCTCTGGTTTTTCCAAGCATTCTATATAATAATTTTTTTATGTCTTTAGTTTGATTCTGTTATACTAATTAGATATTATATGTTGGCATGTGTTGATTATGTCATCCGGTACAGCCAACATAGAGATGGCCCTTTTTTTTTCTGTCAAAACTTTTTTTGGTAAAGGAATTAAGCAAATGAACTGCTTTTGTGTAGTATCCACAGCAAAGAGAACAAATTATAGGGAAAGCAATGGGTCTTGCTGGTACAAAGGTGAAACAGAGATTTGGTTATGACCCAAGAAACACGAAATGGGCGAACGATACGGACAGATTTGGTCTGAAGTACTTGGAGAAACTGGGATGGAAGCAGGGCTCTGGTCTTGGTATGGTATCACATGCCGTAACTACACACGTTAAAGTTGCTATTAAGGACGATACAGTAGGTCTTGGTGCCAAACTTTCAAAGAAGCAAAAGAAGGACGAGTTTGACAGTGGTGAGTGTGCTGGTTTAGATGTGTTTCAGAGAATTTTGGGAAGGCTGAACGGTAAAGAGGAGCAGATTAGTAACGAGTTGGAGAACCAAAGAAAAGAAAAGATCATAAACGGTAAGTGGGGAATGCACTTTGTGAAGGGTGATACACTGCAGAGCACGTGGAATTCAGAGACAAAGAAGTTCACAGACTCAACTACCATCAAGAAGAGATCTAGAGAAGAAGATCATACATCGAGTGACAGCAGCGAGAGCGAGTCTGATGCTCCTAAGAAGAAGTCCAAGAAGGAAAAGAAGGATAAGAAAAAGGACAAGAAGAAGGAAAAGAAGAAGGAAAAGAAGGAGAAAAGGGATGACAAAGAAAAGAAGAAAGATAAGAAAGCAAAGAAGGACAAGAGCAAAGACAAGAAGGATAAAGAAGAAGTGACTCGTGAAAGTATGCTTAAACCAAACGAAGCTAGAGAAGAATCACCTGCCGTAACAACAAGACTTCACGTGAGGTCTAGATGGATTAGACAAAAGAGAGCTGCTACTATGGATGCAAAGGCCTTGAATGAGATCTTTATGATTTCTAATTAACTTACAACACAGAATGATACATGTGAGATTACAGCATATCTTTATTACTTGTAGTGCTACGAGATAAGCAGAAACCAGTTCACAATAATTTAGAACTTCTATGGAAGTTTGAGTCCTGCTCAGATCAAGGCAAGGGAACCAATACCGCCAAACAACAAAGAAACAAATCCGGTCAACAATACCATATTGGAGATGTCCAATGGTGGTGCAACAAACGAACCAGAACTCTTTGAAGTTGAGGAACTAGAAGATGAAGCTGATCCAGATGCACTGGAACCAGAAGAACCAGAAGAACCAGAAGAACCAGAAGAACCAGAACCAGAACCAGAACCAGAAGAAGCAGAAGCAGAAGCTGCAGAGATAATGGCAGAACAACTAGATGCAGCAGAAGCATCTGTGTTCAAAGAAGCGGAACCACTGAAGTCACAGTCAGATGAGTGAGAGCCATTGTCCTCGTAGTACTTGTTCAAGAGGAAGGACAATTTCACCTTGTCACTGCAGAAAGAGTAAGCACCGTAGCTTCCGGAACTTCCGTTAGAACTGATTTCAGAACAGTCAATGCTACCACAAATGATACCGTATAGATCACCGTAGTCTTCGTCTTCCACATCATCATCAACCACACACTTATTAGAGTTAGAGATACAGTCACAGACATCCTTCTCTGGGGTCGGTGGCAGGTCCGTAGAAGCCTTCCAGGTAGAGGCCTCAGCTGGGCACTCGAAAGATGTAGTTGAAGATTCCCCAGAAGAGACAGTGGCACTAGATGGGTCAATTTTAGCCAACTCAGTCTTCAAATTATTGAAGTCATCCAAAGTGGAGACGTCATCACCATCAACAGACACTAAACCGTAGTTGTTGACTTCTTCAAAGTACATGTAGACAATACCGCCAGACCAAACATCAGTCATGTCATCACCGTACAAAGTCGCAACTTCAGTGAATTCACGTGGTTGGATAGCATTACAACCGTATTCAGAGAAGAAGAGTGGAACAGACAAGTTCTTAAACTCTTCAGTTCTGGCCTCATATCCAGACTCCTGGAAAGTGGAGTTACCACACCACTCGTACATATTGATACCATAGAAGTCAACCTTTGTGTCCTCATCGCCACAGACAAAGTAATCGGCCATAGCGACACGGGTATCAGAGTCATCGTTTGAGGAGTAACCAACAGGAATATCTCTGTATCCCTGCTCCTTAATGTAGGCCTTAGTGTCTCTCACAGCTGCCTTGACAAAAGCAGATGCATCAGTGTTAGAAGTGTTACTGGTAACTTCGTTACCGGCAAAGAAACCCAAAACATTAGTGTAATTAGAGAGTGCATCAACGGCGTCAGTATAACGGTCGTATAAATCCAAAGTCCACTCTGGTGAGTTTCTGTTGATGGATTCGGAAGGCTGGGACAAGTCGGCAATGATATAAATACCTGCATCGGCAAACATATCCATACACTCCTTGTGCGAGACAGATGTGTTGATGGCGTACACTCTGAGGACGTTGGTGTTCAGCTCGAGCAAGTATGGAAGGTCTCTCTTACAGCTTTCCTCATCGGCCAATGGGTCGATAAAAGAGAGATCGTTTGTAGAGTTTGCGGTGTCTTGCTGGTACGCAATACCTTTAATGTAGAACTGGGATCCGTTGTTGGAGTAGAAGAACTTGTTTCCAACAATCTCAATAGTTGGGATATCGGCATCGGTACCTTGAGTGTCTGCATTAGCAACCACCTTGGAAGCAAGCAGTGCAGTGCAACAAGCGAGTGAATTGAACAGCTTCATGGTGCTTAACAGAAGGAGTGATGTGGGGTATTGAGAAAACCAAGAAGTGTGGAAAGGAGTATCAAGCTTGTGTGTGAAAAAAGAAGAGCGTTAATACCGGCAGACACAAAGTACTTATACTGGGCCAACTGCGCCACGACACGACTGGATCACCTACCAAAAGGACGTGTCCAAACAGTAAACACACGGAATATTCTACATTCCCCAATTACAGCACGTCAAATGGCTTCAAAAGAGAGTTAGGAGCAACAATTCTCCTCGACGCGTAGGCGCCGATAGTGGAAGGATCGCGGGGGAGGCAATGCAAGTGCCCGGTGTCTGTGTATGTGCCAAAAATAAATATCATAGTGGCCAGAACTGATTGATGCGGGAATACAGTCTCAAATCTAGTAATGATTTCCAGAAGATCTTCTGAAATTCTGCTATATTGAAAGGCTTCTCTCGAGAGAGGGCAGTCTGCTGTTGACAGCAATTTACTTGGTCGATCGTTTCTCCGCTGCAGGTACGCAAAACTGCCCTCTTGGCTTGGCCACTGTGGGGAACTTATTGAAAATGGCTTGGACGAGAACGAACCATTGTTTCTTCCTCTCCAAGACCACTCTCTGGTCACTTTTATCTCAGAGAGAACTCGCATCTTTGCAGTCTGTAAGAATACCTCAAGCCTGTTTGGGCTTCTCCCTGCCGCTGTCGCACCCTTACATCATCCCAATATATGGACCACCACAGGTTGGTAAACAAGCACCTACCTCATCATACAGTCGGTATACTCCACTAGTCTATAAGTAAACAACAGACGCGGTATACACCACAGATGCTCGAAAGAGATCAGCTGTTATTACCAAAATAGGTAACGGAAACACCCTCGTTGGGTGCTTGTTTCATCACACCGCCCCGAACGTAGTGGTAAAGGCGAATCTCGCTCCCTCACGCGCATACCTGCTTCAAAGAGTGGTGTTGCATGGAAGCAGCTTAAGATTGCTCTTCAAGGCACTTGTGTACCTTCTCAATAGATATATAAAAGAGGCTTTGTTCGCCCCATGCTGCCGCAATCCCCAGCGGGGCGAGCAAGAATGGTCAGACATACCAAAAATACACACCTACTTGCTTTATTGGCTAACGTACAAAAACAAAGAATGGTATCAAAAATATAAAACTGCAATGCGGAACAACGCATAAAAGTGTCAGTAGACCCCACCTTGTTCACATAACGGTCTCTAGATACATTCGGTGGGAGGATGGGGTTTTAAGATGCCACATTTGAAGAGTTCATATCATGATCTTACAACAAAATAGCAGAAAGACCGGTAACGGCCAAGATGGTGAAACCAACAGTCATAAACTTCTCACCACCTGGGACTCTGATGGCAGCAGCACCAGAAGAACCGGAAGAGGTGGAGGAAGAAGAGGAGGTACCAGAAGAAGAAGAGCCAGTCTTGGAAGCACCAGAGCCGGTAGTGGTGCTACGGGAACCAGAGCCGGAGAGGGTACCAGAAACAGTTCCAAGACCGTCAGTGCCAGCAGCAGACAAAGCAGAAGAACATGTGGATGCTGTAGAGGCGCTGGAGTTGATGGTGGCGGAACCGTCAAAGTCACAAGCATCATCAGAAGAACCGTTGGATTCGTAGTACAAGTTCAAGACAAAGTTCATCATCTGCTTGGAGGAACAGAAGGAGTAAGCACCGTATGAACCGGTGGTACCGTTGGCATTAATACCGGAACAATCAATACTACCGCAAACAATACCGAACAAGTCAGAATAATCGTCAGAGTCAACGTCGTCAGAGACAACACAGGACATGGCAGCATCCATACAAGAGCAGAGAGCATCATCTGGAGTTGGTGGCAAGTTGGTGGCAGCCTTCCAGTACTGGTTCTGAGTTGGACAAGCCAAGGTAGCATCAGTGGAAGAAACGTCGTCGGTGTTGGCGGAGGTTGGGGTAACGGCCCAGATCTCTTCAGAGTAGTATGAGTAGTCAGCCAAGGTGGACACTTCGTTGCCATCGATACTAACCAAACCATAGTCGTTGGCTTCCTGGAAGTACATGTAAACAATACCACCAGACCAGACGTCAGTCATGTTATCGCTGTACAAGGCTGCGACTTCGGTGAATTTTCTAGGACTAACCTCGTTACAACCGTATTCGGAGAAGAAGACTGGAATAGTGAGGTTCTTGAACTCCTCAGTTCTGTCGGCGTAACCGGACCGCTTGAAAGTGGAGGAACCACACCATTCGTACATGTTAATACCGTAGAAGTCAGCTTTCTCCTCCTGGTCACCACAGGCAAAGTAGTCAGCAATGGAAACACGGGTATCAGCGTCATCGTTAGAGGAGTAACCCACTGGGATGGATCTGTAGCCCTGCTCCTTGATGTAGGCCTTAGTGTCTCTGACGGCAGCCTTGACGAAAGCAGAAGCATCGGTGTTGGTCTTGTCGTTAGTGACCTCGTTACCAGCAAAGAAACCGAGAACATTGGTGTAGTTCTGGAACTCGTCGACGATCTTAGTGTAACGGTCATACAAGGCGACTGTCCAGGATGGGTTGGATCTGTCAACGGACAAACCTGGCTCGGAAAGGTCGGCAATGACGTAAATGCCGGCCTCCTGGAGCATCTTCATACAGGCGGTGTGGTCCTGGGTCTCGTTGAGCGCGTAGACACGGATAACGTTTGTGTTGACGCCGGCGAGGTATGGGATGTCTCTCGAGCAACTCTCGGCGTCGGCCAATGGGTCAACGAAGGTCTCGCCAGAGGTGATGTTGACGGTGTCCTGCTGGTAGGCAATACCTCTCATGTAGAACTGGGAGCCGTTGTTAGAGTAAAAGAACTTGTTTCCGACAACCTCGATGGCTGGGAGGTCCTCGGCCGCAGAGCCTTTGAAGAGGGCGGCAGAGGCGGCAGCGTAGGCCAGGGTTTTCAACAGCATTTTTGTCTGGAAAGGAGTGGAAGGGACTCTCGTTCTCTAGTTGTAGCGGGCACGGGTGTTAGCGAATGGACAGCCTGTGGTTCAGCAGGAGAGCGAGGATGTGTTGCTGGTGGGCAGGAACGGGAGGTCTAAAAAGAGGAAATGGGTACAAGTTTATATTGCAAGGCCTAAATTTTAAATATTTTGGCGCAACGCCAGCGCTGGGAAATCAAAGAGAGAAAAAATGGGCGCAGCTCCCTCACGGGGCGAAATGTAAACAAACACGGGAATCGCGCAATTGCCGTTCCCGGTAGCTTTTCGTCTTTGCGGCTTTGCGTTATGCGGCGTCGCTGTAGCAACTTCTTCCAACTTCATGCGGCAGTGGCCAGAGCACGTTACCATTCTTGGCAGTAGCGAAGCAAAACGGCGCGCGCTGCGCGCCACCGCGCCCGTCTCGCGCTGCTTTTCGCCAGAAAAAGGCGCACAGGCGTCCGGATCGGGTAGCCTCACTGTTCGCGCCGACTGCTTAATCCCCCTATAACCCCGTACATAACCCCATATAAGCATACAACATGAGCTCCATCACATATATCATACAAACAGCTCTACCACCAAGGGTGCCTCCCCATGAGGCCCAGAACCAGGTCCAATTCCCCGGCTTGGCCTTCGCGTGGTATTTTCAGCTGCACCGCTTGGTGCCCAGAGGCTTTGGTATGTGAGCGGCCCCCCCCTACACACATCTACGCGCTCAGCCATCACACGCTATTGTTAGCACACTGACTGGGTGACGGGGCGAGGGCTCAAGCCATGGCGCATGAGCGCGCCGAAATGTACACACCAAGGAAACACCAAGGAAACACGAAAACACTAAAGGGCCAAAACGTTAAGCTCTCCGCCCCTCTCATCGTATGAAGTCACTCACACTGCAAATAAGCTTCCAGACTGAAAACGACCAGTCTTAAAGTCCCCCCCCCGGGCACGGCCCAGCACGTGGTGAGGGCTGCGGAAGGGAAAACAGAAAAGCAAGAGGCGCGCTCCCGACGCGTCTTCATCCTATACACACCTGGAATTATATAGCTTCTGGGGAATTCACAGGAATGATCTCACAACCATTTCTCTCTAGTCCCCGCGCACTCATACCAATACTGGTACGCCAAACCTCCATCCACAAGATCTACATCTATATAGTCTCACATTCCCTAGAATCCTACTGACAAAGCCATATTAAATATACATGTATTTGTTGTGTACTAACTCACAGCTAACTCACAGCTAACTCACAGCTCACCACAGATGTGTCTTGAACTCTGGCATGGGCCCCTTGGTTGTAACAATAGATGTCGCATTGGCACCAGTGTCATCATTCCACTGACCATTCGGTTGGATCAACCCTTCCAAAAATGTGCCGTCCAAGCTGCTGGAAAGGTCCGGCAAAAGCTTAGCAGTGTACATCGGAACAAGAAGAGAGCCCACAAAGAGCGCCAATATCAACCCGTAAACGGTCATGAATACCAATACTGTCCTCGTTCTCTTTGACCGCAGTCTGGTATGGAAATACCTTCTTCTAAACTGCTCAGTAGGCTTCAACCAAAACAACATCAAAGTATGCCCCCTGTCAATAAATGGAATTACAACAAATGGTGTCTGAACAAAGAGAATCATGTGCCCAATAATAAAATCAACGCTGAACTGACTCATCTCCATTACTTTGCAGATGAACTCTCTCACAGGCTGCAAAAGGATATTTCTATATCCAATCACACTCGGTTGAAACCAGAGCGTAGTCCACCACATGTAGTTTATCTTCTCATCCCTCCACTCCCTCGTGAGCATCAATGTGATACATGAAAACAAGAGCTCCTGTGTGCTCACAACACAGATCAAACATGCTAATGCTCTGATAAAGTTCCAGCCTTCCAAAAACCATACAACTTCAAAGAGCACAATACGGATAATAACAGCAGAACAATGAGCTACTCCAGCCGCCACATTTCCACTAATATTTGGGAAATATTTGTAAGATGGTACTTTCTTGCCTTTCCTCTTAACATACCCCCATTGGAACCGGAAAAGCGTAAATGGAGATACAACAAAGGAAATCAGAAATACCATAAACAAAACAATAACATCTGCAATGATGGGTCCCATTACCAAAATCAGTAATCTCATAACAGAATTTGTAGGTTTGACTCTACGAACACCATTTTGCGAGTTGGTAAAGGTGTAAGCACAAAATGTTGAAAGAAAAGTTAACAGAGGCACTAAAAGTTCTGAAAGCCAAAGGTCAGAAAACGATGGTTTTCTGATATCCGGAACTTTACTGGATTCCCTATGACGTGCTTTACGGTACCCAGTATACCTTGCTCGATTCTCTCTGGTATTGAATATCCAGGTTCTTGAATTGCTCGCCTTACCCTTGTGATATCCATTACCACCATATAACCAACCAAGGAAGTTACGGTAGTCAACAAAATAGTCCTCAAAAGAAAACTGATGAGGATTAAATATGAAAGGCGCAAAACACATCGATACCAAACTTATCCAAAACCACAACAATGCAGGTTGCCAAATAGTCAAACTTGCAAAGAGAAGCATCAAAAATAATCGGGCTCCAGAGTATATTGAAGATGTTGCAAACCTCGAATATAGATCGGCAAAAGATATCCTCTCTATCGCAAAGCCACGACCAGTACTGATATACCTTGCACCGCCAAATGTTACATCCGATAATAAAGCATTGGAGTATATCTGGCAAACAAAGACTTCGAAGAATGGTGAAAGGGATGTTAAATGATGCGAAAACCTTGACATCGCCTTCCAGAGTCCTCTCTCTGTTAACTCTTGAATTATAAGCGGTACAAAAGCAATGAAAAACACAAGGAAAACGGAGAAAATAAAAATAGTAACCCAGTTCAAAACAGGCTTTATCATATAACACCCAATTGGCTCTTGAAGATCAGTATAAGGAACATCTTTGTTATATTCACAAAGAATGGACTCGTATCTTAAAGCACCAAGATTCAACAATACTATCATGAACATCTGAACCGATAAAGTAATGAAAAGATTATTGATATGGAAGCCAGGGTGCGCATAGTAAAACGAAAGAAACCTATCAAGCGGCAACTGCGTACCCAAGTAATAATACTCACGGGACAAGAGTTGCTCGCCCATTCCAGCTCCAATCTTAGTGGTAAAGTTTAAAATAGATCCAAAGCCTAAATCTCTCCCCTTTCCACACTGGTAGTAATCACAATGTTTTATTCGACCTCCTCTCAACATTGCATTCATACCCGCATAAATATCCTCGTTCAAGTGCAACCCTTTTTGGGCTTTGGAGATACCTCCACGGGTAGTCATGAAAATAGCGTTAAGGAAATCTGGATGACCATAATGTAACTTACCTCCAATTTCAGCCAATGTACGGGCAAATAATGTGCCAAAAGTCTGTTCCTTTCCTGCCGCCACATCTCCAAGTACTCCAATATTCTCTGAGAAAATGTACTCACGAGCACCCACAATAGCAACTGGTGCGGTATCATTCAATGATATACGATCTGTTCTGTATGGACTATCAACAGGTGCTGACATCTCTTCAAATTCTTCCAACACTGATCTAATCTTGATGCACTCTTCAAGGTAGTTGTCTTGGTTAGCATCAACAACCTGGATATATTCACCACGATAAAATATCAACAGATGATTTTGGTTATCTGATTTCCCATCCCCCAAAATTGGATTTCCAGAAAGTCTCACTTTGCATTTGGGAATACGATCGTAGTTCTTGTCAAAACCACAATAGCCGTCAGTAAGACATGAATAAAATATTTTCTCTCCTGTGGGATCTTCAGGGTTTGTTTCCTCTTGAAGGTAAGCAATTCTAATTTCTGGGAAAGCCTTTAAAAGGAAAAGGTAGTCAAGCTTCTGTTCTTCATTGAACTTTGTAAGCTTCTGCATTGAAATTACAATCTTGAACTTTCTTGCTGCCATGGCATCAAGCTCTTCATCCAACCCTCCATCATCATCACGGTAGTAGTGAACCATTTCTGGGTTTTCAACACGATAAAGAAGCTTTAATGCTTTGGTATAGTTCAGAAACCCGGATGCAGTTCTGTATAACGTTTGTGATCTTAAAGAAGCCCAAATTCTTGTTCTTAACTGAAACTCAGGTACAGCTCGCTTGAATCCAACACAATAATAAGGCATATCGTCAACACTAGTAAACCTCTTGGAATTCCTCGATTGGTCATCTTCTATAGATACTTCCAAATTCTCCTCAAAAGCAGGGCCCTCAGGAAGTGGATTAGGTGTGCTGGGAGCCTCTCTCTTTGGTCTGGACCATCTTCTGAAACCCCTTTTTTTCTTCAAGTATGTCATAACCTCATTCTCAAAGAGTTCTGTTTCCAGACTCTTTGGATATTCGGGAGGATACGTTTGTTGGCTTCCAGTGCTCAGCGGGTATCTTGGGTCTTCATTACCTGACTCTGGTCTATCGGAATAATTATAATTGTTATTCTGATCTCTTGATCCGTTCTTCTTCTTTGTTGTATCATATTTCACCGAACTTGTTCCCTCATAGCCATGTTGTTGAGCCATGAGCTTTGTATCGTTGACAAAACAATCCCATTCACTTGGATAAAGCTTCTTCAAATACTCCAACAATGAAATCCGAGCATTCCCATTTGTCTCTCTAAGGGTTTCAGTGAGTGATAAGAGGATTTTTTCTCCATAGTGTGGAATCAATACTGTAAAAGTCGGCATTGCTTCAACTCCATTTGGTTCTGGAATCGGCGTCGACAACGATTGGGCAAAAAAGGAAACTCTTCTCTCAGCCTCTGAATTCGGTGGGAAGAATTCAATGGATTTAAATGTCGAATCATCATGGGCAATAAAGAAACTTGGAGATTTTAATGTACTCTTGGTTGCTGCGCCATTTTCTGACGGTGCCTGATGATATAAAAGTTTGTGAACCAAATCCACTGGAAGTAAATGTTCTCTGTACATTGATATTATGACCGCATTCCAAATCTGAGACACCAAGATCTTGGGTTTGTACTTAACCTCCATTTCTGTAGTTGCCAATATTTTAGAGTAAATTCTCTTTGGCAACCTTGAAAAGACGTTTCTCCATGGAGTCAAGATAGACATACCCAACGAAAATGACAATCCCATCGAAAAGAAGCAATTGCAAACAATATACCAAAGATAGGTATCAAGGAAAAACAATATCAACTCCGTCATATACACAAAACACAACACAATGTGTGACTGATGTAAACAAAGAAAGTTACCCATGTATGTATCACCAACACAACGAGTCATTGCTGTTATGGATAAAACTCTGATGGGATCCCTGATCGAAAGGGTCAAAAAGAAGTAAGACTCCAAGTACTTTGCAACAAAAACAACAAACCAAAGTATAATTGAGAACCAATAACTTCGTCCTGTGAGCTTTGCAAAAGATGCTGTGAATGTTTGAGATGAAACATAACGCCTTTTTTTCCCATTTGGCTTACCAAATGTGAACAAACGTGCCAAAGGGCGATATGAAAAGTAGAAACAAGTTGCAATCGCAATAGTCAACTGCACAATTGCAATTCGATGTGCGGTCCGTGAATGAGTTGCGAGATCAAACATTGAAAAAATGAAAATAGATGGTGCCACATTAATCATTGTGATTATACTCAACCCAAAAAATCTCTTGAACAACTGTGGTCTTCCTGGCCACCTTGAAGGCACAACACAGTATTCGGCAATTGTTGCAAAGAGCTGGATCAAACAGCAGAGAAATCCACCCAAGGAGATCACAGATAATCGAACCTGGGGTGTAGGAGGGTTGTCCCAGAGTTGTTGATAATTCTTTGTGTAAAGAGTTGGCGAATTAAAACTTGTGAAAAACCAGTAGGAAGAGAAATGGATAACCCAGATTCTGTTGAAATTGGTAAGTACATGTATCCATGTTCTTGACTCTTTATAAGTTTTGTAGAACACATTATCCCAATCCAGATCAAACAACATTTTATAACGCTCATGTGGAAAGAAATCAACCATTCTCTTCTTGGTGGACTTGAATTTTATTCTTTCAATGCCCTCGGGATACCAAAAAAGTTGATTAACATCGTCATACCCAATGATATCTTTGTGGTCTCTAGTCCTTTTTCTCATTTGTCCTTGACTATCAACTTTGTAAATTTGGTCTCGCAAAAAGCGGTATACTGGTGTGATTATCTTGTTCAAAAACTCATATTCTGGAGGATCGACTGTACTGTTCTGACATGCGTCTGAATTATAGTAATCCTTTGCACATTTGAAAATAAAGCAAAGAAACTCCGGTAAAAATCTTGCTTGATTTGCTTCTCCCCAAATCAAAAGATACAACGCCATGTCTTCGACATATTGCAGTGGAGTCATGTTCAGCATCTTTGTGACCCACTTGTGTTCTGCAACAATGTGTTCACTCTTTTGGTCAGCGTTTTCTAGTGATATTCCTGCAAAATTAGCGAGGTATAGAGATTCCTGTTTCTTTGCTTCTCTCCGCCTTGCTTTGATATCAACGTTATGTTCCTTTGCAATCTTCTTGTTCCTCTTGTAGGCCTTACCTTGTAATTTCATGCTAGCAAAACCAACCTCTTCATCCAAATCCAACTGAGCAGCAAAAAACCATTTCTTGTAGTTGGCGTTGTCACCACCAATATATGAAGCATGTAACAACACCAACGCCTGAGCCGGTTGCATACGGCTTGCTCTTGAATCCAATTGTGTCATAAAGTGATCAAGCATGTTTTCCATAGATGACTTTTGGAATCCAAATTTTTGTGTCAATTTCTGGAAAATGGCTGCAATCTCATCAGGTCCTATAGGAAGGTCATTGGAGTCTTTGGACCATGAACAATACGGATCAAGCTGCAACAAGCTGTTTGGTTCCGTGGGCACTCTCAATGCTTGTGACCATGTGTGATAATTTCCGGCAACGCCATCCTTGTCGTAGAAGATTTTCCTTTTCTGGGGGTCCTTGGGATCAAAGTCTTCAACAACATCTTCGGCCTGTAATGGTACTCCTGCTGCTGTGGCCGCCGCTTCTTGCTGCTCCTGCTCCTGCTGGGCATGGAACAGTCCTTCTTCCACTGGACCTCCCATCTGTCCTGCAGCCGAGATTGGCAAATCCGTAACTGCCGGTGGGATATCCTGTATTGGCAACTCGTGGCCCTCGTTGACGATATTCGCCAGCGCCTTTATCTCTTCAAGCAGCTGAATTGGTGACACGGGCTGGGGAGCGGCGGTACCGAGGTGTGCGCTTGCAAGCAGCGACGCTGGGTCAAGCTCGTCAATCTCTTGGGCCTGGATATCCCGTCCACTGGTTTGGTGGTGGTACATGACGGCGATCTGGGGTGAGGGTGTGCACAAAGACGGCTATTGTGCTGACGGTATGGGGGTATATTCAAAAACAGAATTTGCAAAGTGCTGCCACCGGTCGTAGAAGGTGTGTAAGGAAGCGAGCCCAAGTGTTCACAAAGCCAGGAACGATCTGGTGCTTTGTGGTTTCTGGTCGATGTCCATCGTGTGTATACGGAGCATAGGATTGTACCTCCGGAAAGGAGGTTCCGCTTTTGTGGCGGATCCCATATGGTACTTTCTTTTTTTCTGGAAGGGTGGGGCCTGCCTCCTTGCCTCCCTGCCTCCCCGTTTAAACGTATATATGTGAATCAAAGCTCTGTGGCTCTGTTTACCTTTCTTACGTAATCGTAAACAAAGGGTCCTGGTGTACGGTTGTTCGCGAATAATAAGATCTCACTATTTGCGACTTTTGTGTGTTGTCTTTATACAGTGTGCGGTAGGCGCACTTGTGTTGTTTCTCCTCTTTTCACCCCTCTGTATCGGAGGTTATATACGAGAAGAGGGAAGGCGGAATGCCATGGTACACAAACGGTGAGTGCCTCTAGCTGGGGAGTTGATATGACTGCAAAAATGTAACGTCAGGTGCTCCAGGGCTAGATGCTCTAGAGCCATAAATAACAGACAGTGTGGTGTGTTAAATAAAGCCCATACCCAAGACTCTTGGTTGCAGAATGCGTTTTGAGGTGTGGTCTAGAAAGCCTGATAAGCAGAGTAGGCCCTCTCGCGGCACCAGTAGAAAGCCAAACTGCCCTCAGAGCACACTCAGACACTCTAAGCACACACCCAGAACACACGACTCGTGTGCCCATACGTGTTTGAGTGTGTGTATACACAATGTGGCGTGGACCATCTCTTTAAGAAAATTTGCGTTGCGGATCGCGCTCTTGCAACAGCGAGATACAGATCCCACGCACAGGCCTCTGGGCACGCTGGGAAGACTGGTGGGAAAACTGGTGGAAAAGCACTGGAGGGGTGGCACTGCTGGGAATACGGGTGGAACGCTATTCCATTTGGAACAGTGCCCAGCTTGTTCAGCTTGCCGAGCTTTCCCACCATGCCAGAGCGTAGAGCGCACAGTCCGAGAGCGCACACTGCACGCAGCGGTGTGTGCACTAAAAGAAATAAAAGGTTTTCTAAGATCCCGATATCACCACTGGCTCTGGGCAGAAGAGTCTACGGAGCCTGGGGCTGCCCCAGCAGAAACACTGGCAAAGCACTGGCAAAGCATTAGCAAAGCATTAGCAAAACATTGACAGAGCACCGGTACATTGAAAGCCCAATCAAACTGTGGCTTTACAGCCTGCCTAGGTGTCTGCGTAGAGCCTCGGTCCAGGGCCTCTGCCTACTGCCCAGGCTTTCCCACGCTGCCCAGGCTCCTACAGTGCCGTGACCCGGATCTGCCGTGTGCCCCTGTTTACATTCCCCCCGATTCGTGCGGTGCGCACCACACGCTTCTGCCTACGGACAGTTTTTTCCCGTCTCTTGAGATTCCACTGTAAGTGGGGCCCTGGGAATCTCCGTCAAGAGGAAAAAAAATGCTCTCCTCACCGTTTCCTCCCCTTTACACACCTCTTGCGACCACACAGAGCTCTGATTCTATCACCAACTCCTGTTCCTTCCTTTACACAGAGTTAGCTCTAGCACGTTCCTTACCAGCACCCACCACCACAGCCGACCCGCTCGCTCATTCCTAAACAAAGGCCTTTGCTTCCTCGTCCGCTCGCTCATTCTCAAGACGTAAACAACAACAAACCGTAGCAATGCTGTTCTCCAAGCTCTTCGCTGCCGCCGCTATGGCCAGCGCTGCCGTCGCTGCTCCTGCCGCCGCTCATGTTCACAACCAGCACAAGAGAGGCGTCGTCGTTGTCACTGAGACCCAGGTCGTTGTCGTCACCGCCGGTGTCGACCAGGTTGTTGCCGGCGATTCCACCACCTACACCTTCTCTACCGTCAACACCGACTTGGCCTCCGCATCCTCCCAGACTACCACCGTCACCTTGCAGGGCCAGGTCGCCGGTGCCTCCACCTACTCCTACTCGGAGCCAACCACCACCACTGAGGCCCCTGCTACCACCACCTCAGTCGCCATTGTCCAGTCCACCGTCTCCAGTGCCACCTCCTCCGCTGCTTCCACCGGCTCTGCTCCATCTTCTGGATCTTCTTCCCAGTTCACTGGCGGCTCCAAGGGTATCACCTATTCCCCATACACCTCTTCCGGTGGCTGTAAGGCCCTCTCCGAGGTTCAGTCCGACCTGTCCAAGCTGACCGACTTCTCCGTCATCAGACTCTACGGTGTCGACTGTAACCAGGTTGAGAACGTTCTCCAGGCTAAGGCTGATGGCCAGAAGCTCTTCCTCGGTATCTTCTTCATGGACCAAATTGAGGCCGGCATTAAGCAGATGGCTTCCGCTATCGAGTCTTACGGTTCCTGGGACGATGTCTACACCGTCTCCATCGGTAACGAGCTGGTCAACAGTGGTCAGGCTACAGTCTCCCAGGTTGCCGGTTACGTCGCCACTGGTAGATCTGCTTTGACCGCTGCCGGTTACTCTGGTCCAGTTGTCTCCGTTGACACCCACATTGCTACCATCAACAACCCAGGTTTGTGTGCTATCTCTGACTACATTTCCATCAACGCTCACGCTTACTTTGATTACAACACCGTTGCTGACAACGCCGGTGAGTGGTTGCTCTTGCAGATTCAGAGAGTCTGGTCCGCTTGTGGTGGTAACAAGGAGGTCCTCGTCACCGAGACCGGTTGGCCACACCAAGGTGACACTTACGGTGTCGCCATCGCTTCCCCAGAGGCTCAGGCTTCTGCTATCTCTTCTATCAAGTCTACCTGTGGTGCTTCTGCTATTTTGTTCAACGCCTACGATGACTTGTGGAAGGCTGACGGTGCCCAGAACTGTGAGAAGTACTGGGGTATGTACTAAGTCTGCTGTTCAAAGCTTTCTTTTTTTTTAACAAAAACCTTTGATTATAAGATCTCGGGTGCTTATACCATTTTATCCCTTGTGTTGTTTATAACACATTGTTTGTTCTCGAATGACTAGGGAGTTCATTCTCCCTTTGTCAATCTTCGTTCAATTTTTCCTTCTTACACTCCAATCCAATTTGATACCTTTCTATTTGATTACAAAAAATGTAGTTTGAAGTACATTACGTTCATTAAATTGGACATGTGCAGCTGAATCTCATTGACGGCCAGTAGCTCCTCCTTTCCCATAACCACCACTGCGTGGAATGTTTTCAGGTCTTCTATACCGACCATTGTCTCTAAATGCTGTATCCTGTGCAGGTAAAGGACCTCTTCTACTATATGGAGATCTTGATCTAGATCTCAATGTTGAATTATTTCTTCTTGGCGGTGACCTGGAAGCTGAACCCGATCTAGGCCTTGGTCTTGGGCTTCTAGAGCGAGATGGAGTTCTAGATGAACGACGAGGAGACCTTGATCTCGGTGGTGTTCGAGAGTAACTTCTTCTGGAACTCGAATAGCTTCTAGATCTGGAATAAGGGTACGAGCGTAGGCGGATGCCAGAGTAGGATCTGGATCTGGATGGGGTTCTGGAATAGGAATAAGACCTTGATGTGGATCTTGATCTCGAATATGAACGGCTGCGTGATCTTCCTCTCCCCATTTCGGCATCCTCCAGTCTTTTTTGTTTGATCCGATCCAATGATTCTCTCATTCTGTCAGTCAATACACCCAAACCAATAGCAGTAAAATAATTGATTGAAAATTGAAGATGTTGTGAGTCTTCCACGGGGAATATGCCAGTAGTATAAGGCTGGATGTAATCTTCCTCTACTCTCTCTTTCAGAGCAGGGATACCCAATTCCTCCACGAACTCTTGAAACATAAACTTCACAAAAATACGACCAGCACTGGAAGTATCTGTTTCAGTTAGTTTAATCACTTCGAGTGCCTCCCATCCCAGTGCATCACAAGTAAACAAGTGACCCCAGAACTTTGATAAATTTCTCAAAGGATTAGATTCAAATCTATGAATTGTGGTATAGTTTTCCTTGAAGACATATTTAAATGCATCTGCCCATGAACGGCTTTGTCCACACAATTTCTCTCCGGTTACACCATAATACTTGGAGTAAACATGCTCTTGAACACATGCTTTAACAATGGTATCAACTACTTTATCCTCGTCCTCCGATCTAACCCCCATCTTCAAAATTTTATGAACGGCTTCATCTGGGGACATACTGCCTTTAAGAATCAAGTAGATGGTCTTTCTGAAATTAGTGAGGTTTGTCTCAGTCATATCCTTGATTTCCATTGTTGGTGGTGTCTCTTTATTCTCCCCCTGCTCTCTCGTACTATCATGTATTTCCTCTTCGATAACCCTTTGGTCAACATCTTCTTCACCGTAGTATTCTTTAGCATATTCATCCGCAGGTACATCAGAATCATCTCCTAATATTTCATGTCTTATTAATGAATACTCATTCTCGTGCTGATCATAATCAGGATCAAATTTGAACACATTAAGTATATCCTGTGCCTCCAATTTATCATCTAGTTTGACCTTGTGTGTAATTTGGTCTTCTTCTTCAACTAAATCTAGATCATCCTGAATAACGGAATTCTGATTATATCCATCTCTTCGTATTTGGAACAGCACTTCGATCATGTATTGTGTTCTCTTCTGCACTTTCCCCTCTTGCAATATTTGTCTCAAGTTTTCAAAGATCTGTGAAACAGCGCTAGAACTTACTTCGGACAAATAGAGGCCAACATTTTTCAAAAGACCACAACATATATCTACTGAGTCGTCAGTTGGATTGTTCAGTAATAGATGTAAGATTTCCAAGAGCAAAATCTCATGGCACACTTGTTGGTTGCAAAGTTGTGCAAGGAAAGTGATCGATGAAAGACAAAGCACCTTGTTGTTCCTTTTGAATGCCTTTCTGAATTGCAACACAAGTCTAGAAATCAACAATTCTCCCACCTGTGGCAGCTTTGAGTTGATAACAGCCACCAAGGCGGCATAGACGGGTGTGAACTCCCTTGCTTGACTTTGTGCCTTCATGAGTGTTCTAATTAGAAGTCCCTGACCTCGGTTTAAATTGATCTTAAATAGCATCACAGATATCAATTTCAAATTACTCTTGTTTACCTTGTTGATCCAACCATTGATCTCCCTCTTCATCCTGTCCCATTCCATCCGCTGCATCTCTTGGGAGCCCTTCTGGAAGTTGATCTGTTCTAAAAGCGCACGGAGCTTTGCCGGAAGAACATACGTTCCACCAGACCTCAACTCCTGAAGGCGCTTGTACTCTTCCTCTGGTGTCATTACCTTGCTCTTATCATCACCCATGTCGGCGCAGTTGTCCTGATTTTTCCTGTTCTGTGGATGTTTTACGAGTCATCTTCACCATGAACTCTGCTTTTGTTTACAAAAAATTTCAGCGGTGTGGCCCTTACCGTGAATTGCGGCTGGAAAGGCAAGTCTTGGTGAATGGGGATCATCACCTCTATCAAACATGTGTCTCGTGGCTTCAAAATACAACAATTAGATTCGATTACGGTGAAACGATGGCTTTTAAGAGTGCTATTTTGCTTCTGAGTGACATCTGCTCTATCAACTCGTATTCTCCACTCATCGAGAAAGCTGCGCAAATACTCGAAGAAGACGCCACACTAGACATCCTTCTTCTCCACACTGTTACACACCTCAATATCCTAGACTTCGTACTGGCACAAATCTACACACTTGCTACAGAGATTATACAACGTGTTGAAAAATCACAGATTGACGTCAAAGTTCTGTTCAACGGCCATTATCAGGAGATCAAGAACCCTACCTGGGAGGCCCTTATTATTGACACATCAGATGGGAACTTCGACCTCTTCCAGTACACTGACAAACAACTGCTAGAAGTTATCAACGTTCAGAGAGCCAGTATCAGTAGTGTATCACCACCAAAATATGACTTAGATGAGAGTCATGAATCTCTACATGATGTCTGTGCGGTTGGTGGTACATTTGATCATTTCCATGACGGTCACAAGATACTTCTCACTGCGTCAGCCTTCCTCACTAAGAAGACACTCATTGTTGGTGTTACAGATGAGGACCTTCTAAAGAATAAGAAGTACTCAGAGTTCATTCAAAGCTACGACTACCGTGTACATGTAGCAAAAGCTTTTCTCAATCACATCAAACCGTCGCTTGCTCTTGACCCTGTCCCTATCAAAGACGTGTGTGGTCCTACTGCTGCTATTGAAGACATTAATGGCCTTGTCGTGAGTAGAGAAACTGTGAAGGGCGCAGAGGTCATAAACAGGACAAGAGCTGAGAAAAATATGAAGGAACTAACAGTTCATGTTATAAACGTTATTGGAGGGGAAGTTGATGATGGATTTAAGAATAAACTAAGCAGCACACAACTGAGAAAGGAAGAGTATGAATTATCTCAAATGTAATATCAAAGTTTGTATATATAAGTCTAACCCATATTTACAATACCATAATACTATGGTATCATAGAGAGATCTACTCAGTGTAACTAAGTATAACGTATACAACCTCTTTAAAGAACGAAAACTTCAACACAAGAAATCAAAAAAAAAAGAAAGAAAAACCGAACATAAGAGCTTAACCAAGCTAAATCATCAAAATCATCACCTCTCATTCGGAAAGATATTCATCTGATAGAGATTCCACCACCTTGATGATTGTCTCCAGTACGACTTGTACGGTCTGGCGTATCAAGGCACAAGAATAGAGAATTGGAAAAGAGGTCAAACAAAACGATGCTATCGTCATTGAAGTAAGTTGGTAATCTATGTTGCATATCCCAAACACAGATCTGAACTTTGCCAAACTCCTTCTGGCCCAATCCCATTTTCTTCTGCATTCTAGTCTTGGTCTCATTAAGAGTCTCACCAGCATAAAGAGGAAACACAAATGAGATACCATGCATGTTTCGTGGGTCCTTGTAGAACTGTATGACAGGAGTCAATAATGCCTTGGCCTCTTCACGTGTCTTGGTTTCATCAATTCCATCTTCAGTTTCAACATCCAAATACTCCTCGGTAAATACTTTAGACTCCTCTGGAAGAATAGCACCAAAGATTTCATTCTCATCCTCTAACATACTTGCATCAGATTCAAGAGAAATTAAACTGTTGAATTTCGAATCACTGTTCGACCAGATCAAAACAGACTTTTTGTCTTCATCAGAGAATCCAATCTTGTTCTGGAGCTTCTCTACAAGATCTGCAACAGTACTGTTTTTCTTGATCAAGATCTCATGATCTGTGTAATGACAATATCCAGAAGGTAACCAATGGAGCTTAATAGACGCCATCTGCTCAACTTCAACCAATGGAGAATTCAACATCTCATATTCAAAGAGTGGAGTAACACTTTGCCATAAAGTCTTCGGTATCAAACTTCCAATTACCATGTTGGAGCGCATAACAGTTCTGTGCCCACTATAATTCACATAAAGCCTCAAGTATGCTGAATCCTTGTTGATTCTCTTAGAAACTCTCTCAGCCAATTCAGAGTATGGAGCATGGGACGAAATCCACATATCAAATGAGGCCTCTATATCATTGTCTGTTGCGTCTGCTTCCAGAACAACAAACTCATCATCTCTGTTGTGAGAAACTAGTGGTTGGATGTTAATGTGACGTCTCGTTCCCAAGTACAGATAAAACTCCTCTGCAGATACATAAAAAGGAATCACTTTGTTTCGGTTCTCTTGAGCCAACAAGTCTCCAGTCTTTGTGGTAGATTTCTGAGCAGCAATGATGTCACCATTACCAAGCTCAGATTTGTAAAACGTAACCAAGGGGTTAAGCTTCTCAATGGAGCCGTTATTGATTTCTTCATAGAATTCAAGGTCGTTCTCATCAGAAACACCAAGGGCAGACTTGATAGCTGGAACGAGGCTGTCAATAGAGTCATCCTCGTTAGCGTAGAAGTGAGATACACCTGTCAAAGACTGTGTTTCGGCATCAAAGAATTTCAAAAACAAAAGAATCTTAGTTGATTCAATCAGATTTTCATCTTGATCAACATCAATTTTCTCAATAGGCTTGAGATGAGCAGGAAGCTTTTCAAACAACTCTTTGGAAGGCTCTTCCAACCAAAAGTTAGCAACAGGGTGTCTTTTGGAGAAGAATGTGTTATAGATATCCTCAACAGTCATCTCACGAATGTCCTTCAATTTACTGTTTGGTCTCAAAGTCTGATTACGTCTGTATGTCATACTCCAAAATGAAACTTCCTCTGGGTCAACACCGGTCTGTTGCTTGATCTCCAGATATAAGTCTTTCAACTTACTGGTCTTGAGCGCTTTGATAGTGTATGGAAAAAATTCCTCGGTATAAAGACCATCCGGAACCAGTCTCTCGTCAGCAGCAAGATCAAAGCCTTGATATCTTTTGAAGAGCTCGTTTGTGAAGAAGTTAAGGTTCAAGTAAAGATGAAGCTCCTCCATCTCCTTTTGCTTGCGTACGCGTTCTTCTAATGCCTCATCAACCTTCTCGGTGATATACTTTGGGATACTCTCATCTGGTACATCCTCAAGAAGTCTATCAATTTCCGATCTCTTCATGTATACCAACATATATGCACTTGTCTGACGACGAACTAAGTAGTTATGTTGTTGTAATTTTGTCATTCTGGCAAGATGCTCTGGCGAGATGGTATCAACACCGTAGTTTTCATCAAATACCTGTCTCTTGGTAACCTTCCATACCCTCTCATCATCAAACCTAAACCACTGTTCAGATTTATCGGGTCTAATCATGGCATAGTAATGACCAGAGCTTGGGTCACCTTGATGAACCAAGACACCATGAAGGTCATAGACACAAGGTTTTGATTCAGTACCTCCACTTCTTTCAACAAAAGGACTTAAATCGATGGATTCCGGGAACTCATAACGGTCATTAAGCTTTATTAATGCTGGAATATCCATCATAAAGTCAAACTCAAATCTCTTGAGTTGAAGATGTAAAACATCTGGGAACTCCACAAAATCAACACCTTTCTTGGCATCTTGAAGCCCAAAATCTTGTGCAGCATATTGGTTCTCACCTTCCAACATTTCAACCTCTGTGTAATTCTGGAAAGACTCGTGTAAGTTATTCAAACCCTTAACGTTCAACTGGATATCCCAGAAGTCTTCGGTTCTAGACGATTCATAGTCGACATTAACACACTTGATGTAGCTTCTCATTTTACCAACAAATGTCTCGTTAAGCATGTTCTCCACTGGGGTTCCCTTCATTCTGGACTCGAGTTTATCCATCAAAATTCTATTCATCTCCTGGACATCGTGTTGAGTAAATGCATCAGCGTGGTCCCAGCCAAAAGATTTCGTTAATTCGGTGGTGTCAAGGGCCTCTTCAGAACGTTGCAATTGATAAAAGATTCTCTGGAGAGCCAATGGGACGCTACCATCCGGAGACTCATCTTCGGTCGGTATTTGATAAACAGCTTTTCTAAAGCAATTGGTGAAGAAGTATGATTGGAGCAAGGAGTTAAGGTAACAAGTGGCACCTTGGTTTCTGAATCCAACAAACCCTGTCTCTTTCTTGGAGTCGTAATCCAAGAAATTGTGCCACATGACACCAGTTGGGTCTTTGAGGACCTTGACAAAAGCAGTAATGTTCAATTTATCGTCAAGAAGCAATGGAGGGAGGTCGTTAACACGTCTCTGGTAAAGCGATCTCAGTTCAGTAAAATTTGAAAATCCCCAATCAGTTGCAGTCTTGCAGAATCTCTGCTGTGAGGTATTCACAACACAATTATGTGGATCCTTTGGGTTGGAAATGATTAATGTAAATTGTGCACAAACGTACCACTTCGAATCAAGTGGGGAGGATTCACCGGTAGTCGCATCAACCACTTTCTTTGGTTGCGGTTCCAAGTACAACGCTAAATTGTGATTAGAATTCCCTTTTGGAAAGATGAGCATATCAAAATCCCATCCACCAACAGTGAAAACTGGACTCCGCTCCTTATCTTCAGTTAGAGCCTTGAATTCGTCAATGTTCCAAGTGTAAGAGCCAACCTCAACAATCTCTTCATCCTCTACCGGCTGAAGAATTCTGTCTGACATGAAAGCAAACTCTCCATAATGAATAGTTGTATCTATTGGCGGATCCTGGGGCATGGTCTTGTGCTTTTTGACGCCCTCTTCAGAAGGATCAGTGTTTGATGATTCCCTAGTTGGTGCGTTGCTCTCATCCATGACATTGTCGAGGCTCTCAGAGCCTGCAGTCGACTGGACCATTTTGATCAATACGTTCTGTAGGACTAGTTCGTTGATTGTCTGCTTTGAGACTTGAAAGCAATGGAATTGTTTGCCGCCCGCGGTATGTGATCGCTGTTGGTATGGGGTGGGGTTGGTTTCCGTGTGGGTATTTGAAGTTTAGGCGAGAAACAAACACTCTAGCCCCAGTGGCAAAGACACGTACAATTAAAGGGGAAAAAAGTGGCAGTATACTCCTGTAACTGCTGGTAAGACGACCTTAATAAATAATTCCAATACTGTTCAAAAACGTGTCAGACAATGGTTCACTGGTGTCCTGTTGCTGTGGGGAAAGCGTGGCGGCAGGGACATACTAACAAAAGGAATTGGGGATATATAAACCTCCCTATGGCCTCTGATGGCGCGAAAATCTATGGGAGATATATGAAAAAAAACTCCAACTCACAAATTACAATCATAAAACTCGAACCTGCAACGGTTTGTAATTCTCCCATCTGGCCAAATTTTTAAACAGTTTCCTACAAGGCAGTGAATGAGGGTGACCGAGGTCAACACTACAAGTTGAGCAGAGGACCATTAGGGATGAGAGGTCATTAATAGTAGATCATTAACATGAGTCGCTTAAATATAGAGTGAGGTATCATATGCACATCATTAAAACCCCCTTTGAGCTATAGGTATATGATGCGGATGAGCATCACTTGTTCTGGTCTGTGACAAGCACTGCCTTGCGAGTCCACTTGCGCGAGCGTGTGTAGGCGGTGATTGCATCTTGATACTGTGGTGTCTGCCAGTAATTGTCAAAGTACACCCACCCTTCCTTTGTCTTTTGTTTACAAAATTCTGTGTCAACAGAC
This sequence comes from Petasospora nakhonratchasimensis, assembly GCA_030572335.1. Classification (NCBI taxonomy): domain Eukaryota; kingdom Fungi; phylum Ascomycota; class Saccharomycetes; order Phaffomycetales; family Wickerhamomycetaceae; genus Petasospora; species Petasospora nakhonratchasimensis. The sequence goes on from JAJLZS010000007.1 coordinate 91,150, forward strand.
CACTTCTCCTCAAGCCATTTCCAGTGCTTCGAGTTGAATGGGAATGTAAACTCCTTTGGAGATGAGGTCGCCTGGAGTGCTTCATTTGTGTAAGCAGCACGTTCATATGGAAGTAGTTTATCAGACCATCCAATTCCAATCCAGCGTCTTTGATGTTCCAATATCTGAAACTGGATGATCTTACCGCTTTTTTTGCCAGCCAATTTAGATACATTAAGAATCCTGTAATTGCTGTGTGAGTTGGCAACATGTGATCCAATAAAGAAGAAGAACAATTGACGGATCATGTGTGACCGCCATAGGATTCTCACTGTAGCCTGGAACCAAAGCGAGTGATAACACCCAATAATGAAGGTCATGAGGAGAACATACACACGTGGTTCAATGAAGTATCTCATCATGAAAATCTGAACAGGTGTAACAATGAACAGGTAGTTCCAGATGCGGCTCCATATCAGCTTGATATCCCTGAGAGGCCCCAAAAATGTTTCAAATCTTATTATCAAATTCTCCAACTCGTCTAGGACTTCATCGAGTGTAGGTGTATCGTGTGCAACATCCACGTAGACTGAGTTGACATAACAGTTAAGGGAACAATAAACCATCAACAGCACAAGTGGCCAGAACATGTAGACGGTTCTGTAGTAAAAGATGCATGATAGAATTATCGACCAGTAGAGACCGTTCAAAATTGGGTCACGACGATGCCATGTAAAGAAATCTAAGGTACTGTTAGCAAGAACAAAGAGAGGGAAGGACCTGCGTAAGATAGACGCGATGAGTGGGTTCGTTGCGCTAAGAGAACTTGCACGGCGCGGTGTTGGTTCGGGAGTGAACTCTGCAAAAATGACCGTCTTTGAGGACATGTGATTTAAATATAACACTGGTTTAATTGTCCCCTCGTTGTTATACCTCTTGATGAACTACACACCAAATTGAAAGCTTATTGTATTCTTCTCAAAGTTGACATATTTGTGGTGTCCGGATGCATACACTCTGGTTTAGGCCACTACAAGAATAAGTTTATATACCTCTGATCTGTATAAAATGTCTTCGTTTCGATGCTGCCTGCCTCTCTGCCATGTAATCTTATGGGTTTTGAGTGGCACTCTGTCGTATAACTGTGTTAAGAGAGACACTACTAAATTGTATTTACTCACTCAGGGTGTTAGTTTGGCTATATATACCCAATTTAGGCCTCTCAGAGGGAGGGATTACTACTCTCACTTAGCTGTAGAGGTTCTATAGTCTTTCTATATTAAATGAGCATGTCCAGCTGTTTTGGCCTGAACCATCAAAGATCAAGCTGGCGCAGCTGCAATAAGATACATACATCTTCGGGGTTAAGGCTGCCAGTAAGGATACCAGCAACATGTAGTGTATTACCAATTACACCACCCGTCTTGTTTTGCTAATTCCCTCCTAACTCAACGTAATCTGTGGATAGCCTCGTTGACTCACACCCAGAACCACAGCCTTTAAAAAGGCCATAGCACCCTTGTAAGCGCGCGTGGGCAGACCGTGTTGATATGCGTGGGGGTGGACCAGCAGGTGGCCGCTCCCATCAGAAAATGAATAGGACGCAGCTCGGCAACGGGTAGGTGGTCTGACGTGACGGACTCCACTCAGCATACTGTGGCCCACAATAACCCAGGACACACGGATCTAAAATTGTTCTTTAGATACAATCCGGTAGGGCCCAACCATTATTGAGTGCACTACAGTCACCTTGCTATCCCCGCAGGAAATATTGAGTATCACGGGCCCATCGCCCTACCTCTTAAATTATGGTCATAGTTCTACGATCCATCAGCACAATACCAGCTGATTACACGTAGCTACACGCAGCACGTACGAGATGGATCGCCCATTAGGTGGAGCATCCTCATGGCACCATCTTAACGCCGCCATGGGAATTATGCTGATGCTAATTATTCAGTTAACGTTATGCTGTTATGCACTGTTACGGGCCACACATACATCAAATGGTGTCAAACCAGTACCCGGTTGATTTACACCTGTTTTGCAATTATAAAAGGGGCTCTCATCCCCGTTGCTGTCTTGCGGTGAACAGTGTACTTAGCTTTAGCATCATACAAACACAGTTCTTCACTGAACAGTTTAGACAAAACAAAACACACGGCGTTTTTAACAATCACAACTACTACCACTACAATGGGTAACATCACTTTGGGTCGCTACTTGTTCGAGAGACTTAGACAGGTGGAGGTGCAGACCATCTTCGGTCTTCCAGGTGACTTCAACTTGTCCTTGCTTGACAAGATCTACGAGGTCGATGGTTTGAGATGGGCTGGTAACGCCAATGAGTTGAACGCTGCCTATGCCGCTGACGGTTACTCCAGAGTTAAGGGTATCTCCGCCTTGGTCACCACCTTTGGTGTTGGTGAGTTGAGTGCCTTGAACGGTATTGCCGGTTCTTACTCTGAGCACGTTGGTGTTGTCCACATTGTCGGTGTTCCATCCATCTCTTCCCAGGCCAAGCAATTGCTCTTGCACCACACCTTGGGTAATGGTGACTTCACCGTCTTCCACAGAATGTCCTCAAACATCTCCCAGACCACCGCCTTCATCAAGGACATCAACTCCGCTCCAGCTGAGATTGATCGTTGTATCAGAACTGCTTACGTCTACCAGAGACCAGTTTACCTTGCCTTGCCAGCAAACTTGGTTGATGACGTTGTCAGCGCCGACCTGTTGAACACTCCAATTGACTTATCTTTGAAGTCCAACGACCAGGAAGCCCAGGCTGAGGTTGTTGAGACCGTTTGCCAGATGGTCAAGAATGCTAAGAACCCAATCATTTTGGTTGATGCTTGTGCTGGCCGTCACCATGTTAAGGCCGAGACCAAGGCTTTGATGGATGCCACTCAATTCCCAACATTCGTCACTCCAATGGGTAAGGGCGTTGTCGATGAGCAGCACCCAAGATTCGGAGGTGTTTATGTTGGTACCTTGTCCAAGCCAGATGTCAAGGAGGCTGTTGAATCTTCCGACTTGGTCCTGTCCGTTGGTGCCTTGTTGTCTGATTTCAACACTGGTTCTTTCTCCTACTCCTACAAAACCAAGAACATCGTTGAATTCCACTCTGACCACATTAAGATCAGAAACGCCACTTTCCCTGGTGTGCAGTTCAAGCCAGTCTTGAGAGAATTGATCAAGGACATTCCTCCATTTGTCAAGGACTACCAGCCATACCCATTGCCATCCTTGAAGCTCACTAACTCTCCAAGCTCCCCACAGACCCCATTGACTCAGGAGTGGATCTGGACCAAGATGTCCTCTTGGTTGCGTGAGGGTGATATCGTCTTGACAGAGACCGGTACATCTGCCTTCGGTATTGTCCAGACCAGATTCCCATCAAACACTACTGGTATTTCCCAGGTTTTGTGGGGTTCCATCGGTTACTCTGTTGGTGCCACTCTTGGTGCTGTTGCCGCTGCTGAGGAGATCAACAAGAGCAAGAGAGTTATCTTGTTCGTTGGTGATGGTTCATTACAGCTGACTGTCCAGGAGATCTCCACTATGATCAGATGGGGATTAAACCCATACATCTTTGTGTTGAACAACGACGGTTACACCATCGAGAGATTGATTCACGGTGAGAAGGCTACTTACAACGATATTCAGTCTTGGGACCACTTGGCTTTGTTGCCAACCTTTGGTGCAAAGAACTACGATGCCGTTAGAGTTTCTACCACTGGTGAGTTCGACAAGATGTGTCAGGATGAGGAATTCGCTCAGCCATCGAAGATCAGAATGATTGAGGTTATGTTGCCAATTATGGATGCTCCACAGAACTTGGTTAAGCAAGCCCAATTGACCGCTTCTACCAACGCTGAGCAGGACTAATCCCTGTTGAATATTTTAACGCAGTTAACGAAATTTGGAATTTGATAGAACAAAAAGTACACATATATGTTGACATATATATATTGAATATATTGATTATAGTTTCTAAGGATCTTCTAGGATTGTTTGCGAAAGTATAGTTCTATCGTTTTAATCATCACTACATCATCTCACTACAATAGAACAAACTATTTTACAAAGTTAGGACCCATAATTCTGGATATTGATATAAAGCATAAATACATTTATGTATCAGTTTAAAGTAAAAAAATGAAATCACTTTATAAGAAATTTTCGTATTGCAGAAAGCATAATTGAAGATTAAAATGAGTAATATAATTCAAATAGTTCACAAACTTTGTTCAATAATTAAAATATTTTAATACTTTAAAAAATTTACCAATTATATTACATTTATTTATCTCATTGCAACTACAAGAGTCCAACACCTCAAGAATCCATGTAACGAGAGTATTGCCGCTGTTCCATCTCTTATCTGATATATTACCATAGAAAACGCTTGAACACCCGAACATCCCGAGAACACCTGAACACTACATTTATCGACCTACTTATTGCAAGAAACGCCTACCACCCACTACTACTACAAAAGTGGGAGGGAACATGTGTATTTCAACGCTCCAGTCATGAGTTAAGGTTACCAAATTGCCTACTATCGATATTTAAGTCATATCACAAGAGATACCATTTGCTCTATGACTTAGTGCTTTGTTGTCGGTCTCTGGGCTGGCGTGGCAGACACTTCACGTGCGCCGCCGCCACTCACTCACTCAATATTTCTTATTACCCGGGCATGCCACGTAGATCTGCAGAGTCCCATCCATATTTCTGCGGGATGTCTGAAACATCTCATCTCATAGCTCTCTTTGCCGTGATAATGAGGAAGCTAGACAGCTAAGGGCTGGCTGAATGCTTGGGTGGCTAGGTTTACACTGCATCATATATGGGCGCGAAGTGTATAGATTATACACACAAACCTTCTTAAAGGTAGTTGATACATGCTAGGGTAGTGGGTGATCCTCTTTCATTATATAGAGTTCGACAGTGTCTGTTAGCGGAAAAGTGGCTCTGGCAATGACAGATAAGAAACAAAGCAGGGTGAAGAACACGCTCTGCACGATGAGTCCTTGGCATTGGGAAGGGGATGCTCCCTGTTTCTGCGCGGAGTGTTTGGACTTCATCTTACGGTAGGAAGTTACACGACATCATCGAGCGACAAACACATTCCGGAAAGAGCTATTTTGGAAGATCTCAGGTGAATGCTAGAGAGACGCCTTTCCTAGGGTTCAAGGAGAATTTATGGTAGAACGGGGGATTGTCAGGAGAAGGGAACGGGTAGTATGACGTCGTTGGGCAGGTGCCCAACACGCATAAGGTATGGAAATATGTTATAGAGGAACAGCAAGTCGATGAGACCAACACGTCTTGGAAAGGGAGATCCCCCTAGGTTGATGCTTCTACAGTGTATGCCCCCGTCACTGCGTGATGGTTGTCCCTCTGTGTCCTGTTTTGGACACTGTTTAAGTACCCTCGCCTTGAACAAAAAGCGCGGTGCCAATCTCTAGGGCTTTTTCTGTTGCCCATTTTTAGGACTTTGTTTGTTGCCAATTTCTAGGAGTTTGTCTGTGCCGCGGGCTGGACAGAAAATGTCTTAGTGTCCGTTTTTGCATAAGTGAGCAGAAAGGATGGAACTGCAGGAATCATCTAACAGGCACGGTGAACAGAGACACATAGATCTACTGGAGACAAAGACTAAGACATGCTATGTGACAATCAATCTGGTTACTGAGCCATCCGTTAGCGTACGTGGAGTACAAGAGCCCAGCAGGTGATTTTTGTTTTTCTTTTTTCAGAGATCTTTGTCTCCTGTAGTGTTGGGTAGGTCGCTTTTGGACATGGAGAGATGTGAGTGAAACAGACAGACAGGTCCAGAGTTGTAATGGGAGGGTAAGACGTCTGGAAGACAGACACCGGCTCGTAGAGCGACGAAAAATACATAGAGAATTGAATTGTATACCAAACGCAGCTAATCTCCCCTCCTACACTCTGTCTTTTCACAACCCTTTACCATCTTAGAAAACGCATTCAAAGCTCCAAGCAAAAGTCCACACCTGTACGCCAAATTTCAGATCCTTGTCAGAAAATAAAAAATACGGTCACAGCGTTTTCTTTTCCCTCCCCCCAAATCTGCTTCTAAACCGTTGGTGCTTGGTCGTCCACTCGAGTCTTGTTATTCTCAGTCAACAACATCAGCCCGCTTACTCCATCACTTATCTCCTCACCCCCATTCCCATCCATCCTACATACCAACGCACAGATATTGAACGAGAGAAAGAGTGAGAGCAGGCGAGATCAAGGGAACGAGATGCTTAGACTTAATACCAACAGACTCACGCACACTGTGAGACAAATAATCCAGAGGCTTCCTTTCCAATTACCCACACACAAGATCAAATCTTTGGCAATAATAGTCGTTCTCACAATCATATCATTCCAGTTCATTGTGATTTCCACACCAAACCATGTCAAGCTCCCTTACTATTCAAGTGATGAAGGTTTTAATCAGGCAGATATGGTCGTTGTCATTGATAAGAGTACATCTACCTCAAAACACTACAAGCACTTGCTTAACAAATACTCAGAGAAGTTCCCAACGTGGCCAAGGGCGAAGAAATGCCAGGCATACTTTGACGAGTTATACAATCTGGATGAAGACTGGGAAGTATTACCCCCAACGACCAACACAAACGATTACAAAAAAGAATCGTTCGACCACGATGGATTCATGAAAAAAAAGATCAATGAATACAAGAAGGAGCATAGTGTAGAGCCATCTGATGGAAAGAAGGCCGAGTTTGAGCTCGAGTTTCAGGAAGTCGTGGAAAAGACATTAGAGACTGAACAATATATGGTCGACGCCGTCACCCACATCAGAGTCTTTGGCCAGTGCTACATGCAGGACAAGAATAACAATGGTCTGCTCTCTGGTTTCTTGGGTGCTTCTAAGGACACATCAGACACTGATATTGACATGTGTTACGACGTTGAACACAGATTATTCCCTTGGCTGTCAAGAGAGTTACCAATGTTTAAAAGATGGGATAACACACTAGTAAAGGGCATTCCAAAAATGGCAAACTATATGGACGAAGCGGACTATGATGACCAAGACATGCCTTTGATACCTGAAGATCAACTTATTGGTGGTGCTGTTGGATATGAAGAACCAGGCCCTGCTGGCACTGGAAAGCTTTTCAAAAGGGCCAGTCCAGCAAGAGACCAATGCTTCTTGAACCAATGGAGATCCTCATTGAATGGCAAGGGTATTGTGCTTTCTGTTGCAGATAAATACGAGCATGATCTCTCGGGGCTGATCAGAGTATTGAGAGCTCTAAACAATCGTCTACCTCTCCAGCTAGTTCACAAGGGTGATCTCTCTGAAGAAGTTCAGGAACGTTTGGTCGAAGTTGCTAGATCCGACGACTTTGAAGTGCCTTTGGAGGTTTATGGCTTGATCAAAGGCGATATCCCACACAACTTCCCAAAGCAGGAGCTTTGGTTTGTAAATGCTAAGAGATGTATCAAGAAGGATTATCAAAACAAGTTTATTGGTTTCTCCAACAAGTTGATTGCCTACTTGTTCAATTCTTTTGACGAAGTCTTGCTCATGGATACAGACTCAATCCCATTGGTGAAGCCATCGACTTTCTTCCAGATGGGTCCTTACCAAAGAACACAAACCGTCTTCTTTAAAGACAGATTCAATGCAGAGAAGGTTGCACAGCACGACTCTAACTATTTCCTTAAACTGATGCCTAACTCTATTGATCAAGTGCTTTTTGATATCCCAAAGGCTGGAAACCTCACTTTGGAGAATCGTTACATCAAGAACCAATATCGTCATTTGATGGAGGCAGGTGTTGTCGCTATGAAACGCTCTACACACTTCGTTGGAATCCTTACATCCATCCAAATTAACTTCTGGGCTGCTACTTCGTCTCGTATTTGGGGTGACAAGGAATTGTTTTGGCTGGGTCAATCTGCAAGTGGCAACGAAAACTATGAGTTTAACAAGTATGATGTTGTCTCCGTTGGCGAAATGACTCCAATGTCTGACAGACCGAGAAACACAATTGCTCATGAACTTTGCTCCACACACCCAGGACATTTGAATGGTGATGATGACTACACCCTCTTATGGATCAATTCCGGTATGAGGTACTGCAAGGTGTCAACTTGGGGTACAGATATTGAGCAAGAGCGTATGAAGAAGGCTTTTGCTGATGCTCAAGAGCTGGAAAAGTATTACACTTCTCCATTGAGAATCAATGCTGCTTTGATTCCACCAGACGGTGATCGCATGAAACCAAATGATAAGAATGAGCCAGCCAAGGGATGGGTAATGAATAATATCTGCAAGGGTTACTTGTGGTGCGCTTATGACATTATTGGTGCTTCTACTGATCCAAAGGACCGTGGTGCTTATGTTATGTATGACAACATCACCGAGCACAGAAATTACTATCTGGGAAAACTGTGGTTGGAGCAAGATTTGGTGAAGATACAGGATTACGAGGCGAAGATGGTTAGTTATATCAAAAAGCAGGAGGATGAAATGAAACAGAAGAAGGCTCAGTTAGAGAAGGAAAAACAAGCGAAGGAGAATGAGCAGAAAGCTAAAACAGATGAGGAGGAGAGAAAGAAACAAGAGAAGACTAAAGCAGAAGAAGAAGAGAAGAAGAAACAGGAGCAGAAACAGGAGCAGAAACAACAGGAGCAACAGGAGCAGCAGCACAAGGTTTCAAATTCGGATACTGAAAGAGCGGTTGTGGAATCCGAAGATAAGTCACAGCAAGAACTTAAGGAAGTTGACGGAATTGTCCATGCCAACGACGTTACTCCTCAATGAGAGAGAGAGTCACTAATTTTTCTTTTCATTGTGTATTTCTTTATGTTTTTAGTATTTGTTGGTCTATTGGATATATGAATCCATGATTCGTTTTTGATTTGGCATTACTTTATTATAAAAGTTATAGACTTTCGAGTATTGTAGTTAGTATACTGGCTAAGTGCATTTTAGATCACACGCTAGATCGACTCTCCCAAATATGAAATCATGCGACACAGTTATCGTCCGTTCCCTGAGGGCGACACATATCCCATAGGACTGAGTTCTAATTCCCCAGGTTCAAGTCAGTGGATTGACAGGATTTTTAATCATCTAAAGATGGGAAAATCCTCTAGTTTGTGGATGAAAGAGATGAACATACAAATAACATTGGCTGAGCCATCACTTAGTCTAGAATCCGAGCATTAAAGTCAAATGAGTAGAAGAATTGGCAATTTGTAAAGACTGAAAAATTTCTATAGCGCATTCGTGTTGCACAAACCGCTTTCCATTTTGGTGAGGGCAAATTTTTTGATTAATAGAAAAATGCGAGATGAGCTCTCCATAGGAGATAGGTTGATATTTCAACAAATAAAGGTGGTGCTGTGATCTTAAGAAGTTAAAGATCGACTTTATTACTCTGATTGAAGCCTGCTCCAAACAAAATACCATAAACCGGCACCTAAAAGCCATAATGAAGTTCCTCACAACCAACTTTGTCAAGTGTGTCTCCAAGGCATGTGACAGCACTATCGACAACTTCCCGCTGCAGTATGAACAATGTCAGCTTGTTCAGGAGGAGCAGGAGTTTGTGCCCGAGTTTCTACTGAACATTATCAGTCGTCTTGATTGGCCTGCTGTTGTGAAGGTGGCCGCAGAGCTCGGCAACACATCTCTCCCACCTCAGCTTCCCGAGGACCTTGATCCAGACTCTCAGGAGACACAGCTTCTTTTGAAGGACCTGCACACGCTGTTGCTTGAAACTAGCATTACTTCGGGTGAAATGAAATGTAGATCCTGTGGCCACATCTATTACATCAAGAACTCGATTCCAAATTTCCTTCTTCCTCCACACTTGGCCTAATGTGTGCGCTATAATATAGATGATTGACGATTGATATGAATCACTGTAGATTTAGATGCTGGTACAAGAGCAAAAAGAAAGACAATCAGGATCTTCCACACAATTGAAAACGGATTTCCATTTGCTGATTCGTGACCCATCAGGCACATATGAGGTCTGTTGGGAGTGACACAGGGTTATGTGGCCCTGGTGACCTGGCTGTGTTAAACAGTGCTGAAGGGGAAAAAATTGTTTCATATTTTGGTTTCTGTATTTTATGATTTCAAGGCTAAAGTAACACCTTTAAGCAAACAGAGACGCGTTTTATCCAAGCGAAAACTTTCCGTCCGAGTCGTTTACTTTATTATTTTTGGATTCCATCTGTATTAAAACAGCAAGTACCATCATTAGGGATCTGTTCACACCGGTAGAGATCATCGTGAGACCAAATATAACACGTAATAGAACACACACAACACAGTAAAAAATGCAGGTTTTAAAGCTGCTTACACCATTATCGTATCTGATGGCTACAATCAGATCTGAGGAGATCAATGGAGTTGACACTACACAGCTTGTGGGCACATGGTCCTCCAAGTCAAACACGGTGTTCACGGGACCAGGCTTCTATGATCCGGTAGATGAATTGCTTATTGAACCTGCGCTTCCAGGTATCTCATACTCTTTCACCGAGGATGGTCACTGGGAACAGGCTATCTATCAGGTTACTTCCAATCCCCGGAACCACTCATGCGCCAGTGCGGCTCTCATTTATCAGCATGGAACTTATGAGGTGTTGAGCAACTTGTCATTGGTTCTTACACCATACAAGGTTGACGGTCGTCAATTGCTTAGTGACCCATGTAATGACAATGGTGTTTCGGTATACTCGAGATACAATCAGACAGAGATGTTTTTAGAATGGGCTGTTAGCGTCAACCAATACCATGGGCGCTACCAGATCCAGCTATACCAGTGGGATGGTACGCCTGTTCAACCATTGTACCTTGCTTACAAGCCACCAATGATGCTTCCAACCGAGACAATGAACCCAACAGCATCTTCTGAGGCAACAGCGACAGCATCTTCCTTGAAGAAGCTGGTGAGAAGATCACTGGAGAACAAGAGTAGAACTAGAGCAGTGAGAAAATCCCGCTTTGATCACGACTTGTGGTGGTGGGTTTCTGTTGGTATGGTCGGTGTCGGCTCAGTTGCTTACTTCCTGATTTAAAAAATAAAAGAAAGCACATTATAGCTTCCTCTTCATTGTTCGTTATTCTTTTTTCAAACTGTTCTTCCATAAATGTTCTTGTTCTGTTTAACTGAAAGTAGCAAATTATATGATTTATACATAGCTCACCCTATAAGAAGGATATCGCGCCCTAATAAAAGTGACACGCGATTTAAACCATCTCAGCCATCACCAACTATCAAACAACAATTGCTAATGGCCAACTAGCAACAATGAACTCCAAGATGCCAGGGCTTCCACAGCCTTACCAGATGCGTCCTAATCGCCAGAAGTCTCTTCTTACCACACCGATGAAAAAGCTGTTAGTGTATTTGCTTGCTCTCTTTTGTGTTGGCTTCTTCATTTACGAGATATCTCATGCCTCCAGGCAAGAAACAACGTACTCTTTGGACACGGATGCTTTATCGAGCAGAAAGGCCATCCAGAAACGGCCACCACAGAATCCAGTGGCACAGGTAGTGGCTCCGGCACAGGTAGGGGCTGCTCTCAAAGCCGCAGAAGCCGCAGAAACCGCAAGAACACAGGCCAAAGTCGACTCACCTGAACAAGAGATGCGTATCCTCCCGGTAGGTCAACCACAGGTTGTGCAACAGAGAGCCGTTGGTCCAGGCGGTGTTGGTATCGAGGCTCGGTTAGCTTAAAGCATCATCAATGTTAATACCACACCGGCTTGGTTATAATAAAACATTTAGATCAAAACGCTATGATTCATGGGTCTAAACGATATGTAGTTATCAGTGTCAATGGATGAATTCTAAGCAGGAACCAGCCGTGAAAGACTACATTAAAAATATCATCTCATCATTATTCAAATTTATAAACTGTCCTGGTTGTATAGATCAATGATCAATTAGATCAGATTTTTAAACCGTGCTTGTGAGCATCTTGACGTTCCTGCCACACAGTCTTTCCGCTACAACTGCACACCTGCTTGTCATTCTCCCAAACACCAGCACTTCTAGCAATGACACCAGCCAAAGCCTCCTTCAACTCAGAGCCCTCCTTCTGAACCACGAAAGAACGACCAATCAGCTCGTAGATCGGAATATCTGCGCTCTGAAAACTCTGGCCAGAAGAGCTGGAATCAACCTCAATTGGGTCAAAGTTGAACACGCTCTTTCCAGTAGATAAAGCACCGCTAGATATGTTCCCGGAAGAACGGAAGCTCGGCTTGTAAACACCTGGTTCAACACCATTGAGTGTAATGTCCACCAACAATTTCGAGTCATTAGTAGCAACAATTCTGGCCAATCCCTTGACTGGTTCCACACTGTCCTTGGTGTCAAAGCTCTCTAGGATGGAAACAGCAGCACTATTTGGCTTTCCTGTGCCTCTGATGATGGCCTCTCTACCGGTATCTTGGAGGGCTTGGATGATCTGAGATGGAGGAGCAGTGCCTTCAACGGCTACGCGCTTATTGGTTAAGTCAATGTCAAACTTGGTGAGTCCAGGGACCTCTGTTAGAGCAGACTTGATACTCTGGACACAAGATTCGCAGGTCATTTCGACATTGTAAACAGTCTGTTCAAGAGGAATTAGTAATCCTGGCATTTTTGCGTATAGGATCAACGATTAGGTCGGGGGTGTAAGTATTGGTGACACTCACTTCGAAAGACATGGCAATATGGAAAATTTCCAGATTAAATATAGGCAACAATGAGAGTGAGTGATGCCTGATTGGATCTCCAAGTTTGGTTAAATTGCGCAGTTGGTGTGCGCTCTTTCTTTTCGGCCCACTACTACTATTGTTCCTAGATGACGGAATTCCCAGAGGAGAGCTGACTAAAAAAGGGGCATTCTGAGAGTTACGCTAAAAGCCACACCACAATTTCCTGGAAGTAGAAAGAGCTGCGTAAATATCGGAATGACACCTTGATAAACCAAAAGTGTAGAGTTGAGATGCCATTCATAACTACACGGGTTAAATAGAATTATAATATGCATAGTTGGCTGGAGGGTTCAATTAGAATACAGTCCCATCACTATAAAGGTCAATTGGAGGGCCGCTTGTGGCTGGTCTCAACTTAGCGGCAATTTCACGGCCAGACTTCCAGCTTCCAGCTTCAATCAGCTGTGGCAAGCTCAACTGATGGCCAATATTTTGGTTTATTAATGGCAGTAGATAGTCCAAGAAGCCAATGGTGACGGCTCTCCACTCTACAATAACACCGTCACCGGGTTTGAAACTTGGAATCTCTGGTGTGCTTGACCCAATTTCTTTGGATAAAGCGAGCCCTTGCTTCAAGTACTCTGGTTTTAACGAGATGACACCGAAGTCGTAGATCAGCCCACCGTTTCTATACTCTGGCAATCCAGTCTGCAGTGCTTCATTTGTTACGGTAAATTTGTATCCGTAGCCTTTTAGTGGGACAAGCAATGAGTAGCACAACCACTGGGTAAGTTTATGGAATGGTATAATGGTGTCAACAAAATCAACAGCACCAAGCTTCTTTGTTGTGGACAAAGGCCATGCATCACCAAGGGAGATACCATCGACTGTGGTACGGCCTTTTGGCCAGATGGAGGTAAATCCATCCATAAGCGTTCCCCAAAGCAAGGTCATATCAATTACATTGTTATCTGAATGAGCATGCAGGTATTCGATCATGTTTCCTGGTCTGCCGTCCTTACCAAAATACTCCTCCTTTGATGCTAATGCTGCTCCCAGGTTTTGGAGCAACCCAAGCCTTCCATCAGTACCTGCCAATGGGTTTTCCTTTGTAATCTGAAAGTCCTCGATAAGGTCCTCCCTGGTGAATTCAACGAGTCTGGAAGCGTTGACTTTGTGTGGGTCTGATGGGTCGCTGCTGAGTTCTCCATCTTTAAACATGTCAATGGATACAATAGCTAAACCTTCAGACCTCTTGAACATTTTGCCTGTGGTCTTCTCAATATACTTCCATTGGTTACCAGCACCTGCATCTATTAAGACGCTAAACACAAAGAGGTCAATCAGCTTCTTGCCAATTTCAATCTCATCAATGTTTTTTGAGCGCCAAAGCTCTATCAGCTCTTCAACACGTAGTGCGCCACCGGCATTTAGGTGACCCCATCTTCCATGTGGTGGGATTGTCTCGTACTTTCCAGCAAAGTCCCTGTTGATTACAGAGGAGACAAATTCAACAATATGATCAAGATGAGTGAGATCAACATCGAAGTAGTCGAGCTTGTTATCGAGGGCCAGCTTGAAGATAGGAGCTGTTCTTTCACGGACAGAAGAGACCTGTAGAAGTCTTTTAGTTGTTTCTGTGGTATCAGAAGTCATTGTGGACTGAATGTTTGTCAGAAGGATACGAAATAGTCGGTGAAAACAGAAGGTAAAGAGGGGGTGCGGATCCAACGTGGTATTTATATGGGGCAACCGCCTCCTATGCCATCTCTATAGATTACAAGCTGGAGACATCCCATAACAATACGTGTTTAACCCGACCTTATCGCCGCCGGAAACCCGACGGAGGTAACAAGCACAAAAATGCGCCCCTAACCAAGTGTAAAAATCATCCAGACACCAGGGACTCTCGCGAGGAAAGAAAACTTTTTTTTCCTTCTTTCAGTGAAAAGTTTTGTACACACTCTTTTTGGAGCTTTTTTTCCTTTCTCTAACCAACTTTTAAAGAGGTAAAAGGTATTAAACAAAATGTCTGAAATCGAGAAGAAAGATCAGGAACAGCAGGTTCAGGTCCACAAGATCAGAATCACTTTGGTTTCCACCAAGGTCAAGCAGTTGGAGAAGGTTTGTGCCAACATCATCAGAAACGCTGAGGAGAACCGTTTGATCAAGAAGGGTCCAGTCAGACTCCCAACCAAGGTCTTGAAGGTTGCCACCAGAAAGACTCCAAACGGTAACGGTTCTAAGACTTGGGACAAGTTTGAGATGAGAATCCACAAGAGAGTCATCGACTTGCAAGCCCCAGCTGCTATTGTCAAGAGAATCACTCAGATCACCATCGAGCCTGGTGTCGATGTCGAGGTCACCGTTGCTGCTTAAGTTTAATCTTAGGTTTTAATGATGGCGCACATAGACAAAAACAAAAGTTCTCTACACTAGGTATGGCATTGGATTTTATTTGTTTGAAGTTCAGTTACACGGAATAGACCACCCCAAAACACTAGCTCTAGGTTGGCAGTTCTAATACCTCTGCTTTCTATCAGCTGTTTATCGTCCGTTGGTTCATTTAATGTTATATTTGGTTTGGTGACCGCAGTCGTAGCTTTTGTAGCGTACTTTTGGGGCCTCCATGGATGGATTGCTCACTAAGTCGATCCTCTTCATCTAGGTAGGGCAGGTAGGTAATATTGCGCATCCTCGGGAAAAATTCGCGCCCACAGCAAAGTTGCCGAGGCTTCGCGCTGCCCCCGCAAAATTGATTTTGTTACTGGAACGAACTATGGCGGGGCACCCAGAAGATGGAGAAGAGGCAAGAAGGGAGTGAGGGGTGGCATTGCTGACTTGAACTATAAAAGAGAATGGTGCACCCACCTCGCGGCTCATCCGTTGGGTGCCTTGTGGGGGTTCAAACACAAAGCATACAGAAAACATGAGTACACTTTCTTACAAGGACAAGGTTGTGGTCGTCACAGGCGCTGGCGGTGGTCTCGGGAGACAGTATGCGCTCGCCTTTGCCCAAAGAGGCGCCAAAGTTGTGGTGAACGACTTGGGCGGCTCCCTAAAGGGTGATGGTGCCGCAAACTCCAAGGCTGCTGACGTGGTGGTGGACGAGATCAAGGCTGCTGGCGGCCAGGCTGTCGCCAACTACGACTCTGTGGAGTTTGGCGAGAAGATCATCAAGAGCGCTGTTGACGCATTTGGCACAGTCCACATTATCATTAACAACGCAGGTATCCTTAGGGATGCCAGTTTCAAGAACATGACCGAGAAGGATTTCCAGCTCGTGCTTGCAGTCCACCTTACCGGTGCTTACAAGCTCACACACGCTGCCTGGCCGTACATGAAGGACCAGAAGTACGGTAGAATTGTCAATACAGCTTCCCCAGCTGGTTTGTTTGGTAACTTTGGCCAGGCTAACTACTCGCTTGCCAAGTCGGCCTTGATTGGTCTAGGTGAGACATGGGCGAAGGAAGGTGCAAGATATAACATTCACTGTAACGTTATTGCCCCATTGGCTAGATCAAGAATGACGGAGGAGATTTTGCCAAAGGACATGCTTGAAGCATTGGGTCCAGAGAAGGTTGTTCCATTGGTTTTGTTCTTGACCCATGACACCTGTGAGGCTAACAACTCTATCTACGAGGTTGCTGCTGGCTTTTATGGACAAATTCGCTGGGAGAGATCTTCTGGTGAATTGTTTAAGATTGATGAAACATTTACTCCAGAGGCAATCTTGAACAAATTTGATGGTATCTTCAAGTTTGAGGACAAACCATTCAATAAGGTTACTTACCCAACGGGTATTTCCAACTATGGGCAACTTGTTGAGACTGCAAAGTCTCTTCCAAAGAATGACCAGGGCTCAAAGAAGGTGTCCTTGAAAGGTAAAGTTGTCATCGTGACCGGTGCAGGAAACGGTCTTGGACGTGCTCATGCCCTTTTGTATGGTAAATACGGTGCTAGAGTGGTTGTAAACGATATCCAGGACCCAAGTGGTGTCGTCAAGGAGATCAAAGATGCCGGTGGTGAGGCCGTTGGTAACAAGTCAAATATTGTCACTAACGCTGAAGGTGTTATCAAGACAGCTTTGGATGCGTATGGTCAGGTTGATGTCTTGGTGAATAATGCCGGTATCTTGAGAGATAGATCATTCTTGAAGATGACCGATAAGGAGTGGAACCAGGTTATGGATGTTCACATTTTGGCTACCTACAGACTCTGTAAGCTCGTTTGGCCATTGTTCTTGAAGCAGAAGTCTGGTGTAATTATCAACACCTCGTCTACTTCTGGTATCTACGGTAACTTTGGACAGGCTAACTATGCTGCTGCAAAGTGTGGAATTATTGGTTTTACAAAGACTTTGGCCATTGAAGGTGCTAAGCACGGAATCAGAGCTGTCGCTATTGCTCCGCATGCTGAGACTGCTATGACCAAAACCATCTTCACAGAGGAGGACTTCAATAAGTATGATCCAGCTCAGGTTTCCCCATTTGTCGTTCTTGTATCATCCGATGCCGTGAAGGTTAGCGGAGAGCTCTTTGAGGTTGGTGCCGGTTGGGTTGGTAACACAAGATGGCAAACGGCGAAGGGCGCTGTCTCTAAGGAGAAGAGAACCACACCAGAGTTTATCAGAGACCACTGGAATGAGATTACTGACTTCAGTGAGTATTCATCTAACAAGACTACCAAGGATTCTACTTTGAACATCTTTGGTGCATTGAGCAGGGATGAAGAGGACGAGGATGAGGATGAGGATGAAGATGAGGCAGATGGTTCAGCGGATGACACCTTTTCATTCACTGAGCGTGATGTCATTTTGTACAACCTTGGTCTTGGTGCTAAATCATCCGAGTTGAATTATGTTTATGAGAACAGTCCAAAGTTCGAAGTAATTCCATCTTATGGTGTTATTCCTTTCATGAACGAAAGCGGCGGATTGGAGCTTTCCAAGTTACTCAGAAACTTTAACCCGGCCTTGTTATTGCACGGTGAACAGTACTTGAAGATTGAGAAGTTCCCAATTCCAACATCTGCAGATCTCCGCACCGAGGCTTACCCAGTCCAGGTTTCTAATAAGGGCGACAAAGCTGCAGTTGTTGTCGGTGGCTTCAAGACAGTTGACAAGCACTCTGGCGAGCCAATATTCTACAATGAGTCTACCACCTTTATTAGAAAAGCACAGGGAGATGACAAGTCGTATCACCCGAGAACCAAGTTTGCAGTTTCCCCTCACAATGCGCCAAGCACTGCCCCAGATTTTGAGGTAACTGTTCCAACTTCTGTTGACCAGGCTGCAATTTACAGACTCTCTGGAGACTACAACCCATTGCACATTGAGCCAAAGTTTGCGGCTCAGGCCAATTTCCCGAAGCCAATCTTGCACGGTCTTTGTACTTTTGGTATTACAACGAAGCAGTTGTATGAAAAGTTTGGTCCATTCAAGGAGATCAAAGTTCGCTTCACCAATGTTGTATACCCAGGCGAGCATCTTACTGTGAAGGCGTGGAAGAACGGTGACAAGGTTACCTTCCAGACATGGTCTGTTGAGAGAAAGGTGTGTGTTATTAACAATGCTGCCTTGAATCTCTTGGGCGGTACAAAGTTGTGATGGCGAATGCTCATAAAAATCCTTGTGTTTTTAACACCTATAACTATATATATACATGTATGAATTGATGGACTATAGTAAACTTCTAAGCCGAATGCATGACCACAAGGACATAAGGTTTCATTTTGTCCAAACCAGAGGCTCTAAAGCTTGCTGTGATCAAAGTATCTCAGACGATTTCGAACAATTATGATTTTCTTTGGAGGCCTGCAGGCAATCGTAACTAGACAATAGCACTAGCCGTCGACCAACGCAGACAGGAGGAAAGTTGCAAATGAGAGTAGTTGTCCCGATCGTCAGTTAGATCGTCAGATCGTCCACCAGACAAAGTGAAAGAAAGAATGTCCAGTTCCAGGTCTGCTAATTCAAGTCCGGTTACAGACCACTTTGGGACGTTCAACGAGGCTTTGAAAACGCGGTTGGTTGCTGCACCAGCCCCAATGTCCCTTGGATTGTACGCGGTCAAGATTGGAGTAGCGGGGTGAGTGAGGTGCTAAGCGGTCAAACGCCTAAAACAACACGATATGGCCTGAGCCTGAGGAGCTAGGAAGTAGATATCCAATAAGGTGCTTTCTCTTTGAAGAGGGGACATGGTACTTTAAGCCTTTACAGCTTATCTTTGTTATTATTTTCTACAGAGGACACCATTAGGATCAAACATGGTGAGCTTTGGCCGGAAGTACCGGAGTAGCAATCGATGTAGATGAGATAAATGGATGTGCTACTGGCCCTAATTTTTCACTATTGAGTGCCTTGAAGACATGATACAGATTAACAACTAGACTTAAAACTTCCACCTCTTGCTTTTGCTGCGGAAGGAAGATACATGTCCCGTAAAATTTCACATTGTAAATAGGTGTGTTATTGTATTATTAGTTTGTTATACATAGCTAGATGGATATGATAAACAGCGATCTGTCTGTCTTCTACCGTGAAGATCCATTTGAAGAACCTCCTGCGTTTTGTCCGCTTTGTTGTCTCAAATTTTCGCAACTCCAGTTGTGTTGTCTCACTAAGGGTCCAAGAGACTATATTTTCGCCAATTGTCCCTTCCCATTACATAAGCCTGTGTCAGGCCCGTAAAGTTTAAGCAAAGAGGAAGAAAATGGGCAAATGATGTTAGAACAAGAAAAAAAAGAAAGAAACACCTGAAACTCGAGAACAAAGCTCAAAATTTATGGAACACAGCACATACACACAGATACTCACAGCGACGGTTATCTGTGAGATTCAGAGATCCTGGAGAGGCCGTTATTTACCCAGTCACCAGCATACAGGCCGATGAGTGCGGAACTGCAGGGCTTAGCGGATGATAGACCTACCTTCTCTTTTCTACTTTCTTTTTTCCCCTAATGATCAACACATATGAGGACCAACAGGGTACTATCAGATAGTGCGGATGCATAACTGTAAATGGATATGTTACTTGTAGTTGAATCGTCCGCCAAGCATTTCCTCTGCTAACAATTCCACTTTACTCCTCCTAAGTGTAAGTCAAATCACTTGGTAAAAGATCAATGCTCTTGCCACAACTTACCCACATTTTTAGTTAGTGTGTTTTTAGTTGCTACTGCCACATGAAAATCAGCATTGTGTGTCAAGCTCGATCGTTTTCTTGGTAATCTGGAGAATCAGGGCTTGTGGGCGTGGGGGCACGCCCACATCTCTCGAAGCATAATGCAGTGACATGTGGGACACCAGCGTAAGGGTGCCTGTAGATTTTTGAAGGGTCAGTTCCCTAAAAGGTGGACACAGGCGGGTTGCGTAGAAGATGAAAAATTGCTGGTCAATAAACCCTCACACGACCCTTTCCAGTTTCAGAAGAAGAAGACTAATAAAAAAACAGAAACCCTTTTTTAGAGAACAGTCAACTATAACCACCAACACCAACGTCCACCGCCCCGTGTGATCCGGCTTCTTTCCTTACCCGATTCACTACCTTTATATGTTCGCTCTGCTGTGCTACAATTGAACGCTCTCGTCTCTGTCTCAATTCACAACGCTCTTTGGAATGAAGTCTACAAGTATATGCACAAGTGTCACGGCTTCGTTGCTGGCGTTGGTGCAACTTGCAACGGCTGGTAGAGTCTTCCACGAAGGTGATCCGCTGAACGTATCCGTCAAGGCGCTCACACCGGGTGGAGGCTCATTTGATAACAAGCTGTACTTGTACCCAATCGATTACTATCATCCATCACTGGACTCATGCCTACCCACAACACAATACGAAGGTCAAGAATCGGACATTCTCTTGAAGGACCCATTCTTCAACAACAACTTCAAAAACGCACCATTTAATACCTCTTTTCTTAATAATGATGCTAGATGCTCCCTGTTGTGCGACAGAAATTACAAAGCTACAAACGTTTCTTTGATCAACTCTCTGATAAAAAAGAACTATAAGCTCAACTTTTATATCGAGGATGTCCCAGTAGGACACGAGCAGTACGACTTTGAGACCAAGAAGTTCTATGTCGACCTCGGAGTACCGATGGGATATATTGATATCGACAAGATCCCACACATCTTCAACCATTTTCAGTTTGTTATTTACTACAAGTCCTCCGGTAAAGAATATGAAATATTGTATGCAACTGTTTCTACACAGTCCATGACAAGAATCCCACAGGTACCACTTGCTTGTCTCTTGAAACCTCCTTTGTTGCTGCGTGAAAGCGACTACGCATACAATGGCAACAGAATCTCTTATGATGTTCTTTGGAAAGAAGTGCACGTTGACCACACAAAGCTCAACACTTATGACTTGTATCACAACGACTTGGTCAAGTCATTTGTAATGCGTGCTATCACTGGTATGTTTGTAATGCTTACACTTATTGTTGGCGGATACACCTACACTACCATTAATAAGGCACTCACGTTGGAGAAGTCCAACTTCATCCAAAACACAAAACTGAAATCACTGAGTGATAGCGATGGCTTTAACGAAGAGATGGCTGCGGATGATATGATTGACGACCTTGAGTTATCTTGGCCATCTTTGGTGCATGATGTTTTCAGAAGACCACATTTCAGCACCATTCTGTATTTGCTAGTTTCCTTTGGTTCACAACTGACTTTGACTTGTCTTATTGTGGTTTTACACTTTGCCACAGGTACCTTGAACATCCATGGTCTCAAGTGTGATTTGGAGTACTCCCTTTTGTTTAACTTCTTCCTCACCACCCCATTGTTTTCTCTTTTGCACTGTTATTTGCTCAAGCTCTTTGGATACGCTGAGTTGACCAAGAAGAAGCTTCTGATCACTTTCTTGCTCAACTCCTTCGCTGTTCCAGTAGCTCTGTACCCATTCATCCACTTTTACAATAAGATTCATGCTTCTGTAGAGTCTCCATTGCATATTTCTGTTATACTCTATCATCGTGTTGCATCATATTACATTGTTATCACAGCTGTTACTTTTCTTGCTGGTCTCAAGTACTTGAGACCACAGATCCAACATACCTCTGAGATCGTAAAGCAAATACCAGATTTACCATTGACTTTCCGTACTTTACCAAACATGATTATTACGGGTCTCTTCCCGTTCGGTGTGATTCTTGTTCCGCTATCATCGGTGTACATTTCTCTGTGGTATAACCACTTTTTCGCTGGTACTACTTTGACACTTTCTGTGGTTTTGGTGATGGTCTTGCTGTCGAGCATCTCCATTCTGAACCTCTATTACGGTCTTAGTGTAGGTAACTGGAAGTGGACTTGGTTCTCCTTCCTCAGTGGCTCGTCTGTTGGTGTCTACACCTTCTTGTACTCTTTCTACCTAACTAAATGGAACTTTGGTGACGAAGCCTCTTATCATCTCTTCATTTTGCAAAACCTGGCCATATCAGGTGTTATTGGCCTCGTTGGAGGTGCTGTTGCCTTTGCTAGTTGTTTCGTTCTAGTGACAAGGTTGTACCGGGGACTTTGAATACTGGTTTGTACATTAAGCGGCTCAGCTCACATAAGATATATAGATATATGTACAACTGTTCGCGTATACTGAAAATTCCATGTTTCTGACACAAATCTCTTTTCTGCTTTTCTCCTTCAAGTAGATTGAAAGTAGATATCGGAGACCCAAGTCAATAGAAACGTGCACAGATATGAGTGTATTTATGACTTTGGTAAGTGCAATTCCCAATTACTCATTGATTCGAGTTTTTCCCGGTTCAACACCCTTTGGCGACTAACATACGTGTCATATATAGCTCTTTGCCACCTTGGCGACAGAAATGGTCATAATGGCCATCCTTGTTCTTCCACTCCCATTGAGACTTCGAAAAGAGTCATTCAAGCTCTATACCAAGATCTATGAGAGTAGCGAGCTGCGTACTATTGTTGGCGTGGTCGGACTGTTTGTTACGATGCTCTTTGTTGATGCTTTGAAGACGTCATGGAAGCTGAAGACAAATGACACACACGATCCTTCCCAGTACCACTCCACTTATCAACAACCTTCAGATGTGATGGCACGTATATTTTATAGCCAGAGAAATGTTTATATTAGCGGTGCAGTAATGTTCTTTGGTGTCGCCATCCCAACTGTGTTCAACATCATCAAGAGATTAATCAAGTACGAAGAGATGGCAATTGCTATGAAGGACCCAAAGAAGACTAACGAGAAGATTGAAGAGTTGAAGGCACAGCTAAATAAGAAGAGTAAGGAGATTGAAGGATTTGAGAAACAGAAGAAAGGCTTGGAAAGATCATATGATGAGTTGGCTGATAAGGTGAACGCAGGGGGCGTTGTGAGTGATAAGAAGAAGGATTAAACCTAAAACTCTTACAGGCCAATTGGTTCCATATTTTATATTACATTCAAAAAAAAGATCAAACAATTAAACAAAAAGGACCTGAATCCCAACACAAGGTATATGTATGATGTATCAATATTCTATTAGTTCGTCTTATGTGGGATACCGGATCCCCATATCTCGTTATGGTGCTCACCAAATGCCTTTTTGACCTTCTCCACAAGAATTGTGTCATTTACTGTCTTTTCTTTGACATTCCAATACTGTTTAATGGCGTTCTCTAATTCCTTCAAGTTAGAAACACCAAGGACGACAGGACCATGTGGCAAGAACCCTCTCATTGCGTATCTAGTAGCAAGGTCAGCCAACTCAACACCGTCTTTGGCAGTCAATAGTGCTACTTCTTGGCATTTGGCTCTTAGCTCCTTGGAAGCAGGATGGAACTCGTGTGTTGGGCCGGATCTAAGAAGTGACATTGAGAGAATAGATGCACACAGCAGCTTCTTGAGCTTACACTCTTTGTAGAACTTTGGAATGTATTCAGCAAGACGCTCATTTTGAAGATTAAAGTTCGAATATGAAAGAACAGCATCCAATGGGCCAATATTTGGAGTAGTCACAGCTTTTTTAGAGATGTAATACAGGAAATCAACTGGGTATCCACTCAGCCCAAAATTGTGGATCACTCCTTCGTCCTTGAGCTTCTTTAATTCTATCAATGCACCAAGGATTCCATCTTCATCAACAAATTCAATGTCATGAAGATATACTAAGTCTAGGTACTCGGTGTCAAGTCTCTCCAACGACCTCAAGACACTCTTTCTGATCCACTCTGGGGAATAATCAAACTCATCGAGGAAAAGTCGACCACACTTAGTGACAATATAGTAGTTATCTCTTGGAATATCTGGTTTCAGTTTCTTCAGTGCCTCGCCCAGCAATACCTCGGATGGGCCATAGTAAGGAGACGTGTCGATAGCCCTGATTCCTTTGTTGAAAGCCAAGCGGAGCATTTCTTCAATTGGGAGGCGTTCGGGGTGGTCGTTGAATTGCTGGTTGAACACAGCACCACCGAGCAGGACGTCAGGCAAATCCTCAAGATTACCGGTCACTGGCAAACCAAATGGGCCAATAGGTTTGAGAGACATGATTTTTGTTTGAGTCGTCGGTGTTATTCTGCTAACTGTGCTCCTATGTTAGTATCAAATGTTTCGCAGTGCTGATTAAACCACCTGTAAAAAAACCACAATTAGGAGAAATGACCTTAAAGGTATCAAAGCAAACGCTCCTTGAGACACAATAAATACACAAAACAATGGCACCAAAGAGGGAAAGAGAAGAAATAGAGATTCCAGCGGAGAAAGAGGAGCATAATTTGCTTAGGAAAATGCAAAAGAACGAAAACGGTGAGACTTTTGTGGAGGTATGTATTGGGTTTGGGGGTTCGCTCTATGAATTAAAGACAGGACTAACCAGATCAGCTCGGAAAAAACAAACGTGTAACTGTTCGCAAGTTTAAGGACATGGTACTAGTGGACATTAGAGAGTACTACGAGCAGCAGGGTGAGATGAAGCCCGGAAAGAAGGGTATCTCGCTGACAGAAGCCCAGTGGAATCTGTTGAAAGAGAGCCAGGGGCTTCTAACGACAGCTGTAGAGGGCATCAAGAGCACAAGCACGGGAAAAAAAGCAAAGAAGACTAAGAAGACGAGTGACTCATCTTTCGTTGTTGCTGATGATGTCGAGGACTGAGTTATATCTAGATCTTGGACTTTGCTGTATACTATGATCTGATGCGCACTTTATGGCTTTACAGCCCAGGCGCGACATTATAAAAACAATTATTACATCAACATCTCTTGTACATAGGACCCCTCGGCCTCATCACGACCACGAGAAAAACAGTAGACACTTTGCTTGTAAAGCGCCATGGACAACGATAAGGAGCCGCTTCTTCCAGAGGATCCACTTTCCAAACAACAGGAGCCCCCATACAGTCGCCATGGCTCACAAGCGTCACAGTCGGCCTATTCGCCCCCAAGAAGACGTCGGAACACGTTCTCGAGAGCTTCCTTATCAGTCTCTTCAGATTCTCCACGGTCGACTAACGTGAACATAACTGCTCCACCAGGAACAGTTTACTCGCAGGACACCCAGCCAGCGTTTGCTCGAGATGATCAGCTTGACAGCTCACGCGCAAACTCATTAACATCCACTGGTGGATTCCGTGATTTGCGCAGTTATGATCCTCGTGCGCTTCCGTCAACAAGAAAAGGCTCCTTTAGAAGGATGTCATCAACAGGTGAAGTTGCGGTATTGGACCAAAGATCAAGTCCAAGCTTTGCAGAGCGTTGGGTTCAACGTCAATCCTTGATGTCAACCTCAACCTCAACTGCTCAACAACCTCAACTCCTGCCTCAGCAAGAACGCTTACACCCACACTATGGATCTACCTCAAAGATAATGGGACGTCCAGGTGAGTCTTTAATTGATATGGACCAATTTGCACGCGATGATGCTAGCCACAGTACTAGCAGCCACGATCATATGGACCATGAGGACTTTCATTCCAAACCAAGCACAAGAAGAAACTCGGAGTCCAGTTCCTTGGACGACGTTTGCTTTCCTCTTGACGTACTGGATGACATACAGGGACTCAAGAACTGGCCAGACTTTGCGGTATTAGAGGAGTTCTACCAGGAGGAGACAGAGAGATTGCAAGCGGAGGCAAAGATTGAAACACAAGAGGCAAACATGAAGTTTGATCAATTCTCTGACAATGCCTCTGATGATACACAATCTCCCCAGGTTGGATTCACACATCCGATAATCTCTAAGGTTGACACCCCGTTGATTTCTCATCAGCTACACAATAGAAGAATCAACGAAACCGAGACGTTCAATGGCAGACTAAGACCACCAAAGATCAATCCATTTGATAAAAGTTCAAAACAGAAGAACACCAATGCAGATTTCCTTAAAACTATCAATTACCCACCACACATTATAAGTAGCAATCCGGAGCATTTCAGATTTACTTACTTTAGAGAGGATTTGGACTCTACAGTACATTCCCCAACAATTTCTGGCCTCTTACAACCAGGTCAAACATTCCTTGATCTCTTTGACTGCAAAGAATATATCAAACCACAGGCACAGCCATCTGCACAGTCAGCTAATGTGTTGAATACTTCATCAAATACGCCGGTGCGCGATGCTACACCAGCATTATCCGAAACAAAAGGTTCGTCGGTGAGTGAAGAGTATCCGCCGTTCTGGCTGGACGTTCTCAATCCAACAGAGGAGGAGATGAAGGTCATTTCCAAAGCATTCCAGATCCATCCCTTAACAACCGAAGATATTTTCCTTGGGGAGACTCGTGAAAAAGTAGAACTCTTCAAAGAGTATTACTTTGTGTGTTTCCGTTCTTTCGATATTGTCCAAGAACGTAAGAAAAAGCGTTTGAAGACCCAACAACTGGAAGATTCTGCATCTTCAATCAAGCAGACATTATGGGATCGTGTGTTCCACAGAAATATGGGACATTCTGCAAATGTGGCCTCTTCCATGAAATCCGCAACGTCATCTCAGAAGAGAAGACGCAAACAGGTGGAACGTGAAAAATATCAGCGTAAATCCGGTGAGAAGCATATGCCAAAGAGTGATGAGCTGGAGCCCTTGAACGTTTATATAATTGTATTCCGTTCTGCTGTATTGACTTTCCATTTTGCACCAACTCCACATCCGGTTAACGTCCGCAGAAGAGCTCGTCTGTTAAGAGAGTATTTGACAGTTAGTGCGGATTGGATTGCTTACGCCTTGATTGATGATATCACTGATGCTTTTGGTCCTATGATCGAAAGTATTGAAGATGAAGTAAACTCAATTGAGGATTCTATTCTTCGAATGCACCCGGGCAATGATTCATCGGATGAAGAATCTAGTGACAGTGAAGATGAATATGAACTGGATCAACGGTCTTTATTGAGGCACAGAAAAAGCAGTATGGTTGATGGTCGTTCAGTTAGGAGTGTCAGCGTTGCTAGTACGAGATCTACGTCCTCTAATGTGATTGAATGGAAGAAGAAAGGTGACCTCTTGAAGCGCATTGGTGAATCACGGAAGAGAGTCATGTCGCTTTTGAGATTACTTGGTTCAAAAGTTGATGTTATCAAGGGATTTGCAAAGAGATGTAATGAGCAATGGGAAGTTGCACCGCGTTCTGAGATTGGAATGTATCTGGGTGACATTCAGGATCATATTGTCACGATGGTACAGTCCTTAAATCATTATGAGAAGCTTTTAGCTCGTTCCCATTCCAATTATTTGGCGCAGATAAATATTGACATGACAAAAGTTAATAATGATACTAATGACGTTTTGGGTAAGATATCCCTTTTGGGTACAGTTGTCTTACCTATGAACATTGTTACTGGTATGTGGGGTATGAACGTTGTTGTTCCAGGACAAGACTATGATGGCTTAATGTGGTTTTGGGGAATTGCTCTGGGGATGTTTTTGTTCGCTACGTGTTGTTTCTTCTACATGAAGCGGCTCTCTGGATTGAACTAATTTGATGACTCAACGCAATACATACAAATTGTACCCTCAAAAAAGCAATTAACATTAAATTCACAAACTAATACTGTTACATAGAACTGTAATTGATATGTACTATATAAATATGATCTAGGAAGTGTACATCTTTCAGTTCAAAAAGGTAGCTCCACCGCGGTAGTATAAATTATCAGTCTTACCAAGTTTGACTTTTTCCATGAAGTCAGTACCCTCAAACTGAGCATTTTGTTCATACCAGCCTTTCTTGGTTAAGAATTGCTTCTCTGGCATTCCTTTTACAGGAGAAATGTAAACCAAGAAGCAATATACAACAAAAGAAACAATGTAACCGGCAAAGAAAGAAACGTTGTAGATATATGTGGCACCAATTGGTACATCATTACCACATGCACCAGCAAAACCGACCACATTAGGCAAGATACCACAAATATAAGCAACATATGCTCTCCAGTTGATACCAAATCTGTTGTAAGAATAATTGAGTCCTTCAGCATTAGAATACAAGTGGAATACATTGATATAGCCTCTTCTGACGGCAGTATAATCAGCTGCAATCACACCAGCGATGGCACTAAGGAAAACGGAATAGGCTGCAAGATATGTAGTGAAGTTAGCAGATGAGGACATGAAGTGCCATGGGCACACTGAAAATGCAATCGCTGCACAGATAAATCCTCCCCTTCTAATATTAACGTAGCGAGGTAAGAGGGCAGAACCATCTGTGCCTGCGGAAATGGAATTTGCAGATATGTTTGTACCGATCTGTGCGATACAGAAGGCACCTGAAATAAAAAAGACAAAAGCACGATTTCCAGAGCTGAAACTATCAAGATTACGAGCCAATAGATCCAGAGGAGACCAGTAAGCTACACCATATCGGGATTTGGAAGCCGAAGAGGTCAAAATACCGATCAGAGAAGTCAAAGCAAAACAGGTTGGGATGGCAAGGAACTGAGAGAGTGAGGAAGCACTTGGAGTCTTGGCCAGTCTTGTGAAGTCTGGACAGTTTAGAATAAAAGTGGAAAAGTTCGCAAGCGAACTCATTGTGGAGATAATAAACGCCCAGGCATGAGCAGAACCGGTGATTTGTGTACTTTCACGCATCACTGGCCCAATAGAAGAAGATTGAACAATAGTTACAATGAGAAAGGCAATACCAGCAACGGAACAGAGATAGGCCTTCGCAGTAAAAAAGTGTCTGATGGTTTGCGGTCTGGTGTAGATGAATGGTAGAGATATGAAGCAGAAAATGAAGTAGCACAGAAACTGGAAAGACGTAGTTCCGGAGCTTGGAATTGCATTGTGAATTCTTGTATCCAAGTCAATGCCAAAGATGGATTTGAGCATGAGTTGAACACACTCGGCACCAAGCCAAGCTTGAACTGAGTACCAAATGATCGCCATAACAACTCTGTTTAGCACAGGCCAAATTGATCCAAACGTACCAAACGATGCCCTACAGGCCACTGGGAAGGAGATATGGTAGTGAGAGCCAACTCTTTGGGAGATAAAGACAAAGCAAGCAAGGAAAGTGTATCCAAGCCAGACAGAAATCCAAGTTTCCCACCAGGAGAGACCAGCCTGGACTCCTGTTGCTGCAATTTGCCAAGTGTTGAGGTTGAACGACTCCGAAACCCAGAGGAATAAAAAGCTGGACCAAGTCCATGGTCTATCCTTAATGTCGAATACCGGCTTGAGGTCAGCGTTAACTAAGAAGGATTCTGATGAGGAAAGATTACCATCCTGGAGGCACAACCAATCGAGAAATCTTTTGGGTTTGGAAGCTCTCTCATTTGGGTAAGAATTAGAAGATGAGATAGCCTCTGAGGCCACAGACGCTGCAGCTGACCCTTTTTTCTCCATTATCAAGGGTCCTTTCGTGCAGAGTGTGAGCTCCTATGTATATTGGGGGTAGGGTAAAGGAAAGTATTAGTGGCCAGTAAATTCTTTTCATACCCTAATCACCAGACCTGTTATCAAATCAAGATCCTTGGCACAGAGATAAAAGTTTTAAAAAAGAAAGATCAGCAGATCATTTGAATGTGCCTCATATATTATACGAGAAAAAAACATTTGTTTGTGCTGTATTAAGAAACGTCTGGTGAGCTACCAAAAAGCATTTTCTTTCTTTCTACACTTCTTTTAAGCTGAAGAATACAATAGAACAGATAACGCGCTTCTTTATACAAATGAACGAAACAAATACATAATATTATACCGAAAGGAAATATAGAAAAGCAATGCGGCGAAGCTAGCTGAGAAGTTTTGTCTGGCCACGCTCGAACTCATTTGGATGGTTTTCATTAATCTCTGTCATAAACTCGGCCTCATTGTCATTGATAAACGTCTCATACCATCCCTTCTCTGCAATTATATTTTTGACTGGAACTCCTTTTACTGGGAAGAAGTATGTCAAAAGACCATACGTAGAGAAGGCACTGATGTATCCCGTGAAGAAGGACAAGTTATAAACGTATGTGGCACCAATTGGCACATCGTTACCACATGCACCAGCAAAACCGACCACATTAGGCAAGATACCACATATGTAGGCAACATATGCTCTCCAGTTAACACCAATCTTGTTATAAGAGTAGTTCAACTTTTGATCGGCAGAGAATAAGTGCCAGATGTTGATGTAGCCTCTTCTCACCAGCACGTAGTCACTCTGCACAACACCACACACCGAAGACAAGAAAACAGAGTAGGCTGAGAGATAAGTAGTAAAGTTAGCAGATGTGGAGAAAAAGTTCCATGGGCACACACAAAAGGCAATAGCAGCACACACAAACCCACCACGTCTAATGTTGATATACTGTGGAAGCAGAGCAGAACCATCCGTACCAGCAGCCAAAGAATTAGCAGAAATATTGGTACCAACCTGTGCCAATGCAAAGGCAGCCGAGATCAGAAACACACCAGCACGATCACCCGAGGTATGAGACTCCACATAACGGGTCATCAAGTCCAATGGGGACCAGTATGTTGTACCGTACATAACAGTAGAGGCCGAAGAAGCCAAAATACCAATCAATGAAGTCAATGCGAAACAAGCTGGAATAGCTATCAGCTGAGACAACGAGGCACTTGAAGGTTTTTTGGCCAGTCTCGAGAAATCCGGAGCATTGATCATTAAGGTAACAAAGTTGGCTAAACAGTTCATAACAGAGTTTACGAAAGCCCAAGCGTGAGCAGAACCGGTCAATTGGGTCTTCTGGTGAACCACTGGACCAATACCACCCGCACGGACAATTGTCCACACCAAGAAGGATATACCACCAGCAGAACAAATATATGCTTTAACTGTAAACAAATAGCGCAACGTTTGTGGCCTTGTGTAAATGAATGGCAAGGAGCACAAACAGAACAAAAAGAAGCATAGGAACGAAAATGTTGTTGTACCAGAACTTTCAATTCCATTTGGGATTCTAGTGTCCAAATCAGCACCGAAAATTGCCTTCAGCATCAGCGCAACACACTCACCGCCAATCCAAGCTTGGACAGAATACCAAATAATAGCCATGACCACTCTATTTATAACAGGCCATATGGATCCAAAGACACCCCAAGAAAGTCTGCATGCGACAGGGAATGTTAAATGGTAGTAAGTGCCAATTCTAGAGGTGATAAAGAGGAAAAAACCAGCAAGGGTATAACCAATCCACACAGACAACCAAGTTTCCCACCAGCACAGACCATTTTGAACACCAGTGGCAGCAATTTGCCAAGTGTTGACGTTGAAGGAATCAGCAATCCAGAAAGCAACGAAATTCCACCAAACCCATGGTCTCTCATCCTCGTGCAAGATAGGCTGCAAGTCTTTGTTAACCAAAAACTGTTCGGACAAAGTCAGGTCAGTGTCCTTGTGCAAAGATATCTTGTAGAGGAACTTGTTCAACCATACGGGCTTCTTTGATGGTTTCTCAAAGTAGGATATGTTGGACCCATGGTCCTGGTCCTGGTCTCCATATTGTGTGATGTTCTCGGCTTTCTTATCCTCGGGGAATGATTCATCAGAGTGGTGGAGTTCACGCAGCTCCAAGGCACTTCTCTCGAAAGACATTTATGGGGTGTTCGTTGTGCTTCAATGATAACAACAGCTGACCGTGCTCTTATGGAAGAGATATGCCTTTTTATACAGCTCCAATCCTCGATCAACCACTTTCCCTCGACCTCATCTAGGTTTGTTGCGAGCACATACAAGGTGCAATGTGCTCTGCAGCACGGCGTCGATAAGACAAGAACCCGCCACTCACATTAATAGTAGCAGCAGTTTTGTAAATACCGGATATTTCTTGGAAGAAAACGTAAAAAGACATCTTGAACAGGACATTGGTCTATTTTTGTTGTAAATAGATCTGGCTCATTCTCACTGGTGACTCTGGAATCTCCCATGGCTCATAGCACCGCACCGTTGGTGCTTATGTAACTGGTGCAGGTACCATTCCATCACAGTTGCTAACCTAAGTCCGCGCAACAGCCAAACCAATTGGCGTGTTGAACACAACGCTATAGAGTCCCAAAATTGCGGGGCCCGAGTCCATTATCTAAACTACAATTAATTGAGCATTAGATTAACTATCTGAGACAATGAAATGACAGTTTTAACACATCTGGGGTTGAGGTTTCTTAGTGCGTATGCTCCAGTGGCAGCAACCAGCCGGAGTTCTCCGGGCGCTTGACAGGGGTAAACAAACAACCTTTCCTAGTTGGGAAAGTTCCGAGTCGGAGATAACCTATACTTCTTCGATAAGATATTTGGGAAGAGAGATAGAACGACACATTGATTGAGAGGAAGGGAAACGACAAATATATGAGTCTTGGAGCAACAGAGGGCACCACTACTAATTCGAACTAGTGGGGGTTTCTTTGCATTTTTACCCCTTCCCAGCTACTTGATGCGCCCTCTGGTACCTGTGTCTGAAAGATAAAGCGATGCGGGTTAGAACGCCTTGACATAAAATTCGGCGAATCTCGAATCCACACATATATGCCGCATCAATTCAAGATTCCATTACACTCCATTTCACTACGTACAGTTCATAATGACTGATATGTTATATGTACGTGTGCTACGATTCAACTAGAAAGACTTCGAAGCAATTTTTCCTTCATATGCGGAAACTTCCCGGTTCTATTCTGTCTGCAATCATTCCTCTCTCAAAGCATCATACTTTAATACCGCACCAAGCATCGCGCAGAAGCCTTCATGTACCTCCTCTGGAGAGCTGTACTCCTCTGGGTTGTGTGAGACACCATCCTTAGATGGGATGAAGATCATGGCAGTTGGCACATGAAGGGCCGTAGCACAGGAGTCATGACCAGCACCGCTCACAATCTCACGCGTAAGCTCCTTGCCAAACAGCTCTGTGGCACTCTCACGGACACACTGCACACAAGTCTCGTTAAAGTGAGTGGCTTTTTGAGTATGAATATGTTCAAATTCCACTGTGATTTCTTCCCCAGTCTCTTTGGCAATCTTATTGAAAGACAGGCGAGCATTCTTAATCTGAGCTTCCATTTGAGCATCATCAGTGTTTCTAAAGTCCATACCAAAAGAAACCTCTCCTGGGATGACATTCATAACACCTGGAGAAAGCTCTAGTGTTCCAATGCTTCCCATACCATTGTGTTCCGCAGCAATCTCATTAACACGGACAATCATCTTTGCAACAGCGAGCAAAGTATCTGAACGCATGTCCATAGGCGTAGTACCGGTATGCTGGGCTTTACCATTGACGTGAATCTTCCACCAGCTGTAGCCCTGCACATCAGTGACAATACCAATTTTTTTACCTTCACGTTCCAATGTTGGACCCTGTTCAATATGGATCTCGAAATGAGCAGCGATTGGGTAGTTCAAGTAGGAGCACGGTAGCTCTCCCTTGTACCCAATTCTTTCCAATTCATCACCAACTGTCTTTGGAATGTCATCTGTAATAGATTTCATCTGATAAATATCTTCAGCTTTATAAACACCAGCCCAGACGGAGGAGGCCATTAGTGCCATTGGGAAACGGGCACCTTCCTCGTTCATCCAGTTGATCAGGACAATAGGGTAGCGAGGAACGTAGTTGTTTTCCTTCAAGGTTCTCAAAACTTCAAGACCTGTTAAAACACCAAGAATTCCATCATAACGGCCACCAGTTGGTTGTGTATCCAAGTGTGAGCCCATGGCAGTTGGTAGAGCATCGACCTCCTGACCAGGGTATAAAGCAAATATGTTACCCATTGAGTCGACTGTGACCTTGCATCCCAACGCCTCGGTCTCCTTAATAAGCCAATCCTTGACTTTCTTGTCCTCATCACTAAGGGCCAGTCTGCAGACACCAGTTTCAGATGGGTGATCTCCCCAAGGGAACTTGGCTCCCCATTCAGCTGTGGAGTGGATCGTATTGATCAAGCGGCCCGGCTGAAGAGTGAGCGCATGCGCCGGGTGCAGTGGTGTCAAGTGGAGGGTTGAGGTGGTGGTTGAAGTGGCAGTAGTGGACATTTCTTACAAGTGTTCTTAGTTCACTGTGACCATTGGTAAACTCACTGCGTTAAATTCGGCCTCTCATTGCATTTTTGTATGACATTCGCTTTATAATAGAGGTCGTTATCAACTGCCCATAAAATCACACATCGCGTCTTCCAGATTAGGAAAGCGCTGCGACGTGGGAGATCTGTGGAGCGGAGCTCATAGCGAAAAATACTAAGAAACTCCCAAACAATGCAGAGATGAGAGGCACGAAGCAGAGGCGTCTCCTGCTTTTGGAACACGCTTTCCCATTGTTCTTGAGCCTTAGCTTTAGCAGTCACACAAACACACAAGCAGGCACTACTAACAGCAAATGATGAAGACGACCTATCATTCTTACCAGCAGATTCTTGATCTCCATTCGGAGGATGGCACTGACGTGCTTAAACAGCGCAGAGCCAGACGGAAGTTCAAGAAGTCCCTTGATGGCTGTGTGATATGCAAA
Organism: Petasospora nakhonratchasimensis; assembly: GCA_030572335.1. Classification (NCBI taxonomy): domain Eukaryota; kingdom Fungi; phylum Ascomycota; class Saccharomycetes; order Phaffomycetales; family Wickerhamomycetaceae; genus Petasospora; species Petasospora nakhonratchasimensis. Next base: position 125,757 of record JAJLZS010000007.1, read on the forward strand.
CAGAAGAGAAAGAAGTGCGACGAACAGAAGCCCAAGTGCTCGAGCTGTGTGCGCAGAGGTTCCGAGTGTGTATGGCCCAAACACGTTCAACAAAGTCTGGACGAGCAGAGTCAGAAGGCTCCCAAACAACAGGAGGCACAACCTCATGGGACTCACCAGGCCGTGTCAATTGGCGCATTAATGAACTCAGATGAAGATTCTCGGCCAATTATGATTAATAATAGCAAAAACACCACTATCATCAACAACAACCCGATCACAACAGACCAGGTGTTTGATCTTTCCTTTACGGACGACCCGTTACTCTATGAATTCCTCCACATCCAAAGTATTATCCAAGAGGAAGATGGTGAGAGTGTTGCGTCACACCTTTCAACCTCAACTGTCAACTCCTTTGCGAACTATGAAGAGTTTGAACATACAATCCCTGGAATTGATCTCACAAGAGAAGAGGCTCGCTGTTATGATGCCTTTGTAAGCACATTCCTTACATCTATTACTCCAGCCCACTGCGATCCTTTGCTATCTCCTATGACATTGTTGCTACCTTATGCAATTGAGAGTCAAACAGTAAGAGAGATCTTTTTGGCTTGTGGCTCCACACAGTTGGCATATAACGAGGACGAGTTCGTGGCAAAGTCTCACCAAAGATATGTCAAATGTGTGGGACTTCTGGTCTCCGATATCCAAAAATCAGCTGATGGCTGTGAAGATCACTTGTTCATTGCAGTTCAGCTATTACAAACTCTATGTCTTCGTGATAAGTCGCTTGGTCTAAACGCCACAAAAAGTGCTGGTCATCTGGCGGCAGCTTATGAAATTCTCAAAAAGCGCTTCCTCAAATGTGCAACATCAGGCTCAATGGCACTCAGACTCCAACCATTAGATAGAATCTTGACAGAGCATTTTATCTTTAACTTCCCTATTACAATCATTTTATGTCGTCATGATAAATTGTCCAAAGTACCATCCCCATTTTCCTTCTTTGAACAGTTTGGGGGGATGCTAAAAAGACCTTTTAATACTGCAAATATCACCAACAATCATCAACTAACTACCCAGGACGATTGGATGAACCATCCCATCCTGGGTGTAGGTCTCAAGGCCCACGAAATTTGCACCAAGATTACGTGGCTAGTCCGTACGCAAACATTGCCATTATCTCCTGAAGACTCACTGAGAGCCTTAGAATTGAGAGAACAAATGACTTCTGAATTATCAAGGTTAGCATCTTTGCTCAATGAGGACTTAACAAGCGCACAGAGACAGAGCATTGTATATGCTAGGTCGAAGTTATATGGATGCTCTATTCTTCTGAGGCGTCTATGTAATCCAGATGTGACCATTGACGATATGGATATCCAGAAAGATGTGGCTTCTATGATTCTAGAAATAGAGTACTCAAGGCAATTGGACAAAGAACACTTGTTATCAATATGGGCTATGTTTGTTGGCGGAAGTGTTGCTATCAAAGAAGAACACAGAGAATTCTTCCAGCGTGGTTTTGAAACTATCAGCACAATCATCAGATCCAGTTTAGCTCAAAAGGTCTTAAGGTATCTGAATATCGTGTGGGAAGAAGATGATTACGTTGGCTTGGAGTTTTTGTTTGATACAACCGTTCTGGATGTAGTATGTACATGAAGAACCATCGTGGTTATAAAAAAAAATATACTTTCATGTCGCTAGGCGTAGTCATAAATATCACAGAAACTTATTTGTGTTAAAATACAAGTATTAAGAGATTACAGGATCATAAACAAGAAAAAAGGTGATCATTGGTAGCTCTCAAAGTCAAAGTTACGGAATATTGGGAGCTCATCTTTGCTGAAATGGGCGGATTTCTGCTCAGCCCTGATCAAGTCGAATTCTTTTTTGTGGGTCTCGTACTGCATTCGAGTATTTCTCCACTCATTCAACAACTTAGTATTATTACATGCACCTTCTAACGTCAATTGGCCATCCACATCAAATCTCTGATCCTTTGGTGGAACTCTGTTGCCTTCACATATCTGATTTGGAACCCAGAGACCGATGTCTGGTTGCCAATTGTGGTCAAAGATGTTCCAGTCATCCATGGCCTTAGTACCATACCATCTTTTAAGGATTTCATCAATCGCATTCGGCATATAAGCCTGACCACCCTCATACAAAGTTCTTCTCAGCGGGAAGATATCAGAATATGTAAACCATTGGTAGTGTTTGCAATGGAAGGACATCTCACCCTCCTTTGGATGGATATAGTCTGGTCTTGATCTATCCGTTTGCCAGAGCGCTGAGATATCAATATAAATACCCGTCTTGACATCAATATACCGAGCATCAATGAATTGGTGGTCATTTTGTTGCAAATAGAATGGATTGGTTTGAAGCCAGTACAAGGCCTGACCTTTCTGTGGGTTCTCTACAACCAGGGTATTGTTCCAAAGACGACCAATCTTATCAAGATCATTGATAGACATCTGAACATCAACGTCGTTATCCCATGGAAGGTTTTGGGCATTAAAGTACCAACCGATCAAGTTACCATAGTTAAACCATGAGATAATACCAGCATGTTCAGAGAATTTAAACCAGGAACGGATCAAATGATGGATAACAGATATACGCTCCTCATGAGAAATTATCTGCTTGATCCATGGGAAGTTGTAGTGATGCATTTCGCCATTACGGTCGATTGCGATGTTTGGGAAAGTGAAGTAAAATTTATCAGCACGCTTGACATTGTCTTTCGAGTATTCAAGGAAATCTAGGTACTTTTGCTCGGCCTTTGAAGGGTTCTGGATTGCCTTATACTTCATCAACAAAGCATCAAAATCTGGTTGGACAAAGTCTGCAGTATCTTGATTCAATTCTTCCTTAAGAGACAAGTCCTCTTCCTTGTGGCCTGTCTTTGTAAAAATGGTTGCGAGGTCACTCACAATCTCCTCTCTATGCAAAGCAGCCTCTTTGAAATCAGGCAAGTAATGATCTGAAACTTTACCAACCTCATGATAAATCTCTGCGAGACCTTCAAAGCCATAAGGCTTAGATCGTCTCTGTTTTTTCACAGGCCAATCAAAGTAGTTAAAATCAGTTTCAAAGGTGATACGTTCAGGTATGGTCCAATAGAAGTGTTTAAAGATTGCAGAACACACCCCAACTATTTGTAAGTGTTCAAAAACTTGCAACTTCAGTGAATAGGTCTCATCATCAACCCATGGATCACGAACGTCAAACAGCTTATTGTAGCAGAGCTTATGAATAAACCCATATAGCTTCTGTTCAGCCGTTTCATCGGCATCATCCTGAAATTCGCTAGCCAGTGCATCATAAGCATTGATAAATGGGTTAGCCTGCTGTGTGTCGACCCAGTCAGCCCAGTGGAAGTCAATTGGGTTGGCCTTCATCCATTTTTCAGGATGTGGTTGGGAGCTATAAGCCTTGGTCAGCTTTTGGAGGAACGCAGTTGTGGAGAAGTTCTGATGAAACTCATTATTTACACGATTATCATTCACAAACACAACTGCTTTTGAATCTAATCTGAACTGTGAAAGGAAAGACTTTGACTGAAAGAAGGAACGGTGGATACGAAGCCAATAGTCGAGGTTCTTTGTGGACTCAACAAAAGATGAGTAGTTAGACACGTTGAATATCAATGATGATAAAAGGATGTTTGCACCCAGAAAAATCAGACCAATTAACACGATGAATTTGGACCTAAAGTAGTAATTCTGGCGCTTTTGGTAGTTGAATGAGTTTGCTGTTGATGGTGATGAACCGCTGTAGATCTGAGAGTTGAGCCATGTGAGAGGTCTCACAATGACGCTAGCTGCTAGACGCTTTACTGGGGGCATCATGTTGTTGTTTGATCGTGATGATTCTTAACGTCAAATTCAAAATCAAGGGAAATAATGGGTCGTGTCGTGTTGCTTGATTAAGGAAAGCAATGTTTGGGTTGGCAGAACAGAAACAGCGGGGATAGAAAATCAACACCAGACAGAACCGTACATAGAACAAAGCAAGAAAACAGAACCAGCAGGTCAACTGCAAATACCCAGAACTAGCTTGATCTTACCAGTGAACGAAGTGGGAAGGGGTTCTGGTGGAATAATAAAGATCTTACAGAAAATTCCAGTTTAACCTGTTCATCAATCGAGTAAGAGGTCTGCCGAGTCTTTCTCCTTTTTGGCGTTCTAGAATTATAAAAAGAAAGCACACATTGGGAATAAGAAACACCTGCGCGAGAGAGATACAGCCTGTGCATGGATATGCATAAGCTCGATGGGACCCTGACGCATAAGCATTTGTCCCAGTCCCAGTGTCGGGACATTTTGCGCAAATGGAAACTCTCAGTCGGGACATTTTGACTAGCATTGTCACTAGCAGGTTTTAGGCAAGTCCCTTGTGTTCTCTCATATTAGGTGTATGATAGCAAGCCATGGAGCCGGCCCGTCGCTAGATCTTAAGACATTTACAAATGAAAGTGTATCCGATCTCTCATACACTCAGCTACACTTGGAAAGTCATGGGACCTGAGGTAGGTCCTCAGAACAATTCTTGAACATAATAGGAGGAGGGAGGCGAATACGAATGCATCAAATCCAACGAAAATTAGCAAGACAAACATGTAGGAACACACCTAGAGATTCCTACAGCTCGATCAAACATCTGTTTTTCACCATGGGGTTTGGTCTGGGGATCAGAGAGTTTCCTTTTGTGGGTCTCCTGATTAGAACACACTGTGTGCGTAGACCACTTATCACATGCTAATATTTTGATCACGTGATCAAGAGATTGCCCTCTTCGCGAATCCATACTCCCCAGCCAATTGCGAGCACGCATTTTGCAATCCTCAAGAAAAAATCGCGACTCTTTGAGAAGGGAAAAAGCAGTATACACAAGGCCTTAAAGCCTGTTGGAGTTTAGTTTCCATAAACACAAACCCAAGATATCACATAATACAACAATGGTTTCCGTATGTACCACTGGTTAAGATATTGTGACATTATGATATTCACTCTTTTATTACCACAAATGGCCGACTAACAGTACAAAATAGTACATCGCTAAGCCAGCTATCAAGGCCATCCCACACTTTGGCAAGTTGAACCTCCAGACTTTGTTCTCCTACGTCCCAAACCTCGCTATCTGGGGTGGTTCCATCTCTTTCGGTGTCTTGGCTTACACTGAGGGTATCCCAGTTGTCCAGAATGCTTTCTACAAAAAGCTCCCATTCATTGGTGACCACTGGGTTAAGGTTGTTGATCCAGAAGACCAGCCTTTCTAATTTGGTTGGACCAGCTTTCTTCTTTTGCTTCATTTGTCATTAACTTTTCACATACTTATTCCAATTTTTATTCGTCATACACACAAAAATATATCATCACTATGAAGAGATCTCCCCAGGAATATATCCCTTTTCCATCCATCACGAAATAACCACAGATCTATATTTTTGTATAGATGTGTGTGTGAGAGGCACAGCCTATAACACCACAGATCATATGATATTGACATCTTCCCATTCCCGAAACATAGAATTAGGGTGTTGTCAACGAACGAGGCGTCTGTTTATAGTATTAAAACGTTCATATTATAATTTGAAGTCTCGTAAGTGTTGTAGCTATGTTTACGCTTCGATTATATAGATGTGCTTCTTTTTTTTTCATTTCCATTTCTATATACATGACTGTCATTAAAGGTCATTAATTTTTCTTTCATTTGTCATTTCAAGTCATGAGGCCTAACTCGCTTAATTTGGCTTGAACATCATCAATAATTGATTGATCAATCTCATTTCTTTCAACTTTCTTTTGGAGGTTTTCCAAACACCATTTTAAAACAACTTTATTCTTAAATTTCATTGCAATGTTCAGAACCATTCCAAGTAATTGTAGTGGAGCACCATGTTCCATAGCTCTTTCATTGGCCCAACCTTGTTTAAACACATCACCGTTCAAAACACGAATGATAACTTCATCATTTGTTGTCAAGCGAAGACCACTTAGTGTCTTATTCACTGCATTCATAACAACACTCTCAGGGTAATCTAATTGAACCAAACCTTTTAATAATTCCAAATATGGATTCAGTGATAAACGCTTGTCCTGGCCTTTTGTGATTTTATGAATTAACGTCTGTGGATGGGAATCTTTATCACCTAATCTTAACTTTTGAAGACATGCACTGAATAATGCCCTGTTTTCTGAATGGACAGCAGACCTAATAATAGAACATAAGTGTGATTCGTTAAAGACATACGAATGTTTTAACATCGCCATACCTAAAATATTACCAAATAACTGGTAGTTCTTATTATCTGGTTCACTTTCAAGATGTTTGAAAACCAAACCGTAAGGTAAGATATTGAACCCAGTATTCAAAACAGCAGAGGCACTTGATAAAAGAAAAGTTGGTGAAAATTCATGTACATCGTTGAACTCATTAAGTAATGGAATCAGCTGTTCAGATGATCGGTGTTTGTGATACAACCTTGCTGTTACTTCAAGTAGCTCATATGATACTATTGGTCTCTCGTTGCATTTATGGACATTGTGCAATAGTAGCTGAGGAGAAACGGAAACAATGTGGGTAATAATTTCCTGTGATGGTACTCTTTCTAAGAAATCCTCAAAAGAAGAAATTGCACGCTCTTCTGTATCGATAAAGGTTAAAAGAATTCTGATCAACTTCTCCTGTTCAGTGGTGTCCAAAGCTTGTAATCTGTTAATATCAATGCCATCATGAAAGAGAGCTGTAAGTTGATCGTGTAGAGAATAGAGGTATAGAAGTTGTTCCACAACCATATTCTGAACGCGCTCTCCCTTCACATCTCTAGCAACTGCTGGGCCTTGTTGGTCTAACTCATGTTCTGTCCATGGCAATTCAATATCATCATTAATGAGCGTCCCTTCTGTGTGGTCATAGCTGTTATCGTTATCCTCAGGTGCGATATAATGTACTGAGTTTAATATATTCTCTTTGTAGTCACGAAGGATGCTGACACCTTGTGGCTGACCATGTATTCCCATCAGTGTCTGGTCCTTGTGTTCCTGTGCCTCCACACCCATCTCATCGCTTTCCTCTATATCATGCTCACGTGAAGCAAGAGTACTTAGACTCCGCCAACTAGCTACAATAGTAAATCCAAGTACATTTGTAGATATGAATACCAAGTTAGACGGAGCAGTGAAGTATGACCAAAGGATCTGACCAGGCCCTCGAAGATGCAATTGTGTTCTCGGTCTTAGTCTGGTGTATGTGTGGAAATGGACCTTATTCCGTACAACCAGTAATGATCTCCTCCATTCGGGCGCTTGAAATGTTCCCAATCGTAATGTCGTGATTCTGGACATGACTACCCACCCTTTTATAGATAACAGGAGTCTGAATTTATGGGTAATCAATTGTAGAAATGCCCTTGGGAACTTCCCGCTCATCAGATTTTTTCACACGCCCGCGAGCGCGGTAGACGCACTCCATCAACCACCAAAACTCTGAACACTTCTAACAAAAGTCAATCCATAATAAGAACACAATTGCCATCGAAGTTATATATTGCTACTGAAATAACCAGCGCAGAATGGGCTTCCATTTAAACCTTAAAGCAACCCTTCAGGGACTTACAGACCTTCAGCCAACTGACACTGCCGAGACACCCTTTGAGTATACTTTCCAGATCATGTGCACGTCTTGTCGTGAACAGCATGACAAAGAAATCACCATCAACAGATTTGAACAACACGAGATAGCAGGTTCTAGAGGCGAGGCCAGTTTTATATTCAAGTGCAAGGCATGTGGAAAGCAGTCCAACGTGACCATTACAAGAACAAAGAACCACTACACGTTTGACGACTCTGAGAATAAGAAGAAAGTCTCGATTCTGGACATCGAAGCCCGCGGTGTTGAATTGGTCACTTTCATTCCACAGGGTAACTTTCAAGCGAAAGGATCCGAATCCGTCACCAAGTTTGAAGATATTAATTTATCAGAGGGCGAGTTCTACGACTATGATGACAACAAGAATGAAGAAGTCTCTATTACTGAGATAGAATGGGAAGTTGCACGTTCTTAAGCATATATATATACAAGGGTAATAAGGTCAGCATGGCTACTGAAAATATGTGTCAATAAAGTTCATAGATTTAAACGGAGTATAACAGAGGGGCTTGTGTTTTTTTGTTCTTTTCTATATAAATTAAATCACATTAAAGCAAAACAAACAGCAGCACGATGAATGCACGTAGAAGTGCATTAGACTCTCCATTTAAGGAAACTGCTCCGCCATCATATGAAGATACATTTGGTACTGTACCTGTTTCACCTTGAGTGGAACTCGATTGTCCCGTGGTAATAGGAGTATATGAACTTGTTGTTATGGTGGTGTCGAGAGATGTCACTGGTGTCTCTGTAGTAACAACAGACAAGGATCCTTGCTCATCAGTAGAAGTATATGACGATGTTACCACAATGACTTTGGTAGATGTTATGTCCTGGGATGATGTGACTGATAAATCAGTGATGCCAGAAGGAGATTGTGATGTAGACGAAGCTGGTTCCTGAGATTGGAAAGAAGAGCTAGAGGTAACACAAACATCACCAGAGCATGAAGTCATCGGGATCACGGTGGAGGTCGTAGGAGGAGATTCTGGCTTAATTGTGGATGTTGCAGGACCTCCAGTAGTTTGCAGCTCTTCTGGAAGCTCGGAAGTCGGGATAACTGGCCTCAAAGTAGAAAACGAAGAAGATCCAGATGATATAGTGATGGTAGTAGAAGTTGGTGGCCGATCAGTAGTGGAAGTCAAAGGACAATATGTTGTAAAATTCGTGATCTCACCATTTGATGTGGTAGTAACGATAATCATGCCTGTAGTAGAAACAATCTCAGAGCATTGTGTGTCAGAACATGATGTGACAGTGACTTCAATGGTACCTGGCTGTCCAGCGGTCTCCGGTTGCTCAGTAGTGCCTGACTCATTGATCACTTCAGACGAAGGTATTATAATAGCATCACTGCTAGAAAGTGGAGTCTCCGGCTTGATGCTGGAGAATGTAGACGCTGTTTCGTCTGGTGCAGTTTCAGTAGTCGAGCACTCATCGTTAGTGCAACTTGTAAAAGTGACAGCTGTGGTGGACGTTAATTCAGAAGTTGTGCTGAGTGAGATAGGTTTAATGGTCACAAAACTAGAAGAACCAGAGGTGGAGGTGATCGTAGTAGAGTCTTCAGTTTCTGGCGCAGAGGACGTAGACTCCGAGGTCAAAGGACAGTACGTTGTATAGTCAGTGACAATTCCATTTGAGGTCTCCGTGATCACAGTAACACCAGTAGTGATTTTACTAGTAGAGCACTTGTCCTCCGAACAAGATGTGAGCGTAAGTTCGGTAGTAGATGGCTGCACTGTTCTCTTGAATGTCGATGTCGGTTCATTTGGAATGAGTGTATTGCTAGTAGCAGGACTCTCAGAGCTGGTAATAAGTGGGATAGGCTTGATAGTCACAAAACTAGAAGAACCAGAGGTGGAGGTGATCGTAGTAGAGTCTTCAGTTTCTGGCGCAGAGGACGTAGACTCCGAGGTCAAAGGACAGTACGTTGTATAGTCAGTGACAATTCCATTTGAGGTCTCCGTGATCACAGTAACACCAGTAGTGATTTTACTAGTAGAACACTTGTCCTCCGAACAAGATGTGAGCGTAAGTTCGGTAGTGGATGGCCCTTCTGTTTTTCCAGATGTAGAAGTGGAACTAGAGATAGAGGTAGAACATTCATCACCAGAGCAAGTCGTATTAGTGGTCTCTGAAAAAGAGGAATTCTCTGTGGTTTTAGTAGAGGGTTTCTCGGTCGTGGTACTAGGTGGTATTGGTTTAATGGTCACAAAACTAGAAGAACCAGAGGTGGAGGTGATCGTAGTAGAGTCTTCAGTTTCTGGCACAGAGGACGTAGACTCCGAGGTCAAAGGACAATACGTTGTATAGTCAGTGACAATTCCATTTGAAGTCTCCGTGATCACAGTAACACCAGTAGTGATTTTACTAGTAGAACACTTGTCTTTCGAACAAGATGTCACAGTGATTTCTGTAGTAGACGGAGTATTCTGGGACGTAGAACTTATGGTATCCGAAGAAATATTGCTGGTATAAGCAGAAGAGCTCGAGATCGATTCTGTAGTGGAGCCGGAAGACTTCTTGGAAAAACTCGTACTAGATGTTAATGGGCAGTAAGTAGTGAATTCTGTGACAACACCTTCGGAAGTAGATGTGACCACCGTGAGACCTGTGGTAATGGTTGATGAAGTGCATTCATTCTCAGAGCAAGAAGTAACTACTAGGTGTGTTGTAGAAGCATGTGTTTCAACCGTGAAATCAAATACAGTATCAGAAATTAGGGAAGAGAAGTTTTCGTCACTGCTGAATGTTGAAGTGCTCTCAATGGACTGGGGTGAGCTGGAAGACATATCGGTAGCACCAAAGGAACTAAGTGGGTCAACAATAGAAAATGAAGCTTTAAACTGTGAGCTGGAATCCGATGTAAGATCAGAGCTCATGGTGAAAGAGCTTTCGTCACTACTGAATATTGAAGTGCTCTCAATTGACTGGAATGAGCTGGACGACACGTCAGCGTCAATAGATTCGCTCAGAGAAAATGAAACTTCAGATGAGAAGTTAAGATCACTGGTACTAAGGGGACACCAAGTGGTGTACTCAGTGACGACATTAAAGGAAGTAACCGTAGCTATAGAGACTAGGGCTGGGGAAGTGGTCTTTGAGCAAGCATTCTCCAAACATGATGTTATAACGACCATAGTGGTGGTCTCAGCTGTCTCAGTTTCGTATTCAGTGTATCCATATGTAGAGGAGTTATCAACCTCAGAAGATGCTCCATTGTAAAGGGAGGATTCCTCATCAGTAGCAACACTTGAGAAATCAGAGGAGCCGTATATGGAAGATCGGTATTCAGCAGTATCAAGAGATGGTATGTATGATGAATAATCATATAAATCTGAAGAAGAAACTGAAACAGATGTGGTTGGCAATGGACACCAAGTGGTGTATTCTGTAACTATTCCTTCTGAGGTAGTTGTTGCAATGGACACCTGGGCCGGTGAAACAGTCTCTTGACAAGCGTGATTGGAACAAGATGTAATGGTAACCATAGTTGTGGAGGCCAAAATCTCTGTGGAAGCACTATAGAGAAAGGAGTCTTCATCAAATGAACTTTGGGATTCTTCTGATGCTGTGTTGTTGTAATATGGTGAGCTTTTTGCCGCAATTAGGGAGGCCATTGAGGAAACGGCGACGGCAGTGGAGACCTTCATTACCAAGTGACTAGTTGTTGGGACGTGGCCATTAAAACAATTGTCCGGAAAAAAGAAGAAGGAACACCATCGTGAATCTTCCGTCTATATATGTACAGAAATCATCCATCAAAAGAGCTGTCTTGATGATCGGATTGTTTCAACTCTGAAACCAATCTGGATCTGTTGTTGATGTTCTAGATGTAAAGGCATGACAGCGGACAATGGTCGGTATTATTAACGAGAACCTAGAACGCCAAGTGACGTACTTTTACCGTATCACATATCTCCTAAGTGTACCTGCATCTCATCCAAAAGTGGCCTCAGCACTCGTGTTTTTTCGATCTTCTCTGCTGCAGATTATTCCAGGAGAAAAGACGATACTTTATGTCAGAAATTGGTTTCATAGTGCAAGACTTTTTGGTAAGAACCACACCGGACTCATCTCTGACAAAGATAAAACCCTCCCAAATTGTCCTGTCACGTCTACTTCTCTACTCCATTGATTGATGTTCTAGACCTTCATATGAGCTGCTCTTAAAATGCCTTATATCAGTTAATTCATGTAATACCTAAAAATAAAGTGAAGGTTTTCCCGGAGAATTCGAACCACTAACAAATCCTGCATGCGCGTCTTTTGTGAGACCGAACGCGTCCTGGCGATTTTAAGTGTTTACTCCCTAGAATCTGTTTCCAGCTACTACATTGAACAGCTCCTCCCAAAAACAAGTCGCAAGTGTAAGAACCTGATGTCATCACAACCGTCTATCAGTCGATTTTTCAAATCATCATCCAAGAAGGCGCCACCGACGCTCAAAGAGAATACAACATTGCAGCGATCGGACACTCTCGAGATCATCTCTCTAGATGATGGCAATGATTTCATGCCGATCTCCTCTCCCGCTTCTGAGAACACAAGGCTTCCTCAATCAGTCGAAAACTTGATATCAACTAAATCTTCCGAAGTATGTTCTAAGGGAGATGAATCACCAGAAAGTTTGCTCCTACAATCCAAACAACGTGCGCAGAAGTTCATATTCACTAAAAATGCCAGTCCGTCACATACAACTCTAGAACAACAAGCTCTTCGAGAACAATATAAACGCAAATTAACTCTGCACCCATTCAATGGATTCTCCTCCCCAACCGAAATACAAGCAGCCACCGATGAGGAAGATTGTGTGTCCGATGAGCCTACTCTACCGCCTTCAAAGAAACAAAAGAAGATTGGCAGTCCCAAACTCACACCACTAGATGAGCAGGTCAAGCAGCTCAAACTTAAGAATCTGGATAAAATTCTTGCTGTTCATGTTGGATACAAATATAAGTTCTTTTGTGAGGATGCTGTGAAGGTGCACAAGATTCTTAACATCATGCTTATACCTGGCAAGCTAAATATAATCAATGAAACACCAGCAGACCAAATGTATAATAAGCTTGCTTATTGCTCAATTCCTGATCAAAGACTGCATATACATCTCCAGAGATTACTTGATAAGGGTCTCAAAGTTGGCATTGCCGATCAGATTGAAAACAGTGCTATTAGATCTGTTGAGAGCACTAACAAGTCCAGTTTATTTAAGAGACAAGTCACAGACGTCTTCACCAAAGCAACATATATTGAGTACAATGACAAGACACAGATAATCAAAGATGACAAATCTTTGAATTCTCTTATGTCCATCATTGAGAAACCAGGAAAGGGTACAAAAGTAAAAATCACCGTTGTTTCCATCCAACCTTTAACGGGTGCAATCATTTACGATGACTTCGAAGATGACTTCCTCCGCAATGAACTCGAAACAAGACTTCTACACTTGGAACCAATAGAGATCTTACATTTTGAGAATAACTTGTCAACCCCAACAGCCAAGATTTTGCACAATTTCACAAGGATGCATTCAACACATATCCGAACAATGGCATACCCAGAGATAAAGATACCCTTCTATGAGACATTCCTAAACAGTTATATCTCGGATGATGATCGCCTCTTTGATTTCCTTTCCTCCACGTCACCAGAGCTCCAAATCTGCACTTCTCTTCTCATTGAGTACTTGACAGAGTTTAAACTTGATTCGGCTTTCAAAGTTTTAGAGAACTACTCGAACTTCAGTGAGGCTGACCATATGATCCTTAATGCTAACACACTTCAAAATCTTGAAGTATTCCAGAATAATACCACTTTTGAAGAATATGGTTCGCTTCTATGGCTTCTCAATCATACAAGATCCAGATTTGGCTTTAGGCTGTTGAGAAAATGGATCAGTAAACCACTTGTACTTCGTGAATCAATTGAGAGACGACTTGATGCTTTGGAGAACATACAGTCAAACTTCCATCATTTCTTGGAGAATCTTGCAACTGAACTTAAACATTGCCCAGATCTCGAAAAAATGTTGAGTCGTATACATTATGGTAAAGTCAAGAGAAAGGAATTGTACATATTCCTGAAGAAACTGGATGACATTTCAAACGTAATTAACAAATTTGGAAAGTTTGAAATTCTGGAAAATATTACTTCTCCATTGTTAAAACAGTTGATGCAAAAGCTCATTCGTCTTAGTATGAACATCAATATTTCCAAATACGTTGATATGATAAACTCACAGTATGCTATGGATGACCGTACAGAAGACTATATTCTTCTGTTTTTCAATTTACAAAACCTCACAATCAATCAAGATGAAATCATTCAAGAATCCCAGAAAATCGAAGATCTCAAGTCATCATTGAGTGATAAACTACAAAACATTCGTGTTTTTTTGAAAAGACCATCACTTCAGTTCACTGAGAAAAACAAAGAACCATATCTAATAGAAGTCAGAAACTCTGTTATTAAGAACATTCCCCAAAACTGGATCAAGCTTAGTTCCACGAAGGTTGTATCTCGTTTCCGTCCTCCAGAAATTGCTGCACTTTACAAAGAATTGAAGTACCATAACGAACTATACCTCAATGGATGTGAAACTGTTTTCAAGAAGTTTGTCAATCATATTGACAATCACTACACTGAACTCAACGATGTAATTAAATGTCTTGCTGAATATGACTGTCTTCTCTCTTTATCTGCAGTATCTGCTGCTGCAAATATGACACGTCCTTCTTTTGTCGATACCAAGATGATATCTGTACAAGAAGGAAGAAATCCAATCATTGAACAGTTAAATAACTATATTGCCAATGATATCAACATGGATTCCAGTACTAGGTGTATGATTATTACGGGTCCTAATATGGGTGGTAAAAGCTCATATGTTAAACAAGTGGCACTGCTTGTCATTATGGCTCAGGTTGGTTGTTTTGTGCCTGCCAAGTCTGCTGTATTTGGTATATTCCACTCAATATTAACTCGAATGGGTGCACAAGATGACTTGATCAAGGGGGAATCAACTTTCTTTACTGAGATGTCACAGATGCTTCAAGTTTTAAAGAATGTCAAGCGTCAAAAGGGAAACTCTCTAGTAATTTTGGATGAGATAGGAAGAGGAACGAGTACAATTGATGGTATCAGTATTGCTTCTTCAATTTTGGAATACTTCGCTCAGGATGATAGTGATGTTCTGGTTTTATTTATTACCCACTTCCCATCAATTTGCAAATTAGAAAAATCATATCCTGGTGTCATTAAGAACTACCACATGGGATACATTGAACACAAGGTACACAATGATGATTGGCCAAGAGTTACTTTCTTATATAACCTCGTTGAGGGTGTTGCAAACAACTCTTACGGTCTAAACGTTGCTAAATTAGCATTCATTAGTGATGACATTATTAAACAAGCATTCAAGATTTCAAAAGAAAGACGAAGACAAGTGGAGGGAGGTCATAATGTTGTCGAGACTATCAAATTGTTACAAGCAGTAACTAGAGTTACCTCAGAGTCTGATGAGAGCTTGAAAGACATTCAGAAGCTTCTCCAACTGTGGGGGGAGAAATGACACCAAAACCAGTATTGTATATATATAGATCAACGCTTTTATACAAGACCACCCCTATATCATATGCAAACATGTAATTTAATGAATCATAACCTAGAGAAATGAGGTATACAAATTTATCCAGTCTTAAAACTTCGTCTTGAAGATGCTCTTGCTATTGGTCCTAGGTCTGTTCCCACTTGTCAGTGTGTAACTGATACTTCCGTAGGAATTACCGGCACCATACAGAACCGTATCATCTTTGTGAGTCTCATCATGTAATAACGTCATAGAGTTGAAGTCTTCAAAAGGATCATTTTCCTCCGTTTCACCATCACTAATCATGATTTGTTCATGCGATATATCAATAGATGTAGAGTGTGTGTCTTTGTTCCTCTGAAAGTCTGTTCCATTCTTGGAAAGAACAGGAATCATTGGTGGTGACTGGTTACGAAGGAGAGCCCATTGGACATTCTTGAAGAATGGGTGGTTTTTAATGTCAGATGCACCTAACTTAGACCCAAGCCTTTTGTTTTCATCCTTTATGAGGAGCTTTTTAATAAGGTTCTTGCAGTTTGATGATATGGTCTGTGTATCTGGGAATGAAACATCTGATTTAAGAATGTTAGAGAAAGTTTGGTTTCTGTTGGCACCTTTGAAAGGTGTTGTACCAAACAGCATCTCAAATAGCAAAATACCCAAAGTCCACCAGTCAACCGCAACCGTATGTCCTTTGCCTCTAATCACTTCTGGTGCAATGTACTCTTCGGTACCAACAAAGGAGTTCGTTCTAAACCCATCAATACACACCTTAGTATCCAACGTCATGAGATTTCGATTGCCTGTATTGACGGACATCGAAGGGTTTTTAATCGATTCTGTCTGTTTGGACAAATCAAAGTCTGAAAGCATGATATGACCAGATTGATGAAGCAAGATGTTTTCTGGTTTTAAATCTCTGTAAATGAATCCCATCAAGTGCAAATATTCCAATGCTGCCGTGACCTCAGCAACGTAGAAACGAGTATCAACTTCGGAAATACACTTGGAACGTCTAGTTTGCAATGCCCTAAAGAATTCACCTCCCATACAATACTCCATACAGAGATACAAATAGTCATCACTCTGGAATGAATGATAAAGGGTTACAATAAATGGATGATTCGAAGTGGCAAGAATCTCTTGTTCGGCCAATGCTCTCTTGATCTTGTTTCTTTGTATCATCTCTTTTTTACTCAACACCTTCATAGCATAGAGTCTGTTAGTCTCCTTTTCACGAACAAGATAAACTTTACCAACATCACCTTTACCCAAGAGTCTAATCTTTTCAAATGATTGTGGTCCGACTTGAAGATCGGCTACCTTGATGGAATTGGAGTTGAGGAATGATTTCTTACGTGGACGAGTCGATGTTGATTTTTCAACTTCATCAATGTCACCCAATTTCTTGTCCAAATAATTTGCTGAATTCTTTAAATTCAGTGGGGCAGATGCAACTCTTCTCAGTTTTGGCTTATCTGATTTCTCCGGTATATTTCCATCGTTCGTTGGTGGTGTCTCAGGAGCTAGTGATTGAGGTTCTTCATCAATCTGATTCAAAGAAACCTTAGAGTCTCCATTGGTCTTTCTCAGAGAAAATGGAAGGGGACCATTACCTGGTGACTCTACATTGATTTCATGGTTGGTCATTGTATCAGCGTGAGGAGGGAGTCCCTGGTGTGCAAAGTAAGGCTGTGAAGAGACCGTCTGATTTTGGCTATCACTAGTTGTCTTTGACCCTGATTGACCTTTAAAGGGTGGATTTGGTGATGACGGAGAACGCATTCTTCTAACTGCCGCAAATAATGAAGAGCCAGACTTTTGCATTGAGAGAGAAGATTGTTGATGATGCTCTTCCAATGACGCCTGGATGTCCGAGACCTCTTTAACAGGGTACTCTTGATGGAGGTTTGCCTCGTGTGCTTTTGCTGGGACCTCTAAATGGAATTCATCTGCTTCATCTACCTTAACCTCTCTTGAGGCGATTACAGGTGATCCAGTACTTGACGATGAATTGATTTTGAAGAGACTCTTCAGTTTTGTGGAAAGCTTTCTCTCCGGATCCGGGGTTTCCTCTCCTAACTTGAGAGACTCCGAGCCCTTTGTGCTTTCTGAATGTGTACTCATACTCATTGGCTCCACTGATGGATACAAGTGTTCGTGCACCACTGCCTCTGAAGGTGGTGACTGCATGAAGTAGTCAGCTTTGGAGGTATCTTCCGATCCTTCCTCTGTCCTCTGTGATGGCGTCTCGGGTCTCGAGTCTGGACGGCTTGATTTCTCCGAACCAAAGCTAAGCATCTTCCCCAAGGACACTGATCTCGATCTAAGTTTGGCCATTGAGCCGTTCTTAGACTTCTCGTGCTCGAATGTGGCACTAGCATTACTATTCTGTCTGTAGTCGTCGCTGCGTGTCTCCTGGCTCCTATTGTTGTCAATTGACGCGGCAGCAGCGGTTCCCACTGTGCTAGTCATCCTTTATTTGTGCCGTTCTTATTCCTGTTCTTCTTCTTTAGCAAGGAACCTTCTGTTTGTCTCAGGATTTTTCTCTTAGGTACAGCTGGCTGGGGTGTATATGGTCTCTGCTGTCTGTCGTAGGAACAAAAGGGGTCCACAAGAAGGGGCAGCGGCCTTTTACTCAAAATGTCAATATCCGTATTGTGGCGCTAGCGTCCGTGGATATATAAACGTCTCTTTCTATTGTTCTACCGTGCTCCACCTTCGATCTCGCCTTCAAAAGTGTGCTTCCTCTCAAGAGTTTTAGCACAGTACCCTGGAGCTGCCGTTTGCGCCTTCACGCCTGATACTTAATGCTCTCGATCGACGTGTGGACAGCACGCGTCGCGAAGTAAGGTATGGACCACACAGCGATCTTCTTGTGTGGGGAACGATTAGGACCAACGATTCCTCTCTATACCTTTCTTGGGGTGTTTTGTGCAATCCGTTTGGTGATTGGCTAAACTGTGAGCTTCATTTCACTAGTAAAAGCCGAAGGGATTCCCGTGGTTGCATGTCCTACCGGACTCCTCTCTGATGTAGCGCATTGGGCCTCGGGTCGCACTACGTCATCGCCAATCTTAGATAATGATCCGGTCCATAAGGAGGGAGAGTACTACGCCGCAAATAGTTAAGACAACAGCCTTACAAATTCATCACATTCTAACCAATAAATCAATCCCAAAATGAAAATAAAACAACCTTTCTTTGAAGTAAAAGAAAAAATAAAAATGAAAGAAAGAAAGGACAGCACAGAAAGAAAGGAGCGTAATCGAGATCTGTGTGTGTGTGTTTTGTTTAGTGAAACCATACATGAAACCATACGTTCCGGACTTGGTTCACTCACGTCTTCGCTCAACAGGTTTGTACCAACCCTTAATATCCTCCCCTCTCAAACCAACCTCTCTGCCGATCGTTTCGCATCCACTAACGCCCTCCAACCAAGAATGGTTTGACCAACCACCAGCATCGACTCTCTTCTTTGGATCATATGCAAGCATCGGTAGCAAAAACTCTGACATTTCAATAGCCAGATCTTCTTCCATCTTGTACTTTTGTTGTAGAACATCAACTAAAGGCCAGAACTTCATGTTTTCAATTTTTCTCATTCGGAAGCCATCACTGTGGAAATATAAATTCCCATATTTCGATTCCCTCACAAATCTTGAAAATCTCTCCTTGTCAGGGTACTGAATCTCCAGCAGCTCGATAATCTGCGCAATGTGGTCATCATCCTTGCTATGGTGCTTACCACTCTTTGGATCAAACAAGTAGTCACCAGTCAACAACTCAAAAATGACACAAGCCGCAGACCAGATATCTGTAGATGCACCCCAGCGATGACCCAGGAGAATTTCAATCGAACGATACTGGCGCGTTTGAATATCATCTGTGTAGTGCAAGTTGTAATAACAAGCGTTTCCAAGGTCAGCAAGCTTGATATTTATCAGAGATGACATGTCCTCTGGTTCCTCCAGAGAAACCGAGGATAAACGAGAATGAAGACGCTCCATTGTGACGTTTGGTGATGGCTGATGTTCCTTGACAGTATATGAAGCGTCATAGAAATCCTCGTCATCATCATCATCAGAATTAGCTTCGGATGCCGAAATTACGAGCGAAGTGAGACGAGAAGATCCACGAGTAGTTGTTGGAGCAGTAGATGGGGAAGTAGAGTCTGGCACAATCATAGTGTCGTAAGGTAATATTGAAAGCGGACCGATAGGATCTTCACAGTAATTCACGGAGCCTTGTGAACGAGCCTGACGGCCATCCAAAAGGGTCGTACTTGAAGAAGAGGGTGAACCAAGCGAGTAATTACTGCTGAAGTAATCTTTGAAGTCTAACTTGGTCGATGCCGAGAGTGGAGAAGGGAGTGGTTTTGAGCACCTGACTGGCGTTTTACAACGGTCTCTAGACTTACGACAATAGGAACGGGAAGAGCAAGATCTAGAACCGCTATCCGATGTTGCTGATCCGGAAGATGTTGATGAGCCATTGCGTCTCATGCGGTCGTTGAAAGACGCACACTTAAGACAACGTACAAATTTTTCAACGTCCCTAATCTCAATCAAAATATTTTCCGGTTTAATGTCAGTGTGAATCAATCCACAAGAACGGTGCAGGTAGTCCAGGGCCAATAGCAGCTGCTTTGTTATTTTTTTTGTGATGGACAGTGGTAAACCACCGTACGACTTCTCCAACGCCAGTAAGCTGATTACCTCTTCATGCACCTTCTTTTTGTCTGATGCGCCTTTGAGGGACTTCTTACAATCATCAATGAGGCCCAGTGTAGTTTGACCGAGCACCTCAAACACCATACAGACATGTTTACCGTGTGGGCCATCATGGTAGAACCACTCGTACATCTTTACCAAGTGGTTATATCCTGGGTGTGTTGGATCGGCGGAGCTAGCTCTTTCCAGAATGCGGATCTCATCTATGGCAGCCTGTGAGTAGTTGGACTTGGAACGGACAATCTTAATAGCAACGTGGCGGTCGTTCAGCTCGTCGAATGCCAGCCAGACTGTGGAGAAATGGCCCCAGCCGAGCTTGCGAACAATCTTATACTGTTTGTTGGCACCGAAGCGCTCGCCAATCTCGACTGGGTGGTAACCTCCGTAGCAGTAGTCGCCTGGGTCCTCTTCTTTGTCAAAGTCAATCTCATCGTCGTCGTCCTCCTCTTGACCGATGTAGTCCCCCAGGGGTTCGTCTTCCTCCATGAAGAGGTGTTGCTGCTGCTCAGTTGTGAAGCTGCCGTTGCCGAGCGCATTAGGCAGCGATATTGTTCTCTCACGCTGGAGGATCTGTTGGTAGCTGTCCGCTTTGTGGACAGAAGGTCGGTGTTCCGTCTTTATGTAGAGCTGTGGCTGGAACGACGGCGATATACGAGGCGTGGTGGGCTTGGAGGAGGCCTGAGAGAGCACAGTGTGGATGGGGAACTGATATGCCTCATCGTGGTGCTCCATCAGCTGGCGAGCCGTAGCGGGCTTACGGTCGAGCGCCATGCTTTTCTGGAATGTGTGTAAAAAGACAGTTTTGCTAGCAGAAACTGGCGTGTCTCACAGAGCCCGGTGTTTCACTCGGTCTCGCTTTCTCGTACTCTCTTTGGGGTCCTTTTGAGCGCTCAAACTGCGTCACAGTGGAAGACAATAGAAGGTCAATTTTATCAGGTTGCCTGAACAACTCCTGTCGATAAGCGGACTTCACCTGGTGTGAAAGCAGATCTGGGTGTTCGGATGTTGGGGCCTGTTCTCGTGACGGATAGGCGAGAGCGTGGATCCTGGGAGAGGGAAGAAACGGCCAACGACAAGCAGAACAGCCCAGCTGGTGTGTGGTGAGCTGTGTGTGTTGTATGCTGTGTGTGTAGAAGAGGTCAAATTTCTTTCTCCCGCTTTGCTCTCCCGCACCCAAAGCTCCTCCCTCTACTCCTCGCCCTCTTTTCATCTTCTCTCGGGGAAAGCACGCTCTCGGTGCGCGCAGCAGAGTCGCCGTTCTCTCTGTAACAATTTTGGCCAAGCAGCCACACTCGCAGCTGGCAACCGTCGCACGTGTCTTCTGCTTGTGGTGTCTGTTTGCGCTGATGTCTTTCTGGGGAAAAAGGTCCCTGGCCCTATAAGGGCTAAGCTCTACGTCTACTATGGCATCTATACCCACCCACCGGGGCTTCTCCAGTGACTATACCACCGTCCCTGCTGCCCATTACAACACTGGCACACCACTACGGCATTTTGCTACCCCCCTTCCTCCCCATTAAGCATCCTCTCAACAATTTTTTTTGACTCCTCTTCTTGTGCGCTCCACCTCTCTCCTGCCTTGTTGCGTGGGCGCGCCCCGTACCGGATTCCAAAGCCAGCGATGTAGCCGCCGAGTTTTCCGCCCAGTCCGAAGAGAACATGGTGTCTGGGTGTTGTAGGAACCGCCACCTGCGCCCCTAGTGCAGTGGTACAGGAAAGAGAGAAGGGCATCCTTGGACGCATACATGACATCATTAGCTCTGTGTGGCAGAGAACAAGCAAAAAATACTACTTGGAGCCTGGCATTAGTATGTATACTCATGTGTACAGGTGAGAGGGGTGCATATGGCGTTGGGTGAGCCCCAGCAGTGAGTGGGCCTTGCGTTCTTAAACCTCACCTACTGTCAACCTAGACTGGTAACTACATGTGTCTCTAATATACATACGGACAGACCGCTTGAAAATATGACACAATGCTGTATATCCCCCGAACAGTTCAACAAAAACATTTTAAAAAAAAGGTAAAACAGAATAGAACAGACAAAGCCAAGAAGAGCAATGTATTTATAAAGAAAAATTATAAAAATAAAGTCAAAAAGTAAAGCAGGAAAAGAGAGACGAACACTCCAGCATTATAAACTGAACACGGAGAAACACGCAGCTTAGAAACACTTGTGGTGAACAATGGATGGACCAGACTCGTCGTACTCCTGCTTGGAGATCCACATCTGCTGGAAAGTGGACAAGGAGGCCAAGATGGAACCACCAATCCAGACAGAGTACTTTCTCTCTGGAGGAGCAATAATCTTGACCTTCATGGAAGATGGAGCCAAAGCAGTGATCTCCTTCTGCATACGCTCAGCAATACCTGGGAACATAGTAGTACCACCAGACAAGACAATGTTACCGTACAACTCCTTTCTGACATCGATATCAGTCTTGATAATAGAGTTGTAAGTAGTCTGGTCAATACCAGCAGCCTCCAAACCAATCAAGGATGGGTGGAACAAAGCCTCTGGTGCTCTGAATCTCTCGTTACCAATGGTGATAACCTGACCATCTGGCAACTCGTAAGACTTCTCAATAGCAGAAGACTGAGCAGAAGTCTGCAACTCCTGGTCAAAGTCCAAAGCAACGTAGGACAACTTCTCCTTGATGTCACGGACAATTTCTCTCTCAGCAGTAGTGGAGAAGGAGTAACCACGCTCGGACAAAATCTTCATCATGTAGTCAGTCAAGTCTCTACCAGCCAAGTCAATTCTGAGAATAGCGTGTGGCAAAGCGAAACCAGCGTAGATTGGAACAACGTGCGTAACACCGTCACCAGAATCCAAAACAATACCGGTAGTTCTACCAGAAGAGTAAAGAGACAAGACAGCTTGAATGTTAACATAGAATGCTGGGACGTTGAAAGTCTCGAACATGATCTGAGTCATCTTCTCTCTGTTGTTCTTTGGGTTCATTGGGGCCTCTGTCAACAAGACTGGGTGCTCCTCTGGAGCAACACGCAACTCGTTGTAGAAGGTGTGGTGCCAAATCTTCTCCATGTCGTCCCAGTTGGTGACGATACCGTGCTCAATTGGGTAACGCAAGGTCAAGATACCTCTCTTGGACTGAGCCTCGTCACCGACATAGGAGTCCTTCTGGCCCATACCGACCATAATACCCTGGTGTCTTGGTCTACCAACGATAGATGGGAAAACAGCACGTGGAGCGTCATCACCGGCGAAACCGGCCTTACACATACCAGAACCGTTATCGATAACGAGCTAGAAAGTGAATGTTAGTACCATCATTATGAATTTTCACTGATCTTTAATTTTTGAAAGGCTGAGGGATCAATCAATAAGGGGGATCAAACGGGTTTCCTCAGACAGGGATCACACGACCAGTCTCAAAAAAAGATCAGATTGACAAAGCAAATCACGTACAGCAGCAATTTCTTCTGCGGTTCATAAAGTGTTAGTAACCTATTCATAGTGGAATGAACAACGACACAAAGCACAACGCTCCACAATAGATCCTCCTCTTGGTTTAATCCTAGCTGCTGTTCCTCGGAAGCTTCCCGCGCTCACCGAACCCGGCCGCCGCGCCCGCCAATGAGAAAAATAACCCACGGCGGAGCGACCACTCCTTTCGAAAAGTGGCAAAGTAAGAGCGAAGACCGGAGAAGTCAACAGCCAGAAAGACAACCAAAAACCGTAGAATTTAAAGTTCCAATTGCCTTGCCGTTTGAAGTGCACCAGGTAGTGTCTGGAAAGCGTGTAGTCGACGCCACTTGTCCCGAGCCGGCCCTATCAGGGGTTGATCTCCAACATGATCCTTGGAATCGGGCACGTCAATTGGCATGTTAAATAGTACTCAAGGACGTGTCCTTTTTGAGCATTTTCGGAATTACTCCTCGCAAGGTGCGAGTTCACACACCGTGCACAGAGATCTGATCTCCGGCCGTGCCATATCTGGTGCTGTGGTGTGTCTACGCGTTGCGTGGCCTTCGAGCTGATAGCAAGAGCGCACCGACGTTTAACAGATCACACACACAACCACGGCCAGACCGCCAAAAACAAGCACGGGCGCTGCAAAACGGCTGCCAATTGGGATCAATGGCTATACCCCCCAGTATCTGTGTCGCTGCGGAAGAACACTATACGTACCACCGTCCATTTTTGTATTGAATTGATTAGCTTTAAGCTGTGGGGTGTCACCAGAAACTGAGCGGTGCTGGCAACAAGAGGAAAAGGAGAATGTTTATTTTCAATATTGGAGGCGCCAGGGAAAAAATCGCGAAAAAAGAAATTTGTATGGGAGATTATCGGTATGTGCACTCTTGCCCGTTTTGTATCGTAAAGCATATAATGGCCCCCAGTAGGTGGGCAGTGCTCGTAAGGTGCTAAGAAGAGGTCAGGTTGTGTTTGTGAGTGCCAGGCTGTGCTGTGCTATGCACAGCGTGATAGTCACACATCTGTGTACGCGGGCCGTGATGAACCGTGTCATCACGGCTTCAGTGTCATTACTCCCTCATCTCCTTGTTTAGTGGGTGCGCGGTGCGTACGCGGTAAAGGGGCCACACCACACACAACTTGAAACACAGTTGATCCACCGGTGATGCTTGTACCACCTGTACCACTTGTACCACTTGTGTTGCAGGTTTGCTTCTAATTATGCTTAATGCTATGTTGTAGAGGAACGTCTGCTCTGTGAGCTCAGCTGGGGCAGACAATATCGTAGTTCCGCGCCCTCCCCCATACCTTTCAAAGCGCTCATAAGCACGGTTGGTATCTCCAGCTCTATCTCCATCAACTGTCTCTAATCTCTGGTCTTCTTAGCAAAAAAAATATGGTGGCCATCCACCGTAGATTAATTTTATAAACGACACAGACGGGGACATAGCAGTTCAAGAATCTTGGGTGTTCCAAAACACCCATACTGGTTTTCCTAATCAGTTTTCTTCCCTTCCCCCTCCCCTACTGGGCCGGCACTTCACACTCAGCATTGAGCTAGCTGCCAGGTGCGGCGGCGATTCAAGGGAAGACCTGACAGGGGAGCAATCCCCTTTTGGTACCGACTGGAATTGATCCTTGAGCTCCAAGTGAACAACGCGCTTTTCGCCTGTTGTTGCGGCCCAATGAAAAGAAAGCATCTGGCAACGGTGTCTTCCAAATGCGGCCACCACCCATAGTTAAGAGGGTCAACCCGCGCGTGCGACTCGCTCCTCCAAAGTAGCACACCGCTAGGCCAGCTCTTTGGGCCTATGAGGGCTTCGAGACTCTACAGACCCTTTCCTGAAATGGACGCTGGCCTTCAAATTTAATTTATGCGCTAGCAAAAAGAGGACCCGCCAACTGAATTATATGTTCAACACTCTCAAAACAACAACAAAGGAGAGCTAACACACCAAGAGCTTCTGCCGAGAACAACAAGGGAAAAAGAGGATATTATGGACTCGAGCATCGACCCTGCCATCGGCTCCCAGTCTGGCATCTTCACCAAGTTCTCGCTGGAAAGCGATCTGAGTACACAACACCACAACACGGGCGAGGACGCGCAAGGAGCAGCCCACGCAGCGTTGCTCGCACACCAGCAAGGCGACTACCACTTTCATAGCATCCCTCAGGCTGCCGGCCAAGCTCGCTCCAATGCCCAGCTGATGCCCCAGGAGGCCGATGAGGCCGCTAACGACGCGGCTTCTGCTGCTGCTGCTGCCGCTGCAAACCTCTCATCTATCATCAACTTCAACCAGATGGACCAGGACCCCGCGGAGCATCCTACCGCAAGCACACATCTCCAACAGCATTTGCCACAGACGCACGTGTCTTCCTCGGGCGGGAGCAAGCATCAATCGCAGCTGACGTTCCTCCACAATGCGCTATCCATAAACCGCGCTTCAGACCAGCCATCGTCCTCATCCTCCGTGAGCATTACGGCTCCATCCTCTGCGGGCGTGGAACCAAAACAAAAACTCCTCAAGGATCCTACTTCCAAAGTGAGCATTGTTGTTGTTAACCCAGCTTCCAAGGAGGGCTCGGGAAGATTGGGCCGTCCCAGACGAAATGTCGAAAAGAACCAAGATAAAGCTACAAAGACACTTATGGAAAACTCCACAAGCAATATGGAAGAATGTCTAGTCTCCAGATTTAGAGTTGACTCAAAACCAATAATGGGACCAGGATCAAGAGGCGGTAAGCTGAAAACACCTCAGAAAACGCAGTCAAAACATGCAGCGAATAGTGCTAGTGGTTTCAAATTTGTCAACTTTCCGACCGACAAAGGTTGTACCAGTGACGGAACGCTAGAACAGCAACAGGAAGAAGAAGAAGAAGAAGAAGAAGATATTTATGATGACGACAACGATGATGACAATGACAATGATGATGATTCTTCTGCGAACACCCCTAAATCAGAGAGTAAAAGACGCCAGCCAACTACTGGTAAAAATAGTAAAAGGTCTACCCTTCTTCGCCAAGCTTCACAACAATCTGATCCACTGCCACGCCATCTTCCACCGTTATTACCACGTCCAGCTCCTGGCCTGGAATCAAAAAAACCAAAGCATGCTGATAAGTCCACTACAAGCACATCACAGGCTCATTCAACTGCACCAGCTACTAAAGCCGCCACCTCTAAGGATGCTCCACAATTGACCAGCTCTTTCATCTTAGAAGATTACGCATCGCTTAAGGCCAAAGGAAGATCAGTTCAAAAAGACAAGCAAGATGTGTTTGCAAAACTTGGTCTGGTACCACTAGTACCAAAAAAGACATCTGATGATTTGGGCCTACAGGCGCCTGCACCGGAGAAGAAGGTTACTACAAGGCAAAGGCGTACAAAGCCAACGATTACAAAGGCTAGAGAAAACAAGAAAAAGGATATCCCAGGCCCAATTACTCCGTCCTTTTGGGATGTTTATGACCCTGAGATTTTAAAGTTAGATGAATTGGAGGAAAAGAGTGATGACCAAATGATTGCCTTAGGTTATCTAATCAAACCAGCTCCATATGCCGCAGATATAATGATGATATTGTCATTTGTCACAAAGTTTAAGTTGTTCTTTGCCGATTTGCCGAACTTGGGACCGCAAGACTTTGAAGAAGGATTAAAACTTGGCACTCCAGAGAAGTATGAAATAGAAAACTCCAATCAGATTGAGGCTGAGGTTACTCATAATGGTGAAGATGTGTCTGATGATATGCAACGTTTGCTTCGTGATCTGTTGACATTGGTTTTAAACAGAAAGAAGACAATTACCAAATCAGGAACCACAAAGGCCCTCTATGATTTGAAGGCATTGGTATTGAACTTTGGTTTACCAGCTGAATGGAGAGATGACGCCGATGTATATTCTCCACCATTAACTGATGAGTCTTTGAAAAATGCAGATGATGAAGAACCTGTTGATCCAGAAAATAATGAGGTATTTGACACTGTTCAGTACCAGTACGGAACCACCAAGCCATTGGCTCATACACCTTTGGATAATGACGACTTTGAATCTCATGGTTTACAGTCATTGGATCCATTGGACAGATTAGTGCTTTTGAAAACTATGGTACATTGGTGCTTAGCAAACTCTGATGCTGTTAGAAAGGAAATCAACAATCAAGTATCCAGACAGGATTCCTCTGGTGAGAAGGAGACCTATTATGTTTCCCGTTTTATCAAGGATGGTGAAGATGGTGTTAATTCCGCTAATAACTCCTTAAAGTTGCATCCTCGTAAAAAGATCAAAAAGGCTGATGATGATAACAACGCTGTTGAGGCTTACACGGATGCTACTGTAAATCCATTGGACCACCACATGTCTTTCAGACTATTAGACTTTTATGCTGGTGATGGTGGCGTCAACGGCCGCTTCTACTTGTGTCGTTCTGCTGATAACACTTCTGGTGGTTTTTCTTCTGTTTCCGAATTCAAGGAGCTCTGTACCGCTGATAAGTCTGTCAAAGATATGTTAGGAATGGTTCAACCTTCTCGCTTCAAATTGTATGTTGAAGACGTCAGTACATTGCTTGGATCTACTTTGGAAGTTGAAACTGCGTTGATTCCAGAAAAAAAGGAATCTCTTGATATTTGGTATGAAGTTGCTGGTAATGCTACTGAGCTCACTTCTTTCCTTGAATTCCTGGGTAAGAAACTAGAAAGCCACAAAACCAAGAAATTACAAAACTTTTACGACTATCTCAGCTCTATGATCCCAGTACTACACAAGTTTGATGATGTCTACAATGAGTTTACTGCTCTCACACTTTCTCGCGACTCACGCAAACGTTCACAGGTGACAGACCTTAAAGCCAATGACCGCAAACTTCGCAAGATCATAAAAAATAATGACCAACCGGAGGATGAATTCTTGCGAGAAGATAGTGATGAAGAACTAGATGATGAGGTAGAGGAAGATTTCTATATTGGGAATGAACCTGACGATGCTGATGATGACGATTATAGAGATTAGGCTGAATGATGAACCTTGAATTGTTTGTTTTCTTTTTAGCGTGGATTTTTGAATATTTATTGATGTTATTGTCCCATATATTTGTGTTTTATTTGACTGTGTTCAAAGTTTCCGTTTACTGTCTATTGGTTTGTATGCATCAAGGTGTTTATATTTTATCTATCAACTCATGTCAGATCCCATTTACCTTGATCAAGCCGTAGTTAAATACTGATACGTACAAAAAGACTCAGTTTTTTTTGTGTTTTTTGCTTAAAATAGAAGTGGATTCCACATTTCCGTAGAAGTTGTCATCTCTTTTCTTTTTCAGCTCATTCTTCATTGGTTTATCGATGGTAATCAACAAGTCCTCATTAGCCATAGCACTATTATTTTCATTGTCTTCAAACTTCAAAGCATGAGAATAAAGACCTGAGTCAGAGTCAGACTCATCAAGGTTATCGAAATCGTCATCAACATCATCCTTTTCTTCTTCACCATTTGAATAACTCTTACCAATAATGGCCCGTTTGGTTAGAAACTCTACTTGCCTAGACCCGTGGATCTTATCCCGAAATTTCTCAAGTAGTTTTAATGTCTCCATCTCTCTCAACTCCTTGGAATGTTTGTCTGAAACCTTGAGTTGTGGGTTCTTTGCAATATATAATTCTTTTTGTTTGTCTATTACATTGTCTTCTTGCTTCTGTTTTAAATCTATTGTGTCTTCGTTGGGATCGTGCAAATCACTTTTCAGCTGCTCAATTTCCGCTTGAACTTTTTGTAGTCTTTCAGTCCTCTCATCTGTAAATCCTGCTGATTGCCTCCGTTCATGTGGTTCAAGTATTTGTTGATCATCTATAGAAACATTCGTCTGAACAGTCTTTATATCTTCCTTTGATAATCTTTTATCATTAAGAGCATCATGTGCACTCTTCATCTCGATAATAATGGCACTTTCTCCTTCTTCTTCTTCTTCTTCATCTCCAAGATTTATTTTAACTTTCGCTTTCTTTTTCTTCTTCAGCTTCTTGTCACTCTTCTCCAATCTCACTTGTGTCTGATGCAATTCATCCTTTACAAGATCATCAAAAAAGGGAATCAGCACTTCAGATTTTGTAATCTTAGTAGGGTATAATGGAGTTTCACTATCTCCTCCTGTTTCTCCCTCAGCAATTGATAACACAGTAAAAATACTATCACCAACAACTTTACCAAATGCAGTATTTCTCCCTTGCAACTCCTGCGTGTCCCTCAGCGTGATGAAGAACTTTCCTGTATTTGAGTTCCTCGAATTCAAGTTCACAGAGCCAAGGATGCCTCTCTTGCCAAAACGTATTCTTTGATTAAACTCATCCACAAACGGCTCTTGGCTTAATTTACCATCGACTTGTACCAACATTCCTTCAACAAGTCTATTGAACTCCCAATTATCGAATCTTCCGTTAAGGACGTGTGAAAGGAATATCTTTGAGGTAATCGGAGTTTCCTTAGCCCAGAGCTCGATTTCAATATTTCCCTTTGTGGTGTAAAGACGTACTTTAGCTGAAGTCTGTGGCTCCAGTGTAGACATGTTAGCTTCCTAATAGTGACCGATTTTATGGGATAGCGGGTTGGTGATTTTGTTATTCATTAGAGTTGAGAGCACTGTTTATTTTTCGATTTACATCAGATGAAAGACAGCGCGATGACCTTTCAGAAGAACCTTTGACGACAAGCTCAACTACTATCAAGATCTCTCGGTTAGTATATGTGTTGAATTCTGTGTATTTCAATATGGTCCCATATATATAAATAATGGAGAGTAAATAAATAGAATAAATAGAGAATAAATAGACCGAACGTGGCCAATAAATAAAAATACGGAGGAGGAGAAAGGGGTAGATTAACGACCGTCCGAGATATGAATCTCAGGTGGCAAATCTTGAGCATGGAAGTTGTCTCTCAAGTATCTCGTGTATCTGTAAACCAAATCTTGGAGTCTTGCCGGTTCAATACCCAAATCCTCAAAGGTCTTTGCACTTGAGGTGAGCACCTGGTTAATGAACTGTCTCTCAATCTGGTCTGGGTTAGTCATTGGCCACCAGAACTTCTGGAGGAATGATGCCACTCCAAGAGCCAACTCCTTTGGGACATTGACATTAGTGTAGCGCTGTTTGGTAACTGGCTCTATCATGTATCTAATATCACGCACGGAGAATGACTCCGGGCCATTTAACTCGAACAACTCACCAGCAGTTGAGTCATCAAACCCAATCTTCTCCAATGCCGTAGCAACATCAATAACATGTGTAGGATACATAGTCTCATTCATGTGATTGACCGTGTAGAGACGGAAACGAGAGCCATAATGGTTGAGCAAGCGGTCCTCTCTTCCGTACATTGGGCCTGGTCTCACAATTGTAACATCTGGATATTCCTCTCTAACAGCATCTTCTCCTAGTGCCTTTGTAGCATGGAACACAGAAGTCGAATTTGGGTCAGCATTGAATGCAGAGACATGAACTAAACGTGGAACGCCGTTTGCAGCGGCAGCTTCGGCAATTCTTCTTGATGCCTCGATGTTGACATCAGCCATTGAGAAATTCTTGGTGTTGTAGTCCGCCCCAATGACATTATAGACGATGTCGCTCATTCTAACTGCTTCATTGATGGAGTCCATGTTTCTCACGTCAAACTCAACAAAGTTGACAACACCTAAGTCGCCTGGGACTTTCAAAAAGCGCCTCTTCTGGTTATCACGATATGGTATGACCGTGATATTACCGTTACGAGCCAGTCTTGAGGCAATGTAGCGTCCTAAGAATCCTGTGGCACCAAACACTGTTGCGGTGTATCCGGTTCTTGATGAACGCCCATTGTGCCCCACAGCGATTTTAACATCGCCCGAACGCGTAATGTTAAGATCACTCTTAAGTATCTGATTTGACTGACGTCTCACCGCCTGGAACTGCGTGGTGAAGCGTCTAGGCAACATCCTGTTTTTTGGTTTTCTTTTACCTTATTTTGACGTTGATTATAGAGGATAGGTATAGTGTAGACGGGAGGAGAAAGGAGAATTTAACGTTTTCGTAATTGTGGGGGCTTGTTTACACGTAAATAAATGGCAGGCTACGATTTATAGAAAGAAAGAGTGGACATTAGAAAGAAATTAAACCTTTGTAATACACAGAACTGAAGAGAGAGGGTAGCTTCATGAGGACCAGTATGATCCAACTTTATTGCCATGGTCTTTTATTTTTCTTTTTGGTTATCGTTCGTGGTGTTAGTGGTAATAAAGACTTTGGGCAGATGAGTGCCATGTTGCATCATTGTAGTCTAATCCCTTAGTTATCACGGAACCCAGTTTAGACGAAAATACGAATGATCTCAAGCAAAGCACCGCCACAAAGGAGGAATGCAAGGATGACTATCAATTTGTTTTGTTAGTAACGTTTGCATATAATTGTAGAAAAAGTTGTAATGACTTACCAAACCAAGTCTTGGAAATTGGGAGATTAACCTTCTCTGCTGGCTTTGGCTTTCCCATCTTGTTAGCCTGCTTCTTGGCGAACTTTTGGTTAGCGAGACGCTGTTTTGGTGTTTGGATGGCCTAATGGTGTATATGTTAGAATAAGGCTGTCCATTTGACGGGTGTGTATATGAAATATCACAGCTG
This sequence comes from Petasospora nakhonratchasimensis, assembly GCA_030572335.1. Taxonomy (NCBI): domain Eukaryota; kingdom Fungi; phylum Ascomycota; class Saccharomycetes; order Phaffomycetales; family Wickerhamomycetaceae; genus Petasospora; species Petasospora nakhonratchasimensis. Next base: position 157,808 of record JAJLZS010000007.1, read on the forward strand.
ATAGCTACACATTGCCTAAGCGATGCATGCGACACGAAAGACCACCGTAACTTACCATTGTGTATGATATATGTGTCTATACGTATTGTTGTAACTTAAAGAGCTCTAAAGTACAATTGGCAGGGATCACAGACTCAAAATGCTCAGGCGTGTTAATGAACACAGAAGAAGCCTACGTGTTGGATTTTTTCCGCGGGAGCCATACCGCGACAACTTAGAAAAGGTGGAGATCAATGGCACAGAATATGGGACTACAACTGAGAAGAAGCACACAATTGCAAAACCTTTAGTGTGTGTGTTTATAATCCAGTGCTCGATTAACTAAAACACGGCAACAGACAAACTAAATACTACCCAACGGCTAAAGAGCCGGGTACATCAAAAAAAGGGAAGAGAGAAAAAGAAAAAATAATTAGCGTCTCCTGGTTTCGATCCAGGGACATCAGGGTTATGAGCCCTGCGCGCTTCCACTGCGCCAAGACGCTTTGGTTGTTGAACACTTAAAACTGCAGTTTATCACTATGCGTTCTTCCATACTATAGTATATTAGTATTATAAACTAGAGTGGCTTTGACACGATGTGTGTTTTCTGTGAGACGCCATTGCTTTGGAGTGTATTTGCCACGTTTGGAAAACGTTTTGGTTAGTTCAAATGACATTATATCATAAACAAATTCTCAAAATAAGCTGTTAAATGTTTATATATGTAAAACTGAACACAATTATGAACATACAAACAAATCTGTACAAACATTTAGTCCGTTTACAGCTCAGAAAATTCCATAAGGCCTTCAAATGCTCACTGTTAGTATCCTCAAGCTCACCGATAACCCACTGAAAGCACTGCCTTACCCAAATTAGTGTAATTTATATCCATTAGGTCTACACCCGCACACCTACAAGCAAAACATCCGAACACCCTCGCTTAAGTCTAGAACCACAGGTACAGAGCAGTGTTTTCGCTTGTTTGTTGGCCCAGAGATTGCGATCCGGTGGGAGGTGTTTATTTTTGGCTTTTGTTTTGCTTTTGTTTTTAGGCAGGAAGAAAAAGCAGTCAAAATTCCTCTCTTTCCTTTCTCCTTTATACACAAGGTAGAGCAAGGCATAGAAAACACCCCTCTACCGACGTTCACTTTCATAATGCGTACCTCTACACTCGCTATCATCGCTGCTGCCATCACCTCTGTCAACGCCATCGGTGACGTAAGTTTAGATCTATATTTATAGTTGGACCCTCATTCCACCCCGGAGAATACTAACACTACATTTAGTTGGCCATCAACTTGGGTGTCCAAGACACCACCGGTTGCAAGTCCGCTGCCACCTTCAAGAAGGAGTTGGGCCTCCTTTCCCAGTACACCTCCAAGGTCAGAGTGTACGCTGCCTCTGACTGTAACACATTGGAGGTGCTCGGCCCAGTCGCCCAGGAGGCAGGCTTCACAGTCTTCCAGGGTGTCTGGCCAACAGACGATGCTCACTTCGCTGCTGAGAAGGAGGCATTGCAGACTTACTTGCCAAAGATCAAGAAGTCTACCATTGAGTCCATTCAGGTTGGTTCCGAGGCCCTCTACCGTGGTGACTTGACCGCTTCCCAGTTGGCTGACGACATCAACTCTGTCAGAGACCTCCTTGCCAACATCAAGGATGTCGACGGTAACTCCTACGAGGGTACCCCAGTTGGCTTCGTCGACTCCTGGAACGTCATTGTCGATGCTGGCTCTCTCCCAGCCATCAAGGCTTCTGACTTTGTCTTTGCCAACGCATTTTCCTACTGGCAGGGTCAGACCATGAATAATGCCTCCTATTCGTTCTTCGATGACATCATGCAGGCCATGCAGACCATCCAGACCGCTAAGGGCGAGACTGACATCACCTTCTGGGTTGGTGAGACTGGCTGGCCAACTGAGGGTACTCCTTTCGAGAGTGCTACTCCATCCGTTGCTAACGCCAAGTCCTTCTGGGAAAACGGTATTTGCGCCATGAGAGGTTGGGGTGTTAACGTCATTGCCTTTGAGGCCTTCGATGAGGCCTGGAAGCCAGATACCTCCGGTACCAGCGATGTCGAGAAGCACTGGGGTCTCTTCGATGCTAACTACAACTTGAAGTTCAACTTGGGTTGTGACTTTACTAGCTCTTAAGCACTCAAACTTCGTGCTAACACAAAACACCAACACATATAATAAACTCACCGCATTGCCTTATTAAATTATACCCTCCCCATTAATGATGAGCCCACCAAAAGAAACGGAGAACTGTTGATCGCTCGACTATTTCTCCACACATTGGCCTTACAAGGTGACACTGTTTTTGCATATTTCAAGGGCTCACTTATACTGTTCTTTTCTTTTCTCTTTTCGTTAAAATTATTTTTCTTATTTTCTTGATCTATCCATTTGTGGGTGGTTTCCATTTTTTTGACTTCATTATACGGTATACATCTAAAGATTAATATGTAGTGGTATTCTATAAATTTTAAGCTGCCTTCAATCATAAAGCCTTGCCCATGTTGTCAATGGTAGCAAACATGTCATTATCATCAATCTCTGTCTTTTTGCTTTCCGGCTCCAGATCTACTGTCACTCCATGGATCCAAGACAGTACCTGTGCAACAAACCCTTTGGCATTTGGTACAAAGTGGCCACCTTGGTGCTTCAAAAGAGTTCTCTTGTCTTCAGCAGAGGCATCGTATAATGCAATGCTTCTTCCCTCTTCAACGACAGTGTCTAGCTCACCAATGACATGTAGTGAGGGTATCTTCACCTTTGATTCATAAATTTTGTTGAATCTCGGTGGCATCAATCTGAAGCCTGAGAAGAAGATGGCGAATTTTAACGATGGGATCAGCTGTTGGTACTGAGCTGCGATTAATCCGCTGAGGCCAGCACCTTGTGAAAAGCCAACGATTCCTTCAATATCCCCTTCCTCCTTGATGGATTTCAAGATCTCCTCAATACCAGGCTTCTCGTCATAATCTGCCATCCCATATGGCCACCAACCATACAGTTCAGAGTCTGACTCAGCATTGTGCATCTGGTCAGAGGTCAAACGAAGAGGCGCATTCACGTAGATGGTCTCATATCCTGCCTTCTGGAGTGATTTACGCAAACCACCAGTCTTAGCAGAAAAAATCTGGGAGGACTGGCCATACCCGTGGAGCATAAGAACCTTCTTGGACATATTGAGCGTTTCGGACCTTAGACTGCTGTGCATGAAGACTTGACAATCATGGTTATACCCAATCGATTTTTTAAGTATTCACGCGCGAACAGTGGTGAGATAAGGCTTCGGTTCTGAAATTAATTCTGATAACAGTACGGTTGACCATTGCACTTATCACATTCCAGCCCTTCATATCCTCGTCAAAAGAGATCATAATGATTGTTCTGATTGCTTTGCTAGTGTTGTTGCTGTCCGGATTCATTCTCCTGCCTCAGACTTACCCACTTTTGGGTATTTCTATCGCAGATACTACCCACGTTGGGGTAGTGCTCCGTTCACTCCTGAATATTAGATATAAGTTGATTGCATTGGTACACTTCACCAAACCCATCTACACAGGCCAAATTGATGAAATATATGTGTATCCATTTAAGTCTATTTCATTCGTTAAGGTGAAAGAGTGGGAGGTTGATGAGCATGGGTTCAAGTACGACAGACAATTCATGGCAGCGTACTGGGATGAAAAGGTGGGCATGTATCAGCCATACACACTTAGAAACGTACCAAGATTTGCATTAGTGAAGATGACATATAACTTAGATGAAAACTGGTTTGAGTTCACTTATCCAATCTTGAATGCCGAAGGCAATAACCCAGGAAATGTGTACAAGTCTTTCAGATTGCCTTGTAAGGTGTCTAAAGAGTTCATTGATGCCAATCTTACTGAAACAGAAGCCAAGGCCACCAATCTCTGGGATATTCACTTTGACTCTTATAGTATTGGTAAGGCTTTACCGAAGGAGTTTAGGGAATCGATGAAAATGACTAGAGACGGTACGACCTTGCTCTACACCTCCAAGGGGAAACTTGTGAGGACCGGATCTCCAGCTGAGCTCAAAGAAATGAGAACTACATACTTCCAGGACTACTACCCTTTGATGCTGATGTCTAATGATGAAGTATCAGAACTGAACAAAAGGCTTACAGATTCAGGATACTCGAGACAAGTTGACGCAGTGCAATTCAGACCAAACCTGGTTGTAGCTGGATTAACGAAGAGTATTGATGACGTTTACAAGTTCCGTTTGAGAAAAGCGGAAGATGGCACAGTCTATCGTTGGGCAACAGCACAAAAATGTCCTAGATGCAGTATTCCCAATGTGGATTTGAACACAGGTACGTTTGACAAGAAGAATGCTGTTTCGAAGACGCTGAAGAAGTACAGAAGCATTGATGCTGGTGACTTGATGTGCCACTTTTTAGGTCTCTACTGTGTTCATATTGACCATGGGTACACTGTTAAAGTTGGTGATAAGTTTGATGTTATGGAGGAGCAGGTACGTCTGTATCAAGGGTTACAATGAGATACTGTGATATTTAGTTTTTCGCTACTGAGTTTTGGAAATTCGTTCTTTTTCTTTTTGGTTTGTTGATTTATTTGTAGTGCTGTGACATGTCAATATTGATGTATGAGTATTAGAATCTTGCTAAAGTCATTTTTCTAGTTGACTCATATTACATTAAATTGATTATTAAATACCTTTTTATTCCAGTAAATCATGGAGTTCTATGGTTTTAAATTCGGGAATAAGTCCATTTTAGGATGGGAACGGGTGTCACCTCTCAATGAGTCACGTAATAATGGTACACACCAGACCTTTTTAATACATTAGGCCTTTAAGATATAAAGGCAACAAAACCATCTGATTTGGTTTCATATTTCTCTTTAGACTCTTTAAAACACGGCGAGAACCTTAAAATATGGCAACATACGCAGAAAAGGAATTTGATTCGAACAACTATCAGGACAAGAGACCGGGGTATCCACCAACTCTCTTTAAGGCAATCTTTGATTATCACGAAGGCCCAACAAAGAAGGCACTGGATGTTGGCAGTGGTCCTGGAACTGCCTCTTTCCCAATGCTTGATTATGTTGACACGATTCTCGCTACGGACCCTTCTGAAGTGATGATTCAGCCGGGAATTGATGCCGTTGGTGACCTACATGATCGCATTGAATTCAAGGTTGCACCAGCAGAGGACTTAACGAAGGTGTGCGCAGAAAATGGTTCAATTGACATTTTGATCAGTGCTGAGGCTCTGCATTGGGTCAAACACGATGATTTTTTCAAAGAAGCTTCAAGGGTCTTGAGATCAGGTGGTACTTTAGCCTATTGGGGGTATGTTGAACCTCGCTTTATTGACTTCCCAAAGGCCAATGAGATTTACGAAAAATATGTATTTGAGGATGAAAGGTACATGGGTCCAGCATGGGTACAGCCTGGGAAGAACTTTCTTAGATATTTCTTCAAGGATGTCCACGTCCCAGAGAAGACATTTGAAGATGTGGAGAAGCACGACTACTACCCAGAAACCACCAAAACGCACACTGCTTACTTCCTTGGCGATCAAAAGTACTCGATGAAGAAATTTGCCGCATATCTGAGTTCCTGGAGTGCCATTCATACCTGGAGAAAGACACACCCGGAAGCAGAAAAGGACCTCATTGATCAATTCGTTGACGAACTCAAGGAGACATGTGGGTGGGAGGATGATACGGAACTCCGTGTAGAGTGGGGTACTACCTATGTTTTAGCTCGGAGAAGATAACCTCCCGATTACTTGAAATGTAGATGACATAATATTATCTAACACACGAATGTTTCTTTTAAACTATACTAGCGTAATGTCCATTATCCTCATCAGTGATCACTAGATTGAGATCATCATCTTAAGGCAGTGTTTTTAGGCTGAGGCGCGAAATGGAGGCAATGTGCGTAAGTGTATACAAATTTCACCTTCAACACACCCCATCTTCATTAAAAAGCTCTACTAAACCACTGCAAAACACTATATAAATGTACCCAGGACAGCGTCAAAACACTTACAGCAATGGCCAGAGTGGCCAATGGAATAGCTCCCAGCGATATGGCCAACAGAGCGGCTATGCTCCTCCACCAGGACCACCACCGCAACAGTATAATCAGGGTGGCTACCAGCAACAGCAGTACAGTAGACCAAGCGCTCCTCCACCGCAATTCCAGTCACAATCACAGTCCCAGTCTCAATATTCCAATAACAACTCATATAATGGTAACTACGGCGCACCTTCTAATACTTATGCTCCGCCTTTGCAGCCACAACAGATGGGTAACACTGGCATGAGCTTCCAATACTCACAGTGTACAGGTCAACGTAAGGCCCTTCTTATTGGAATCAATTACATTGGTACCAAGTCTGCTTTGCGTGGTTGTATCAACGATGCTAATGCTATGAGACGATTTTTGATGGATAAGTTTGGCTACAGGGCTGAGGATATTGTTATTCTCACCGATGACCAGCGTGAGATGGTGAAGGTACCAACTAAGGCAAATATTATCAGAGCTATGCAGTGGCTCGTATCGGATGCCAGACCAAACGACTCCCTCGTGTTCCATTACTCTGGTCACGGTGGTCTTGAGAAGAACCTTACTGGCGATGAAGAATCTGGTTACGACTCTTGTATATATCCTGTGGATTACGAACGCGCTGGCTCTATCATTGATGATGTCATGCATCAGATCATGGTTAGACCATTGCCTCAAGGTGCCAGGTTGACTGCGTTCTTTGACTCCTGTCACAGTGGTTCCGCTTTAGATTTGCCATTTGTTTATTCCACAAAGGGTGTCATCAAGGAGGCTAACATTTGGAAGGATGTTGGCATGAACGGTTTGAACGCTGTCATGAGCTATGCATCTGGTAACATGGGTGGTGTTATTTCCAGTTTATCTAGTGCTTTCTCTAAAGCTACAGGAGGTGATTACAATAGACAAGCAGCTATTGAAAAGAACATATCCCCTGCTGATGTTGTCATGATCTCAGGTTCGAAAGATGAACAAACAAGTGCTGATGCGACTACAAACGGTCTTTCGACTGGTGCAATGTCGTTTGCATTTATTAGTGTAATGGCAGAGCAACCACAACAGACATACATCTCTTTGTTGAACAATATGAGATCTGCAATGGCCGGAAAGTACTCACAGAAACCACAATTGAGTTCCTCGCATCCAATTGATACAAACTTGAGATTTATTATGTAAAATAACTATCGCTTTTGATTTTCCTAACATAAATCCAATATTGTCTTTCTTTAATGTGACGTTTTGTTTTTACTTTCATGTATTAATCTACTTTTTGTTTTATCTCTTAGCTTCCAATTATGAACATTCTAATTCATTTTTTGGGGGTGGGGAATACACAATCAAAGCCATATGACTTTAATCTTCCAGTTATGGTGAGGAATAAGGTAAAACACACAGAACACCATCCATAGACAAATATACTTCAAGGTACCTAATCAATGAATATCGGGAAAACACGACGCGATTCGAAGACCAGGAAGTTACTCCTCAGACTCAGTCTTCTCCTCCTCAGCATCGGCAACGGCAGCAGCAGCAGCGGCAGCAGCAGCAGCGGCAGCAGCAGCGGCCTCCTCAGCATCCTGCTTGGCCCAGTCAGCATTCATCTTAGCAATCTTGGCCTTAGCAGACTCGATGTTCTTGGAAGTTGTCTCCTCTTGGGAAGCAGTGTACTGCTGCAACTTAGACTTCAAAGACTCAATGGCAGTAGGAACATCGTCGGTGGAAGTTGGGAGAGCAATACCCAAGTCACTCAACTGACCAATAACTTCTGGCTCCATGGTGAACTTGGCCTTAGACTTCTTGGACTTCTTACCAGACTTCGTACCAACAGAGTTGGTGTAGTCATCCTTCTTGATGATGATAAAGTCATCAAGTTGCTCAATAACTCTACCCTTTTTCTCAGAAACAAAGGTAGACTTGTTGAACTCAATTGACTTAACTGGCTTGACGTAAGATGGGTCAAAGAAATGCAAAAGGTTGTGGATGGTGGTAATTTCCTCGTCAAAGGCTGGCTTGGAGGCCTCAGCCAATTCTTTCTCCAGCTTGGACTTACGCTCAGACTTTGCCTTCTCTGCTCTCAACTTCTTCTCCTCCTCTGCAACTCTCTTCTTCTCCTCAGCCATGGATTTCTTGAAGTTCTTGAATTGAGCATCAAAGTCTTCTCTGGTCTTAGTCAAGGTAGCGTACAAGCCATTCTTCTCCTTGTGCAAGGCAGAACGCTTCTTAATCAAGTCAGCTCTCTTGTCATTGATAGACTTGTTGGACAGAGACAAGTCGTCCAACTTCTTCTGGATCTCTTCAAACTTAGCTGAAGCCTCTCTTGAATTCAAGCCAGACAACTCTTTCTTGAGTTCAGAGATCTTAGCCTTGTCAGAGTCAATGCTTTTCTGCTGAGTGTCCAAACCGGCAAAGTCCTTGCGCAGCTTACGCAAGGAGGAGATCTCTTTGACGAGACGTCTCTCCTCAACAAGAGCCAAGTCACCAGAGGCAATCTCATCCTCAGATCTCTTGATCTTGGAGTCAATATCGTCAACAGACTTAAAGTTGTATTTGGAAGTGATGTTCTGAATCTCAGAAATCTTTCTCTTCAGACCAGAGTCGATCTCCTTAACCTTAGAATTGATCAAGTTACGCTTGTTCTTGAAGTCAGCCTGTGTCTTCTTGAGTTCACCCAACTCAGCAATCAAAGTCTTTCTCTCGGCAGCGACAGCCGGATCAGTGACAGCCTTGTTCAACTGAGCGTTAATCTCGTTAAGAAGGATGTCCTTCTGCTTGATCTCAGCGTGGACCTTGTTCACGATCTCATCACGAGCCTTAGTGTCTGGGGACTTGATGAAACGTCTCTGAACGCGGAAATCGTCTCTCTCTCTTGGTTCACGCTCGTCGTCGTAACGGGAAGACATTGGAAAAAGAAGTTATATACTGCATGAGTTAGTATTATGGGTTTAGCATAATGAAACCCCTACTTTAGGGCGATTTTGTTCAGGTGCGGGAATAGCCTAAAAAGTTTAGCATACTTCTGTAGCAGACCAAACAATTAGTGGGACCTCCAAGGCACAAATAACTGGGACCCAAGCAGCACACTGGTTCAAATGGGCACCGTTGTGCTGGCGTGAAATCAGCGTGGATCAGGGGATCACGGGTCCGCCGTCCCCGATCGACAGATCTCCAGTTAACTGGACGCTTATCGTGGCCTTTGTTGGCTTCCACTTGTTGGGCATTGAAATGCTTCTAGAAATGACCAAATCTAGGCCAGACCAACACACTGAGCACAAATCTCAATGATAGTACTCAAATAGACTCACAGTTTTTTTTGAGGTGTGTGTGTGGGGAGGATGGGATCGAGTGTCCTCTGTTGTGCTCCCAACGGCTTTCTGGTGCGTTGTCGACAATTTTCCACTCGGCTGGGCGCGCAAACCCTCAGGCAGTCGGACAGAACAACAACACACAGGGCTCGTAATCATCTCGTTTAGCTTTCTAGAACACGTGACTTAACTAAACTATGTACTGAAATATACTTAATATGTAGTAGTTATTTGTGTGATGCACAGAGTAACTACCAGCACGGAAACCCGAAAAGCGCCCTAAAGTCGATTGCAAAGGGTTTTGAGAGCTTTATTACTACGCTTATTTATATACATAAACAGGGACCTCTTGTTCTTTTGAACACCGAACTAAGCAGATATTTGCAGGTTGATTCTGTTCGTATCTCATTCTGTTTTCGGTTTTTCCTTTTTACCAGCAGCTCATCTTTTGTGCTCTTGATACAATCTATTACGCGTCCTTTATCTTTACACTTACTTGTTCATTTCCACATAGACTTTCTTCTTAACGGATTGGTGTCTAGTTGAGATAATCTATTTCAGTGGCCTGCTTTTCTTTCTTTTTGGTACTTCTATCACTTGAAAACAAAGAGACTTTAATTTCTACCCGTGCGCTACTGACATTCACACAATACTGTTCCCCAAACAGTTAACATGTCCTCCACAACCACCACAACAGCAACGGCAACATCCACAATCCAAGCCCAAGGTCAAACATACGGCGAGCTCGTCGCCAGCATGTCCGCTGATGATATCCTTCGCGAGTTCCCAGATGTGATTCCGGTCTCCCATACCTCTGGTGCCCCAACAAGTGCTGGTTCTTCTGACAAGTCTGATGAGATCTTTGACGGCCACGACGAAGAGCAGATCAAGTTGATGGAGGAATTGTGTATTGTCTTGGACAACGATGATATCCCAGTTGGTGCTGGAACTAAGAAATTGTGCCACATCATGGAGAACATTGAGAAGGGTCTCTTGCATAGAGCATTCTCAGTATTTTTGTTCAACGATGAGGGAAAGCTTTTGCTCCAGCAGAGAGCCTCTGAGAAGATCACATTTGCAGACATGTGGACAAACACATGCTGTTCTCATCCATTGGCTATTGCCTCCGAGATGGGTTCTTCTCACTTACCAACCTCCATTCAAGGTGCGAGAGTAGCTGCTCAGAGAAAGCTTGATCAGGAGTTGGGCATCAAGGCAAAGTTCGTACCATTGGAGGACTTCAAGTTCTTGACAAGAATTCATTACAAGGCACCAAGCAACGGTATTTGGGGTGAACACGAGATTGATTATATCTTCATCATCAAAGCCAACCCAGTCATGGAGCCAAATCCTAATGAAGTTAGAGATCTCAAATACGTCAGTGCTGATGAGCTGAAGGCTATGTTCAAAGATAACAGTCTGGTATTCACCCCTTGGTTTAAGTTGATTTGCGAGAACTACTTGTTTAAGTGGTGGGACCACCTTGACAACTTGGAGGCCTTCAAGAGTGATAAAATTGACCGTTTGATTTGAAAGAGTTCTATATAAAAGCATATACTGATTGATTGACTTTTTAATTTGTTCCTGGCCTTTCTTGAACCAGGACCTACTCTTTTTTAATATATACTTCTATTATATATGTCATATCTTTAGAGTACAGTAAGGCAAAAAGATAATGGAAGGTCTGATGCTCGTTATTGCCTGTTTAAAGGACCGAGTCAAGGAGACCAGGCCATAATCGGCACCGAGTCAGTATCAACAATATACCCCCACCTTACACCCGTACACCATGACGCGAGAACTGCCCATCAGCTTATACACCATTTTTCAACGTTTGCAATTGGCTCTCAATAATAACAAAAAACATCTTAAACAGGCCTGGTTCTTGTTATCGTTGGAGTTTGACCATCAGTATATTTACACATAGAAATAGTTTACCAAGACAATGTTTTCACAAAGAGTGGTCAAGGGTTCATTCGGTCGTTCTTCAATCGTCACATGTTACACTAGATCTTTAGCATCCCTTTCGGAGCAAAAATCCACTACACAGGCGGAATCACCTATAGAAACAGACACAAAGAAACCAAGAAGACGGAGAACTGTTTTTTCAGACGCTCTTAACAAGGGTCCATCCTTTGATGACTTCGTCTCTGGTAAGGCGGCAAAGATGACTGTGGACCCAATTGAAGCTGCAAGACAAGATACGGAAGCAATTGCAAGACTACCAAGCTGGCTCAAAGTCCCTATCCCAAAGGGTAAGTCATTCCACAAGCTTAAAGAGGATATCAGAGAACTTAATCTCTCTACCGTCTGTGAAGAAGCCAAGTGTCCGAATATTGGAGAATGTTGGGGTGGAAAGAGGTCTGAGGCGACTGCTACTATCATGCTCTTGGGTGACACTTGTACGAGAGGTTGCAGATTCTGCTCTGTGAAAACAAACCGAAAGCCTGCAGCCCCTGATCCACATGAGCCAGAAAATACTGCAGAAGCCATTTCAAGATGGGGTTTAGGCTATGTCGTTCTTACCACCGTGGACAGAGATGATTTGATCGATGGTGGCTCCAACCACTTGGCTGAGACTGTCCGCAGAATTAAGCATAAAGCACCACAAATCCTGGTTGAAGTCCTCAGTGGTGACTTCAGGGGTGACTTGGAGATGGTAAAGATTTTAGCGAAATCTGGATTGGATGTTTATGCACATAATGTTGAAACAGTGGAGGAGCTGACACCTCATGTTAGAGACAGAAGAGCCACATTCCGTCAGTCCTTGTCAGTCCTCAAAACGGCAAAGGAATCTAACCCTGATTTGATTACTAAAACATCTATGATGCTTGGTCTTGGTGAGACGGACGAACAGATCATGAAAGCTCTGAAGGAATTGAGAAAGATTAACTGTGATGTTGTTACATTTGGACAGTACATGAGACCTACAAAGCGTCATATGAAGGTTGCTGAATACATCAAACCCGAGAAGTTTGACTACTGGAAAGAAACTGCGTTAAAAATGGGTTTCCTTTACTGTGCCTCCGGCCCATTAGTCAGATCATCCTATAAAGCTGGTGAATCTTTCATTGAGAATGTCTTGAAAAAGAGAAAGGTCGCTGTAAACACGGTCATTCCCCTAGAATCAAATGTTGAAGCAACTTCTCCTAATCAACAGTAAACTTGCTGACACTTCTTATGACATACTTATGATATAACATTCACTACATGGTACATGACATCAAATACAGATCGATACGTTTGGACATTTTATGGAGAAATTCTTAAAGACTTATATATATATACACCTTTCCCTAACGCTTCAAAAAGTTATCTGCATATATCGGCTTACTACAGGACACTTCAAATTATTTTATGATAAAAATTAATTCTGATGAACCATGATTCTCGTAAGCTTTTTCAAATAACACTTGAAAACCATTCGGCATTCATATCAAGTGCTGTCGGATCCAGGATGAAAAGAACTGAAATATTAGAATGTTGGAATGTTCAAGTCAACTGCCTCCCTTTCTTCACTGCCAATGGGGTCACCATTTTCAAAGATACACTTAAAATCAACAAGGAACGGGACGATAATATCAGATGCAATGTTCAAAGTAGGAGAGAAGACAATGCAGAGGTTTCTCAAGTTCATTTTGTTTGCATCCTTGTTCTGAATGACATCATTTAAGAACTTGAAGAGGACGTAGAGAACAGCATAATTCTCTTGTGGAAGACCCTTGGCTATGCGGGAAAATTCATAAGCAAGCTTCGATGGATCACGGATTCCATCGCACGCATTCTTGAATTGCGGATACATCTCCTTAGTCAAGATATTTGTTGGAAGCTCCCTGAACCACAATTTCAGAAGGCCTGCAACAGTGTTGACATCTGGTCGTGTCTCAAGTTGGCCAAAATCAACATCATGCGATTTGTCGAAGGACCCACGCAAATATTTGATCATAGCCGAAGAACCGCTGAGTCTGAACAAACCTTCTTCGTAAACAGCTGATCTCTCAATCAAGTATGAAAGACATCTGAATATAATGCTTGGGATATTGAAACCAAACAGTTCATGAGACGACAAATCGATAACAGTAGAGAGCTCATTCTGAAACACCGTTGTGACATCAATGTCTCCTGTGTTCAATTCCATGTCTTTTAAACTTTTCTCTATGTTGGATGTCATGACAGAGGAAGCGGCGTCATGTTGTTGTTTAAATGCCTCCATCTCATCGTTAACTTGCTTCTTTGAAAATGGGAAAAAGCTTCTCTTTTTCTGCTTCTTTGCCTCTTTCTCTTGCAGTTCTTGATCATCATAGTCTATTATTGAAGCAGAAGTACCTTTAGAAGGAGATACCACACTCCCAGCATCTGGTGAAGCAATATCTCTCCTGGGTGTTGTCAATGATGAGTGAGCTGTGGAATCAACAGAGTAGATGGATTTTGCGCTACTATCGTCAAGAAGCTGAACCAAAACAGTAACCCAAAGGTCTCTTTCAATGTCTGTCTCAGCACAGAATATATGTTTTGTAAACGAGTTTGATTTGATGGCTTTCTTGGGTTCCAAAACAGCAAATGCATGTCTAAATGCAGATTTATCGTCTGAAACCTTCATATTATCCGGTTGCCTTCCAATTTGTGAGCCTGTAAGTTTGATGATTTCCAGCACTGGACCATCTGGATATTCGTAAACGTTTATGAAAGGACCATCAATTTGGCAGTATCTTGCTTTCCAGGTACTTCCGAGGCCCTTTGTGCGACGAAGAAGCCAGCCTTCCTTCATAACGTCCATATTAGACTCATCGAGCAAGTTAATAACATCGAGTGACATGAATCTAGAAACTTTGTAAGCAACACTTAGTGGTATGTTTGGAATGGCAAATAATGTTGCAAAGTAGTCCTTGATTCTTGCTCTTCTGGAATCTACCTTCACAGGAGCATTTGTCAAAAAAAATGCTTTTTCTGGAACTGGAGGAAGTGAAAAACTGCTGATCATAGGTCTGATCTCAGCATCAAGCATAAGAATCTGTGAAAGTGACTTCCTGAATCTCCACATTTCCTTGTTTGTTTGTCTGTCCAAGATAGCAATACTGATCCATGGATCATCAGACTTCTTTATTGGATTTCCATGAATAGTACTTATGATCTCGGGTTTCACTGTGGAGAGATGGCCTGGATCAACAAACAATGGTACATCAGAAGGATAAGTTGGCGTTGAGAGCTCTGCAAATTCTTGCTCCCTGCTGTCTTGTGGTGATGTTGGGAACTTTGATGATTGAGGTGTAGTCAATTGTGTAAAATCATTGTACATCTGCTGTTGAAAGTCAAGATTATATGGGTCATATATGTTGTTTTTGGATAATGGCATGTTCTCAGAGACAACCGTTGAACGAAGAGAAGCACCCTGAGATACTGGAACACTGTTTCCTGATGTTGATCCCTTAAATTCACCCCGCTGCATCGGTAGTCTGATTGGACTGACCTGTTGAATCTTTCTATATTCAACTGGTGATCCACTGTTTTTCGCATTTGGGGTAACATGTAGATTTCTGTCAACCTGTGGAGTTGTTATTGATGATGAGAAGTGGCTCGATGTTGGTGATAATGTATCTCTGTTAGTTCTGTATGGTGACGGGGATGTAATTCTTCCTGAGTAAGGGGTCATTTGAAGCTTTGTTTCCACTGTTTGAACAACTGGTTCCTCATCTTCCTCTGACCCTTCTACAACTTCCTCGTTTTCTGAATCGTCCGCAGACGATTTCAATGCCTCAAATGTGGCATCCCAGTCAACATTAGCTTTAACAGGTGCAGGTGCATTGAGAACCGCCTCTTTTGTTGGGGTTTCAGTATCGGTTTCATGCGTGCTAATGATCTCAGAAGAAGGGCTGGTTGGTGCTGTGTTGACTTCTCGTTCGTTGTAATTTGGATCCAACTCCATCTCATTTTTGTGAGGTGTGTGAATTAACTTACCCTGAAGGGTGGATGTGGAGAAATCAGCATCAACGGAGTCGTTGTCTTGTGAGAGAACAATGTGCGGTCTGGCAGAAACTGACCTCTGTGACACTGGGCTCTTCAGAGAACTTGATTTCAGCCTATCAGCTGATCTTGGTGGCAGATGTAAATTCTCAACTGATTTTACAGGATTAGAGTCTATTTTTAAAGAACGTATCACTGTTTCCTTTAGAATAGTTGGTTCGGTGAATGGAGGAACATCGGTGTCATAGTCTCGAAGCTTTTTCTCCAATATCTGGATGTGCGATCTCAGTGCCGATATGAGTGTGTTTTGTTCAACGGATCGTTTCTCCAATTCGTTGGTTCTCTTTACATAAAGTTCGATTCTTCCAGCTAATTTCGCTGGTGACACGTTTCGGTCGGTCGTAGCAGCGCTATGATGTGAGGTGTGAGGTGTGTGGGATGATTCATCGTTGTGCTCAAAAGAGAACTCAGAAATACTTGACTGAAATGAAGCTCTTTTGGACGATTCTATCTTCTTAGAAGACGCCATATCCACCGTGAAAAACTCTGTGGAAGAAGAATTCATGTCTGTAGTGTATCACCCCCAGTTAGCTAGCAAGACGATTGGCAATAACGCGCTGTAGCCTTTAATGGTGTTCAGCAATGAAAAGGAAAGGGCAATTGATACAGATCAACAAAACTAGCAAGTGATAAGAGGTCCAAAACAGCAGCAACTGTATTTTTTATCCAAAAATTCTGGTGGAAATTGCGTCTGTCCTAGTCCGATTTATGTGACTTCTGGGGGAAACTGAGGTGGGGTTTAATGTTGTTTTATTTTGTGTGTAACCAAGTGATACCGGCCGAGTTTCAAAACCAACAACGCGTCGCGATCAAAATCTCCGTTTTGGTCCCTACCGAGGTGTCTACTATATAACAGGAGGGTTTATAATAATATGGATACTATGATGTTAATATAAAAATCATTGTTGACCCTCAGCTTCTTTATACTGGTCCCACAGCTTTATGATTTCGTTCTTCTCGTTATTCTCCTTCTCAAGGCGTACGTTCAAGCCCTCAATCTCGCGTCTTAATTTCTCATTTTCAGACTCAACCTTGGCAACCTTGTTCTGCCATTTGGACTCGTAACCTTTCTTCAACACTTGCACCTTCTGCTCGTGTTTCTTGCTGTATTGAATATAGAGGTCTTCTGCCAACTGCTGAAGCCTCTTGTCAGTATCTCTCTCAAGCATTGCCTTCTCCTCCTCAAGCTTCTTTGCAAGAGCCTCTGAATTTAAATAATTGGACTTGTATTCCTGGAGTTTAGCCTTCAAGTTGGAAATTCTGGTATCGTAGTCCCCAGACTCATTTCTCATAGCTTGATGTTCGTACTTCAACATGTCATACTCTCTTTGTAATGTTTCCTTCTCCTCCTTGAGCTTGAACAACTCATTGGACTTGGTGCTTACAATGCCCTGGACGTTACTCATATCGGCATGGAACAACTCGAGTTCGGCAAGGTGCTCAGCCTCCTGCTTCTGAATCTCAAGATCCATATTACTGATCACAAGTTCTTTTTCTTGGAGGGAATTGGTGTGTTGTTCCAAAGAGATGTTCAAGTCATCAATCTGCATATTCTTCTGATCAATAATAACTCTTAAGTTATCAATCTGCTGGCGAGCAGACTTCATTTCAAGATTTAACTCGTCAACTTCGGCCTTTCTGATAGTCAATATCTTACTAGAATCGGTCAATTTCGTCTCAACATCCTTAAATAGTAACTGTTGTGTGTCAAGGTCACCCTTTAACGTGATATTGGACTCTCTTAATGTATTAACGGCGCCCTGTAAACCAGGTATCATCGCATTTTTAAGATTGAGTTCCTTCTCTACCTTCTTGAAGACATCTAAAAGTCCATCCATGTCCTCGATTGCGGTCTGTCGTTCCTGTGCAATTTGCTTTTCTAAATTCTGAATAGTAGTATTGAGGGTCAGGATTTCAAGATTAAGAATGTCATATTTTTTTTCGGTCTCTTTAACATGTTCCTCTTCAGCAACAAACTTTGATGATATATTTTCATTCTCCTTCTTTTTTTGTTCAAGGAGTTGCTGAAGATCAACAATTTGTAAGGAAAGGTATTCTTTCTCTGTATTGAGGATCTCGACCTGTGTCTTCAATTCAACAATGTCTGCCCCAAGGTTTTCAGAGTTCTGCAGGGCAGCAGTAGCCTTCTCTGTCTCTATGTGAAGATTTGCTGCCATATTCTGAGCCTGTTTCTCGTAGTCACCAACTCTTATTGTCAATGTGGAAATGGCTCTAGACTTGCTGCCAATCTCATCACGAAGCTCTGCAATCTCGTCCGACTTCTGTTTGATGATTAGATCCAGTTCTTTAACCTTATCCTTAAATTTACCAATCACAAACTTAGACCTTTCATGGCTTTCTTCTTGTTTCTTAAGAGTTGTCTCAATGGTGTTAATGTCCAATCTGAAAATGTCATGTTCCGTCTTTAACAACTCATTCTCCTTTAAGAGCTGTTTCTTTTGTAAGGACAATGATTCAATATCATCCTCAAGTTTAAATATTTTGTTCTTATTCTGGTTAACCTCATTGTTAAGTTCTAAGATTGCTGAGGACTTGACCTTCAAGCTTTCCCCAAGCTTCTCGACCTCCCGTTTAAAGTCAGATTGAATCTCATGCACCTGCGTGATAGTGAAAAAGGGCTTTTTGTTTGGAGAGGCCATGTGAACATGTTTTTGCGGACTAGTATATCCATAATAATCCTCTATTGGGCTCAGGTCGTTAAACACATCAGCTTTATCGTCGTTGTTTGTGAATGGACTCTTAGAAATATCATTGTCATCGTTCTTAGGAGACTTGGAAGAGCCAAGAATCACGATAGAGTTGTCAATAGAATTGTTGTGTTCATAACTCAAAGAAACATCAGTATGTGATTCTGAATTACGGGATGGGGTGCGGATGATGGTACTATTCTCTTGGTCAACTTGAATCAAGTCCTCTTGTGTAGGAGTTATAGTGCTTGAAGACGGCTCAGGTCTCTCCACAACAAATGGCTCAATACGAGAAAGTTCTTCATTGCTGCTACTCTCTTCATCTTCATTATCATCTTTGTTCTCCTGTTCCTCGGTACCATCAATATCAAAAAGAGCATCGATCTTTTGCATCTTAGTGACCGGTGAGCCCGCTTCCTCAGCATCGATCAAAGAAGAACGGCGCTTGTGAGAAGTCATGTCCGGACTGGAGAAAACCGCCGTATCAATAGCAGAGAGTGGGAATGGAGACAATGTCTTCGTAATGAGAGGGATATTCTCTTTCTCTTTGTTGTCTCCCAAGGATTGCAACTCAAACATTAAAGACCTCTTTGTGTGAGCCAGATTGTTTCCTTCAGTAATGGGGCGAGAGTTGAGAATGTTCGGCCTTGGTGCAGTCAAAGGAACCCTCATTGGGCTAGTGTTAAATATTTCAGTAGACTTATTCTTGGAAGCTTCATAATGGTAACTCTTGCGGCGGTTCTCCTTCTTTGCAGTCAGGCCGTGTGGGATCTTTGTCAACACACTGTCTTCCGGATCCTGGGCGACCTCAAACAGTGGGGCCGCCTTTAACGGAGTGAATATCTCAGATGCCTCGGTCAGCTCTCTGTAATCCATTGTATGGTAATATCTAGTTTAATTATCAGAGCGGTTGTAGTTATAGTGGTTCTAGCAAACAGAAGGGTCGAAAGAAAGGCTTTGTTGACAAAAGGAAAAACAGGCGACAGTGCGAACGTAAACAAACAGATCGGTATATTGTCGCCATGGCAACGATGGAGTTAGTTGCTTTAGCATTTTAATAGCTGATCTCAATTTCTATTTAAATGTTATAACAAGTAACTTGAAAATATGATAAGCGTATTAATGCTAGTATTACTATGAGACGAAGAAGCATTTTTTGAGATTTGCATTTGATTACCATAGAGCACCCAAGATTGTACAATTTGATCACGTGAGTAGTGCTGCTCTAACCGTTTTATTTTTGAAAAAGTATAAAAAGCGGCACCCGCCCACCCTTGTTATAATGCACACATTTCAATAGGCATTTATCCACGAAGGAGCGTTCATTTCCATCCTGGAAACGACTGCAATTGTCCAATACCCCAATTATTTTGCCAGTTCTAATAGATTTCCCATTGTTTCGGGTTGTTTTTGTTCCTTTTTAAGTCACTTCGCACCATATCCTATCCTCACAAGCACAGATTCGCATATAAAAAACAATGTCCGCTGGTGATGCTGCTGCTCTTTATGAGCAGGTAATCAATGATGTCATCGGTGACTCTAGACAAGACTTCGAAGACAATGGTATTGATGAGCAAACGTTACAGGATCTGAAGGCGCTGTGGCAAGAGAACCTGGCTGCTGCCGCTGTGACAAACTTGTCATTTGCCCCACTTGAGCCTTATGTACACAAGACAGTTGGCGAGGTTGCTGCCGAGAAGAGACAGAAATCTGACGCTGCTGGCGTGAGTACATTTGAATTTGAGGTGAAACCGGAAAATGGTGAACTGGCCAAGACACTAGCGAAGAAGGAAGAGAGTGACCGTAGGAAAGAGAGATCGATGAAGTCATTGGACTCTGACGACATCAACTCAGACTTAGACGATTCCGATGACGAAGACCAAGCATTCGATGACGATGCAGATGATGCAGATGGAATGATCATGCTTTGTCTCTATGAAAAAGTTCTGAGAGTCAAGAACAAGTGGAAATGCAATCTCAAAGACGGCGTTGCCAATTTGAACGGTCGAGACTTTGCGTTCGCCAAGGCTACCGGTGAGTCCGAGTGGTGAACTCTTTCCTCTTCTGTACTTTATTTTGTAATTAATTAACGGCCTTATTTTCATGATTTTAATGGCATCTTTAATTCAGCTCCAGGGAAGGCGATAAGAGCCCCCGGAAGCGCCCCTCGGAGTGTCGCGCGTCATAATGTTCTGCAGATGAGAAGGTAAACAAAAGCCCAGACACAATAAACAAATACGCTCTTCCATCAAAAAAGCCCCTGTAAACAGTAAAATTAACCATTACGTCGTTACCAACTCTTCCGGAAACCTATTTAAGAAGCTTCACTTTACCACCATGTCCAGTGCAGAAACTGACACGTTGTCGCAGATTCTCTCCGGACTTGAAATTGGGGACGCAAGCGTCTATAACAACAACGCGAGAGAACGCTCTCATACGGCAGAGTCCACTGTCGACATAGACTCGCTCCAGTCGTTCAAGGAGTCATTCATGGATTTCTTAGGAAGACATCCGCACGTTGCTTCTTCCGCTAAATTTGTTGAGAATAAGGACAAAACTCTCGTGCTCTTATCGCCCCTCTCTACTAAACATGCATTTGGAAGACAATGGGTGTCTAAATCCTATCTATCCACCATCGTGGAAAGACCACAAAGACTTCTTGCAACTGCTCTGGGTATTGCTGCTTCATTCACAATGTATCCTGCTGAGTATGTTTTGATGACGTCCACAAAGAGATCACCGTTGATGAGCCCACATGTGCTAAAGATTCATGGCAAGAACTGGCCCGCTGATATTGAGAAGATTTGTCAAGAAAGTGAAGCTAAATTAGCCAAGGGAGAAGTGGAGGTCCCGGATGGATGGAATAGTGGTGATATATATTTGACAAAGGCTTCGCTTGAAGCCCTCACTGGTGTGATTGGTGCCATTGAGACCGCCGTTGATGCTGTGTTCAAAAATGATGGAGAGACCCCAAAGAGAGCATTTGTTGCTATTCGTCCACCAGGCCACCATAGTCATCCGTGTGTTCCTTCTGGGTTCTGCCTTATCAATAATGCACAAATTGCCATTGAATACGCTGCCAGAACACAAGGCGTCACACATGCTGTAATCTTGGACTTTGATTTGCACCATGGAGATGGTACACAAGACATATGTTGGAGTAAGGCTGGGTTCGAACCTGACTTTGGTGAAAATGCTGCAGGGTATGAAGATGGAAATGCTGACCCGGATGAACATACCAAGAAAGAGGCATCTGGTCCAAGCGTGGGATACTTTTCCTTGCACGACATCAACTCGTTCCCCACTGAACTTGGATATGCCATCCCAACAAACATTAAGAATGCTTCTACGTGTATTATGGCCCATGATTTGAACATCTGGAATGTTCATCTTCAGCCATATAGTAAGGAAGATGAGTTTTATGAACATTACCAGAATAGATACTCTGTATTGCTGACGAAGGCTGATGAATATCTTACTAAGGCCAAGAAGGATCATGGGGCGCAAATACTTCATCACAAGAAAATGTCGAAGAAAGGGAAGGAAGGAGTGATACCGCCATTTAAGTGTATGATTGTTATCAGCGCGGGCTTTGACGCTTCTGAGTATGAAGTTCAGACAATGCAACGTCATGGTGTCCATGTTCCCACTTCTTTCTATTCAAGATTCACATCTGATGCTGTGAGCTTGGCCAATAAACACTCCAGTGGCGTTCTTCTCTCCCTCCTAGAAGGCGGTTATTCCGATGGTGCACTCACTTCTGGTGTATTTTCCCATTTAGTTGGTTTGCAACGCCAGAATTGGGATCAAAGTTGGGGAAATTCTGAAGTAATCAAGGAATTAATCAAAGGTTGCAGACCAAAGTGGACTCCTCTGAAACATCCATCCAGTGGAATCAAGCGCTGGGCCAATGAGGTCTGCAGACTTGGAAGATTAATGCTTCCAAGTTCAATTATTCATCATTCGTCTACCACTAGCGTTAAAAGTGCTGCCCTAGTTCCAGAGCATTACACTCCTGATATCACCAGAAGAACGCGGTCCCAACTTCCTGCAAAAAAGATGGTCACTGAGGATGGTGATATCTCTCTTGATGAGATCCCTGAGAATGTCGATAAAAAGAATGATGCAGATATGTCATTGGATGAGAATGATATCTTAGCCTCTGATATTACCAGTATCAAGCTTGAAGATCCTATAAGTGTCTCTACGCCTTCTCCTCTTGGAGTCAAGAAAGAATCCAATAAAACAATGCCTCCACCACAATCAACTGGAGAATTCAAACACAAGATTGTGAACGTTAATGGTGAGTGGCATCTGAAAAAATGATGTCATACGGTCTTCTACTTCTTTTCTTATAATTCGTGTTCTGTTTTTATGCTGTATTATCTTGTTTTTTTATACCTTTTGAATTTAGATTTTTTTTTTTCATGTCATAATAGCGTAAATTCTTCATAATGATATAAATAAAGAGAGCAAAGATCATCATAGAAGACTGCCCCTTGGTATTTCACTATTCAACAATGTTGAGCTCAATGTCCTCGCCATTCGCAATGAACTTTGTCTTATAATCATCAAACAATGTACGCAAGGCCTTCATGTACAACCCATGATAGTGAGCTACTTCTGCCTTGCTTGGATTCGGAATATGAGGCACCATAATTGGTGCACCTGTTACAATTGTGACGTCTTCTCTATATGGTAACAATCCAAAGTCGTAGTTAAATACACCTCTTGCGTGGAAGAAAGGAATGGTAAACCCAAAGTTTCTCTTGAGCCAGTATTGGAGCTTACGGCCAAATGAGTTCTGTTGAGTCTCCAAAATGTTGTAAAGTTCATTCTCCCCAAAACAATAGCAAGGTACAAGTGCTGTATTTCCAGTCTCCAATGCCAATTTGACAAATCCCTTTCTCTTAGCAAGAACAATGTCGTTAGATCCTGGCCTTGCCAAAAGAGACTCCTGTGCACCACCAACGACGATTGCCAGGGAGTAGTCATCTTTAAGGATCTTGAGCGCATTTGAACGGGCAGCGGATGTAATACCAAGGGCAAGAAGATACTCTCTGTAGATCGGGATGTAAAACTGATTCAGCAAAGTCATTAGGCATATTGGGATGCCAGGGAAGAGTTTACTCCATCCAGCACCGTCAGTCCCAATTCCACCAAATCCACTAAGAGAGACAACCCCATGTGGATGAAGGCCAAAAATGTACTTGGGGCCTGTTCTGACTTGCTTCCTATATGGGCTTTTTCTAATTGAGATAAAACGAGATAGGAGTGGGATATCGTGATACTGATCAGTGACCTCTACTTCTGTAAATGTAGGCTGCAAGTCCACGGTTTTGAAAAATTTGACTGGGAAGAATTCACAGAAGTACTTCCAAATAGATAACGATCTGAACCTCAGAGAATACCTCTTTGTTGCTCCACCATTCGATGGAGTATGGTCAAATAACAAATAGATGATGTATGGGATTATGATAAACCAAAAGAGAGGTACGGCAAGGAGGATAAAAAACAGGGAAACAAATGCTGGGATTGATATGGTATGCCACAACACAGAAGCTGTTTGGAGCCGTCTGTGCATTGGTGTGGTCAGTGGAGCAAACTTGATACTCTTCAGCTTCTTTGACGGAGACGTTGACGGAGACATTGAAGGGACTCTAGAAGGCTCTCTAACTCCATTCTCACTACTTGATTCCATCTCCGACATTTTCTTACCAGACAATACTGTTGTTTTTGTGATTAGAAATTCTATCTGATGTATTTATGGGTCAATTCAAGAGCGGGGGAAATGTGTAGATGGCCGGATAGGTGTACTTACGGCTTTACCTGGGAAGGCTAATACGGATGTTGCTGACAGTTGAGTATATGATTGATTTGTGATACGGAATTGTTTAGTTCGAGACAGTGTACAATTTGTATAATCTTGCAATCCGTTATTTCAAATAAATGTTGTTAGCCTCGTGAGGTTGGAGGTGGTTAAGTCACGTATTACAGTACTACAGTATTTCCTGAGTGAGCACTCTTTAGTGGAGATCCCTCCCATATGCCAGGAAAAAATGATTGTTCCAGGCATAAAACGACTCCATTAAAACTTAGGATTCATCAGGAAGACTAGGGAGATAACCCATTATTTGCAGTTTAACAAGATCAATTAAAGAAGCAGACAAGTATAACCTAATATTAATTGTTTTTTTGTAAAATTATCGCCATTACGTAAATCAAAAGAGAGTTTAAATATGGAATAATATAAGTGGCTGTCATATCACACCCAGACACCATTAATCCATCCGGACATCTCATAGATTTTATACATATTCGTGTATATTGTTAACAATGGCAGTTAAAGGATTTCATTTAAACGGAATGAGATCCTTTAGGACAGAATTAATATTAAGTAACGTATAAGCCAATAATTAATTTAGTATTTCATTTTAGATGACATGAAATTTTACTGAAGAAAGGATAATTAAATATTTCATGTAACAAGATTAAAGTATTTTAATATGAAATGTAAAAACAATTAATAAGGTCAAATACTTAATATTCTTCTTTTGCTTTTTCAAAATTTCTCTTTTTGATAGTTTAACAGTTAAATCATTAGTAACCAGCAAATTATAAGATTTTATAATGGTTTTAAAGTGATGTTTGTATAGCGTATCAAACAGTAAATTTCAACAACACAAGCGATTGCCTCGCTGGCGCAATCGGTAGCGCTTACGACTCTTAATCGTACGGTTGTGGGTTCGAGCCCCACGTGGGGCACTCTTGTTTTTTGCCCTAAATAAACTCTTATTGTTTCTCTTAAGAAAAAAATACATATTAAATGCCTTAAAAAAAACTTACTATATACCGTACAAACTGTCTACACATCCATGAGTTATATTTACCCCAGGTAATTCCACAACTAGCTTTTTAATGGTTGTTATACAGTAGAATAGTGAGAATCCTATCTTTCAGATAGGAGAAAAAAATAAGCAAAAGTGCCCCACGTGGGGCTCGAACCCACAACCGTACGATTAAGAGTCGTAAGCGCTACCGATTGCGCCAGCGAGGCAATCGCTTGTTGCACTAAATCCCACTGTTTTTGATTCTTTTTCCGTTCTCTTTCTGTCTTAAGATCCTGATTTAGCTGTAAACAGTACTTCGATAAATCCTGGAGAGGATCAAACCAGACAATTACTAACCGATTGTTCAAATGAATGGAGATAGCAAAAATTTCTTTCTTCTCTTTTATTCAATGGTTTATTGAATTAGTCGTGAGGCACTATTATAACTAACGTCTAGCTTGCAGCGAGTTTACTATGATGCACACTTATCTACCCCACATATATACACACACACATATGCACATATACACACATACACATACACATACACCCTGTTGTATAACTCCTATATACTTGTACCATTTGCGAGTTATTAAAATTGAACACTAGTTCTGCGTGAAACATGTATCCTTAAAAAAAAATCCATCAGATCCGTATTTACGCCTCTACCTCGATTTCAAAGTTCATTATTAATTAGAAAAGCCTAGTCTTCCCGAGTTCGCAATAATGCTCGTTCCCACCTAACGAAAACATGGAACAAATAATTCCAGACCGCCAACGATTACAGGTTTATAACATATGTCTGTTTCCTGTGATTTAGATTTTGTTGAAGTCAATTGTAAATGGTAAAATATGTTACTAAAATCCCAGGAAGCAACCCCGCCAAAGTCGCCTATTGGAAAAGAGACGAGTCAACAGAATCAATCTATCCTTCGGCGCAAGAATCCTTTGCCTCAGAATAACGAAACTCCAAATGATTTAATATCTTCTACTCCAGAAATTCAATTTTCTGTGCCCCCTCATTTCAATAATCTCTCCCTTCGTGGCAATAGTCTCGTACCTTCTAAAGTGAATGATAGATCAATGGCAGAAATCCAATCGCAGCCCTCCCCGATGCACAGAACTGCTGCTGAGTCTATTGAGTTAATAGATCGGCCTGAATCGGTGGCAGAGTTATCAGAGGCTATGACTTTGAGTAATCCATCGCGGAACAAGTGGAGACTAGTTACAAATTGTGTCTGGTTCCTAATGGTAGGCATGAACGATGGTGTCCTTGGAGCTCTTTTACCCCACATTGAGACTCACTATAATATCTCATACGCTATTGTTTCGTTGATCTGGTTAGGAAATGCAATTGGGTTTATTATTATAGCTTTCACTGCTCATCTGATTGACAATAAGCTTGGGCTTCAAAAAATGGTAACCCTCAGTACTGTCTTCTTCATCATAGAATTTGCTATTGTTACATCAGGCACCGTTTTCCCAGCCATTGTTGTGGGTTTCTTCTTTGGCGGTCTCGGAGCTGCAATTGGGCTTTCACAGCTTAACATATTTGTCACAAAATTGAAAAATGGTGCAAAGTATCTAGGTGTATGTCATGGAATGTATGGTATTGGTGCCTGTCTCTCACCTATCTTTGCAACATCAATGGTTAATGCTGGCATCAAGTGGAACTATTTTTACTTCCTAATGCTTTCTATTGCCCTAGTGAGTGTGGTAACGCTTCCAATAGCTTATGGAGGTGTTGATATGGATCTAGAAAAGTGGGAGAACATTGAAAGGGGCCATGAACGCTCATCGGGTTGCCGTCCAAGTGGAACCGAAACTCTAGATGATATTGATCTTGAACAAGTTGGTGAATTACCACTACAGACACAACAGGAACTTGAAAAGAAGCATGATTTCAAAGCCACATTACAAGATTACAGAAGTTGGGCCATCTGTATATTCATCTTCTTCTATCAAGGTGCAGAAGTTTCTATGGGTGGTTGGATGGTGACCTTCCTATTAAACTACAGAGGGGGAGATGAGTATGCTACAGGTTATGTGGCATCAGGCTATTGGGCTGGAATTTCCCTAGGTAGATTCCTACTGACCCACAGATTAATGAACTGGTATGGATGCAGAAGATCTTTTATTGTCTTATCTTTCCTCATGATAGGCATGGACATTATGACCTGGCTTATCCCAAATAACATTGTATCTGCTGTATTTGCTGCCCTTGTGGGTGTCGCTATTGGCCCGGTCTATACAATGGCAGTATCTCTTGCTACTAGAATTCTTCCGAGAAAAATCAGATTTTGTGCATTGACACTGGTCACAGCATTTGGCTCCTCTGGTGGTTCTGCTGTCCCATTTACCGTGGGTATGGCATCTCGTTTTGTTGGTACCTACGTTTTGCATCCAGTCTTTATCACATGCGTTGCTGGGATGCTAATGTCATGGTTAGTTCTTCCAAACATCGAGCGAAAAGGTACTATTACTAGCTTCTGGCAAAAAATTTGGTAACTCAACCTATTATGTTAACTTAGCAATTGAATCTGTAATGATGTACTAATTAGCAAAAGAAAGTTAAAAAAGTAATGCAAAAATGCCCCACGTGGGGCTCGAACCCACAACCGTACGATTAAGAGTCGTAAGCGCTACCGATTGCGCCAGCGAGGCAATTGCTTGTTGCACTTAATCCTACTGTTTTTCATTCTATTTATTTCATCATTACGGTCACGTGTTACTTCATCGAAAAAACCTGATTGCTCATGTGTAAGCCCATGTATTGACCTTAATGGATAGTTCAGATGGATTTTCCGTATGTTATGTGTAAGATAAGTGACTAGATATTTTTGCTGTGTATAGCTCAATTTCTTGCAGTGGGTTAATCACAATTATATTCCGCTACAGTCCATGACCGATGTCTGATCTATTAAGTGGCTCTTGGAAGAAGTAACATGATGCTGCTGCTTTAACTGTTTCCTTTCTTCATTCACATATGTACATTTTATAAATTTTCTGCTTCAAGTAAATCATCAATCAGCTTCAAGACATCATCGCTTGAAGTCGTGGTGGTAATAGCTTCATAAGAGGGGTTTTCTAACTTATCACTAATTGCCTTATCCAACATGCTTCTTAGTTCTTTAACCAGAACAGCATTCTTACTCCATGTTTTGATAGGAAGCCATGAGTCTAAAACAATACCTGGTGATGGTTTACCAGATCCAATAGAAGCTAAGTCGTAAGAGAATGGTCCACCAAAGAGCAATGTGGAAAGCGTTGTAGCAGGTGTAATATCTCTCAGGAACAACATTGACGTGATTGTGGAAGAGTTGTAGACAATAAAAGACTGTCTGACAGTTTTGGTTTTGGAAGTACCAGTATGTGGAGTCAAATCAACCTTTCTCTGTTGCAATTTCTCAAACTCAATAAGGCCATCCTCTCTTTCACTTTTGAGATCACTTAAATCCTGGAGCTGAGATTGAGAGAGTTCCTTCATACCAGCTAAAATAGAGGATGGGTGAATATAAGCACGGGTTGCCGGTAGTTCATTTGTTAAAATATCTGTATCATCATTAGTTTTTGAAATCTGTGACATGTACTGTTCGTTTCGAATCCAATACTTGATGGATCTTGCTTCGGGGTCAACCCGCACAGAACCTGCAGATGTACTTAAGTATTTTGGGTCTGGAAGCTGAACTCTCGCAACTTGGGGGTAGAATGCACCAGCGAGAATAGACCTCATTACAGATAGGTTTGAGCCATTTCTGTTCAAGTAAGAGTTACCCTCCTTGTACTTCAATGGTAAAAATCCGATATCCTCAAGAATAGATTGATATTGAGCAATAGACGACTTAATTTCTGTAAGTTTCATATATGACAAGAAGTTTTCGTTCAGGAATCTTTTTTTCTCCCCTGGGGATTTAATTTCCAAGTATCTCTTCACCACAAGCACAGATGCTAACAAGTCACCGATGTCCTTATTCTTAGATAACAATGCTTTGATACTATCTCTGTTCTCTTGAGAGTAAATGAAAGGAGTACCTACACCGAGCACCGAGGAAACAAGTATACCAAGGTCAGTACAACCAAATATGAGGGAATAAATCAACAGCTTCCCGTGCTTAGGATCAACAATTGGAAGCATAGACACATACTTACCCAATTCTGTGAGTTCTTCATACTCATTAATGAAACCGGCACACTTCAAAATTTCTTCAGATTTAAGAAGTGAGTCCTTTGGTGGTGGGTCCATACCAGTGTTTAAAAATGCAATAACATCTTTGATACCCATAGTTTTCACAACTAAATAGAGGGAGTCTAGACTGATACGCTTCATCTCTGGAACAGGATGATCGGCCATCTTATCATGTGATTCTTTGGTGAAAAGCTTGTAGGAAATACCATTTGAGACTCTTCCGGCACGACCTCTTCTCTGCATTACTTCTGCTTTTGATGCCCAGATCTCATCTAATCTGGAGACATTGTCAATAGAATTGTAAGATACTGCTTTCACACGCCCGGTGTCAACTGTAACAACACAATCATCAATTGTAATCGAGGTTTCAGCAATGTTCGTAGAAACAACAATCTTTCTTTTACCC
Source organism: Petasospora nakhonratchasimensis (assembly GCA_030572335.1). Lineage (NCBI taxonomy): Eukaryota > Fungi > Ascomycota > Saccharomycetes > Phaffomycetales > Wickerhamomycetaceae > Petasospora > Petasospora nakhonratchasimensis. The sequence goes on from JAJLZS010000007.1 coordinate 187,323, forward strand.
GGGTATGTAGTAAAAACACGATGCTGATCTTGTGGACTCAAGGCCGAATGGAGAGGAAGTATCACACACGGACCAGTGAATGTCTTCTGAATAGCCCGCACACACTTTCCAATTTCAGCAACACCTGACATAAATACGAGGATGGAACCATCATTTCCAGCAATCTGAAGATCTTCATCAACCTTTACCACAAGCTTTCCAATTAAGTCTTCATTGACTTTACCAGAGGAGAAGTAATAAGAGTCAGCTCGCGGAGAAATCATTTCACCATTTAACATAACCTGGAAATTCGTTTTCTCAAGGACATGATCCAAATAGTAGTCTTGGATTGGGAACGTTCTCCCCCTAATATGAGTAGTATCAAGACCAGGGAAGTACGATTTAAAGAGAGAAGTGTCAACTGTAGCACTCATAAGAACAACCTTCAAGTTCTTAAACTTTTGTAGGAGTCTCTTAACCATTATGATAATGAGATCCGTTTCCATAGATCTCTCGTGGACCTCATCAAGAACCAAAATTGTACTATCCAAAAAATCACTACTACCTTGGAGAAACTTCACAAGGATACCAGTGGTTAAAAATTTGATTTTAGTGTTTTTGTTAGACTTGTTTGCACCCCTGATGATGTATCCTACCTCTTCACCACACTTGGAAGCACGTTCAGCCGCAACTCTTTCGGCTAGGCCAATAGCGGAAATTCTTCTTGGCTGTGTACAGAGAATTTGTGTCTTGTAATCACCTTTGGCGTACAAGTCATCTAAAATAAATTGAACAAGTTGAGTCGATTTACCAGAACCAGTCTCACCAGTTATCAAACTGATTCTGTGAGAGTTCACAATACTTATCAGGTTATCTCTCTCGTTCCAGGCTGGGAGAGACATCCTTTGTTTCATCATCTGGTTGAGCGTGGCAGAGCCTTTTCTTCTCTCGTGATCAGTCTTAATTGCAGATACATCTGGGCTAGATACGAAGAAACGGCGGTCTTTCTTTGTATTTTCAGCAACAATATTGAGGTCGTTAATACCATCTTCAAGATCACTCGATTTAATGAGCGGCCCAGGATTCTCTATGATAGCAGCACTATGGGACTCCAACCAATCAACAAGAGAGTAAATGTAGCAATCTCCAATCAAGTTCTGAGCTGTGTACTCCGCAAGTCTAGAAAGAAGTCTCAATTTAACATAGTTTGGAAGCTTCATACTTTTGTCTGGAGTTCCAATCAGTATACCAGTAAGTTGATAGGGATAAGCTTTTGGCCTGAAGATGGTTAGAGACAAGAACTTGCTAAACTTGAAAAAAATTACTCCATCCGCTTGTTTTTGAATACTATCGGGGCCATAGATAGATATCAAACTTTCAAATTCCTGTTCCCAAATATCCTCAGACTCTGATGAATCTGCCGTTTCATCATTTGTGTAGTTTGCATATTTGCAAGTGAGGGACACAATTGTTTTGTTAAAGTCAATATCATTCTCATTCAAAGCCATAATAGCTTCAAAACGGGACACACCGAATTCCATAAGCCTTCTAATCATGATTTCATTTTTATCAGCAATGACTATTGTGTCTTGAGAACTTGGGTCTGAGAAGTACTCTGGTAAATCGTCATCCGGGACATTGAATAGTAGAAACGACAATGGGTCTTGATAACGGAGTGCTTCCTCAACATGTGATTTTCTGAAACCAATCTTCAAAAGAAGACTTTCATCCGCCTTGGTGTTCTTTCCGGGGATTATTTTCTTCCAATGCAAATGACTGTTAATAGATTTTTGAATCAATTCTCTCTGCTTCATAGAGAATCTAAGCGACAGGGCATTGTCCCAAACTTTTTTAGGAAAAGTGACGTTCCTAGCCTTTGATTGTGAGAGGGGCTTTTTAAATTGTGTTCGTATGCTTGTGACCGTCGGCATTGGAGACTGCGTCTTTTTTACAGATGTGATGACTATTGGTGCCTTTTTTATTTTAGCTTCGTTGTTAATGCGGACTTCTGCTTCCTTTTTTTTAGACTGTTGCAGCTTGCGGTCTTCAAGAACCACCTTGAATGGGTTTTCCGAGTAGAGTCTGTCATGCTTTAATGGATTTTCGCTAAGAATTTGCTTTCTTTGATTCTCAAGATCAGTCCAAGTATCTTTGAATTCCCTCGGTAGAACCATATGCAGACTTTTGTTGTAGCATACTTTATGAAGTGCAACTGTGGCAGCGTAGTATCTAGCCTCGATAGGAGTTTCATTTCCTGGCAAGTTATGCGGACATTTCACTTGCACTTTCTCTCTGGTCTTTGGATCTGTCCATGCGAGGACGGCTGTGGCTACCATTCCTGATCCCATCTTATGCATGTCATACTCAACTCTTTCCCACTTAGACCTCTGAGCATGTTCGTGTAGAAGTGAGATAGGTGTTTTACCACTTGATGGGCGTTTCATTGGATTAACTGGTTTGTCGGTGATGTCTTGTGTTTTGCCCTTACCATTCTTTGAAGTAAGTTCGGCCGATTCCTTTTTGCCCTTCTTCCCCTTGGCTGATGGTGCTGGAGGCTCCTTTTGTTTCAGAGACGATTTGGCCATTGTGAATTATGTACCTATATTCTCAAGATGCGTCCAGCGTCCAGCTGTGTTAAGTGGCAGTGGCTCGCTTAAGTTTTTCGATGGTGATGAGTTACCACTGTCGGACATTATCGCCTACTTTATGAAAATATCCTGTTTAAGGTCACTTTTTGGTAGACACACAATCACATATAAAGTTTGGAAAGCAGTAGTATCTTATTGTTACCGAAAACATCCGGTATAGTGTAGTGGCTATCACAGTTCGCTCTCACCGAGCAGACCGGGGTTCGATTCCCCGTTCCGGAAAAATATTTTTATTTTTACAATTAATTTTTACTAAAGCGTGTCCGTACCTGTACTATATAAATGTAATAAAAAAAGAAAGTGATCCCTAGCAGGATCGAACTGCTGATCTTGGCGTTATTAGCACCACGCCTTAACCAACTGGGCCAAGGGATCTACTCTTAAGTGTTATTCTTGTATGATTTGTCATACTAAATTAGTGGAAGATGTTGTATACAGGTTTTTTCTGAAAGGAAACTACTATAGCGAGACTTAATATTTAAGTGAAGATTTTGACTATCGGATATTGCTACAATAAAATGAAAATAAAAATTACAGTAAGAATACAAGAATGTTTAATTAAAATCACAAGTGGATTGTGTTAGATTAGGCGTTTCTGGCCTTCTTTGGTTGTGGCTGCATAGACAGTGAACCTCTTCTATCAGGGTTTAGCAAGGCGTATACTCCTGAGTTTATTGGACCACTAGTTTTTGTGTCTGGAATATTCGTAGCACTCAAAGACTTGCGTGGCATTGATGGAGCACCGAATCCATCATCAGGAACACTTCTTGGTGGATTGTCCATGCTTCTTACCTCCATGTCATTGGAACCTTGTCTCTTTCTTATGAGCCCTTCACCACGAAGGGCATTTTGGATTACTGGTGCTATTCCTGGGAAGGAACCAGCTCTCTGATCACGGAGTCCTGGAGGTGGAAGTGGTGACACTTTATAAGTGACTTGTGGAGGCTCTGGTGTATGCATGCGTGGAGCCGCTTGCAGTGACTTATAGTCTGAGAAGTAGCCGTTTGAATCAGCATGGGCGCCATTGACGGATCCACGATGCGTGTGGCCTGTGCTAGCAGGAGAGACGGTGGTTGGGTTTGTGGATGGTTGAAGGGGATCACATAGGATGGACATATTTCTTGATCTGTTTGAAGATCTTGAAGAACGGAATGGATCGTGGACGATTTGTTGTTCATGTGTTGGTATGAAAACTGACTGATGGCCTTGTGGCATAGTTGGATGGACACCTGCTACTCCTTGCGAGTGGCTTGGGTGATTGGGGTGCGGTGGATGTGGGGGAAACTGTTGGAACTGTGGAGGATATGGATAAGGGTACGGGTTTGGATATCTTGAGGCGTCATGGTTCATTGCTGAGGTGTCAGCTGGGGACTGATTTCCCGGCTGCATTGGCATGTGTTGTGGAGGGAAATGGTTTGATTTTGGAATCTGGTCCATTTGGTATGAAGGAGCAAAGGGAACAGAGAACTGGTCAAATTGGTCCTTAGTAGCAGCACGTTGTATGATGGATGCTCTGAAATGGGCAATGTCTCTTTCCACATCTTGTAATGAGTATGGTTGCTGTTGTTGTTGCTGTTGTTGTGCTTGCTGCTGCTGATGCTGCAATTTTCCCACAGAATCTGGAGATGCAACATCATCTTGAGGTAGAGAGGATGTGAGAGTTTGAGGTCTTGGACTTGCTAATGCATCCTTTTGGGCGTTTTCTTGGTCATTTGAATTTGAGTGGATCAATTTCTGCATAATGTCAAGCAAGTAGACCATGTCTAGGTTTGTCTTTCTCATATCTGAGATTGCAGTGTCGTATCGAAGCTGGAGCCTTGCATGCTCATGTCTCAATGCACCAAGGTTGTGGCCAAGCTCAGCGAGTCTGACATTCAACATTGGATCCACCACGTTCATCTCTGGTGGATATTCAGTAACGGAGTTGCTTCTCTCCGAACTGATTTCAGCATCCGATAGAACTCCTGAATCCATGTGCGTTGTTCTTCCAGACGCGTGTTTGGATGATCTTCTCTTGATTTGCTTTAAGCTGTCGATGTCACCTTTTCTAAAGCTACCAGAGCTGTGACGGAATTCCCAAGTTGGTACCTCGCTTGAGTCTGTTTGGACGCTTGTCATGTCACTGACCTTGTGGAACCCATACATGTTTAGTTGGCGTACGAAAGACGAAACGTTTGTGTGTTTGAAGTACTGTGAGAGCGCCCGGCTGAATTCTTCTCCTGGGACGATGACGAACGATTCATTGGACTGCGTCCACCATATAAGGTGCTTGAGCTCCCCGTCCTCCAGCATGTTGTAGAGCTTGTGGATGAACACGGTGTGGAGGCCTTTTGTATTTGTGTGCAAGATTGTGTTCTCCTTTTTGAGGTCTTTGCTGGCAGCCTTTACTGTGTCTGAGGTCGGTGTAGGAGAGTCCCGTACCACCTTTCCCGAGTCATGTGGGGGATCTGAAGGGCCGGCAGACTGCTGCTTTGGCTCAGACGTGACCGCGGACTCGCCACTCATTATTGTTTGCGAGGTAGGCGTCAAAGCTTCTGGTGTGCCCTGTGACATGTCTTGGCCTGTGTATTTGTTCTTCTGTGTGCTTGTGTGTTCGTCTTACTCTCAGTTTCTATTATGAATATAGCGCGTGTGGATGGACGCTCGCTCTGAGTGCAGGTTTATGGACCTTGAAACATGTATCAGCGGTGTATAAGCAGTAAAGATCGCACGGCCTGTCTGTTTCTTCGTTTAGCTGTCGTCGTTATTCTCTCTTGTTCCTTTGTTTGCAGACCTCCTTATTTTCTGGTGTGTGTGTGTGCTTGTGTGGACGGCTATTGTTCGGAGTCTCTTCTTTTTGGTGTGAGGGTTTAAAATCAAGTACAATTTTCGGGTTTCGCACTCTGTGTCGAATTCAGCAATTAAATTTCTGGATTGGGGGCGGGGGAGAAAGTCGCTAACTGCACAAATAAGGAACTTTTTTCCCCTGATAGTCTGAAGGTTTCCTGTTTCCTGTGACGTGGCCCTTTCTTGGCAGTTGTGGTGTGTGTGTGTGTGTGAGTCTGTGAGTGTCTCGATCAGGGGTGGGGCGGAAGGGTTAAGGGATGGGGAGCGATGCTGGAGAGGCTGGTTATATAGATCCCAGCATCGACTTTAGAGTGTAAAGTACATGGGATGTGTGCTTGGGCTGTGTTCCTGGGTTGATTCCCCTTCCCTTTTATGTCGACCCGATGCTCTTCGGTGAAGGCATTATGTACGTTATGCCCGCCACAATGCAGTGGAGTTGATGGGTTGGTGACTCGCTATAGTTCTACGTAGACAGCCAATAAAGGGTCTTATCAGGAACCTCCCTCCCTCAATACACCAGCTCCGCCAGTTTCCGCCTCTCTTCAAAGAACGGCCTGTGACTTTAATTCCATTACCCTTTAGACTTTCTCTGTTTCGCATCTGCAATGAGCCTTTTCTTCAGGCATGTGTACGGACACATGAGTCAACAACGCAAAACGCAGCCTGCAGCCATCTGTCAAAAAAAAAAACCTCACACAGATACACAGAGAGCGTTCCAACGGAGATCTTCTTTCTGTGCCTTCGATGGCGGCCAATGTATGGGTTCCGAAGGTCTTAGCACTGTGCCGCTTGATACCGAGTAATATACTCCTCCTACATCGACAAAGGTTAACGGGCATAAACCGAGGTCGATAGCCTTGTATTCCCCATCGCCGAAGAGATATAGTTGCGGTAGGGACAGAAGATCTAGAGTTTGTACTGGTTCTTTTCTACCATTGTGTGCGTTGACACAAGAAGAGAATAATGCGACGCAGTCCCAAGCTAGCTGCTCCCGCAATATGGCTGAAAGGAGCGCTTGATGGGATATCGTTGGACTTTTGCGCTATAGGATTTACGCCGCATGATCGAATAGCTAGCTATATCAAGGAGCACGCCTCTTTTCCCGCATGATTCTGATACTTAGGGAACAATAGCAGAGGAGGACTGCTTTTTTCCCTGGTGTAACTTGCACATGGCTGTAACGGGAAAGACTCACACGACCGATTTACGGATACAGTTCTTCCAAGAAGAGAGATTGTTTACGGAGAGGCAAACAGGAAGAGAAAGCGGCCCTTCGTTTTCTCCGCTTCATAGTATTATTGACGCCTGACGCTAGCCGAAGATATAGATTCGGAGCCGTATGGCAGACATATGCTTTGCCTCTGTATCGTATCATCGATATTCTGCTTATACACATACACAGGGCGGTAGGGAATCGATGGACACAACAGATATACTAAAGGGAAGCCCACTCGGCTTCTCGCTCCTACCATTTCGCTCGACGCACTTTTCCCTAGTTGAAACGGTTGTTTCCTCATGCTTAAATCATGCTTGAAGTTACGGCTTTGCGCAATATGTAAAGATGTTTAAACTGGCTGGAAGAGGGAAAAAAGAAACGGAGGAGCGAGATTCGGTTGCCACGGTAAGATTTTCAGGAACCGCGATGAGCTTCAAAAATGGTTTGTTTACATTCTAGATTTTATGCGATCCAGATACCAGCAAAGATAAACACACACGGAGCTCAGGGTGCACGAGTACTTTTGGAGCCGATGCCTAAGACAAAGAAAACAATGGTAGAACAGAATCGCCCTGCTGATCGCTCCATGTCGGTGTTTGGTATTCTTCAAAACAGGGAGGTGAACGTTGTTTCCCCACCTCATAAGAAGCAGAAGCACAAGCAGAAGCACAAGATTCACGCATTTCTCCAAAGAACACCACTGAAGAGACAAAGGCGGGAGGAGTCAAACTCGCCATCAGCTTCTACAGTGGCGCTAGGGAAGAAGGTGACACAGCTGGCAACACCTTCCCAAAAGTTTAGAGTCCACAGGGATAATAACAGCGATAACATCACGACAGCATTGAAGACGCCCATGTCCGAGGTCATACACAACATTCATTGGAAACAACCAGACGACCATGCAAAAACACCTACAACAAAAAAGATTACACGAGAAACGTTTAACCAAGACTTCAAGACCCGCAGCACCTCCATGCCGTCTCCATTCACATTCAACACGCCCGCATCGTTGCCATCAGAGTCATCGTTGCTCAACGATGTACAATTACCAATAGTTAAACTTGACCAATGGTACAAAATTCATCAGCTAGAAATACTCAATCGTGATCCAATCCAGCACGCACATGTGGTATTAGAGGCTTCGCAGTTCAATGAGATGTTGACTTTGGTCAAAGTCGAGAGTGCGCATGGTCATGTGGATGAAGTATTATTGCTGAACTATAAACAAAGCGTGGGAACAATGAGGAAACTACAGAATGTGAAAAAGGGAGATAAAATAGCTTTGATTGAGGGATTTGATATTTTGGGTGATAAGAAGATGTACCACAATTGGAAGTTGCAAGTGTAACGATACCGCATTTGCATATTTGTTACATCATGACTTAAATGACCACATAAATGACTTTTTAAACTATATATAAGATGAAAATGCATTAAAAATTACTTAGTTATGCACGGAGTTTTTTGGATTTGAATGTTTTGAAGGACGGACTAAGCACATCAGTTGTTGCACAGTTTTCCCTCAGAAAACTTTTCGGCGACATCAAAGAACCATTTACCCTGGAAAGCAGCAACATTTTTCGAACGTGATTTTAATCTCATATTACGGTCTTCAGTAATAAGAACTGTCACATGAACATTGTCTAATCCTTCTTGTCCGATTCGTTGGTACGCACCCAGAAGATTCAAAGTCAAAAGCTTTGTAGAATTGATAATTGTATCGTCAATGCTTTGCATCCATGCTTTGTTGTTTTCAAAGTCACTTACATCGTTCAATGATACGGCCTCAGTACCGTTCATTTTAAGTGCAATCAGCCTACCTTCAGAGGCAAGTTGTCTCAATGTGATCACAGCTCTAGTACCAGCATCGGCAACAGTTGCATCTGGCGAACATCGAAAAGATCTCAGCTCCTGGAAAACAACAAGAGGGACAGCAAGTTTGAATAGATTACTTCTTGCCGATTTGAACAACTTACCACAATGCTTCAACCACATGTTCGCATCCAGCACAAAATACGTTACCGTCTTGCCAACGAGAACACCGGACTCTGCAGTGATGATAGTTGGTGGAGAACCTAGGGAGAAGCTTGTAGATTCTGCACCCAGATGGTTGATAATAGTGCTCTTGTTGATAGCAGCACCCTCAGGCTCATCGTCGTCATCGTCATCATAATCATCAGAATACGCTTCATCTTCATACTCATCCTCTCCATCGTCATCTTCGAAGTCCGCATCGTTTTCAGCATAATTTATAACTTGAGTTCCATCAATTTCCATGACAGGAACAGATTCGGCTTTGATCCATGGAAGGAGATCACCGGTAGTTAATGTCTGACAACCAGGGTGAAGTTCAACTGTCTCCACAAGATCAAACGTTTTGGCTTCCCTAAAAATGTCCATGTATGTATCTTTCACAAATTCACATGTGCTTTCATTATACTGAAGGTCTCTGAAGACCTTTTCGACATGGAATCCGAATCGGAAGTTATCAAATCTCTTGAAACCAAAGTTAAATCTATCAGCAACATGAGATGCTAATAGAACGACTCTTAATAATCTTTCATTATTAAATTTCTTTTCAAAACGAGGTCCACCGACCGGAACATCTAATAAGTCGTGTTTCACAATTCCAGCATCAAATGGCGTGGCATATTCTTCTTTCAAAAAAATGGCATCAAACCACAAAGACCCCCAACATTTCCATACTTCAATTAGAGTCTCATTCTTATTATAGTACTCCAAGAAGTCCGACTTTAGGAAATCTTCATTTCTTGTCTGGATTATCTCCAAGAGGTCCGGCTTCGTTCTGACGATATCCATAACCTCATTCAAATAGCGGATTAATGAGTTCAGTGGGAAAACAGTAAGAATTACAGTTTCAAAGAATGGTTTCGAGTTTGGATACTTCTCCATAGACTTTCCAACTGCGACAAGGAAGTAGAGCATCGTGATCACCATTGGAAGTGCTGTGATTAGAGGTCCTCTCAAGTAGACAATCATCATCTTCATTGCGACCTTGAGAGAGAATTTGTTCAAGCTTGAGTTAGTAGCAAACCACTCTTCAATCGAGAAGTTGCGACTCGTATCGGTGGAAGACTCGTCATCGCCATCCTCTTGCTGACCTTGGGTTTGGTTGTCATTGGAGGCACTCTTTTTACGTTTGTCCTTTCTCTCCTTTCTCTCCTTTCTCTCCTTCAATGCCTCAAGCAAACCAAATAGTCTTGCAAATGGATTAGTAGGATTACCAAACCCAACAACCTGGAAAATGTTGACTAATGCAAATGAAGAACTTCTCTGGAACCAAAAATGGAACTTATTTTCATAGTCATTATCCTGGGAGTAGTCCGGGGCAATTATGGATTCGGAGAACACGCCAGGCTGCCTGACAAAGAAATCAACACTGCTGTTATCAACACCGAGGTTACGAGCATAGCAGGTAATTAAGTTGTTAAGTTCAGATTCGTTTACAATTTCGTTGGAGAGAAGAATCTTGTGGACTTTGATGAAGTCCAGAACTGGAAGATCAACATAACTTCTCTGGTTGATGTTGTCAATGACCATTCTCATGTACTGTGGGGTAGGGACGAATGTATCACGACAAAACACGCTTCTTCCAATATTAACCAATGCATCCAAGCTGTCCAATTGGACAGTTGCAATGTGGTAGTATATCTTTCCAAAGCCATACTGGGTCTTCATAGCTGTGGCATACCAGTATTCAGAGCTGATTTTCCAATCAATGTAACGGGACGGATATAATGCGATGGCCATTCTAGACAAGTCACCTAATTTCTCACACAACCATCCCTCCATTTCCAAGTCTGAAAGCCCACTGAGGATGTTGAATGCATATCCAATAAAACTGGAGCAGATGTCGTGTTCAATGAAGATAGAAACAACGTTTTTCAAAACATCCAAGAAAGTGACAATTCCATAAACCCAAAGACGTCTTGGGATCCGGTACACCTCGACAATTTGTTTGCAGGACTTACCAGAGCCCATAGCGTAGAGGAGGAAATCGTAGTATGCGTTCAATAGCTGGATGTCAATGTTGTATATTTCCCAGAGTTCCGTCATATCCAGTCTTTGTGGCAAATTAAGTCCCGAGCATTTACGCTGTAGAGCGTTTTCCAAGCGAATAATAGTTCTGTATGTGTCCTGTAGTTTTGTGATCAACTGTTGTTCTTCATCTGTGAGCTTATTGACTTGCTGTTGCTCAGGCTGTACTGATGGTGCAGTGGGGTTTGTGGATGCCTCGGATATGGTTGATCCTGGTGACTCTGCGTTTGCTTCTTTCATCATTACTGCCGGTGTTGTAGTGGACTTGAGCGAGGCACCGGACGTCACCATTGATGGATGAGGTAACTGCGAAGGGTGTGGCGGGTTCTGACGGGTTGCGACTTGCTGTTGGTGTTGATGCAGAATTTGTATGGGCTGTTGTGGATGCGAGGTGTGAACAGTCTGTGTGTATGCAAGGGAGTTTGTGTCGTTAAAGTCATTTACATCCGTACGATCGTCATTCAGGTAGCTTGTTGTTTCGTACTTTGCTCTGTTCAAAGACAAGCTTGGGGACTGCGGCACCTCTGGTGTCCTTGGTTTGTTGTATGTTTGGTTGACAAACGTCTGACTGAACTTCTTCCCCTCGGCAGGTAACTGGGGAGTTGGCGAGCTTAAGGATATGTTGAAGGTAGGTTTGAACTGCGGCACCTGCTGCTGGATATCAAACTGCTGCTGCTGGAGAAGAATCCGGGCTGCCTGGGATGGTGATTGTTGGTGGCTCGGGAAGAGCGAGGAGCCGTTCGCTGGTGTTGTTGTTCCTGTGGTGGCCCTGCTTGATTCACCAGGTATTACCGGCAGCGCCACGGACGGCTGCTGATGGCTCGGCTGAGTGACAGACTTTTTGAGCGTTGTTGGCATCTGGTACGAGTTTGAGTGCTGTCTCTTCTGTTGTGTTGTTGCCTGGACCGTAGTTTGTTGCGGCTGTGGCTGCTGGAGCGTCTGAGGGCCCGGTGCTGTAGTGTGAGCACCCGCCGGAAGCACCCCGTTGACAGGGAGATTGCTGTTGTTGATGTGTTCAGGCATGGTGCGCCCACTGGGTGTGCTGGCTTTGGTACCGGGGGTGTCTTGTGTGTGTGTGTGTGGGGGGGGGGGAGAGATGTATGCTGTTTGTCAGCTGGCGGCGCTGCAGAGGGGGGAGAGCCGTGTGTTTGCGAGCTTGCAAGAGAGGGAGAGGGGTCAATCAAACAATACAGGCGAGGGTGCGGGCAGGTGGGTGTCACCGTGCTCGTTTAGCTAGCGGTATGGGAGTAGAGCAGTGCTGAGTGTCTAACGGGCAGCGCAGAGCGGAAGGCCAGGCTCTGAAATGAGTTGTGATCTATCCTGCTGTTGGGGCAAACTGTGTTGTCCTTAGAGACAGAGCGCTTAGGTCCACTCATTTTTTTAGTTTTGATGGAAGGTGATATTTATCACACCAGGGCTTTCCCTGGCGGGCGGGGGAGGCCCAGGCGCGTTCTTGCCGCGCGGCCTGGGGGGCAGGCGGGCAAATTTTTTGCCCGGGCTTAGATTACACATCAGTGGGGCTCGTGGTGGCTAGAAGAAGAGTATGGGGAGGAGATAACATATGCAAATTGGGCTGGGGTTCTATGTAAATTTTATTCATTAAATAGTCGTTACGGAGTGTGTGCCTCGCAGGCCTGCGACGTCGTGGTCCTCGAACTCATCCAATATCTCAATCACTGTCTTGAGCGACTCAAGAACGCTCGAGGTGGCGACGCGTAGCATCCGGTCGCTCACGGCCTCAAACTTGATCACCAGACTGCTGCCCTCCACCAAGTACCGGACCCTGATGTCGTCCGGCCTCATGATCGGGTCCGGCTGTAGCGTATTCCTGGCTATAATCGACTGACTTTTCGTCTCGAACGGGATCGTGATGTCTCTGCGCTGGGTTAGTATATGCCTTTCTAAGTTGTGTGTACCCACCAAACACATGCCTGATGCTGACGTGCTATACACCGGGCGTATCACAACCCTACCATTCCACCGCAATAAGCCACTTACAGTGTGTGGTCAAACGACATTTTCGTCTTCTTCGTCTGCTCCATCGGCGCTGGATCTCGCTACTGCCTGCTATACGCCTTCCGCAACTACTGCAATGGCTGCGCTCCTTTCATCATCCCTCTGCTCCTGTAAAGCAATGAGATCAACAGGGCGTCTGGCGCGAAAAGATTGAAAACACCCAAAGAGGCAATTACCTATTATTGGAACACGCTTTCTTGCACAATGCCGCGTTTTTGTGTCAAGTTTGTACACTGTGCTATCTCTTTGTAGTTTGTATGAGGGGGAGCAGAAAGAAAAAAAGAGGTGGAGGTGGAGGGGAGGAAAAGAGTGACTTTGGCCCGTATCTTCCACCCTCCCTCCTTTCTACTATATGTTCATGTCTATCCACTGAGACCTCCTAACCAGACTGAAAGCCCGTTGCCATTAAATTTTCTTCCTGACCCTAGTAGGCTCTGCTTGACCTTATCTGCTGCACATACACATACTGCTATTTCCACAGGGAGGATTATCTTGCGCCCCTACCCCCAACCCCGAGTACTTACTATAGTTTATCATACATTTTGCAGGCTAGAAATGTCCACGTTTGCTTTCCCAGCGTTGGCAAGACACAAATCGTTGAAGTATGGCGAGGACCCATTCCATGGTGCCCCATTAGCACACATCGCAAATGACATCACACACAAGGAGGAAGCACAACAGCGGAGAAAGAAGGAGGAAAAAGAGGAAGTGGAGGAAGATGACAACACGTACCACGGAGAGAGCTCTGTCTTCCAATTGTCAATCCCAAGATCCACATCACACATCACATCAATGTCAGAGTTGTCGAAAGCATCGTTGTCTCCCGATGGCGAGGATTGCCCTTCGTCTCATCTCTTGGAGAGAATCCGTAGGTTTGATATCAACGAGGACACTTCGCACATGCTTGAGTTCATTGATCCGACCTTTTGGTCCTTGGAGACGTATATCCAAACCTGTTCTCGTGTTTCGCTCGAATCCAAAAGTATGCTGCCCTTGATATACTTTGCCTCGTTGGTGATGCTGACAACAAAACCACAATCCCAAAGCCACGATACATACTATTATGAGAAAATGTGTTTTGTGAGACATCCTCTCAAGACATCGTTGGTGTTAAAAGAGGCTTTGGAAACCATCCAGAAGTGCATGCACGAGAATGAAGGTTGGACTGGCGTAGACGAGAACTTTCAACAGATCCAACAGGCACGTGTTTTAGAAGACCTTAGGTTGACGGTTGCAAGATTTATCTTTGTGCTTGACCAATTGGATAAGAACAGCGGCGATGTTGAATGTTATCAGTCGGCCAATTGGCCCAACTTGTCGAGTTTGGAAAAGCTTGTTAGATACTTTCCACTGTTTGACAACTTACTACCAGTCAGGAGTACTTCAGAGAGAGCAAAGGCCTGCTTGAATGCCTTTCTGCCTCAATTGGAAGGCTTGATGGGGCAATCTCATGACCCAGTTGAAATGGCTTATCTATATCAACCGCACAAATCTGACTATGAGCAAAAGAATTGGTGGATGGAAACACTTATCGAGAAAGTCGAGTCTTGGCAAAGAGTACACAAACTGTATCAAAGCTCACCAAGGAAACGTTCTTTCACCGTGATGAATGACGCCGTTGTTGCCGTAGCAGCAGCAGCAACTCTTGTAGGGCGTCCAAAGAAATTACGTCGCTCTTCCCTTGAAATCTCATAACACAGATGATGAGACACTCCAAATATTGCTTTTATTAAACTTGAATGCATAACATTAAAATTACTAAGTAGCTATTACAAGTTTTCCATACCGATGAGATTGATGCTGAAGCCCAGGTCCTCATCGTGTGCTGGTCTGAGTATAACCTGTTTACCCTTTGGGTTCTTGATTCTAATGGATATACCATCGATGCATGTGAGCGAGTTTTCCTCATTGTTGTCCTGGAACTCTACCACAAGGTCATCCTCTGGATCGATTGGTTTGTACTCCACAGCTGGGTTATAAATGTGCTTAGCCGCTGGGCCTGAGTAAGGCTCCATCATGATAGGCATCAAGTCCTGCGGTGACAAGTTATCAATACGCAGCATATGTAGCTGTTTCACGCTGATATGTGAATCTGGTGAAATATAGTAGTTTCTCTCTATATAGGGGACCGCAAATATGTTGAGGTAAGCGTGCTCGGTGGCATTTGTCAATAGTTGGGGTTCTTTAGCTGTAGGCTTGGTAGACACAGAAAGCTTGAAGTCAAGTGGTGTTTCGCTGAGACGGCCGGCTGCAATTTTGAATCTGTCAATGCCCAGGAGTTTCAGGTCTGGTTGCTCAGCAAACCATACAATTTTGGCATGCATAGCGAATGTGAACACGACCGAGAAGAGAAGGCTCTTAGATCCAACCGGCGTGCCATCTAAGTAGTGTGCACCTTCGGGTAAGAGTGCGGTGTACAGAGGCAATCTTGTGGATTTGGCAGATGGTTTGAGCAGTCTTTGGATAGCAATGACCTCATCAAGAATACCACAGGATATAGCTAGGGCATTTCCAGAGCCAAATGGGATGGCCAATAAGTTGATGTTTTGCGTGTTGCTCGCTGATGGATGGTAGGGTTGCAGATGGAGACCATTGATGAGCTCGTAGATAGAGGTATCACCGGAGAGCATGATGATTGTGTGGGACTTGGAGAGGTCCAAGTTACGGGCGAACTCCGTGATGTGGTCCTTGGATTCTGTCTTGATATATGTGTGCACAATGTTGAGCTTTTGGAAGAGCGGGAGCAGCACAGCGCCGTAGATGTCCCTGTTCTCTCTGCCCGTGCCCGACCCCACAGAGTCCACAACGACTATCGAGTCGACGCTGGTGAGATGCAGTGGAAGGCTCCCAGAGGACACGTCTGGTACCTGGACGTAGCCGTTCATTTCACTTCCGCTCTCATTCTCGAGCAGCGCGTAGTTCGCATGTGTTTTCGTGGCCGTGTTCGTGTACCTGATGGCGTAGTGCGTGCCGTTGATCGAGCAAAGCGGTACTGTGTGGGACTCCATGATGCACTTCCCCGGGTCAGACGGCTGTCGTGGTTAGGAACACGCTGAGTTTTGCCACGAGCTGTGTGGCGGCCTCTCTTCTTTATAACCGACCCAGGGCTGAAACTATGGGCTCGATGACTCCCGGATTTTCTAATCCTGGCGCTTCTGTACGGTGCGCGTTCCTCTGCACGCCTGGCAGCTAGCGACTTGGTTGCAACAGCCTCATAGGGGAACCTGGGAGAGCGAGGAGAACAGAACACCCCCATTCACTGCAACAGCTTCCTCAAAAGAACCTAATTGTAGAACGACCGGCGCAGGAGGGGAGCACACGAGAAGAAATGATACCAGCAGAGCATAGATATCTGGGTAGCTAGGGTCAAGGGGCGAGCGCGGTCACATGTTAAATAATTTATACATGTATGCAATTGCATCAATTTGGCTCGCAACCAACTTTGCAACTGTCAACAATCAATTGTTCAACAACAGAGTTTGGTCCTCAGACCTTTAAGTCATACACAGGCGTGTTCGCCACCAGAGTGTATGCATCTGGATGGGCTCTCAATAGCGGAAGTCCATGGCCTTTCCGATCCCGAGACGTTGATGCAAGCTCGAGAAGCAGTTACCCCTCTCTGTACCCACAATGATAGTAAAGCAACCTTTCTCTCACCGATCTGCGCTTTGCCTGGTAGTACAAGAAGAATATGGCATTTCGGATGCATGGGTCTACAGATTTGAAAGCGTTAATTTTGTGGTTTATATGCGTGTGACCTGTAGAGATCATACGCTCTTCTCCCTTTTGCTCTCCTGCTGCTGCTTGAACTTTATGAACGCACAGTCATCCATCTCAGCTTGGTCTGGGCCTTCATCCGAGTCCGACAGCTCAAATACACCTGTCTCTCTGCCAGGTTTGCCGGCCCCCTCGCCAGCCCATCTGCCACTCCCCGCGCTAATAGCATCCATGAATGCAGCTGGGATAGCGTTATTAGGCGGTTCGTTCAGCTGCGCCTTGATATGCGTCTTGGGAAGCGCCTTCCCAAACATCTTCTCAGTAGACCCCTTCTTGATCTTCTTCAGATACTCGTCAGTCCTCTTCCGCTGCTCTTTCCTCGTCTTCAGCACCTCGTCTGCAACCGAAAGGTCCACCTTTCGCTTCTTTGCAACATCACTGAGGGCAGCTGCAGTGGCACTGATATGCTTCTTTTGGTCAGCGTCCCGAATAGACAAAATACCTTTGGATGCACCTCGAGAACTTGGATCAAACCCTAACTCCGTGATACCCTTGGCACCATACGCATATCTCAACAATGCCCTGCGATCTTCAACAGAAATATTCTTGTCCAGACCGTTATCAGCGTTCACAGAATTGTACTTTTTCAAGTTTTTGGCACCCTCCATGCTCTTGCGTAGCTGCTCTTGCAATTGAACATCATTTGCACGAATCTGACGCTTCTGCTCACTAAAGCTCCTTTTCTTGAGATCACTAACACCATCTATATCACTGTTGAAGAATGCACGGTGTTTCTTCACATCGCTAAAGTGTTTTCGTGCAGAGGTCACTCGATCATTAGCTGGCGCAGATGTATTCGTCACAATGCTTGAATTTGCCCAACCGCCACGATTGTCAGGGTTTCCCAACAAGAAATCTTGCTGTAATCCATTCCTCGTAGGAGCGACCTGTCTGACACTGGTTTGGAATTCCATTCTCTTTCCAGCTGTTCTTCGTACTCGCAATTCCTGGTGATAGGAACAGCACTGTTCCAGGGCTCTGTTGATAGGTTCAGAGCATATTGTACCATCTTTCCTCAATGACGGACAGTTACCAAAGTCTTTAGATCGGCCAATCTCAAGAATAGAATCACCAGCATGCTTGATGGTCAAAGAGAAGGTCTTGAACCCCATGTTGCTACCTCCAGCAGATGCCTCAAACCTCACATAGATATCTGGATTCAATATTGCAATAACATCTCCTGTCCTAAGCTTGTTATACTTCTCCACAGCACTACCAAACATAGTCACCTGGATATTGTACTTGAAATCTGTCATTGTGAATACAACATATCTGCTTCTCCCATCAGCAGTTGCTCGCGGCACGGACTTCTTACTTAGGATGCCAACAACAACCCAGTTTGGATAGCGAGGCTCTTGAAAATCAGGTGGGCATACCTTTGCCATCAGCTTCGGAAGTCTCATCACTTTCTTATCATGCAAGAATTCCTTAAGCTTCTCCGAATGGACATATCGACGGGATATATATTGTCCAGAGTAATACTCTTGCTCATCTACAACAGTAGGTTGAATCTCCAGTGTAGAATCAAACGTATACACTCGAAATTGGGCCATTTGCCGTGCAATAGACCTCTCATATTCCAACTCCTTTTTAGAGTCCTCAAGATGTTGTAGAAAGTATGAGGGTGTAGATGTAATGGATGATGATGATGATGATGATGATGATGATGATGATGATGATGATGATGATGATGATAGTGATGCCGAAGGTGGCATAACGTGTTCGCTGTCTTCACTTTTGGCATATTCTAGACATTGATTAAGGCTTTTTGGTTTCACATGAACAATAGTCGTATGGTGCTTGCCGTTCTTCGGAGATGGAGTTCGGTTAACTTGCTGTTGAGGTAAGGGCTTGATTTTGATCATCTTCTGCCGTTGATGTTGTTGAAGAGCTGCTTGTTTTTTCCTCAGCGCTTCCATTCTGTCCTTCATCTCTTTCATCTCCTTTTCAACCTCATCGACTAGATTCATAGTCAGTTATTCGCTTTATAGAAAAGTACTTTTGAGAGGAAAGTAAGACTTACGTTCTTTTGTTGATGCCCCCTCCACTGGAAGTTCTGGTTCCGGTCTATCATCGTCTGATACAACACCAAACAAACTGAGACCTTCATCTTTTTCAACCTCCCTAGGATCGGTTTTCATAATATTTGGTAAACCAACCAAGTTCTTTGTAATTTTATAACTTCTAATGAATAGTATTAATAGTATAAATAGTATAAATTTTGATATATTTGATCATAATTATGTCAAAGCTACCTGTCCAAACGCGAAACTCGTAGCGCGTAGTGTTCGAGACTTTCCAGATACACTAACTCATGCCAATTACGACTCGCACTTAAAAAAGATAAATATAAAATACAAAATGCATTAATTAGGATTAATTACAATAACGGTGAAAAGAAATCATTCATCTGCTTTGGCCTTTTTTTCTTGTGGACCATCTATTTCTTCAGTGTGTCTCTTGACACCAGTAGAAGTCTCAGTCGATTCAGAAGCAGCTGTAGTAACTGGTCTAGGACTCTCGCTTTGAGTGACTAGATGAACAGGCTTGTCTGGAAGAGCAGAAGGCACCAGAGGTACTGTAGGAATAACTGATTTAGCAGAAACATCTGTGGTATTACTGGTAGTTAAAGTCTTCAGGTCATTGACTTGCTTCGTGAGTTTGTCTATCTTACCTTGTAATAGCTTCGTTCTCATCGCAGCCTCCTTCAATGTTGCTTGTCTGGCCTCCTCGTAAGACTTCACTCTGACTTCAGCAAGCTCCTTATTTTTGGTCTCGTCAAACTGCTTCCTCATTGCGGCAATTTTACCTTCATACTCAGTGGTAAGCTTACTACTATCGTAGCCACCATTCTTACTCTGAATCGCATCAGCAAACTTCTTCTCATACTCAATCTTCAACTTCTCAATATTCTTGGCATGTTCCTCCTCAAGTGCTTTCGTTCTATCTTTTGCAATACGCTCAAGCTTTTCTTGAGAAGGAGCGCGGATACTAGTCTTAAAGGCCTCTTTTGCAGCATGAAGAGATTCTTTCAACTGGACATCAAACTCAGCACGGAGCGCTTTCTTTTGTTCTTCCAAAGCAGCAGAAACATCCTCAACAGGAGTAACAGTATTCTGCTTGTTCATATCATTAGATTGGGCATTCTTAATATCTGCCTTAGCAGACGCAAGTTCACCGGCTGTCTTCTCAAGCTGGTTCTTTAGCTCAGTAATGACTGATTGATCATTTGTATTCGTAGGTGTAGCAGAATCAGTCAACTCTTTAGCTGCTTCCAGGTCCGTAGTCAACTTAGCAACTTGAGTTTCTAGGTTGGTAATTTTCTGTTCAAGAGTAATCCTCAGAGACCGGAGTTCAATAACCTCGGATTCAGTTTGTTTTGTCTGTTCAAGTTGTTCAACCTTTTCCTTTAGCTGTTGACGGGTAGAGTCAAGCTCTTTCTGCAAAGCATCTAAGGATGGAGAACTTTCATAAGGCGTCTTCTTCTGCGAGGCTTTTTCAGCGTTGCTTTCAAGTTCAGAAATCTTAGTCTTCAAAGTTTCTACCTCTGATTGCAAAGTCTCAGAGTGGGATTTCGCTTCATCCGCAGTCTTTGTTATGAGTTGCTTCTCTTTATTAGACTCCTCCAAACGGGCCAAGAGTGTCTTGTAATTGGCACTGCTCTTTTTAAGCTTATCCTGTGCTTCATCTTTTAAGCGTTGATACGTGTGCGATGATTCTTCCAATTTTTTGGTCAATTCAGAGATTTTCTCTTGGAGCTTTTTATGCTCATCTGGGTCAATACGATCGAACTTTTTGAGAATATCCTGAGATCTTTGTTTCCAGCGGTCTTTCTCTTCCAAACTTAATTTGAGCTCCTGACTTCTATGCGTAATCTCAGCCTTCAATTGCACCAGATCTTTCTCCAATGGCTGCACTTTAGACTGACTGAGAGATAATTGCTGCTCAAGGACCTTTGCTTTAGCAACACTCATCTTCAACTCGTTACGTAAAGTAACATTGCTTTCACGAAGCAAATTCAATTGTTCGAGGTCGCTCTGCAGAGTTTTATATTCTTCTGTAATACGATCAATATCAGAGTCACGAGACTGAGATTTTAACAACTCAGCACGAGTCTTGTCTAATTCAGCAGTGATCATTGAAAGTTTCTGACGAGAAGTGGTCAAGTCACGAGTAGCAACCTCCAGTCTAGTATCAGAGATCTCTTTCTCACGACGGAGTAGTGTAATCAACTCTCTTAGGTCATCTGAAGCACCTTGAAGGTTAGAATCAACAGTAAGATTATCAGTAGATCCCTTGGTCAATGCTTCAATTTGGTTGTACAAAATGTGGTTCTGAGAGGTCAAATCGTTAACCCTTGCAGTAGTAATGCGCAACTCTTCTTCTAGTTGTACTCTTTGTGTATCCCAGCTCTCCTGTGACTTTATGAGGGTATCCTTAGCCTGATCGGTTTCCATAGATAATTCATGAATTCTTTCCTTTACAGCATTAGCCTCTTCTCTTAAAGAAGCATATGCCTTTGAAGCCTCTGCATGCTTCTGGAGTTCTTTTTCATAATTCTGTTGTGCCTCAGAAGCAACAGAAACTTGTTGTTGGAAAGAACTTTCAATCAAAGCCACCTTCGCATCATAATCAGCTTTAAGGCGACTACTCTCTTCGGCTTGAGTGCGTAGAGATGCAGTTTCATTTTGAGCATCCAGGAGTTCCTTCTTTGAAGAAAGTTTTTGCTCATCAAGTTCATTATTCAAAGACTCCAATTGCTGACTCAAAATATCAACCTTATCAGCTAAAGTTTTCTTTTCAGACTCTAATGTTTCAATAGTTTTGCAAGCGCTGACCTTATAAGTTTCAGAGGAATCTGTTAAACATTGAAGGGTTTCTTCAGCAGCACTAGCAATGGTCTTGAAGTGGGAAACACTCTTATTGGCATCCTCCAGTTCAGCTCTGGCATCATCCAACTCAGACTTCAACTTGAGAGCTTCAGAGACCAATGCTGAATCCGTGTTGTTGGATTGAGCAATATCCTGGTAGCTTTGAAGGCGAGACTCGGTAGATAGAAGTTTTGTAGTTAAGGTCTGGACTCTTAGTTCCAGACTATCAACTGAACTCTTCTTGGAGATAAGTTCTTCTCTTGCAGTGCTCAACTCGGTCCTCAATGTATCGATTCTCTCTTGATAAGCGCTCACATCAGCCTCTTTACGGGCAAGGACATCCTTTAATTCAACACTTGTCTTATCCAATCTAGACCTAACGTCAGTGAGCTCTTTCTCAAGTGATTCTGTGTGTTCGGTCCAACGTTTCTGAGCCTCACAGTTACGTGCCTCCCGCTCCTTGTCAACGAACTGTAAACTCATCAAAAGAGTGTTCAACTTATTTTTCTCTTCAGTTAACGATGTGTTCTCTTTATTAAGTCTATCCTCAATAGACTTCCAAATCTGTTTCTCATGCTTCAAGTTAATGGATTCAGAACGTAAGCTTTCCGCCATAGATTTGGCTTCAGTTAATTTCTCAGTTGCTTCATGAGCCTTAATTTCCTGCTTGGCGAGATTTGTTTGCAAGACCTGGCTATTCTTGCGCAGTTCTTCAATCTCAGATTTGGTGTATCTCAGATTATCTAGGACCGAACTGTATCTTTCTGCCGTTAATTCGCCGGAAGACTTTTCCCTGGCCAAATCCAACGCCAATTCCGATCTTTCAGTTGTAAGTGAGTTGATCTGTTTGTTCAACATGTTGATGGTAGTGTCCGATTCAACTCTGAGTTTTTCAAGCTGGTCGTGAATAATGGCAACCTCTTTCTGAGATTCTTCGTACTTTTGAGACAATGAAGAAATTCTATCATTATTGTCACCATTTCCTGAAAGGTCACTTGAGAGAATGCTATTTTCACTCTTACCGGATAGTAACGATCTAAACATGTCACGCTCTCTGGTAACAGCATTCAACTTTGTATCGGCGCTCTTCAACTCATCTTGTAATGTAATGATAGCCTCCTTTGCTTCAGATATGGCAGTGCTTTCCAGATTCTCTAGTCTAGACTTAGAAACTTGTTCTTGATGCTCAGCTTTAGCACCCAGCTCTCTAACAATACGAAGGAGATCTTCGTTCTTCTTCTGCAAGTCAATAATATTTTGGAAAGTTACAAGTCTGTCGGAGATGAGTCTGTCAGTATCAGAGTCATTGAGGACAACATCACCATTTGCAATTCTTTCAATAGCCTTTTTCTCAGCAGGTGTGAGTGGACCACCGTTGTCATTACGAACAGTAACCTGAACAAGAAGCTGTTGAACCTGACGAGCTAAATCTGCTCTTTGTTTTCGCAAAGCTGTGATTTCAACTTGACTCTCCTGGAGCTTACCTGTGATCTCATTTTGAGATTTCTGTAATAACTCCTTCTCTTTTGTAGCGTTCTCAAGAATTATGGATAGTTCAGTCAATTCCTTCTCTAACATATTGGCTCTCTCTTTTGTAGCGCTGATGATTGGTGCTTTCTGCTCTAATTCATTGACAAATGCATCCATCTGTTGTTGCATACGCTCCTTGGCACGACGTTCTTGCGTCATTTGCCTCTTTATCAAAGTGAAATCAGCGTAAAGTTGACTGAGGGACAGACCCGAGTGTTTAGCTGCAGTAGCCTTTGCTGATGGGGACAATGGAAGGAAACCCGAAACGGTTGTATTTGGATCAATTGGAGGTGCCTGAGAAAATTCTTCAATGGTCTCTTCGAGACGCTTGACTTTGACCTCACTGTTTTCTAACTGTTCTTTGTATTTGTCAATTGTGGCCTGAAGAGTTGCAGATTCTGTAGCGACACCGGCTCTGGAAACATTAAGTCTGTCTTCAAGGTGCTGTATTTTCGATTTAGAATCATCAACAGATTTCTGGAGTAGAGTGACAAGTCTTTCTTTCACTGAGATCTCTTTCAGGTATTCTCCTTCCTCAGTAGACTTCTCGTCCTTCAAAGTCTTAATCTGAATCAAAGCATTGTCAAGCTTTCTAGATACCTCGTCTAGTCTTACAGACTGATGCTCTGATCTCTGATGGGCGGTGCTCAAATCAGAGGACTTCTGCTCAAGTTGAAGTTGAAGATTGGATAACTCAGTAGATCGTTCTTTTCTGTATTCTGAGAATTCATGCGCTGTTTTCTCCAATTCACTAGTAGTCCACTCATGGTTTTTGTTAATCAACTCTAATTGTGTTTCAAGGGACTGGATCTTCATGTTTGCATGTACGAGATTTGAGTCAGAGTTTTGTGTCGAAGATTCAAGCTCAATAACCGTTCTCCTTAGCTTACTGTTGGACTCTTGAAGACCAGTGTATTCAGACCTAAGTGATTCAACTTCCTTGTTTTTCTTCGAGACAATCTCCATAAGATGCCTATTTTCAGCGGTGATTTCATCAATTTTGGATTGTGATGCATTTGTTGCAGAGTGTGATGTTGTATAAACACGTTCCAACTCATCAGTCTTTTGTTGTAACTGTGTCTTGTCCTGTTGAAGCACATTGTTTTGTTCCACCAACTGTACAATATTTTTCTCCAAGTTTGCAAGCTTTTTCTTCAAAAGGCCCTCCCTTTTATCATTGACACGTGATATATTCTCCAGTTTGACTTCGAGTGTCATCTTCTCCGATTTTATTTCAGTTAACTCAGCTATTGTGTCTTGAATCTTCCGAAGCAGGGTCGTGTCAGTTGTTTGGAGTGCGGATTGGTCCATATTGAGATACGAGGACACCAAATCAACATCAGCACTGGAGGTCGCAGATGATCCATGATAATTGTCGTTAATTGCCTGTTGTGGCATTGAAGCTTGACTGTCAAGAGTCTCATTGGTCAAGTTTGAGGTTCCAACGGCCTGGGATTGTGGCTCAATACCAGCTGAGGTTAAAACTTGATTAAAATCAACCATATCGCTTTCATCAGGTATTATCTCTGCCTGTGGTAAATGAGGCTCACCTTGTTTAGGCGGCGACGACATTAATGTTGTGATATATCAGCGCTAGTGTTTGTTTACTTGTAGTGCTGATCAAAGCCAATAACAAATAGATGAGGGGTCAGCGAACAACTCCCAGCCAAGAGTAGAACCAATAATTGCAATTGAAACAATTTTGAGGTATCCAGCTAGCAAAGTAGACAGGAAACGAAGTAGTGACTCTTAATGCTCTCTAGTTCTGATGCTTTAAGACCAAGTGGGCGGGTACCGTACCTCCCCGGATGCATTTGTTTTGCGAACCAGCATTTGATCGAAGGCCCTCTCCGCGAAACCCACAGACCAATTCTTGTAGCCCTAATCTATTTGCCATGTGATCAGCATTAGGTTTACCGCGATCTTTAAATGTGACAGTGTAATGATACATCTGGACACCGAATCATAAATGTGGCGCGCACCAGTCTTCAGCGAGACACAGCGCGACTCAGTCAAGCTAGGGCCAGAAGTTCGTGAAGCCCATCTGAGAAATTACTGGTAAGGGCAACAGTGCACACTTTGGTAGCGCCGGAGACTCGTGGAAAAACAAAAGTGAAAAAGAGTACCACACACTCTTTCCAAGTACTACTCTCACTGAAGAACTAGCGATAATTTCATTAAGATGCAGATGTAAGTTGGGAGAACAAACTCAACAGAACAAAGAGACATAAGGAGAGAGAATCACTAGAGAATTTCAGTTGCAACGTTGTCATTCAAAATCAACATCTTAATCGTTCAGTCTTGTCCCTCATCAACACCAAATTATTCAACCTTAAGGGTATTCGAAGACGTAAACCAACCACTATGACCACGGGCTTGTTCAGCTGTCTGACTTAAGATGCTATGACAATATTATTGAACCAAAGCATAGACCTTTTGTTTTAATACAGCAGACTGGGTAATGACTTTGGCATCCAATAATCAACATTCGGGTGGACCTACACTGACAAACACCCTTTCACTCTTCTGGATTCTCTCCCGCTGTTTAATTCACAGATGGTCAAATACTAACATCTAATATAGTTTCGTTAAGACCTTGACCGGTAAGACCATTACCTTGGAGGTTGAGTCCTCTGACACTATTGACAACGTCAAGTCCAAGATCCAGGACAAGGAGGGTATCCCACCTGACCAGCAGAGACTTATCTTCGCTGGTAAGCAGTTGGAGGACGGTAGAACCTTGTCTGACTACAACATCCAGAAGGAGTCCACTTTGCATTTGGTTCTCAGATTGAGAGGTGGTATCATTGAGCCATCCCTTAAGGCCTTGGCTTCCAAGTTCAACTGTGAGAAGGCTATTTGCAGAAAGTGTTACGCTAGATTGCCACCAAGAGCTACCAACTGTCGTAAGAGAAAGTGTGGTCACACCAACCAGTTGAGACCAAAGAAGAAACTCAAATGATCTGTTTCGCCCCCTCATCTGCTTTATTTCTTGTTGCTGCGCTTTGGAATCTTATTTAGTTTTCCAGTGGTTTTGGCTGAGTTAATAATATGACCATATGTACATCCAATCGTTAATTGTAGATTATTTTTGTACAGTTCAGATTCTACAGAATGATATGAAATCAAATTACTGTATTTTGTCGTTTCTTCTAATCATAACAATCCATCCTGTGGTTGTTGTATTCATTCCCTTGGGGTAAGGGCCATTTCATTAAACTCTACCGTACAGAACTCCTGCAAGATGTGTCTAAGTTGACTTCTCCTGATTGGTTTGGACAAGAATCCATTCATACCAGCGTCAATGCACTCTTTCACGTTACTTTCGTCAGCGAAAGCAGTTAGTGCCACAATTGGGCCTTTGTAGTCCAACTCATGTATAATTGTTCTTGTAGCCATTAGACCATCGACCTTTGGCATTTGAACATCCATAAAGATGACATCGTATTTTTCTCCAGCAGAGATCTTTTTCTTCACCAAATCAATTGCCTCTTCACCATCAACCGCAAGCTCAATATCATTAAATCCTTCAAGAATTAA
The DNA here is from genome assembly GCA_030572335.1 of Petasospora nakhonratchasimensis. NCBI lineage: Eukaryota > Fungi > Ascomycota > Saccharomycetes > Phaffomycetales > Wickerhamomycetaceae > Petasospora > Petasospora nakhonratchasimensis. The sequence goes on from JAJLZS010000007.1 coordinate 213,785, forward strand.
CATTCTTTTGATGACCTCTTGATTCACATTATTGTCTTCGGCAACCAAGATACTGAGATTCTTCATGCTTTGAGGGATGCTTTTTGGAGATGCTATTGAGTGCAGTGATGCACTTGATGTTTTTGCAGTTCCAGTAGAAGTGAGATAAGCTTCACTAAAGTATCCCTGCCTCTCTGGAGATGTCGTAAAGGAACCATTGTGAAGATCCTGTTCTCGGATTGTGTCTTCATGTGGATCCAAGATCTTGACTTTTCTGTTTTTCTTACTGTGAATATTGAACTCATCTTCATACATTTGTGAGTCTCGTTGGTCCATGATCAACTCTCCTGTTTGCGCGAGTGGGACCTTGAATGTGAATTTAGATCCTACACCAACTGTGGATTCCAGTTCCATAACACCCTTCATCATGCATGCAAGCTGACGGCAAATGGAGAGACCCAGTCCTGTACCACCGTACTGTCTTGATAAGGTTTGATCACCCTGAACAAACGGCTCAAAGACGGCATCCTGTAACTTTGGATCAATACCCGGGCCTGTATCTTCAACAACAAACTCGAACACCCATGTTTTGCGATCAGAAATTCCCTTTGTTTTTGGATTCTCCAGATTTTCACCTTCGTTCGATACCTTGAATTGGCTCTTGAAGAGAGCATCATCGTACGATGAAGTAGAAACAGTGGCAATACTCTTAACATCATTCATATCATCATCCAAACTGGTTCTTTGAGATTCTTCGGTTTCTTCTGATGTTGAAGAGCCATACTGCTTGATCTGTTTTTGTGGTAAGTCTGGAGCTGGTGCTGTTCCAGGTTTCACAAATATCTTCTGGTAGTTTGTGTTACTACTCCTTTCTTCGTCATATTCACCAATGTTTCGTGCTGTAACAGTGACTTTACCATCTACAGGAGTAAACTTCAAAGAGTTACTGACAAGGTTCATAACAATCTGAATGATTCTGTTCGAGTCACCGTAGAGTACCATTTTCCTTATGATGTTTGGAGCCACAGTAATTGAGAGGTTCACATGTTGATCCTTGGCAAGTTTACCAAAGATGGACTTGATTTGCAGAGCAACTTCCATGATAGAAAAATCTGCGTTTTCCAATTTGGATCTCTTGAGAGAATTCTTGGAGAAAGTCAAGAGTTCGGTCAAGATGTGCAGCAATAGCTCACCTGATCTGAAGATGAGCTTTAAACTTTGTTGAATCTTTGTAGCATCCGTTTCAGCCATAGCAATAGCTGTCATACCAAGGATACCATTGAGAGGAGTTCTCAACTCATGAGAGATGTTTGCGATGAAGACGGTCTTAGCCTCATTAGCAGCTTCTGCTTGGATTTTGGCAGCTTCCAACTGTTTCGTTCTGGCTTTGACACGGTCTTCAAGATGTGTATATTGTCTGTCCAACTCGTCTGTCATCGCATTAAAAGTCTCAGTAAGTTTGCTCAACTCGTCGTAGAAGAAACGTTTGTACGTCGGCACATGTACACTTTGGAGGTATGATGGGTGTGGGCCGGTACTTGCGATGCCCGAAGATACTGAGCCCGCTTCGCTTGTTAATCCATCGATTGGAGAAGACGAAGGAGTTGCTGGTGGGTATTGGTAGTTGTCATTCCCAGTGGATTGCATACTTGGACGTGAGCTGTCAGTTTTTTCATTGGTTTTGTTGTCTTTGTTCTTACGACCATGCGAGGGTGCTTGTAGTCCTCGTCCAGTAGTGATACGCTCGGTAGCCTTCTGCAATTCTAAGATAGGTTGTACTGCCCAATGTGCCAATGGGAATGTCACGATGGCCATGAAGACAGCGATGGCAAAGCAAACACTAATGATAATTTTAGTGAATTGATTTGAAGGTTCCATGAACGTTGCTCTTTTTTGTTCGATGACCGCAGCCCAATTAGCCATATTAAAATCAACTGGACAATAACCTGCAGCTATTACTGAGCCATCTTCTGCTCTGGCGTGGGTATCACTTCCGGTGTCGCGATCTTTGAGGACTTGCTTTGCAATTTCGTTATCACCGACGAGGTATGCTTCCGGGTATACTGATTCAACTCCCGGGAAAGCATAGTGATATGTTGAGTTTTCTGTTATTGTTTTATTTGTGGAGTCTGCAGCTAGGATGACGACTGTTGAATCTTGTAAGGCGGTGCTGTTGTCTTTTAGTACCACTGCGAGTGATTCTGCGGTCATGACTGAGGTAATGTAGCCGACCAAGTCGGATGAGTCAAAAAGAATCGATGCTTGTGAAAAGACAGGTATTGTCATTGACATGACGAACGTGTCTGAGTCGTTCCTTATTGGGCCTGTGATGAACCCGACAGTGTCGACTGTAGCAGGGATTGTGGAGTTTGCGAGCTCGAGGGAGAAGAGCTTGTCTTCGACATCCTCTGGCACATATATATTTGACCAGTTTGCTGCTGATTCAATGACCGGCGTGAACTTTGTGTCGTAGACTCTTACTGAGGAGAATGTGATTGTGGACTGCAAGTACTGCTCGATGTTAATTTCCGAGCTAGCCCAGTTTGAGTCCGATGTGTTACCAGCACGGTACGACACTAGAGAGTTTTGGATGGTGTCCTTAGCAGACAGCCAGTACGCCTGGTAGTAGAGGAAGTTCAAGTTCTGTTCGATTTGCGACGCCTTCAGCTGGGCAATGACCTTGAGCCTGTCGGACCGCATATTTCTGTAGTTTGTCGAGAAGTAGACACCAGTGACGATGGCGAGCACCATGACGGAGAACATGGCGACGAAGATGACGAGCACAATGAGTTGCTGCCGTATGCCGATCTTGAAGAACTGTCGGTTGAGGTTAATGCCAGGTCGTTTCCCAAACATCTTGGGTGTATGTGTGGTGTATGTACAGGAGATATCCAGTGTGTTTGGGGCCAATTAACCAAACTTCTGGCAGTTGTGAGGCCTCAATCTGTGTTAGGTGATACCCAGGGCGGGACGGGGAGAATTGTCTGGGAGGGGAGAGTGTGGGTTTGTGTGTGTGGAGGACCCTCTGCTGTGCTTATTCTCGTAACCGCCCAGCTCAGTACTCTGATTACGATGCTATAGCGCTCTGTTGTTTTGGTTTAATATCGAGATTTGCGATGTTTTTTTTTTTCTCTTTCCTTCCCTTTCCATACTATGCTCTGCTTTATTTTATTTCTTGGGGGGTTTCAGCACTTTCTTTTTCTGCGCGGGGGCGTCAAGCCAACTAGCAAAGAGCGCATACACAGGCCGGAATAATAGTAATGGCTGCGCAATAGCAGCTACGATCCGCACTCGCTCGCTATGTGCTGGGCCCAGCAAACCCAGCAAACTCAGTACGGCACAGCCAAGTGTATATATAGATACGCAGCGGCGTATGCTGGGCGCGGGTGTACTTGGTCTGAGAAGACTGGCTGCCCTCCTCCTGTGGGAGGCGCTCCGGGCCATTGGCTGTGCTTGGCCTACTGGCCCTGCTGAGTTTGCTGGGCCCAGCTTATGCCTTGCGCAAGATGACATCTAGTGACCTGGGCGCTCGCATGTTTAACAATGCGCTGCATTTAGCACCAGCGTTTCCCAATGGGGCAATCGGCGACAATCCTGCTCCAGCTTGACGTTTTGCGATAACACTGTTATCGCGCAGTGGCTAATCTCTTGTGAGTACCCCGCCAGGGCACAATGTCCCCAAAAAGAGTCTGAACTCTTCTTCTTCTTTCCACGAGATGACCAGCCAGAGAAAACACACACGTCATAGAATATACAGCACACAGCAAGAAGGCCCTCGCCAGAGCCCCGCCCCCGTGACCGCGTGAAGCACCTCCTCAGATATACCTATACACAGATAAACAGGACTGGCCCGCGCACACCCAATACCTTGCTGGGTTTGACACATACGCGCCACAACCACCCTCCTAAACACCTCGTGGCCCCAGGCCCACCTAGTCGAACTACAGCCTAGTGAGCATACGCCAGGAGCTCACACCCACCCTCCGTTCACACAACAAGGAAATACCAGCTCTCTGTATCGCCGCAGCACTTCACGCCCAACGTGATCTCGCCTCCCCCTGATCTTATGTCTGCGATCCACGCACAAGAGCAACAGCAACAACAGGATAGCGAGAGCACAAGGGAGGCATCGCCAGAGTCTTCCAACAGACTCTTAGCGTCCCACCACTCAGTATTCGAGGCCCTCCAGGAGAGAAGCTCAACAAACGGCCCTGCTGTCCCATCCCACTATCCCGCTACCATCTCATCTCCGTCTCTTCTCAACTTGGAGTTCTCCGTCAACTCATGGCAGTCCATCACTGATAGCTTCCTGGCCCCAAGGCCAACAAGCTCAGTCTTGTCGTCATCAGACACAGAGGAGGACGATTTCCCACACGGCTCTTATGGCCAAGTCTCAGCACTGGGTGCAACTTCCCTCGCTGCCACGCACTCTCCCAAAGACTGCACAAGAGATGACGAGGAAAAGACCATCGAGATTAACTTGAATGAAGGTATCAGAACCCGCAAATTCTTTGGACTTGATACAGAGTGCTCAAGTTTTGTCATGCCCGAGATGATGGATTCGTGTTCCAGACCAGAGCTCGGTACAGCCTCCAAGATTTTGATTATTGGACACAAGAAGTACAACTTTTACAAGCAGTTAGACACTCATTTGCGTAACAAGTTCACTTTGAACATCAAAGACCCACACAAAATTGTCATCATAATATTTGATGGGCTTATCAAGATCGGAAACATCTTGAACTTCATCAAGGGACACTTGGAACACCTCAAGGAGAAACTTTTCATCCCAATCTTTAGGAATCTTAACTCAAAGATTGTTGACAAGATCTTGAAAATCTACAATATTGAGTTACTCTGTCCACCAGTGAGCTTGGATAATGAATTTCAGCTTCAAAATATGCTTGATTTTCTCAGGGAGGATTTTCTATTGCAATCTACCCCTACTTACTCAGAACAACTAAAACCACAACCATTGACAGCGCTTCCATCAGTTGACATCACTCCCGAGGACTTGCAGCTCATAAGGTTGAATTCGGAATCTATGTCAGACTCAATAGGAGCAAATGATGATGACAACAACATAATGAGATTGCATCGCCGTTCATCTGCAAAGAGCATCCTTATTACTCATCAGATTGAACGTCTTCGTCACTCCAAGAAGTTGAAAAGCAGAAAGAAATGTAGGTACAAAATCTGGACACCTCTGGGTATTAGTCTAGTCTTTGGGATTGGGATTGGTGTTACGATCGCGTTGTCGCTTACATATTGGAAGTCGTACCGTAAGCCTATCCCAGCTGTAAAGGAGACTTCTCCTTACAAGATTGCAAAGTCAGCTGTAAAGAAGGCATTTGTTACCCAGTTTTCAAGTGCTACTTCACACGTCAAGGAAATATCAAAGATGGTGTTCCAAGGTACCAGATCTTACGTTCGCTCAGTTTCAAAGCTTTGCTCTGAGTTCTTCTTTAAGACTGAGCTAGCTTCTGGTTCTCAGGGAGGAAAAAACTTCAACCCATGGTGGGTGATTAACATATAGGGGAATTCCATTCTGTCCTTTTTTCTTTTTTGCTTCCTTTCTTTTTAATTTATATATTGGTTATGTTCACTATGGTTTAAATATTTGGTACAAAGGTTTTTGTTACTTTCTTGGTTATTATTGTTATGGTACCCTGATCTCGGCTTGAATTATTTTTCTACTTTTAATATAAGAAAATAATGAAACAAAAATCGTAATATCATATTTCATTTAACATGAATATTAAAGGCTATTTTACTTTTTTGAGTTTGGATTGCCACACAAGTAGCCAAATCTCCATGGAACATCCATCTTCTCCAAACCAACCTCAATGAAGTTAAGTTTGTCCTTCACACCACACAATGCGTTTTCCAATGCTTCAATGCTATCAACTCTGGTACTTACAGTCTTATTTTCGGCATCTCCAAATGTTTTGAACAACTCACACCATTTCCAGTTTGGTTGGATGTCATTGTATGGTCTAGTTGGACCAAGAACAACTCTTTCAACGCTATATCCCTTATTGTTTAGTAGCAAGATAGTTGGCTGGACTTCATATTTATTAAAGGAAGACAACTCCTGAATTGTCATCTGCGATGAGCCATCTCCCTCAACGAGAAAAACACGTCTCTTGGTATTTGAATCCTTCACCGCAAGCGAGACACCGAGTGTAGCTGGAAGGGCATAGCCAATAGACCCATAGTAATTCTGGGAAACAAATGTAACTCCTCGTGGAAGTTTGATGTCTGGTACTGAAAACAAAAAGGAGCACATTTCAGAAACAAGCACATCTCCTTCCTTTAGATGGTTTTCAATGACATTTGCAAGTGACTTTTGAGTGACAGGTAGGTTCTTGTCTAAGATTTGTGGTGTGACAGTCTTGTTAGAAATCTCAAGGGTCTGATCATAGGTAAGTCTAGCTGGGTCAAGCTTGACCATCATCATGTCAAAGACAGCCTCACCGTCAATATTCTTGTGGAGCTCACCATCAAGACGAACATAGTCCTTGCCAACTTGAATGACCTCTTTGACATTGTCATCTGGTTTCCAGTAGCCGAAGTTGTTCAACTCATTAAGGCTAACACCAAAGTGGATAGCCAGGTCAAACTTGCTAAGAATATCCAGTGAGCCTTCACAAGAGAGCACACCAGCAACAACACCATGATACTTCTCATTATTTTCATTCAAGATAGACTTACCGAGCAGTGCCTCAAAGTTGTGCAGTTTATTATCTTCAACAAACTTTTGTAATTCAGTACGACGAGTCTTGAACCATTGATCAGCGATTACGGCAAATTCTTTCTGATAGAGTTTATCCAGGATCTTATCTGCTAGTGATTTAACAAGTTTTATATCACCATAATATATGTTGAAGTCTAGTCTTTTGTTTTTTTCCACATTGATGGTCATGTCAGACATGTCAACCGGGAGGAATATGTAACCTGGTCTAGACTGCTTCATTACTGTTTCTATTGCATTATCAATCTGATGTTGAATTTTGTCCATGTTGGTGTTCTCAATTTTTTCAACAACACAACTGAATGGTTCCACAAGCTTTTCATATACATCATGTGGCTGTTTAACATCCCAAGTATTCTTGTTTGGAATCAAGTGGTGACATCCCAAGTCGTTCATTCTTTTGGAATGGGTGGATGATGTACCAACAATGTGAAGAACCCCAGCGCCCTCGACAAAAGCACCCGAGATTGCATTTAAGGCGCTCAACTCACCAACGCCATACGTGGTGATAACCACACCAAGTCCATTTATTCTGGCGTAGCCATCGGCAGCATAGCCGGCATTAAGCTCGTTACAGTTACCAATCCAGTTGAGCTTTGGTACGTTGTAGATGTGTTCGAGGAGCGGAAGATTGAAGTCACCAGGCACACCGAAAACAGACTTGAAGTTTGGGACTTGTGAGAGTCTTTCGAATATGTAGGTACCAATCTTTGTTGGCTCTGTCTCAGGAACAGTCATTTTTCGGCCCTCTGTATCTGTATGTATGTTATCGATCGTAGTTGCAAGAACTAGCTAGAATACAGAAGAGGCGAAGGCAGATGCAGAGTGTGCTGTACTTATATTCAGAGGAATTTAGTATTAACGCACGGCAACTAGCAGAAACCTCCTCATTGCCCCTGAGATATATGTCGGATATCGGTCCTTCATAAATTCACCCCTCAATCATAATCTTTAAGAACAGTGTAAAATTTAGCGGTAAGACTCGGTGAAGCGCTTAGCCGCGGCATCCTACGGGAAACCACGGCCTTATTGTTCTCCATTCATATAACCACTAAGCGGAAACTCCGCTAACTTTTGCTACAAAAGTAAGAGACGGCTTTCAACGGCTTTCAACGGCTGGTGGCGGGTTAATAGTGATAATGAACGGATTATACTCTCTATTCTCTATATGAGCATTATGGGACATCTTTTACAGGGCTCAATATACAATGGGATATTGGCGAGTGATGCAAGTATGTTTTCTAAATATGGTCCCCTAACAAATATCCCAAGATAGATATCTATGAGATCTGTTGGCCACTAATAGCTCGCATCTAGACGACTTATATAAGTTACTATCCTAGCTGATTGTATATGTAATAAAAACGGAAAATCTGACATAATATTATCAAAACAGTCGTAAGCTTCATCTCAATGCTAGTGTGTATGAATGCATATAGTAGATACAATATACACAAACATCCTTTGGAAACCAAAAGAATGAAAAAGAAAAAAAGAAAAAAAAACATTTACCTCAATAAAGTAGTATTACCATTTTCTCTATCTTTTGGAACTATCATCCTCCACCTCGTTCCCATCAACCTGCCTGTATCCATTTGGTGCATTCAGCGTTTTGACACCCTCTTCATTTAATCTAGTCTCCAACTTCACTCTTTGAAGCTCTTGCCATCTGGCAATCTTGGCGTAATCATGCAGGTTGAAACCAAACACCTTTGGAACATATCTTTCTTTTGGATGTGGTTGTATGAGTTGTGGGTAGGCCTGGAGGAACATGCCTGGGAAAGTAGTACCAAAAAAGGCACCATCTATGAGAGAATGTCTCGATGACTTCGGGTTGTATAAATCTTCACATCTTGGACAATAAAGTTTTACTGAACAGACCCCAACATGGTCACTAAGTCCCACTGGTAAAAGGTGCTGCAGTTGACAGAACACTCTTGAACAGTAGCCAAAATCAGCTTTTTTGTACTTTTCCATCATTTTTTGTAAACCCCTTGTTGTAATAATATATCTGGCATGAATTAATCCATACAGAAGCCTAGCATTACTCTCCAACTGTTCTGTTTGCTCTTCTGAGAGCTCATCAACTTTGAGCTCGTCTGTTATCAAATCAATTGCCAAATGGACACCTTCAACCTCTGAATAAAGACCAGTCAGGTTAAACTTGTCTGTAATATACTCCTCATCAATGTCACAGAAATACTCGTTACCTTTTGTTCCTAGAAACCAATCGACCCAGTACTCTGTGATGGTCTGTTAGGAAATCTGAGCTTGCTAAAGTGGCTGGAGGGGGCTAGCATCCAAAAAAGACGCTTCGTACATCAACCCGATCATCTTCTAATATACGCACCTGTAAATTGTGAACCTTCGTCACTTGTGTAAACTTCTTCCTCTTCTTGGTTTGCCATACTGATGTGTTACTCTAGTAGGAGCCAAGTCCATTGAAACTGCTAGCTGTCCGCCTTCAAGCTATGAACGAACCCGTCACAATTTTTCTTCCAATGTTGGGTGAGATAAATTCGCGGGGTTGCGAGCCCTTTTAGACCTTTCAATGGTTAAGTAAGAGCTTTAGCCAACTTCAACAAGTAAACAATAATCGTACAAATGTACACCAACACAAGGGATTAACTGCCTATCTGCGATGAGACTTTTGAAGGTTCCGAGTAGCGCGACAAAAACGAATGTGTCTGCATTGTGCTTGAATGACTCAGGAGAACGTCTGGTGGGAGCAGGCGATGATGGTGCTCTCCGCGTGTGGGACGTCAAAACCCTCACAAAGGTGGCAACTTTGGAGAAAATGGATCAGGAAATCGTTCAAAGCTTGCAGCCAATAGCAACCTTTGAGGTTCACGATGGAGTCCGCATTACTGCTATGCATGTCCATGGTGATTTTATCATCTCTTGTGACTTTGATGGACATGTGTTTAAAACAAATCTGGAGTCAGGCATATCCACACCGCTTTTCAAGCATACCGCACAAATCCACGATATTGCTCACATTGGAAACGTATTTCTATTCGCCACATTTTCGGGAGTTCTTTCGTATGACCTGGAGAGATTACAGTTTTGTTCAGAGATCCCATCTCGATCAGAGGTTCGTTCCATCTCAGTTGATCCTTCAAAGGCATACCTGGTCACCATTGGTTTCAACCGTGTCATGTCCCTCTATCAGGTTGAATTATACAATGGTGATATATTGTACAAAAAAATTACTGTTGCCTCACAAACACTTCAATCGATTAATGAACCCTGTAAAATTTCTTGGGCCCCATCTGGTGAAAGACTTGCACTTCCAAATGTCAGCCTTGACCCAACAACCTCTGCAATTGGCATGATATCCCGATCCAATTGGAGATCTGACTTCTCACTTATTGGCCAAAATTCCAGCGTGGTACGATTCTCCCCAATTGTATACACTGATGGCAAAAGTAATTTTAACGTCATTGCATCCTCAGGAATTGATAAGTCTATTGCAGTCTGGAACACTTCCTTCCAAAGACCACTTTTCACTGCTACTGATGTCTCAAATACTCCCATCAATGACCTACAATGGGAATCAAACGGTCTTGCTCTCTTTGCAGCTGCAGAATCAATTCTAGTATTTGTATTTGACCCTGACGAGTTAGGAACCGCTGTTCCATTGCCGTTGGTTCAGGAACTAATTTCCAAACTTAAGGTACCGGAGGCTTTAAGGTCAAAGCTACCACCAAAACCAACATCCCCATCAGCGAGCACTGCGTTTGTGAATGGTACATCAGCGCCAGCAACAACACCAAGACCAACCGAACTTGTTAAAACATCCTCTGCAACACCAGATCTCAAAGATGTTTCTATGACCGATGTGTCCGCAACATCAGATACGACTATTATTTCGCAGTCAACTAAAGAAGTCAGCAAAGAAATTCCGCCGGCCAATCAACAAGAAATTACAAAGAAGGACGGTAGAAAGCGTATTGCCCCAACCCTTTTGTCCACCGTAAATGGTAAACCAGCAAGTGGTTCTCTTCAAGTAGTATCAGTCCCTAGACTGGATGCCGCTAATTCAACAATGGAGTTTGACACACCATCGTATTCTGTTCCAAAAGATTTGAAAAGAAAAGAAGATATAGACGCTTTAACTACATCAGATCAACCTACCAAGAAAAAGAGGGATGTTGAAGCTGTTGAGTTTATAGGGAGTGTTGCCATCAACCCTAGTACTTCATTCTCCAAAGTTAGAATATCCACACCCAAAATCAGATTGTCTTTTACAATATCATCACCAGATGATGAATCGCTTTCTTTAGAGATCAAAAATGGAAGTGGTTCTGAACAGAAGCCAACAAAGATTGCACTGGTGAAGAGTGGTACAAAGCAGCTCTTTGCCGATTTCATTCCTAAGCTAGCAACTTTAGCTGCTGGCGGTGAAGGTTTATTTTGGGCCGTGTCCACAGCAGATGGTGTTTTATACATTTACAGTGATAGTGGTCGTCGTTTGTTTCCACCCATAATGCTTGGTACACCACTTAGCTTCTTGGAATCCAAGGGAAAGTATCTTCTTGCTGTTACATCGATTGGTGAGGTTTATGCTTGGGATATTGAGGCCAGAAAGGCTATGTTTGAACCTACTTCTCTCTATCCGCTACTTTCACGTTCCAATTCCGAATTGTTGACAAGAGCAGAGAATCTCACCCTGTGTAGTATCTCTTCCTCCGGTGTCCCGGTAGTTACTATTTCAAATGGTAACGGTTACCTTTATGATGCTGATATGAATGCTTGGACATTGATCACTGATTCATGGTGGGCGTTTGGATCTCAGTATTGGGATTCAAGGGACGGAAAGTCTGGCTCCTCAATTGTCAATATGTTAGAGAAAAAGACTAATGATGAGATTGTCAGAAGGGGTCGTGGTAAGTTTTTGCAGAAAATGGCCAAGACAATGTTAATGAAAGAGGGCTATGAGAATTTAGAGAAGACAATATCACTGGCACACTTAGAAAACAGAATTCTGATATCATTGAAGCTGAAAGACAGCGCTGAATTCAAGACTCATTTAATTATTTATTGTAAAAGGGTCAGTGAAATGGGTTTCAAAGCAAGACTTTTGGAAGTCTTTGAAGAACTTATGGGGCCATCAGATTCTACGGGCTCAAATTGGGATCCGAAAATCTTATCTTTTGATAAGCACGAACTTCTTAAGGAGTTAATATTTGCATGTGCTAACTTCAGAGTCGTCCAGAGAATCTTGGTTCAGTTTGCAACGGCATTAAATATCTTGGAGAGCGTTTCATTATATTGATAACAGAATAGTTGATATATATATACAGGACTAATATAATGAGTATGACCGTTATTTTCTATGTGAGTCTGGAGCAATTAGTCAAAACCTGCATTGATTTTAACTTCTTTCATTGTCTCTTGTGCCACGGCTTGTGCTCTGTCATTTCCCTTCTTCACAACGTCGTGCAAATATCCCTGATCTTTCATCAATCTATTATACTCTTGTCTCGGAGTTTTAAATTCTTCAACAATAACATCTGTGAAGTAGTCCTTGAACTTCTTGTGGTCGCCCAAATGAGCAATATCTTTCTCCACTTCTTCAATCGACTTTCTTCTGATACCACTAATAACGTTGATCATGTTAGAAATACCTGGTCTGTTCTCTGTATCATATTTGAATTCACCCGAGATAGAGTCAGTGACAGCCTTTTTGACCTTTTTCATAATCACATCTGGTTCATCTGTGATGTAAAGAGTAGCAGTCTGATCTGGATCAGACTTCGACATTTTTTTCTTGGGATTCTTGAAGCTTAAAATCCTTTTTGTAGGAGCCAGAATGGTAGTTGGCAACGGAAAAGTCTTTTTATAAGACTTATTGAATTGCTGAGCAATGTGTCTGCACAGCTCTAAATGTTGCGACTGATCATCACCTACTGGAACTTGTGTGGACTTGAAAAGGAGAATGTCAGCTGCCTGTAAAACAGGGTAGGCAAAAAGACCAAGACCGGCGGACTCAGATCCTTCAGATTTGCTTTTCCACTGTGTCATTCTGCCTAGGTAACCTATACTAGTAAGACATGAGAGGATCCAGTTCAGTTCTGAGTGTTCTGAGAGTGCACTTTGGTGATACACGATGGCTCTCTCATGGTCAATTCCCGTAGAAAGGATACTGGCAATGGCCTCGTATCTGAAAGTTTTCAGCTGCTCTCTCGATTTTGGCACGGTTATAGCATGAAGATCTGCAACACCATATATAATCTTTGTAGATTCAGGGGCAGTATCACAGAGGTCTTTCCAAACACGTACTGCACCTAGGTAGTTACCCAAGTGAAACTTTCCCGTTGGTTGTATGGCACTGTATATGGTAGCATTTTCCTTCACCTCAAGGCTTTTAGAGTCAAACGAAGTTGTTTTGACAGTTGAAGAGAATCTCAAAAAACTCTTTGCTGGACTATTTCTTACAATGCGATTCATTTGTTGCTGGTTTTGGTTTTGTTCAGTGTTGAAATGTTGTACAGTAATCAACTTAATGCCCCTGTCTCCTTCTTTTTTTAATTATAACACAACGGGTCTCAAAGAAACTGGGAGAAAATTATATGAAATAGACTTCATTTCATCAGAGAAAATAGTGATGAAAATAGCTTTGAATGAGAAAATTGTTCTCATGGAATACTTTTCAGCTGAGATGAATATAAGTTTAAAAGGAAATAGTCAAATATGTGTTACCGAATATTCCATATCACGTGACTAGTATAATTTTTCAAGGATAACAAGGGGAAACTAAGATGAAGTAAAACAAATCACTAGATAACAGTCAGTAACCACTGATTACGCAGAGGAAAACTCGGTTTGAAATGATCAGACTAAGATCAAAGCTAAAGCTTTCATGGAGGTGGCAGCACCGATTGCTTTTCACCGGAAATGGGCTAGAACCAGCACAACCTACAAAAGGAGTTGATTCAACATCAATAGAAGAAGAGGCTCCACCAGGCGAACCAACGGAACAAATGGCTTCTCAAATCCTTGCGAAACAGTTGTCACAGAATAGACAATTTGATGCTGAGATTAAGAAGGTCAGAAGACAATCGATTGCCGAATTGAGAGGTCATCTCAAGACGAAGACACTCCAGGAAATCATTAATGTCAATGACACAAAATACAATACCAGATATAATAGGCCCAGTAAAGAATTTGCTGGTAAATTAAGAAAAGAAGTTGCTGATTTGAATCACCCCCAATCATTAGCTTGGAAAAGACTTTCTGCTTCAAAGTTGATCAATAAACTGGGTGAACCAAAGGCCTCAATCACGCTCGGTGACATGTTTGAACCTCTAGATGTTGGTGATGCTGTTGAGCTTTCCACCGAACTCAATAGATCGGTTCTTGCCGTTATTGCCGAGGTTCCGTCATCTAATAATGATCCAAGATATACTGTGATGAACAGACTCGGAGAGCTTACCTATGTGGAGAAGTCATCATTTAAGTTGAGGATTCCACGTGTCATTCCACGTAATTGGCTAAAACGTGCTGTCCACAAGATTAAAGAGCATGATGCTGAGTATGGGAGTATTAAGACTACAGACACAGGATTTGACCTTTACGCTGTGAGCCCCTTTGCCCGAGCTATTATTGCCCAACCTCTTGTGGAGTTTACGAATTCCGCATGGGCCTTCCTTCCACAGACATCACGAAAGCTTGAAGTTATCCACAGATTATTACAAACATCTGGTCCAAGACAAGTGTCTTTGAATACTCTTGTTAGTGCTGTTAGTGTTTTAGATTTGGAGAAGTTTGAAGAGAAAGTGAAAAGTCATCATGGCTTGACATTGGCATACAAAGAGCTCGGAGAAGAACTTGCAGAGGAAGTTGGATCTGAGTTTTCACTTGATACTTCCGTTCTTGGTAAAGAATTTGGTAGTGTTGATTCATCTAAAGAGCATGATATTGGTCTTCTATATGCTGTTGTATTAGGGATGAGGAAGCAACCCAGATTATGGGGCTCTACGAATTCATCTAGAAGTGCTTTCCTGCCTATGTCAATTACTGTTCTTCCAATGGATTACGCTTCTAAAATCGATGTCATTGTACAAGATTTGAAAACAAGACCACAGCATATTGAGGAGTTCCACAAGTTCTTAACTAGCAGAGATTTTGCAAATATCAGCAATACCAATGGATCAATTCTCTATTTATTGAGGGAATATGCTGTGGGAAATGCCTCTGATGCTGTCTGTGAAACAATGGTGTGTCAAGTTATGAAACAAGTAGATGACAAAGCAATCACTAAAACTATGGTCTGGGATTTGCTTAGTGATGTTGGATATGTTCCTAAAGAGTTGACTAATCCAACGCATTATGCAATGAGTTTGGCGCTTCCAGGCAAGGGTATCTCTCAGAAGGCTGACCTGGAGCAGGAGTTCTTTGAATTAGTTGACGTTACAAAAGATCGCCAGAACGATTTGGCAAAATACCGAGAAGACTACACCTACATGAACGTTTACTGTATTGACAGTGCTACTGCACATGAAATTGATGACGGTGTGTCTATCGAAGAAGTCGACGAGAACACTATGAGGCTATATATTCATATTGCAGACCCAGTATCATATATGGACCCCACATCTGACTTGACTAAAGTGGCATTTGAAAGAGCATTCACAACATATCAACCTGAAATGATTTCGGCTATGCTTCCAAGATCAATGTCAGATCTTGCTGGCCTGGGAGTTGACGGAGTTAAGACCAGATCGTTAACTTTCTCGGTCAATGTTGACAAATCTACTGGCGATGCTGATTTCTCAAGTGCTTCTGTTGCTGCTGCATATCTTTCAAAGTTCCCAAAATACACTTATAATGATGTTGACATTGTCCTCGATAATCTGGGTTCTCCTAAAGGCAACATTGACCACCCTGAACATTCTGAATTGTGGTTAATGAAACAAATCAGCGAAAAACTGCGCTTGTCAAGAGTCCGTGGGGGTGCTGTTATTTTCCCCAAACAAAGCCTCAATGTTCAAGTGCGCGTTATTTCGAAGGATTCCACTAATCTCTGGGAGGTTGATTCAAAGCTTGATGATGGATCAGGTTTAAGTATTGATAAACAAAAAGAGACAGCTTCAGTTGTTTTGGTGTCGGAGTTCATGATTTTAGCAAATAGAATTGCTGCCCATCTTTTAACAGAGGCCAATAAAACAGGGGTTTTTAAAGCTATGCCACGCCTAAAGCTGTGGGGTACTGCGCAGTCTCTTGTGCCTTACTTGAATGCTTTATCTCAGCAAAGAGAATCGTTTGGTGTTTCTGATATTGTCAAAGCATTGAAATTCATTACCCCTGCTATTTACAAGTCATATCCGTCTCGCCACTTGATGCTCGGTGTCGATGCGTATGCACCATCAACCTCTCCATTGAGAAGGTTTGGTGATATTGTAAACCATTTCCAGCTTCATGCCCACTTAAATGGCATGCCAGAAATCTTTTCGAAGGAACAGGTGCAGTCGATGGTGATGCATATCGAGGCTCGAAACGACATATTAAAAAAGAGCGGTCGTTCTGCGGGTGCCTATTATTTTTTGAAATATCTGAAGGAGCAGTTAGATAGGGGAGCATTATTGGAAGGTGCTAACTTCATCGTGATGTCTAAACCAATGAATGGAACTGTGAATGGAATGCTATTGGAGTATGGTTCTTTTGGTGAAATGAAGTTAGCAAACGGTAGAAAACCGCCTCTTATTGGAGATACAGTTACGAGATTTGATGTGGAAGAAGTGGATTACGTTGGTGGAAGAGTCCTTTTAAAGCAATTATGATGCTAATAATGAATTGTAAATAGAGAAACTATGTTTAATCAGAAGTGTACATAAACATTCTACTGAGGATTGTATGAATGTCTGTACATGTGTTGCACAACCGAAAGCTTTGATATTTGCGTGACAAGAGTTCAACGGTATGTGGTGGAAATTGAAATGATCTTGTACAACATTTAATTGAGGGACACAGCGATATAAGAAATCACAGGCACGCCTACATCTAGTACTGAGTTGTGCATATGATGCAGATAGTTTTAACAGACGCTTACCTGTGTCCAGCTATTTTAATGTATATTTGAGACAGAGCATTTTTTCACAATTTGTGTATATTTATATATATTCTCTGATCCTCAATCTGAAAAATGGGGAGTTGACTATATCAATAGGTCAACAGGTTAACCTCAACATTGTCTGTCCTTACGATCACTTGAGGTTATATCTCAAGTTCTTTTTATTCAGGGGTTTAGTTACATGCGTCCGTCGATTCTCTGGACTACTAGTCCCCATTGATCTGCTGGGTCTGGATGAAGAGACTAGGTATAGAGCGAGGCGAAAGTTAAGGGTAGATTTAGAGTACCACAAATACTTTGGACATAAATACCTGACCCACAGGTAAGTAAGGAGCTGAAAAAACAACCTTAGTATTAAGAGCTGTGTATATGTGGAGTAATGATCATCATCATCAACTAAGTGCCAATGGGTTCCTCTTGTACTTAGAGGAACTCTATCTCGTATTCTGGGGGGGGGGTACTTTAACATTTGGATCAAATGGGAGTAGAGCTGCAGAAACTAAGTTCAAAAGCGACTTATTTAGCTAGGTGGCTTTTTATGAAAGTCAGATAACAGAATTTAATCCCCCACTCAAAAGTATTGAGCTATATTTGGTCCAAAACTACGACTGTTATGGAAACTTTAAACCATCCCTCTATTTTTCGGATAAGAGGGAACAACATATTTTACCTCGCTTCAAATGAAGCCTACCAGTGTTTTGATTAAAAGCTAGAAAGGATCTATACATGAGGAAGCCTACCTGGATAAGGGCTGTTTAAAAGAATCATTGGGGACTAAAAATCATCTACTCTGATGAAGTATGATTAAGCAAAGTGTTAACATCTGTTAGAATCCTAGTTAGTGCTAACTGCAGCCTATGAATCCTTAAATATATCTATTTTTTGTTATTCTGTTCTTTTATCAAACAATTTAAATCCATACAAACCGTTCTATGTGAACTTCATCTATGATGTATTTCTAAAATAGATCACATAGATCGAAGAGCACCCAGAGACATTCTAGGAATAAAGAAACAATCTTCGGGACATATAAACCTGTAATCTTACATCGGCGGCTTCATAGTAAATCACTCTTCAGTTTGTTCTATTTTACCAACCAATAGTGCCAATTGTATTGGTAAGTATCTATCACTGATGGTCCGGATGATTCTATTGGATTGTTTTTGTTTTTGTCCAGTTGAGGCGATGCATGTCCGGTGATGAGAAGATGCCAAAGAAATGGATCTGTCATGTTATGTGGATCGCAACCCCAAGTTACCATCGCACAATTCCTGTGATATTGTCTACATATTTCACTATACAAAATCTAGGTTATGATGGCTTACGTGTTTGACTCCCTACTGTAGTCATCTGTCAGTGATGATTAACCCCTGGAAATGTCTTGTGCCTACACGCTTTAGGGTTAAGAACAAAAAGAAGAATAGCTAATGCTACTTGAAGCGTTTAATTTATATATGTTTGTAAAACGGAACTTTATATTTGGAGATTACCTTTTTCTATGCCGAAGTTTGATTTAAGATCTTCGGTTAAGTCAGTTTGACGTTAAGCTGATCCTGCAAGCTCTACGGAGGCTATAGAGCAGACATATACTTTTTCCGAGCCCAAACATTGCACCAGCGAATACGCACCATGCTTATTTAAAGGAGGCCTCAAATCGATAACTCAATAATAATGTATACATGCAAGGTTAAGTTGGAGCGGGGATTTCCTGTATAGTAGAATGAAAGAGATCCAGTAGAGCCATCAAATATTATCAATATTCCAGTCTCCAAAAATCCATACTATCACATCACCTCGCTTGGTGTCACCTCAGAAATGAACACTCCTCATATGCACCATGCGTTATCTGCATCTCGTATACATGTTAGCGCAGACGCTTGCCTCGCAGAGACTCAGAACGTTATTTGAGAAGTTTAATTCATACCTGTACGGCTGAGGGACTACGAGCCAGGGACCGAGGATACACCAGTTGAGCAATACTTAAAAGGCTAACTCACATGTGCGGTTGGATAAGCAGATTGGCGCCCATTAACTTGCCGCGCTACTTGATTGTTTAAGGGGATGCGAGCGAGAGGTGGACCGCTTGTGAGGAGCGTCAAGATCACTTGAGACATTGCACATTGTTGTACCATCTGAATGTTCATTATTAAGGAGCCAGACGAAGAGCTTTCCACATCTACAGATCAATCAGTCCATTCATTGAAGTTGTATCTGGTCATAACTTTGCTCGTTTACCTCAGAGTGGAATGTTTTTAAAATGATCTGGATGTAATCTAGAGCACCATCAATTGAAAATATGTGGACAACAGCGCAGTCCATATCCACCAATAGAAAGCAAGCTATGCATCGTTCCAACTCAGACATACATATATAAGGTTATCGGGTCCTGAATCGTCTATACTTGTTTAAAGAAAGGGACAACAAGTCTCCAGATTTTTTTTGAATTAAGAAGCCGAAAATCATAGTAAAGAACTGACTTTAGCCCCAAGAACTGACTTTAGCCCCACAGCCTTGTATTATTTAGTATGGACCTCATGAACATGTTATGGGGTGGCCTCAACACCCACAAACATGTTGGGGAACGCTATCATCTGCGGAGTATATATCCGTTCACAGTTTGTGATAGAGTTCCACTCATGAGAACGGTGATGGTGCATTTCCTTTTATGTCTAACTGAACTTCTTTTACTGACCGTAGTATTATATCATAACAAATAACGAATGAGTATTCATTGACTGACGACAGATCCTAAATCTAGTGTTTTCCAGGTTCTTATGGGAATACGAATTTATAGTTTCAACGTGGCTCAGATGCTAATGAGAAACTCGGGGATCTTATCATTTAAGTATACGAGCAGTTGGGTGGAGTATTTTCGGAGGTATACTGTATCTCGCTAGATAATTGGTAAACAATTGCCTTAAGTAAACTTAGATAACCAAAGTGCTTCCTATTACAAGGCGCACAATATCCGCCAAAAACCTCACTCTGTCCCGCGCTGGTCATTTCTGGCAGCCTGAGGACACCTCGTGTGAGACTACATAATTTTTTGTACTACAATAATGTGTATAACAGGACGAATCGGGACGTGGAAACAACAGAACTGCTAGAAGTAGCTCAGTCTAAGTGAGTTGGTACTTCATGGGTACCCTGTATAGTTTCATGGCTGTATATTTGTTAGATATCTGCTTGCAATGGAGACAACTCTGCACTTGGACACGAGCAAATCTACGAGTACTACACATCCAGATCCTAAGAGAAAAGAATACTCCAAAAGCCACCGCTATAAATAGAAAACCAAAATATCCCCTCTAATTACATGTATTCTCTTAGTAGCACAAATTGTCAATACTAGCTCAAACACCATATACTTACTATAGGTTATCATATTAATATTTTATCTCCTCTTCTGTTATTTAGGAATCATATTTCTTAGGGATTTACTTGAGAGAAACTGATATTCCCGGTATTATCAGCATATCAAAGCTCGACACTTATTTGAGCCTATTATCATCGTGTCATGCCCTTCAATTCCAAAATAAGAAAAACTACAGTAATCACCCTCATGTGCTTCTTCTTCTTCTTCTTCTTCTTCTTCTTCTTCTCTTATATACTTTTGAAAAATCGCCCAGATTCAATTGCTGCTAAGACGACCTGGGGTCAAAGCTCAATCATTACTACTGGAATTCGAGACAATTTCGTCTTGCGTGTATGCCAATATATGTATAATGCATGCGTTTTCACGGATTTAATGCATGATTTTCTACGGAAGTCAGCAGATCGATCCAGCGCAGGCGTGATCGTTGCGGCGCTTCCCTTTCTGATTCAATCTTTGAGACAATTGAGGAACTTAAAGGCCAAAGAAGGAAATCCCTATCCCTCAAACATAAATCTATATTAATGGAAAGGACGAGGCATGTATATGAATAATTACGTTTAAACACAAGTTTTCTCTGACATAACATATCTTAATTTATCCTTCTGTGACGCACATAAGAGCATTAGCAAGACTCCTCAACCTATCGCTAACACCATACGCACGTTTTAGGTCGGACTTTCCCCTGGATGTTCAGAACTTATATCGGTTCTAGAGAACTCTTGTCCACTCGTGCAGCTACTGACTGGAACTACTGAGGGGATTGAAAAAACCCTGGCCAGTGTAACCAGTCGCCATTCTTACAGGAGTATAGAACTTTTTTTTTACTACAAAAGGTGGGCAGAATTACACTACCTAACAATATCTGTGTTGTGATTGCGATGACTTTTATAAAAGCACCGCTTGCCACAATATAGTAAAAGTGAATAGTCTTATTACGTCATTAAGAGATTTAAATATCAGTGGATGTGAGGCGCTTTTCATAATTTGCATTTCACGATTGAGAAAAGTTTGAGTCTGTGCAGTGGTGGAATCCAACGGCCCCTCTATAAGAAGAAAGCCGTGAATACACCATACCGTAGGATTTAAACAGTGTTGAACAACAGAGCGTAGATGTGGTGAAACGGCGCACCTGAGAATGCATATGACATGCTCAGGAACGCAGACTCCCGCGTTTCTTAGTCCACCAAAGCGAGACTTTTGTATCTCACAGGCCTGGCCCCTGGGTTTCCTCCAGAGCGCTTCAGCGTATATATAATCTTGGGACTCTGCTCCATCTCTCTCTTGGGCCTACAAAAGATATCATATGTAGATACCGGATGCGCAGTTTAGCGTATACATATATCAGCCACCCCTCCCAAAAACCAGATTTCGTATATACTGGTAGACCCCCATTTTCTTGCTACCCATCTCCAATCAGAAAAAGTTACTGGCCTGAGCTCTAAGTGTTTCCATACAGGAAGGGAAAGACTTAAAAAATTGGTTTACCGTCTTTAACTTGTGGCTTTAACAAGCTGTATTTTTGGAATTAGTCATTGGCCACAGTTGGGAATTTCCTGATCTTTGTTGAGCTGCCTATTTTGTTGTTTACGATACAGATCTAGTACTGCTTCCAGTAATACGAAGCGGTTCTTGATTCCCGGGAAACACACACATCATCAACACCACATTTACTATAAGGATTGAGTTGTCTGCCCATCTTCCATCGACAGATCAGCATACTCCTCAAAAGTACCTTCAAACTTGCACGGCCCCGCGAGCTGTCTAACGCACATCACCTCTCAAGGCGTAAAGTACGCACAGCTCTCAGCAGCTCCCGCCTGGTCCAAAACATATCTACTGCCCAAAAGATCCAATTCATATTTCAAGAGAACAACACACGCCTTCTAATTAAGCTTTTCAATATCTACGAAAGTTTAATATTGAGATAGAAAAGTACACACGGACATACAGACACAGAAACTACAGAACCGTAGGGAGTTCTCTGATCAACAAAAAACTTTGATCTCGGCCCCGTCCATCTTCAAGAGTTCACAGAGATAACCAAGGTACTGTATATCCTACAATAAGTCCACATTTACCGTGTCCATTTGGACCTTCAGCTTTGCATACAAACACACACTGAAAGTTGCTACCCTTCCCTATATACAGCGGTGTCTATTATACTGTTCCGTGTCCCGTGTCCATTTGCATTCCCATAAGCATTGTTCCCCACTGAGGCAACACGAACAGATAATATTGGGTCTCCCATTTTTGTCTCAACTTCGTGTCTGTTTTTCTTTGAAAGTATCTTTCATCACTTTTATTGCATTTTTGGGGTTCTTTTTGCATTTCCAGTGGAATCCTAATATTCATTTGATATCGATAGAAGTTATATATTCCTTCTTAGATCGTCTTCTTTGGTCTGATTGCAATAGCACCAGTTGTACTTGGTTTCATCTGAGACACTGTATCTATCGCTTTAATCATTGAAAGTGATTCACTTCTCTTGTTTCTTTTCTCGGGACAAAAATATTCATAAGCACAACACATGAGCATTATGAGTAAGTACCACCATCATTGCTTTCTTTTCCCTCTTTTTCATCAATCGTCTAAATGGTTTTACTTCGAAGGAGTTTATCATTGAAGTTTGGCTCATAAACAGTTGAGGTCTCCCTATTACTAAACCAGTTTCTAACACCTTTCATAACAGATGCGCCACCTCATTTCAGCCGACAAGGAAGTATCCTCTTTGACTTTGAGATTGTTCAGCAGCCTGTACGAGCCCGCATGTGTGGTCTTGGAGATAAAGACCGTCGTCAGATATCTCCTCCAGCATTTATCAAGGTGCATGCCTTTGACACAAATACACGACAAGCTGTGAACGTCGACCATGTTGCCATATCCACATTGATCATGGTGGTTGAGCTTTGGTCGAGTGACGAGAAAATTGACCTAACACTCAATCAAAACATTATGACGATGGATTCGTCACCAGATGCATCCCTTCGAAATTCTCCGACCGAGATAAGGGAAGATGGTAAGGCCAATGAGAGTGACAATGAGATTGACGAACAACAAGATGGTAAAGCAGATCTCGATAAGACACATATCCACAGACACTCCTTATCAGATTCAGATGAATCCTTAGGCGACGTTCCAACGCGTAATTTGATTGGCAGCGTTGTTATAAATGGAGCCAAGCTGTATGATGAAAACCACCAGAGTGGCATCTGGTTCGTTCTTAGTGATTTGAGCGTTCGTATTGAAGGGGATTTCAAGCTCAAGTTCAAACTAGTAGATTTGGCAACCAACACGACAGTGGAGAAGTTTAGTGAGTGTTTCCGGGTCTATTCTGCTAAAAAGTTTCCGGGTGTTGTGGACAGTATTGCCCTTGGAAGAGTATTTGCTTCTCAAGGTGTTAAGATTCCGATCAGGAGAGAGGTGAAAGACTGAAGTAAAACATTTATCTTTCCAAAGCTGCCTTTGCCGTCCAATAGAATAGCCGTCCTGTTATATATATTGCTACCCTCTCTTCTCTCTTTATATAGTACTTCCCTTGCACCTTTTTTATTCTGATCTTTACCTCTGCCGCTAGATGATCGCTGCGTTAAAAAAGAACACTATCCTACTTTCTCTCAGTCTCTGAGGCTTTAGATAACGGTTCACTGGTTCGCTAGTTTACCCCTATGAAACCCCTGCCAGGTGGGAAAACTACGACTCAGCTTCACTTTGCCCTCATAAAAGTACCCCCCCCCCCACGTTTATCTCCAGTCATTAGTAGAAACATGGGTAGCAATCATCAATCAATCTTTATCCGCTTACTAATTTTCTGTGGCAAAAGGAACAGAATACGAACGTATATAAGTGAGATTAAAAATTATTCAATCCTCCCAAATTCTCGCCCTGCAGCATTCGCTTGCTCGAGTTCTCCTCCTTGCACCACGCGTAAATCTGAGACATTGACGTATATATCACTGCCTGGATCGCAGTCTATAACTGACAGTAACTTAATACAATTCCCTCGTATTTGTAGTTTCATGAAAGATATGTATATATAGAAGTGGGAATATATAGATGCGTGTATTTATCTGCCTGTATGTCCAGAGTAGTCTTTCAAGTGTAATAAATATTTGTGTCCTACAACTTGTAGACATTTTTTTCGTCCCAACCCTTCTGTTTCAAGAGACCACCAATTGCACCTTGGCCTTCTTTGTCGTATGGTTTACTACCAGCAGCGTAGCCAACATATCCATCAGGTCCACAAACCAAGGCCAGTGACGGGCCATCTTTCTTCTGCTTGCTTGTCTCCCCAGCCTGCTCCAATGCGGTCTTATGCTTCTTAGCGACCTCTTTGTTCAGCTGTGGAGACTCGCCATTCTGTAAAGCTTTTTGGTACACGGTGTAATGTGATTCTATTGGCGGCTGAACGTGTTTACCTTGGAGTGTGTGTGTTGATGAGTGGACAAAATGTGTGAATTGTGCACGGTCAAGCTTTTCCAAGAAGAATAAAATCTTAGGAATTGGTACCTCTTGTACCGTTGAGTGGGAATAGAACACTTGCGTGAATCCCCTATATGGACTCTTTGTCAAGAGCAATTGAAGAGCTGGTGCAATGCCTGTACCTGCTGCGTAAAAGACCAAATTGTCTGGTTTCAATGGAAACACGGGATCAGAGGGAATTCGTGAGGGTAGGTTCTGCATCTGGGGTCTCTCAACATTGTTATTAAAGGTCTTAGGAAATTCAAATTCCGTGTATGGCCCTCTCAATTCAATCTCTGAACCAATTCGTTGTCTGTGGATCCAACGGGCGACTTCGCCTTGCTCATACTTTTTAATGTAAAAGACGAGCTTACCGTCATTATTTGTCATGTTTTCACAATCTTGGATACGTACCAAAGTTTCTTGAGTGAATTCTGAGGTGTATAGCTCTAACGGAAGTGGAGTGTATCTGCGAACCACCATTATTTGTGGCTGTTTGACCTCCACAGACCAGAGTCTGTTGCCGTTCCAGTACTTACACTGATTTGGGTCTGACTTCCAATTGGAGAACTTAGGTGTAAGTTCTATAAAATAGTGGTCCTTGTCAATGTCCATCTTGTTTGTAATGATGAATGGGATAAATTTGTCTGGGCTGAGAAACTCTGAAGGAGTATCATCAGTAGCGAACTTGTAGGCGAGCATACCCCACCCAGCGACACCCAGAAGTACAGCTGCTGGAAAGAATCTTCTTATCCGCGAGTTCTGTGGTGGTCTTGGAGGAATCTCAGATTGCTGAGGATACTCGAATGAGACTCTTTGGTGTTTGGCCTTCGGCACGTAGGTTGTGTCCTCCTTGGGGATTATGGGCGGTGATGGTGGGGCATAAGCTTTTGGTCTAGTCTCGGACTGATTGGAGATAACCTTCGGGACATCCTTGGGGTATAAGGAATAGCATCTCACCAGATTAAATGAGCGCTTCCACATGTCTTTATCCTGCTCTTCAAGAGCCCTGGCTTTTTCCTGGCTCTTCTTCCTGGTTCTTCCTCTTTGAATCATCAGATCAGAATCTCGGTGGTTTCCACTTTTCGCGCTGAAGGAGATTCTTCTCTGATTCTGAACTCTTCACTTATCACCAAAAGACATAAAGAAAAGGCCAAGGGCATGACACTGGAAATGACTCTGCTGAAGCAGCTGAAAGCACATGGTGACAAAGTGTGGAGTGTAGCTGTGCACCCACGACTTCCTCTACTTGCCACCGTATCGACCGATAAAACATGCAAGATCTTCTCTCTGGTGAATTTTGCATTGGTGGCCGAGCTCGACGATACTCATAAACGCAGCGTACGCTCTGTGAGCTGGAAACCATCTTCAGAGCTACCCTCATTGGCCTGTGGATCCTTTGACTCGACAATTTCTGTGTGGGGCGAGGAAGATGAGCAAGAATGGTCGCTGCTGGCTGTGATTGAAGGTCATGAGAATGAGGTAAAGGGCGTGGCATGGAACAAGGACGGATACTTCTTAGCATCTTGCTCGCGTGATAAAACGATCTGGGTATGGGAGGCCGATGAACACAATGAGGAATTTGAGTGTGTTAGTGTTCTTCAGGACCACTCGCAGGATGTGAAACATGTTGTGTGGCACCCATTCGAAGACATGATCGCGTCCTCGTCCTATGATGACACAATTAAATTGTGGAAAGAGGATGGGGATGAAGACTGGACATGCGTTGCCACTCTCACGGGTCATAAAGGCACTGTGTGGTGTTCTGACTTCGAGAAAGTT
The DNA here is from genome assembly GCA_030572335.1 of Petasospora nakhonratchasimensis. NCBI lineage: Eukaryota > Fungi > Ascomycota > Saccharomycetes > Phaffomycetales > Wickerhamomycetaceae > Petasospora > Petasospora nakhonratchasimensis. The sequence continues at coordinate 240,209 of JAJLZS010000007.1, forward strand.
GAGAACCGTACCAGACTTGTAAGCTGTTCCGATGACTGTTCTGTTAGACTCTGGAAGCGTGTTGATAATGATGATACCTGGGAGTTCGAACAAGTGCTTCCAGCTGTACACACAAGGCCCGTATATTCTGTTGCATGGAGTGGTGTTTCAGGTCGTGTGGCCAGTGTGGGCTCTGATGGAAAGCTCGCTGTTTATGAGGAGAATAACGGCAAATGGGAAGTAGTGACGGTGGGTGAATTATCACACGGAGTATACGAGGCAAACTGTGTCTATTGGTGCAAAGCTGGCACTAACAATAAAGAGTGTCTCGTCACTGGTGGCGACGACGGCAACGTAAATATTTGGAGCTGTTAATTCATTCAATTCATCAGAATTCACGCATACATATATTATATCATATATCTTATCGTATAAAGAAAGCTATACGACGATTCCCAGGATAATAACAAGCAAAATAATGACAAGTATTATCAGTAAATAAAATTTCGTTTTTCCAGCACTCCGCTGGTACCTGAGAGCCCTTCTAAGCTCAGTCGCTGCTCCCTGTGTCGACTGCCCCACGGTATAAATATTAGTCTCAATGTTGTCCACCATAGTTCCTTGCTCTTGGACAATACTTCCAAGATCCTGGAAGATATCATTCAGTTCCTGGATTCCTTGCTCTATGTTTACAATCTCCTCCTCTCTTTCACGGATCAGCGCCTGTTGATACACGAAGTCCTCGTTGTTGATCTCGTCTTGAACTAACACCATCTCACTATGGTCACTAGCATCATCTGGAACATCACTACTCAAACTGGTATCCAAAGCAGCACGTGTCTGGGCATTCAACTCTGCATTTATATGGGAGAACCGCTCTTGAAGCTCCTGGAACTCCCGTAACGTCTCCTTAGTCTCTCTTCCCACACGGTCCCTGGTGAAAATGTGCGCTGGGTTGTCGCTCTCCACTCGGTCTCCCAACTCCTTACACCGTTCACCAAGCTGCTTAAAAAGCAAAGTCGTCGTATCAATACTCTTGACACACTTATCACACGTCTTCTCCGTTGCCTTTGAGTTTACTGGACGAGCCTCGAGAAGCTTGACGAGCTTCTCCAGGTTGGCAATGTAGTTGTTCACGTCCAACAATGTGTTAGACGTCTCGTCAGTTAAGCGATCAAACTCTGGAGAGTCCGAGAATGGCTCCTGCGATTCCAAGTCAACGTCTAGATCTCTAAAAGACATAGTTATGTTTTTCTGATTTTGGGTTCTTCTTATCGTCGTTTGTGTCAATGGGGTTCTTAATCAAAGGAGGCAAAATATTATTCCGACTAAACATACGCGAAATATCTAATACAGAGAAGAGGAAGACTATTATTATCAATATACCGAAAACATTCATTTGTTTACTTTAGTTTTTTCGGTTCCTTCTGCTTCTGGTGCTGCTTCTGGTGCTGCTTCTGCTTTTGTTTCGTCGAAGTAGACTTGCCAGCTCCAACAAGCCAATGCATCAGGCAAACCACTTGGTACGCCACAAACACTGCCGAGAGCAGGGTTATGCCCAAGATCAATAGCTCATTCTCCTCAATAAGTTCCGGGTCAATAAACTTAGCAGACTCATACAGGGATTTATCAATCAAGTTCGTGCGCTTTTCTGGGAAGTACCGCTCCTCATGCTCATTCACATTTTTGTTGCGCTCAAACTCTTGCAGTCTCGATGCGTCTTTGGTCACATCTGGGAACACGTCCATTTTGGACCACCGTTGTTCGTCATTCTTGTTCAAAAGCTTATTAGTCAGGGACGTATATATCAGAGAAATATTTGGTGATGGAAGCTTCCTTAGTGTGAACTTAAGTGAGAGATCGGCCTTCATCAAAGCCTCCTTCCGTTCCGCTGGGTCGGTTGGCAGCTCGGGGAAGTTGATCCTTATCACACGCTTGGTACTGTCAATGTATCTCTCCACTTCACCAAAGCCGTCAACTATAATTTCATTTGCATCGCATCGTCTCTGAATTGTGGCCGATAGTCTATCATAATCAGGAATCCCTTGGGCACGAGGAATTACACCCAGCGTAGAACTCATGAACAAGTGTGTGCGTAGCAAGACAAACGTCGAGGGATCCTGGAGGTCGTCAAGTGTGATTCCTGGCTGATCTACTAGCACATAAGCATCAGAAGAGCACGGTTCAATCAACTTCTGTGTCACTTCCAGCACACGTTCAAGTGGGAAGGGCAAATGGTTAAAGTTGTTCACGTACTTCTGTACTTTCGGAACCAGCTTGTGGGAGTACATCAGCAAAGGAACAGTGGCACACGTTGGTTCTATCAAGCATGACAGGAATACCACAGAGAGTGATATGCTAATTTGAATTCTCATGTTGACTATAATATTAAAGCACTGCCACTTTTTTCTCCTTTATGAACCATTAGGTCTTTTAAAAAGTTTCGCTAGCATGATTTATAACCAGCTCAACTCTTTTCTTTACAGGAAGATTTGAAGCGCGAACTCATCATAATGAGGTGTGGTCTGCATCTGCCTGTCTACAAGTAGCTTGAAACAACTGAAAACGTTAATAATTGAATCATCTAAGACTTCTGTAGCATCAGCTCAACAAGCTCCTCCACAGGGTCATCGCCATACTTTGCTCTCTCTATATTTGCCAGCGCAGTCTTCACGCCAACGCTAAAGTCCTTTCCAAGATTTTTGAGTTGATTAAGCACAGCCACACGAGCAGCATCGTCCATAAAGTTCCGCTCGATCATCACATTATTAAACTCATCAAGGTTCTGTAGGTTAGGCACTGCGATGTCACTTGTGAAGCAACTCAAAATATCCAATTGCTGTAGCAATGAGTAGGAAGTAGTAGTTGTTAGAATCAGTAAACGGCCATCCTGTGGTGGCCTACGCTTCAAATACACTTTCAACGCCTGCAAAATGCTATTAGAAAAGCGTGGACCAATTGGAACCCAGTCAATGATAGTCTCAATAGAATCAATAACCAATATATTCAATGGAGACTTGTAAGCGTCACGGAACATGTTGTCCAAGTATTGGATCTTAGAAGTCTCAGACATAGCAACCATAGCCTCCGGAGAAACGAGTCTCACAAATGGAAATCCAGAATCAAGGGCAATGGCAGCTGCCAAAGCGGTCTTTCCGGACCCTGGAGGACCGTGAATTGCCAGAGAAACAAGCTGTGTGCTGTCTGATTCCCTTACCTGCCTGACATAACTCTGGCCGGATCTCAAAATTCCATCGACCCTATGCGAGTACTTTATTAAACCACCGCCCTTCAGGCACATTTTCAAGTCTTCTTCGTTAACACCGAATGCCGGTGTCACTTCACCAAGGGCATCCATGAAGTCACGTCTAGTTACTTTCATATTGGACATATCCTTCGGCTTAACATTGGTCTTACCATCACCAATCTGCACCATCTGATTAATTGCAAAAGAGGTGGCACTCTTCACCAAACCTTCAATTTCGGCACCGGAAAAGTTCTTGGTCAACGCCGCTAATTCTTTCAAATCAACATCATGTGCCATCATCTTGTTCTCTCTCATCTTTTTTGTTTGAATTTCCAAGATTTGAACACGTCCAGCCTCATCAGGCAAATGAATTTCCACCTGCACTTCAAAACGACCAGGACGTAAAAGAGCATTATCAATCAAATCACGACGGTTAGTCATACCTATCACGAGAATGTTGTTCAACTGGTCAACACCGTCCATTTTTGCCAATAACTGATTCACAACATTGTCACCAACACCGGTACCATCGCCTCTAGAACCTCTTTGCTTGAAAACGGAATCCAGTTCATCAAAAATGATGATATGCAAAGAGGAATCTTCACCCTTATCCTTGTACTCTTTCTCAGCATCTTTAAACAAATTTCTAATGTTTTCCTCCGATGAACCAACGTACTTGGATAAAATCTCTGGACCATTAACGATCTTTGGCCCTTTAGCATTTAGCATTTTACCAATTCTTCTAGCAATTAAAGTTTTACCTGTACCTGGAGGACCGTAGAGTAAAAGACCCTTTACATGAGAAATTCCGAGCTTCTCAACAACGCCAGGTGGGAAAATACGTGAGGCAAAAGCACGTCTAAAGATCTGTGTAAACTCTTTATCCAAACCACCAACGCCCATATCCTCAAACTTGAAGTCTGGTCTAATTATGGCGTCTGATCTTGGTCTGGTGGTACTAGCTTTCAAGTTCACAAGCCCGTCACGGCCCTTGTAGAAATTGACAATTGTCTGGTCGACCAGAAGACCCTTTGCCTCAACACCAGTTGCAACAGAAGCATTGTTCTCGATGTCCGTGATATCCACAACCTGAATACTTTGTACACGCAGCTCAAATACAAGACCCTTGAAATCCAACAAAAAAAGCTGTGTTGGGGTAAAAACTTGCGATTGGAACTTGCTCTTTATGGCATTTGCCAGTTCATCTTGGTCAAATGGGGTGGTGACAGCCTTGTTTCTGGAACGGAACGATATCTCCAAGTTCAGGGTACCAATATAAGATTGCTTGCCCGTCTCCTGAATGTTATACTGTCTCACAGACATTCTTGAGTCCAGGGCCAAACCTGCCCATAGACGTTGAGTTCCGTTAAGTCCAATTGTTCCCGGGGCAATTTCTGGTGAACTCTGTGTCGTAAAAACGTAAAAGTCATTAACGATGACGCTGATACCCGCTGGGAAGTCGATGGCGTTGACGGCTGCTACGTTGGCCAGGGCGAAGGCATTGTTGGGACAATTTGCAGTTACCAGGTCTTTTGATGGACCTATAGGAGGACGAGGAGGTCTATTGTGATGAGCCTTGTTACCAAACCCAAATCTTTCCATTATAATTGAAATTCCCTGCTGTTCTGGTTTTATGGGTTCTTGATAACTCTTCTTTAAGTGGACGTGTTCTATATACACTGAGCGCGCGCGTTCTTTTATATATGGGGAAAAAGACGAGAAAACACCATAAATTCCCGAAAGAGGCAATGACGGATGTTGATATATCTATATCTAAAATAACCACTCATCCTCATCCTCATTCTACATTGTCTGTTTTCGAATAATTATGTAGTATTAAAGAAAATATGAATTGACCATGACGTGAAATTCAGAATCCCTTCACTTTGCTGGTGCTCCCTGGCCGTCTTCACCAGGCGACATCAACATGATGAGTAGAATCGGCACAATGTACATCCAATACTTCTGGATAAAAGATTTTGGTTCCTGTCGTCTTGTTAGTGGATTTCCACCGTGATATGATATAGAATAACTTACCTGCTCCTCTTCCGTGCTTGGTTGTCCCAGAGCAGTATCCACTGTTGCCTTCTTGAGGATAGGCTCAGGACCGTGCTTAATATGTTGCGTCTGAGCAATAATTCCTTGAGTGTCACTCTCAACGTAAGCGAGTGTAACAAGACCCCCGTTAGGCTTGGTAACAAGCTTCAGAGTATAATGTAGTGGAAATTTGAGTGTCTTTTCTGTTAGCTAAACTGTGTATATCAATAAGCAAACTTCATACTCACATCAACATAGTCGAAGCACTTAAAGGCACCGTGCATCTCTGCTCCAAGACAGTATCCTCCATCCTGAACATCATGGTGCTCTGGAACATCCACAACACTAATAGAAGAAGACTCAGCAGAATACTCCAATCGGCCAATGGAGAATATTTCCTGTGTGTCAATGTTCTTTGCTTGAAGTGTAAAAATCTTGGTCTTTTCCGCAGCAGCCGTAAGTGCATATACAAGTGCAAAAAGTATGGAAATAAGTGTCATCTTTTTCTATTAATGAGCAGTATATAAAGCTCTTTCTTATCGCAAAGTATCTCCTAAATTGCTTGAGCATGAATATCATAAGTCCATCAACAATCTGAACTAACTATGAGCTATCTCCGCGAAAACTACGGGTCCTTAACACGCAACTTGCACATACGCTGTTCTTAGTTATCAGCTGTCCAATTCAAACTAAGGACACACCAAAGGCAATGAAATCGCACTTGTTGGTTGTATCCTTACTTTTAAATTTGTCTCTGGCTATATTCAACGTTTATGAGGATCTCTTTTCGACTCCAAAAGTACGTCTGCTAATCTCATAGAACAGCCTTACCCAGTGCCAATTACCAGCAGTCTATTAGTTACTAACAAACACAGTACCCGGTGCGCTATGAATACTCCGAGGAACTTTCATATGCCGAAGTTGTATCACTAATGGAAAACTCAAGCAATGATACTTATGAGACTGTGAGGTCCAAGGATGGAAGCAGGTACATTTGCCATATTCCATTTGCAACACGGGAAGAAGATGAAGCCACAGTTTTAAACGGAGAACTAATATCCAGACTGGACGAGCTCTCAGTTAACATCACTGAAGAAGTAGAAAATAAAGTTCTCCTCCATGCACAGGGCTATTGGACGTATGTGTTTTCCTTGAAGAATGAGGTGGCACAGTTTCATGGTGATTTTTCAGAATATCTTTCGACAGGGACTACAAAATATATCCTTGGAAGACACAACGAAAGCGCCAAATATGCAAAGCTTGAAGCCAAGGAGGGGAGTGGTAGCATCTACTTCACCCATACAATGACCGAGGGTTCTGTGTGCGATCTCACTGGTAAACCTCGAACAGTTGAAATTCAATATGTTTGCGATCCATCGAAGTCGGAACCGACTTTTCTGTGGATCAAAGAGTTTAGAACCTGTCAATACCAGGCCCATATTGCCATACCATCCCTTTGTGAGGATGAGACCCTCAAACCTAAAAATCCGAAGTTCAGTGAAATCACATGCAAGAGGCTCACTACAGACTCTGATCTGGATGTTATCCAACAGCTCACTAGACTCAATATCATGGACTATGATCTATCTCACATTGGTAACTCCTTGTTCATGGGCACGAAGGAGAATGAACCATCGGTTATCATTGATACTGAGAGTGGTACAGATTCATCAGATGTATTGCAACGTCTGATGAACTCTTTCATTGAATGGTTTCCGACCCACTTCATCACAGACAAATCACTCGCCGGCCTAGAAAACACCATGAACTTCAGATATCATACTAAAGTGTACGATATGCATGGAATTTTCCTCTCTCAGTCGTTCATCCAAATTGAATACAGCAAAAACCGTGAATTGGTCATTTTGACAGACACCTCGACGAGAGATTTTAGTGTGGAGAGCTCAAACATCGAATTACTTAATTCTTCACCCGATCTCAAAACCTCACAAGTTGGGTCGACCATTTCCGAAGAAAGTGACACTTCTATTGAACCAGTTACCCAGGAAAACACGAAAAATTCGGATAAAACTAAAATAAAAAATGGCATAAAGAATACCATCGATGATAAGAATGCCCTTCATGATGAGCTTTGATTATACATGTGCAGGCCTGTCTACTCTAAAACCAATTACACCTTACAGTAGTTAAGCGTAAACAACATGTATATATATAAAAAAAATACTGAACTTCTGGCTGCGCAGTTCCAAAACCATATAACAAAATGAATTAAACCATAAAACAAATAATTGATGAAGGACCGAAAAGGTCGTTTACTTAAAGAACCGAAGCACAACAACAAACTTTCAAAAAAATAATGGAATTAAAAGCTCAAGAAAAGAAAAGGGAAAAAACAGTCAAAAGGATAAACAGGAAAAGAGAAAGAACAATACGGGGAAAGCACAAACCACACACGTAAACCAAAGATAACCAAATCAACATCACTGCAGTAGTATCACAAAAACACATCATTGTCAACCATATAAAACAATTCCAGAAATGCAAAAGCAAACAAGCATACATACACAAGTTCAATCATTTAGTTAACTTCACTGAATGAAACACCAACTTCAACCAACTGGTCGCTGATTTCTCTCTTTAACTGTAACCCTTCGTCCTTCACATCATCAAAACTTGTGTTGGTGGAATCGCCAACCCACAACCTTAATTGACAGATAAGTGGTTCAATTGTCTGACTTTCCTCATTTCCAAGCCAAGTCTTTGGATACTTCTGAATGACCTTAAACATGGAGATAAAAGACAGGAGAGTGATTTCGTCCTTATTAGCGCTGATATATCTGAGAAGGCATTTTGCTTCCAAACGTTGGTTCAAGCGAGCATACTTCAATACCGAAGCAGCAGTCAGCGCATTGGATAAATCGTGAGAAAGTATCTTTCGGAATCTTTCATCCACCTGAGTAGATGATCTTCTAGAGCATGGTGCCTGTGTAGAATCATCTGAAACAAATTCAGCCTCCTCATCTGTAACCTCAGCACCCTTGCTTCCCTCGAGGAAAAGATCCTGCTGATCCTCGACATCGGAGTCAAAAATATCCTCATCAGAGTATTCTTCAGCTGTCAGCGTATTTGTGGATGAAATCTCATGGCCGAAAGAATCAGTAGAAGTTCTCGCCTCCTCGTTTACAAGCCTCAAGACTGTGTCGACGTATTTCTCATTAAGAATTGACTTGAAGATCTTAGCACGAATCTGGACAACTGATCTTTCTGGAGCCAAACGCTCAGTCAAGCTTAACATATCCCAAATATCCTTTTTGACGTCTTTCATCTCAGCATTATCCAACTTCTCAAGGTTCTCTCTGTTGAAAGTCAAGTCAATGTACTTCAGCAACACCTCACGGAACAGTTCATTGGCTCTCAAGCTGACAAGTAGATGCTTATAATCAGATCTTACTTTGTCATCCTTAAGTATCAAAGCATAACCCTTGTCATTCCTGCCCTTAGTACAGCCTGTACCAAAAGGAAGGCCGGAGATCAAATTTACGAATCTTTTGAAGGATTCTGTAGACTTACCATTCGGTGTCTGAAGCTCTTTAAAGAAGTATCTCAAGCTTGGATCTGACACCTTCTGGTTGGAGATCTCCCTCAGACTTTGTTCAACCACACTATTCAAGTTGAAAAAGGTGGACAAGTCGGAGAAAGACAACAGCAACTTGGCCAAGACCAATTTGCCAAATGATACCTCAAAAGATGGAGTGTATGTATGAAGTTTCAAAAGATGGTAAAATATGCAGGAATATGAAGCTCGAGGTTGGAAAAGCAATTCTTGGTTTAACAACATGTTGACCTCCGTATCAGAAACATCAACTTTCTTGTTGGACCCCACGTTGATGAAGACCAATTCCTTGAACAGCATATACCACATGGAAGCAGTGATTGTTTTTGGTTGCTTAGTGTTATCAGTCCTTGTTTTGTAAAAGATGGATGGTTTGAAGATATAAATGATGGAGAAAACAAGCAAAAATATCTTTGTGATATTTATGAAGACCTCAAACTGTGGTAGACCCAAGATTGGGAAAGCTGAGAGGCCACGGTAATCAAACTTGTCGTTAACAAACATCTGTTGACCAACCATGGTCGCAAGACCACCCATTATGACCTTTCCAGGCATGCCCATTTGGTACTGCTGTGGTTGGACAGACACCATGTTCATCGGCTGACCGTTGTAGTCAGAGGCCGGTTGGAATTGGTTCATGTTCAAAGATGCTTGCTGTGATTGCTGCTGTTGTGATTGTTGTGGTGGCGAGTGGTAGATCTGCTGGCCCTGTTGGAACTGTTGTTGTGGCTGTTGCGACTGTTGTGGTTGCTGTGGTTGTTGCTGCTGGAACAATTGTCCTTGTTGTTGTTGGTGACCTGATGATAAACCACCCTGTAACATTTGTCTCAGTTGCTGAGTCTCGGCAAACAAGGCCATATTCTTTCTCTCCAAATGCTTGATGTACTCGGTTGCCTTCGTGAGAATGACACCCTTATTGAGTTTTGCTGCTGGAGGAAGACCATCCAGATCGTGGATTGTTGTTTCCACATCACCTGCAGCCATTCTCAAGGCCGGTACAGCGTCTCTCAGGGCGCCAATCTTGTCGTTGATGTTCGTTCTATACTTCTTTTCAATAACGTTATGTGATGATCTGTCCTTCTTCTGTGGTTTTGTAATCTTGTTTCGAGACGAGCTGAGTGCTTCAGGCGATGTTCTGTGCGACTCTGGTGATGATTCGACCTCAGTTTTGATTACTGGAATGCCAAAAGTTGGCATGGCACCGGGCTCGCCACTGCCGAAATCGGTAATGGTTTGCTGCTCCTTCTTCATGTAGTTGAGCGGTGACTCTCCCGAAAGCATCTGTGTTGTGTAAAGCGTGTTGTTGCTTGTTTGGTACTCGCTGCTAGCCGGGTCTTCTGCGTCGATTGTGGCACTGTTTGGCTGTTCGTTCATGTTGAAGTTGAGGTAGTCGTCAATCTCCTTGGGGTCATTATTATCAGCCTGGTCCTCCCAGCCGTCGACTGTGAACATGTTCTGTGCATCTGGCGAGAGCCCGTAGGAGGAGCTCTTACCGCTGGAGCTGAAGTTGCCCATGTCGGATGGCGAAAGCGTTGGAGCAGAGGAGCTCGAAAGACAAGCCAGCAGGGCGTCAGTGTCCTGGAAGGAGTATGCTTCTGTCATGTTTGGCGGAGGGGCTGTGGACGGTGTGGTGGGACTATAGATATGTGTGTGTGTGTGCTGGCGGTATGGAGGGATGGATAGGAGCAACCTATCGGTCTTGGGGCAGAGTACAAGTTTGCTTTTGGGAAGCTGATTGTGATTAGCAGCCCTTTCGGATTTGCCCAAAAAGAAACAGGGGGACAGGAATCTGGCAAAAAACGCTCCTTTTCAGAACAAAAATCACGAGGGAGAGTTCAGTAGCAAGGTCTGTGTAGCGAGTGCTCTCGGCTATTCACGATGTCTGTGTTCCCGCTCTAGGGTGTTGCTGGTCCCGTTCTCGATGGTGGCCTATGAGGCTTGGGGAAGAATTCAAAAGGAAATTTTGTGTGCTTTGGAGGTGTGTGGATGTGCCAGCTGCTCTGCCCGCTGTGCTGCGTGTTTCTCGTTTTTTTGGTTTTTTGCAGGAATTTGGGCGCGAAACTTCCACTTTGTGATTCCCTTTGCTGTCGGAGAGTGCCAGGCTAAGGTCGTGTTTGTGGGCAAAGCAGGAAAAAAGAAAGAAAACGATGGGGACCGAGCGCGTGGGGGCCGCTTTATTGCTATGTATGGCACTTTTGGCGCAATTTGAGTTGCGAAAAGAGCGTTAGCGGTTGCGCCCAGCGAGGGACCTGGAAGGTCTGGAATTCTCTTTGTGTGGGGGTGGGGTCCAATGTATTGCGCGCAACGAGACAAGCCTAAAACGCCTACAGGAAATAAAGGGGAGCCGGGACCTTCTGTTTGTGTCTAGCCATCGTTTATTTCAATCGATATGTACATACACATACTTGGCGATCTACAGCCACCACAACACACTCTATGGCCAGCACTACCCACACACAAACCGCTCCACCCCCCCCCCGAAAGCCCGCCAGCTCCAAACGTTATCCCGCTAAGCAGGGTTACCTTTGGCGTATGTGCATATACGTGGCATCGCAAAATACCAAACGTTTCAATGGGAATTTCCCTTCTGGAAGCCTCTTCTCTGGCGCGACCACGACTCGATTTATCGCTGGCGATTAAATCCACATGCAAAGCACATACATAATAATAATAATTGAGAGACAGAAGAATAAATGCCTTTTTGCGCAAAATTGCTGAAACTACCTGTCACCCGTCCGTAGATGTGGGCCAACTTTTGTCTGCAAAATTTGCCCATACGCTTGCAGTTGACCACCTCTGAGTACATCTCTGTGCATAATGGGCGCAAATTGGCGCGATATATGGCATTGTTTTCTGTAGATGTGGTACAATGATGCAGGCCCAAAACCTCCTGGCTAATTGAACCGTTTTCTCCTGATATGCTCGCTCTCTGCGACAACTCATGGCCACACACATACACCGCACTAATTTCCCGTCATTGCTTATAATATCTCTACCATGTGGCCTCCGACGTGGGAGCCGTGCTCTTGCTATTGGCGCCTTTGTTCGCTCCCTCATCTCCCCCCTGCTTCTCTATTCCAGGAACGAGATAACCCATATATATGGGTAAATCAGGATTCATTCCCCCGTCTGTATTGTGATCTCTACAGACGTGTATCTATTGGATATATACATATTCCATCATATGCAGTTATCAGACAAATACAAGCATCAATTTGATCAACCGAACAATTCCGATGTAAATGTAAAAACAAGAATCCCCAATTCATATGAACAATCCGGCTTCAGTAAGACCTCGTTCTTTCCTCCTTCCGCGCTAATCAAGCCTTCATAACGCCGGGTCGGCCGAGAGAGATCATATCTAAAAAGAAGATACATTATAACGGAATTTTTTAACTGGATATCTACCCGAGTCATCAATCCATATATCCGTGCCTGTGCCTGTGCCTGTGTGCCTGTGTGCCTTTTCGAAGCTCCCATCTTTGAAGAATTATTCTGTTTTAATGACACCGAACTCGTTCCGACCTCCGATTCAATATACCGCCCAGCCGCCCCCTCCTTTTTCTCGAAATACGATCCGTCCGTGCGATCTTAATTCAAGAAATACTTTAGTTGACACAATCTGATCATTAAATGCGTACACCAATCTCGAATTTCAAATCAAAATCACACAACTAACAAGTCCTATTATGAACTTGAACTGCCAAGAGAAGAACTTCAGCACTGAGAATAACTATTTGGACTACAAGGCGTTAAGCCAGAAGTACGAATACCTGGCTCCATTCCTAAACAACGGCAAATATACATTTTCGTACCCCGGACAATGTGCACTAACGAAAGCACTGTTCAAAGAAAACTACGACGTGAACATCGAAGTCTTAGATGGCCATCTAATACCTGCATTGCCCTCCCGAGTGGCCTACTTAAACATTGCACACAGAGTGCTCAAAGAGTCCGGCTGTTTGCGTGATAATAACAATATCAGTGGATTAGACGTCGGTACTGGGGCATATGCCGTCTATACAATACTCGGTGCAAAACTATATAGTTGGAAGATGGTCGGCGTTGACGTTGACCACAACAGCTTAAAGCACGCACAAAATATCATTAAAGAGAATCAAATGGAACATCAAGTGGAAGTTATTGAAGCGGATGGTATCATAGACTATCAAGATGGCTTCGATATAACTCTTTGCAATCCACCATTTTATCCTTCAAACGAAAACATGGAGAAGAAGTCAAGCGAGAAGCAGGAACTATGCAGAGACTCAGTAATCGGAACACAATCAGAACTTGTGTATGAGGGGGGCGAGGTCTCGTTTGTAAAGAAGCTCATTGATACATCAAAATCCAAAGCAAAGAAGTCAACATGGTATAGCTCCATGCTTGGAATGAAATCATCAATCCAAGAACTGATCAGATACTTAGTGAAATCAAAAATATCCAACTTCCATGTTCAAACATATAAATTGGGTAGTATACGTCGATGGATCTTGTTTTGGTCACATGGTAATTTTCACCCATTAATATATCATCATCAACACCAACGTCTGGGTTTTAAAAGTGTACCAACAACGGTGGAAGAAGGTCATTTTGATCTCACAAAAATCTTGAAAATTCTAAAACCTCTTAATATTCAAATTGAATCATCACTCATAGATGATACTGAAATCGCTGAGCTGACGGTTAAAGTCCCGGGGGATGTCTGGTCGAGGGCATTCAGACGAAACCCAGAAAGAATGAACAAATCACCGCATACATTCATCATATCACCAGATCATATTCATTTTCTACATGGGCAATCGTTTAGGATCTTCCAAAGTTTCTATACGTACCTTCTGGGTAGGTTAAAGAATTAGCAAGAAAAAAAATAGAGCAAGCAAAACATCAAAGTTGTTATATTATTTCACCCTATTCAGCAGGCTCCACAAATCCATTCAACTTCTTCACAATACGAGCTGGAGCACCAACAATAACACAGTTCGATGGAATTTTTTTCGAGCCAGTAATCACTGTGTTGGCACCGATAACAACACCATCGCCAATTACAACGCCCTGGCAAATAGTGACGCTTGAGCCGATCCACACGTTGTCACCTATCGTAATCTCCCTGGACCATTCTACCCCGTTCTCGCATCTCTCTACTGCGTCCAGGTGATGCGTGGCACACGTGATGGTCACGTTGGGACCGATCATGCAGTTCTTTCCAACTTTAACAATAGAGCCGTCAAGGATAGTCAAGTTGAAGTTGGAGTAAAAGCCATCGCCGAGAGAAACATTAAACCCATAGTCAACGTTGAATGGAGGCTCCATATACACACCTTTGCCAACCCTTCCAAACACGGTCTTCAGGTAATTGTACCGTTCATCCATGTACTCCTGTTCACTTTTCCCTTCAATTGAGATGTCGGCATACTTCCGAGCACGCTCGTGACGTATCAAACGCGCCATGTTTAGCTCAGATGCCCAGCAGTTGTACCTCATGCCAGATATCATCTTCTCGTAGTCATCCGAGCCTTTAGGAACATCAACAAGATTGCTGTACGCCCACTGGATGAGTTCCTGGTCTTTTTCATATCTCTGTGCCATAATGAATGTAATGCTTGCAAACGTATAAATTTATATCCTTTAGTTCATCTGTTGAGCGTCCACCCAAATATATATCTTCCTTTTTCAACATATTCGAGATCTTGGCCTTCTTCCGCCCGAGCTTTATGCCGGGAAGGATCTCTCCCCCCACTCTGTCAGACTATTACGGGCAAATGCAGCGATTGTGTCACCATGTGAGTAGCTGCATCATCCTCTGTTGGATGTCGTTCTCTACCTTTCAGTAGCCACCTGACACCCTTGAAATTACTCGGTGGCCGAGGCGAGCGAGGAGCTATTAATTGTTGAGCATCTCTAGACTTTCTCTCTCCTTCTATCTCACCCCTGACTTGAATGGAAAAGACAAGCTCAGTCCCAATGTCTGAAGAGGCGTCAGTGTCGTATTCGGGTATCAACAACCCCCCTTTCAAAGTTGCCATCATCGGCTCAGGAAACTGGGGAACCACCGTGGCTAAAATCATTGCAGAAAATACTCGTGAAAATCCATTACTCTTTGATGAGACAGTAAATATGTGGGTCTTTGAGGAAGAGTTTGAAGGGCGCAAACTCTCCGAGATTATCAACTCGGAACACATGAACAAAAAGTACTTGCCTAACATCAAGCTGCCAAAAAACCTTGTTGGAATTCCAGATCTGCTTGAGTCGGTGAGAGGAGCAAATATTATTGTTCTGAACATCCCTCATCAACACTTAGAAAAGGTACTTGAACAATTGAAAGGAAACATTGATCCGCAAGCCCGTGCTATATCTTGTCTCAAGGGCCTTAGGGTCACAGCAAACAGCATTGAACTATTACCAGATATCATTCAAGATGCATTAAACATACACTGCGGTGTTCTTGCTGGTGCAAATCTTTCCCAAGAAGTGGCAGAACAGAGGTTCTCGGAAACCACAATTGCTTACCCACTCCCAAGTGACTATGTTCCTGGTGATGTTGACCCGACCGTTCTCTACACCTTATTCCATAGACCATACTTCCACGTCCATGTCATTGAAGATATTGCAGGCATTTCTGTTGCAGGAGCATTGAAGAATATTATTGCTATTAGTGTTGGGTTTGTTGAGGGCTTGGAGTGGGGCGATAACGCCAAGGCAGCTATCCTGAGACGTGGATTGTTGGAAATGATCAAGTTTGGCCGTAAGTTCTTCCCTGACTGCAAAGTTAGTTCTTTCACTGAAGAGAGTGCTGGTGTTGCAGATCTCTTCACTACTTGCACTGGTGGCAGAAATTTTAAATTGGCAAAGACAATGGCACAAACAGGCAAGAGTGCACATGAGGTTGAGAGAGACATATTGAATGGACAAAGTGCCCAGGGTTTGATCACTGCAAAGGAGATCCACACTTTGATCAGGAACAAGGGATTTGAAGAAGAGTTCCCACTTTTTGAGACCACTTACCAGATTTTGTTTCATGGTGTGAAGATTGGTATCCTTCCGTATATGTTGGAAAACAAGTGGTCGGTTGCAAAACCAAACTATTCAAGTTAGAGATCTTTAGACTAATTACCAATTTTCTTTTCCTTAATCATAACCTATATTGTTCGAAAATAATATAAAGGTGTAAATAATTTCTGTCATATATAGTATTGGTCATTTAGAAGCATTTTCAGCTGCTATTCTAGCTGCTATACTCTCTTTTAAAGCCTGGAACGGAGACATCCTGAAAGAAGCATCCTTCAACACTGCACCAAACCTTTGTCTTTCCATATCCTCCACAATTTTAGTACCCTTTCTTGTTTTCGTACTTGGAATATTTTTTTTGGTCTTTTTCGGAGCAACATACTCCTTTGAATCAACGATATTGATTGTTTCTGAGCCGACCTCCTGTTCCAGTGTGTCAAGCAGATCCTGCATTTTCGGTTTCAGTTCCTCATTCTGTTTACGTTTACGTCTGCGCAGCGAAGACTTAGAGATACCACTGTTATCACTGGCAAGCTTGTTTATAAACTGAGAACGCTTGGATACCAACTTATCCTTCTTCGACTCTTTGTAAGCATGGAGGAAAGCCTGTGGGTCTTCTGGTAGGTCCTCCGCGATGGACTTATTACCTCTTGTCCCGGCCTTTGCGACCTTTGACCTCAGTTGTGTTCTCTTGGCCTGTGTAGCTGTTAGTATTTGTCATCTAAAATAGAAAATATTCAACTAATACTTGCCATTTTCCTTTTAATATCCACAGCTTTACACACACAAATTAAGAGATGAGGAAGAGATCAATTTTTGTCTTCTACTCAATGTATTGAATGCGCTCATAACCTTTTCGCGACTGAAAAATTTGAGTGAACGGCCAAACCTCCTCCGCACACGCATTGAATATTATAATGCAATCTTAACTTTAACAGCTCAACAACGACTATCTGTTGATTCACCGGATCTATCACCAATCACCTAAAAATGTCCAGAGTCACCGCTGTGATTGCCACTGTGGCTGCAGTTGCTGTCGGCTACGCCGTCTACTTTGACTATTCCCGTCGTAACAATGCCACCTTCAGAAAGCAGCTCAGAAAGTCCAAAAAGCAGCAACAGAAGGAGTCCCAGCGTGCTGAGTCCCAGGCAAAGCAGGTGATGGCTGTCCAGGTCAAGGAATTGCTTACCAAGTCCTTGGTAGAGGACCCTATTCCAACTGATATGGCCGAAAAGGAGCAATACTTTATGACCCAAGTTACTATGGGTGAGCAGTTGGCCGCCGTTCCAGGTAACGAGATCAAGTCTGCATTGTGTTTCTACAGAGCTCTTGCTGTGTATCCAAACCCAACTGATATCCTTGGTGTCTACCAGAAGTCTGTTCCACAAGAAATTTATGAGTATATCATCATGATGATGGCCATTGAGCCACCCCTCAGCATTGCCTCTTTCCTCGGTGGCGACTCTGTCCAGCTCAACGAGGAGCAGGATTAAGAATTGTCCAATTTTGAAGGTTTTCTCTGCTATGATTTGATGAATAACTTATAAAACAAACAATTATAACTACAAAAAGTTTTTTCTCGGAACAATGACGATATAAGCACAATGGACATTGGTGTCGTGTTGCGATGGAGTCAATGTTGTATACCCTTCCATAATGGTTCTAGACATGCACAAGCACATCCCTCTCAATCTCTCTATACATTCAGTTCATTTCCTTCCTTGTTCTCCTTTTTTGTGTACATATGCAACATTTGTTATAAAATAAAAATCGTTTCTTAAAAAGGTGTAAATGTTCAACATATACAAGAAGGGCATTAATTAGTACTTCCATTACTTTGGAACATAACGAATGAGACCCTTAAGAAGGAAGTATCCATATCCAGACAAGGTCAAGAAGTTTAACATGTTGAAACCCAGAGACAGGGTGTGCATCTTACCAAATTCCTTTGTCAATCTCTTGTGCTCCTCGGTCTCGGTCTGGCCAGCGTCCTCTAGAACAAATCGGTCCTCCTTGATCTTCTTTGTAACTGGGAGCAACCAAAACTTGTTGGCGGCACCACCGACAACAGCAACAGCAAGAGTTGCTAGTGCGCCAGTGCTTAATGCAAATGGAGCAGTAGCACCAATAACCACAGGAGCCAATGTCTGGAGAAGGAAGAAGTGTGGAAAGACCTTATTTTGGAGAGCACCAAATTCTTTGCGAGGAAGGCTCTTGAAGGCGATTGGAGATGCAACATAAGAGTAGTAACCGGTACCACCCCATGTAAAAGCCCAGGTGTAGAGATTAATTGCTGGAAAAAGAATACTCATGGTGAACCGATTGGCGTGTAGTTTAAGCGGTTTTAATGTCTCTGTGAAGAAGACATGAAGTGGGTGTAAAATACAAATCTGATATATTTGCCTGAACTTATGCGCGGTGGGCCCATCCTACAAAGCGGACTTTCACCAAATGGAAGAGCGGCCAAAAACGAACTTTGAGTCTTGCAACCGTAAAACGAATAACAATCGGCCCACAAAGCAAACAAGAAATGTCAAAGATTAACACAGTTCTCAAGCAGCTGAGACAGTTACTGCATAAGACTAAGTACGGTATAGTTTCGGGTAATCAGTCTGGCGATCTAGACTCTGTTGTATGTGCCATCTCTTATGCATACTTCTCCCATCAGCTGAATCCACACACTCCATTGCTTCCACTGCTCAACTTCACTCGAGCTGAACTTAGTGCTAGAAAGGACATCCTCCATGCATTCAAAAGTACAGGCATTGATGCTGATCAGTTATACTACGTGGATGATCTGCCTTCTCTAGCTCCTACAGAGCTGATACTGGTAGATCACAATTCCCCACAAGGCAAACTAACTGCGTTATCATCTATTCCTGTGACAGGAATTATTGACCACCATGATGATGAAGGATGCTACAATGATGCACATATCAGACTGATTGAGAAAGCGGGAAGTTGTTCTAGTCTCGTGACAAAATATTGGATAAGTCATGGTGCTTCTCTTGATTCTGACATTGTGAAACTCCTCCTGGCTCCCTTGATTATTGATACAAGAAATTTGACTACCCGGGTAGAAGCCACAGATATTGAGGTCTCCAATTTGTATCATGATTTTGTGCAAGAAGCACAAATTACCTCCTGGTTTACAGAATTACAAGAAGCAAAAGAGGACATTACGGAGCTGAATGTAAAGGAAATCTTGGCAAAAGATTATAAGTACTTTGAGTTTGGTGTTGGAAGTGCTGACATCTACAAAAGGGTTGGCTTTAGCTCAGCTGTTAAGCCATTCAAGTGGCTGTTGAAAGAACACCCTGATTTCAAGAAACAAATGCAAGAGTATCTCTCCGAGTCATCATTAGACGTTCTTGTCGTTATGACGTCGTTTGAGAAGAACGGGGTATTCTCCAGAGAACTTTGTACCATTGAGAAAGATGAATCTGATTCTCTATTAATGCAGTTGGCTAAGGAGAAGGCATTAATTCAAGAGCTTGAGCTTGAACTACAAACCGATATATCCTCAGGTCTCAAGATCTACAACCAGTTGAATGTCAAAGCAAGTAGAAAACAGGTTGTACCAGCATTCAATAAGGTTTTAGAAAGACTGTGATTCAATCACTAAATTATCAAAAATAGTTTATATATTCATTATTCAACGTTAGTGCTATTGATATCTTCTAGAAATGGTAGTCACCCACAATGGCTGTGGTGGGATCTCTCACACAAGGGTATCAATCTATCCCTCCAACTATACCAGTCTAAATCCTATTACAATATTTAAAATATAATATATGTAACAATTTTGTAACAATTTCTTGAAAGTTGAAGCCGGCTGTGTTTTGATTTTTCAGCTTCATATCGTTTGTGTGCAACATGTTCGGTCCGTCACACAGATGAAACATCATCATCCAACAACGAACATACAAAACAGCTCTCCTACGCTCTCATTCAAGCAGCTTTTTAAAAATAAATTCCTATTTGAAAAGACTGACTGAGTATATAAGGCCATATATTTCATTCTTCTTTACTGTTACCGTACTCTAATGATCACATTACTAATCTTAACATAGTAACCAATTTTCCAATGATTCTCACAACAGCATGGTTCTGTCTCAAGCGTATGCCACGCATAATGCTTTTAGTATTGCTCTTCATTGCAGTATTCTTACTGGCCTTCCTACTGCTTGGATGTTCATCCACCGGCTCCACTTATTCCTCTATTTTCTTGATCCATTACTCGTTCAACAAATCTTCATCCATCTTTCCACTCATTGAGAAATCGTTTGAGTCTAAAAACCTCACAGGATATGAAGACATGGTAGTCCGTGCAGGATATCTGTCCCTCTGTATGGAAGTTGGTGATGAGTTAACATGTGCTTCCAGAAATGACCTATCGTCATTCAGTACCGTCTCTTCAGTAAACATTTACACAGTGAATTCAAACTCCAGCTCCACAACACTAGATCTCATCTCTCTTGCTGCTGACTTCAGCGATGACATTGTTCACCCATATATTCTGATTGCCACAATCGTTCTTACTATTACGCAGTTACTCACATTGTTATACGTCGTAATCCCCGGACTACCAGGAAAACGAATTATTAGCAAATTTAACCTGGTCTTGTCTCCTGTTTTGACACTATTATGGGGATTTGGTGCTATGTGGTCTCACGTTGCTGCAGATGCTGGTCAAAGCTTGGTCGAAAAAGCTAGTATGGGAATTGTTCAAGCACATGTTGGCAAAAAGGCATCAGCCCTAACGTGGACACCATTTACTTTCTTGTGTATTGTGGCAATAGGTATCATTTCTTTGTATCTCAGAGATTTGAACGATATCATCGAAGCTGTTGATCCAAAGGTTTAGACATCGGGGTACTAAAGATGTACGTACATTTACCTCGTTCCTTCTATCTCTCGTTTTCTTTTCTCTGTATATTCTCAGATTCTTTCTAGTACCCATTTTGTTATCTTTTGACAGGTTTTCGAAGGTAGTTCACCGAGCTTCATAGGCGAATAGTCACCAGCAATGGAAAATCCATGAGGCGTATCCAGCTTGGTCTTCATTTGAGTGTATTTGAAGTTGAATCTGTCTTTTCTTGCCTTCAAATCATATTCAAATTTCTTCAAGTCCTCTTTAGAGTAAAATGCATCCTCATGACCCATGATTAAGTATGTGGGTGTTTTTACGACAGAGCATACTTCCACCGGCATGTAAATTGGATGCACTAATACAACACCCTTTATAACATGCTTATTGTTGTGTTCATGTTCAGCCACTTTATTTGTATCTGAAGCTTCACCTACATTGTTCTCCGGCTCTGACTGGATTCCTTCAATTGCAACACGAGCTGCTGCATTGGCACCAAAGGAAAAGCCAATGACTACTGCGCTCTCAACTGAATGAGTCTTCAAAAGTTCATCAACGGACTCTTTAACACTAACCCACTCAGTAGTAGTAAAGAACCTCTTTTCCTTCTCTTCAAACAATCCAAACACGCTGTGGCTCTGCAACCAGTAGTTTCGCTTGACGGATGAAGCGAGGTCAACAGTGAGACTCTTGAATTTGCTGATAAGCCCACCGCTTTGATCCATCAAATCATCCGTTGTGTTATTAATATGAGGCAAAGGGTCATTGAAGTACACATCTAATAACGTAGTCACGCAACCAGTGCGTGTGGAGTATGCATCGGCCAACTTCTGGTTGTTTGCGCTCAAGCCTCTGGAGTTAGGGATGATAACAACCATTGCTCTCTCCTTTGTAGCAAGCTCGTACTCGACACGACCGTAGTTATCTATATATGCTGACTCCGAATCTCCAGTAGCCGGATAAGACAAGTAGACTGGGGCCTGTGACTGCTTGAGCTGAAAGAGGTGGCCCCTAGGCGCGTTAGTTGTTTGCAAGGAGGCCTTTCTAGATGACACGACTGGCGATGAAGGCTCAGAGTAACGTCTTGTGAGAAACTCATCAAACGAGGAGTCTTCACTAGCCAGTGAATTGTTGTCGTCATCATCAATGTCCTCCTTGGACAACGTGGTGTCTCTCACTATGTTAGAGATGTCACCATCCACATCATCCATGCTTGTGGTGGAAGTGTCAAAATCCCTGTACATGTTCGGGTAGGCAGACTTGGGTATCGAGACCTTTTCCCTGGGCGTATAGGACTTCTTGGGCATGGTGTGTTCTTTATATCTCTTGTGAAAAAGGAGCCGCTGTATTTGGCAATGCTATATGGGCTTAGTTGTAAGCGCGTTGTTTAGGGCATGTTTTGATTGGAGGGAGTCCCTTGCTTTATATAATAAGGAGCTGCTCGCAAGGCTGGCGACTAATGCTACAACATAAACAAATAACAGATAATTCACTACAAATGTATAAAACCTAAGCGTTAGATTGTGTAGAATGTAAAAAGTTAAATCGTTTTCTAGTTCATATTCAATGTGTTGTGTGATAGATGCACGGGCTAGCCTGCTGCTTACTCCAAGGAGGAGGCACCGGTGACAATGTCCACCAACTCGTTGGTAATAACAGCTTGTCTGGTTCTGTTGTAGAGAATGGAGAACTTACCAATCATCTCACCGGCATTCTTAGAGGCATTGTCCATGGCGTTTCTTCTAGCAGAGATCTCGGCAGAGTAACCATCAGCCAAGGCAGCGTAGATGCTGTTAGCCAGAGAGAACTCGGCAAGAGTGGCTGGGACCTTAGCATCCTCATCAACCTCGTA
Source organism: Petasospora nakhonratchasimensis (assembly GCA_030572335.1). Taxonomy (NCBI): domain Eukaryota; kingdom Fungi; phylum Ascomycota; class Saccharomycetes; order Phaffomycetales; family Wickerhamomycetaceae; genus Petasospora; species Petasospora nakhonratchasimensis. The sequence goes on from JAJLZS010000007.1 coordinate 262,777, forward strand.
CTGTGAGAGCAATGGAGACTGCTCAATGGACTCGGCGTCAAAGACGGAGGCTCTGGTGGACTCGAAGGAAACACCAGAAATAGCCTTGTTGTAGATGATCTCGATGGAGGAGTACTCCTTCTGCAACTTGAGGATCTCATCGGCAATCAAAGCAACCTCGTTGAATGTTGGTGGCTCCTTACCAATACCGTTGAAAGCAAGAATCAAGTTCTCTGGGTTGGTTCTGTTGATCTGGGTTCTGGTCTTGTCACCAACAGCAACAACGTCAGCATTGCCTCCCAACTCAGCAATTCTGAGTCTGGCGTTTTTAGCAACCTGGGAGTGGATGGAACCACAAAGACCCTTGTCAGAAGAACAGACAATCAAAAGGTGCTTAGCCTCCTCCTTCTCCAAAGAAGCAGTCTCAGCGTGGGTGTAAACCTCTCTGTCGGCAGCACCATAGACACGGGCTGTCTTAACAGCACGATCAGCCTTACCCAATCTGGTAGAAGCAACAATCTTCATGGTGTTGGTGATCTTCTCAATGTTCTTGGTGGACTTGAGACGCATCTCAATCTCACGCAAGGTGGCATAGTTTCTATAGAAATCTTGTTAGTATTCTGGATTGTAGGGACTTTCCCCATATGTAGGGTTGGCCTTATGTGACTGTGGAGGATTATTTGAAGAAATTGCAGACTTGATGTACCGAATGTGAAATCGTGTGATTATATATAGAATGGTAACACAGGATTGAACTAATATGATGCCAATTGAAGCTCAATTCCATATTATGGCGTTGTGGTCTGGTGGTGGGCGTCGCGTTCATAACGAAACTACACCCGAGCGTGCCATTCATATACTCCGCATCTTGAAACTCAACATTGAACATTCAAAGTTTCTTCCGTGTCAACTGCGACGTCTTCAAGCCCGTGAAAATGGCCAATTGGTAGTCTCCAAAGTCGAATTATCGTTATTGTAGCGTGTTGATAGTGGATGTGTAACCTAGTGCAGGTAGTTCCTCGACACCCTATTTATCCTCTTTGACAACACCCAGCACAGCACCCATGAAGCGGGAAAGTTCAAAAGAAATGAGTGCACTCACCTAGCCTGAGCAACAGCTGGACGAGCAGCGTTAACACCGAGTCTGAACATCTTTGCTATACGTTGTTGTAGAGTTCAAATGCTCTAGTTGACACGGGCTCCCAAGGGGGTTTTTTCCACTTTTTCGAAGACTTTTTGGCCGCGAAAACACAACGGCGACATTTGGTTGGCCAGTACGCGAATTACGGTATGGGCAGTTTTGTTATGCGGCCCTGGCCTTACTTCTAATGCGTTGAATAGCTCTCCGATTACCTATTAATTCTTCTACATTGATTGAGTTACCTAGATAAATGTGTTCTTTCTTTTGGTAAATCATGGTCTTCTATAGTAGCCTGGCTGGATAAATGGTTGTTTGGCTACCACTGCCTCTCTGAACTTGTTTCTAATGTTCACCAACACCTTGGTGCCAGATTTGTGGTATCCTCTGTCAATGTATGCCTGGCCGATATTCCATCTCCCTTCCATAGAAGGAGAAGCAGAGCCAGAAGTGACAGTGCCAATCTTCTTGGTCTTATCCTCAATATCAAAGATTTCACATCCCTCCCTAGCAGCTGGCCCCTTCAACTGGAATCCGATCCTCTGTTGCTTCACTAGCTTTCTATCAGCCAGCTGAGCCAAGATCTTAGAAGCACCGTTGAAACCAGCATCTGGTGTTCTTCTAGACTTGGAGATAACCCAAGCCAGGGATCCTTCCACTGGAGTAATGTTGTCGTTTAAATCGTGGCCATACAAACACATTCCTGCCTCCAATCTTAAGGAGTCTCTTGCAGCAAGACCAATTGGCTTCAACTCTGGGTCTTCAAGCAAAGCTTGTGTCAAGTCAACTGCTATCTCATTTGGAACAGAAATTTCAAATCCATCCTCACCAGTGTAACCACCTCTTGCCAAATGTATCTCAGCATTGTTGAAAGCTGGGATGTTAATGTAACTGACATTACCGAAATAGATTTTGGACAGGTCGGTATTGGTAAACTTTTGCAACACCTTGGATGCAGTTGGACCTTGAAGGGCTAACAATGTGGTATCAACGTGCTCAAATTTAACGTCATATCCTTCGCTCATTTTCTTAAAGTATGCTAAGTCCTTCTCTCTCGTACCAGCATTAGTGACAATATAAAAGTTCTTGTCATCCTGATGCTTTGTGACCATTGTGTCATCAACAATTCCACCCTCCTCATTAAGTAAAACACTCAGCTGAGAACTCCAAGCACCCAATGCCTTGAAATCAGTTGGTGTTATCTTTTGCAAGAATGGAACCACATCGTCACCCTTGATCTTCTGTTGTAGCATGTGACTGACATCGAATAAACCGGCATGGGAACGGGTCCACAAGTGGGACTCGATGTGAGAGTGGCCCTTGTATAACACTGGCATGGCATACCCGGCAAACTCAACCATGTCACCTCCAAGGGAGACATGCAAGTTATAGAGTGGGGTTTTAAGCAACTGAGTTGATGTGGAGTAGGCGCGTCTCAACATGTTGAAGTATATGTATGGACGTAGTTATTCACCTTCAGAAAGACCTGCCAATAGAGGAAATACAAACAAAGCGATGATCACTCGGATCGTATGTGTTTACCGTTATAAGGGAGAGATGTGAAGACAAGTGGAAAGAAATTTTGACCATCTTTTTATTGGGGTTCCCCTTTAAAAATGGGTTTTTGACTCCTATCGCCTGTTCCCCATGCGCACACTGATTGTGCCCCGAGTCATGCAACAAAGTGTCATGTGATAGCGGTCGGAGTCATATTTATGCGACCTTCGCACTGGGAGAAGTCAAAGATGCTTGGGACCATTGTGTGGGGTGAATAGTAATAATCGTTTTTCTCAAGATAGATCCTATGAAAATAGGATATTTGAATGTAGTGTTTTATCAGGAACTTATTTAACTAATGTATATATAGAAGGAAAACAGGATGTCTAAAAGTGATATATTTTTGTAACTCATATTAATTTTTACCTAAAAGAATATACTCAGATCTTGACTTGAACAGTTCAAAGCTTACTATAACTAATTATATAAGGGGAAAGTTTCAAAAATGTGAAATATCATCAAATAAGTTCTCTTAATAGATAAAGTAGGCAAAATCACATCAGAACATATAAATATTTTCTTCTATTCTACACGAATAGTGATTTATTAGAATTTTTGAAATTATGGTACCTATAATGAGATGTTTGGATGTTTGTAGATTCCATATTAGGCTAATTCTAATGTTTTTTTTGATGTTTTTCTTCACAAGGCTATCTCTCTTAGAAGCACATACATCAATTGATAGTTATAATAGATAAATTTATCCATATATCTATATCATATAATTATGTCAGACTCAGGTATGTTAAAAGTACTACCTTTCCTGCTTGGTTAGGTTGAAATTATTAACACCGACATTAGGATCACGACTCGAGAAGGTCATTAAAGACCTGTTCTTGACGCTAGACAAGCCCTACACACCATCCTCTCCACTGGATACGTACTGCAATGAGATACTCCCGCAATTGAAACACACATCACCAGTCATCCTCAACGGCAATCCGATTGGCGGAAAAACTGCTTTTCAACAACACTGGGTGAAATTTCCTTTAACCCAGCACAACATTACGTCTCTTGACTACCACATCATTCCAGGTACAAACACGCTCATAGTGAATATATCCGGCAAAGTGAGGTTTGATGAGTCTGGTAAAACTAAGCTTGGGGAGACAGCAGACCTTAATGTTGGTATCCCTATTGGTCCAGCTGGATCGCTGGGCGGTGTTTCTAACAGAGCTCTTTGGGGTTCGTGGCTTGGGTTTAATGCTAATTTGATCCTAGATGATTCTTGTTTCAACGGTCCAAATGCCCAGATGATTAATTCTTTTAATTGGAAAGTTATCTTCAAGCCTGATGATGCTGCGATTGTTATTTAGAAAAAGAAAAAAAGAACTGCAAATATTTCTACGATTTCATCTTGTAGTTTTTGAAGTTTACTATTTGAAAGGGTGATGTAGAATAGAAGCAAGACAGAAACATGTAATAAAATATCGATTCCTATATACCCAAAAAATCAAATTACGAAAGGAGTGACAGTGTGAATGTGTTCAATGCAAAATGTGCGAAGTGTGTTGTAGAAGATGAGACGTCAAGAGAGAGGGTGAATGCAAAAAGAGGACACCTTCTCTTCGATAAAAAAGAAATATTATGAATAAATAAATGAAACTCTGGAGTTGAAAAAAATTTGATATTCGACAGATTTGTCTGAGATTCATTTCTTGTCGGAACCAGGCTTCTTGTCGGAACCAGGCTTCTTGTCGGAGCCAGGTTTCTTGTCGGAGCCAGGTTTCTTGTCGGAGCCAGGCTTCTTGTCGGAACCAGGCTTCTTGTCGGAGCCAGACTTCTTTTCGTGATACTCCATCACTGGTTCCTTCTTGACGCTCTTAGGTTTACGTTTTGATGTCTTACCACAGCAGATGGCCCAGAAATTGAAGAAGGTCGTGAGCATCGCACTGCCAGCTGCAGCCCAGATAAATGCGTAGAACCACTTGTTACCCAAGCCAGCATTGACACCGAATGTATCAAAGTCATTGCTGAAGTTATTGGCAACAATGCAGTACATACCAGTAGCAGCAGAGGCACAGATAAGAGTGCTTAAGAAACTGATAATACCAATGAGCATGGCCAAACAGGAAATGATGTGAGATCTGAAAGAGAGCACAGTAAAGATACCTGTGACAAAAGCACCACAGGCACCGATAAGACCAGTGATGAAGATGACTTTTGAGACGATCTTGGCGGTCTTAATGTACTTTGTGACGGAATTTGGGAGAGTGACGGTATAAGGGCTAAGCTCCTTCTCAAGTGTGGTGAGCGGGTCAAAGAGGTACATCGCAACAGGTTTGGAACAGTAAGTTGGAGTGTAGGCACCAGTAGTGTCGGCAGAGCCCTTGCAGTAACCCCACATACCAAATGTATATATATCACTGAGGCCGAAGGTACTCACATCGTAGGAAGTCGTAATAAGTTCCGAAAAGCTTGATGTTGCTTCCGTGAGGTTTAATTTGAGCATATAGGTTCTGTCGGGTGGGTTCACCTTTTTTGTTTGCCCTACAATGGCGAGGGCACTGAGAACAATAGTAGCAATGGAGAAGAAAAGTGGAAAGCCCACGACGCAGATTCTGAAGCGGGAAACCATGCCAAATGCTTTTGTTTTGAGATGTGGAAATGTAACCAAGTGTTGTAGAAAAAAGTATACCGATGATCTAGGAGGAAGATCAAACCAATTTATCTAAAACATTTTACCCCTGAGTTCGAAGGGTCTTTGATTTGGGAGGGCGGGCTTTTTCCCCGATTCTGCTATATTGAGAGCCAGCCATGTGTCACTTTTTATGCAGTCGCGTGTCCAGATCGACGCTTTTAATTAACTACCCCCATTGTGGGATACTTTACAGATCACACTGTGCATTCTGTGCACCCATTCCTCATTCCAGCTGAAAAGGTGCAGTTGGCGCAAAAATAGGTCACTTGGATACTTCAATCGGAATGTTACAGCTTCTGGAGATTGCGAGTGGAGAGGGCAAGATGGAAGGTAATTGGCTGTTAAGTAATCACGGTGTTTTTCGAGACTGCATGTGTGTGTTTTTTTCAGGAGTGGGAATAGAACTACAAATAATACTTAGATTTTACCACTATGGGTATTTCCAACACGTTTCATTCAAAATATCCTTTTCCTAAAACAGTCGGCAATGTAAACAACAAGCGTAGTAACACCAAGCTGGAAAAGAAATAATGCCCAAAGAAGACAGAACCCCGCGTTGGTCTTAACATCAGCAATTCCGATTGCAGTAGTCAATTGTTCCAATTTCAGATAAAATTGTTGGGTTAACGACAGAAGAAGGAACCCACCTAGAACACTGACAAATGCTGTGAACGTCAAGAGCACGACAGTATACTTCTCCAGAGTGTAGACCTTCCCGTCATATGCTGGTGGTAACGTTGAATTGAATACCAAAACTAATAAGACAACAGTGCCAGCAAATAAAATGCAATTCACAATTAATTGAGTCAATGCCACAAATCCCATTCCTTTGCTAAACTTTTGTAACAAGAGCGCGTGGTTTAAATATTCTCCATTCTCCCCTCCTCCTTCTTTCAAGAGTAAGTCATTGAACCCAGCAATGTATAGTTCATACAGTATCGCAAAACTGTCACCCATAATACCAACATTAGTTTTCGTCAACTCACCGAGTTGAACACCGGCATCTCGAATGAAGACAGCAATCATATCAAACCCGTAACTTCTCATGCAGAAGCGATCTCCATTCTCTGATGTACGGCAGTAACCCCACAAGTTCAAGTCATACGTTGTATTCACATCAAAAGAATCAATGACATTCTTTTGGTAGTACTCATCGATCCTGCTGTTTATTAATTCCGAGTCATCCGAAGTATCACCAAAATCCATTACAATATATGTTAGTACTTTTAAAGCTTCTCTGATAGTCTGCATGGTGCTCTTAGCAGACTCTGTTTTGTCAGTAAGCCGAATAGAAACAGGTGCAAAACATAAGCCGTTTGCATTATTGCATGTAAAGACAGGGAATGTGGATAATGTAATACAACAACCTATGAAAAATAACAACAGCGTCAAAGCACCTATGAGCCTGTAACGAGTTCGCTTGAGAAGACTCGGATCTCGTCCCTGTTTTTCATCAAAGATTTTTGAGACAACCTGATCGAGGGTCAGAGCAAAAGACGTTGTTAATTCAACCTTTTCGTCTAATATTTCCTGATCGGATGATTCTTTGCTTGAAATCGTACCTTCAGGTTCACCGTCTTGTATTGATCCAATTTGTTTTCTCTTATGATCCACACTGTGGAGATGGGCAGTATTAATCATATCAACTATAGTGTCTTCAAAGAAAGGACCAGAGCTTGTTGAACACAGAGCATTATATGTGTTTGTAGTCGGAAGTGTAATAATTGTCTTTTGTCCAGCGGAAGATGAGTATGATGCGTCGACCGAGCGTGGTTGCGTTGGAGGTAGAGGGGTCGATGTCAATGACCGACTAGCGTTACGGCGTATGGATAAAGAACCCTGATGGGTTACAGAGTTTGAGCAAGATCCGACCATGTCATTATCACGCAGCGGTGACTTTTGGCTAGGTGAAGTAGCAACTGAGACTAAAACCAGAGGTCTTTCATAGAACGACAGCAGGGTTTTATGGGAATGGATGGTGAAATCGTTCAGGTCATTATCTGAAAACTCCATAGTGAGAGAGTTGAAAGACTATAATTTAATATCAGGAAGAACAACATACGGATATGGCTTCTTTTGTTTGCCTGTTACATAGTAGAATATGCATAGTATAACGAGAAACCAAAAAGTGACACAAAACCATAAAGAGGCGTTAACCGTGGTATTCGGAAATTGTCCGGGAGATCCCATGTGAAATTAATAGAACTGTTAAAGTATTGGACGCATCTTAGAACTTCTGATTTGATCTTCATAGTCCTTTGTGTATGGACTGCTAATGCCAAATTCACTGTCATATGTTATCTCCGGTGTTCTGGTCATTACGGGGTCTTGTTCTTGTGTAGGTCGAGGAAGCGAACCAGAGGGATCACTGAACGGATCATTGAATGGATTAGATGTAGTCCATGATTCCGTATCTGATCTTAGATTGGTTGTCAGTAAAGTGTCATTTTCTTCGTTTTGTGATTCAATGTCATCTGGAGCTGAGCACCACACTGGGCCGATCCAGCTGATTGCGTGGAATATACAGAGGCCCAATGTCAGATACAAAAGTGAGAACCACGTTAAACATAAATAGACAACCACCCCAAAGCTTTCAAAGTCATGCTTCGCCATAAATCGGATTTGCAAGAACATCTTTGTAATGGATATGGATGCCACTGTATCAACTATTAAGATGCCTAGAGTTCCCACTGCCATACTATTTCCTAGGACGCGTGTAACGGTGCTGACTTTATTTCTCTTTGCAGATGAACGGTGGTAAAAAGTAGAAATCAGCATGAAGAACTCCGAACAGCTAATAAATATGAGCATTCCGGGAACTCTATTTATTACTCGGCTCATTCTGTCTATGGTCTTTTGGTATTTATCATAGTCCTGATCGGAGACTGGGTCTTTGTTGGCAAAGGAGAGCATATAGTAGAATCCATTATGATAGAGGATGGATCTATAATCAAACAATCTTGTTTTCTCACATTGTACAGTGACATTTGCAAAGTTATAGCTGCCTTGGCTGGCAGCGTATGGCAAGACCAGCTCGGCATTGTCAGGATTGGGATGGGCCTCATCTATGTAGCGATAGTGATTTGTTGTTAAAAAACAGGTCGTTGAAAACGATGAAACGGTGTGATCAGGAATGGATCCCATGACAATACTGGTGAGGTTTGACATGATGAGGACTGCTGATGTGGAGAGTCCCTGACCAAGGTCATCACTTTCTGTGAAACTGTCACCAAGAGCGGCATATATTCCTGAAAACATATCCACGGAGGATGTGTCAATCTGTACGATCGGTAGAATACTCTGGCCATTGGTATTCTGCGAAGCAAGTAACACGGTGAACACTATGATGTTGATCACCGGTACGCCGAAACGTACCAACGACGTGATCAGCGAGATAAATTGCCTCATTTTGTTGTTGCGTAAAGGTCGTGTTGGGCATTCAAAGCTCTGTTCTGGGGACTCCAGAGGATCCTGGTGTCCGCTTCTTCTGAGGAAGGCAATAGAAGAGACTCCTAACTTCATACCGAGCAGCAGCTTGTTATCTCTCGAAAAAAGTCTTCTGGTATTAGGCGTTCGAGGGTTGTGGGCTTAGAGGCTTAAGCCTATGGGCGGAGTCTGTAAGAAGATGGGAATCCGCGCGGTATGTTCGTGATAATTTCTCCTGGTGCGACGGCCACAACTCAAGCACCGTGGAGTCCTGAAAGAGGTCGTCGATGTTTAGTGGCTCCTTTGTCAGCTACTTTGTAGCACCTGATTTTACCTCCTGCGGGTTCGATTTCTTTTGATACTTTGATACACACACACATATCCACTTAGATATAGGTAACTGGGATCAGATCGCGTAGGGGCGAAGAGCGCGATCTCCGCGCTGGGGACATGGGAGGGAAGTTAAAAGGTAAACAACTAATACGGAAGGGGCCATCGTGCATAACTTAGAGACCTATCTGACAGCTAACGACGACCCAAATGGCATCTACACAACATAAGTTTGAGGGATGGTCTTTTAGGCTTCAGGAAGGTGCAGTTTCCGACAGCTCTACTGCTACGGTCGGTGCAAGGCGCCGACGGAGAGGTGCTTCGGCTTCCTCACGGTTGGTGCTAAAACGTGATGTTGACGGTTTCGAAATCAAGAGTGGAGATACACTCGTTGTGACAAACCCGGAGAAAGGCCGCAAGGATAGCCGAATCATTGTCCTTGTTACGGAGGCCATAGTTGGCATTGCAGACTACATTACCCTTAGTGGGTTGGAGCTCATTGGGTCTGACGAAGTTGAAAACGCACCTGGGGGAACACACAAACAGGAGCTGTTCCTCACCAATGTTACACTTAATATTCGTGTCGAAAATGTTATTGAATCTGCCCATGTGTTAACCGATGAGGATTTTAAGAAAATTTCAATCGACTCATCTAATGAAGGCAACACCTTTATGTGCCGAAAAGGTTATGACGCTCTGTACCAGTCTTATTCCGAGATATTCAACATTAACGAAGTTAAAAAAGGCATGTACAACAACCCAGAAGAACAGATACAATCTTTAAAAGAACTTATATTGAACATTTCAAAGAAGGCAACAGTCACAAGGTCTGATGATAGGCCAAGTTCTATACCGGAGAAGAGGAAAACCAGATCAAAGACCAGTTTAAAAGTGTCCAAAAAGAAAAGTAAAAGATTGGATGAAGTGGTTGTTAAATTAAGCGATGACGAGAATGATGAACTCATCATTGTAGATATTTCTTCTGATTCGGAAAATGGGGATGATAACAATGATGTCAGTTCAAATGATTTAGAAGATTCAGAAGATTCAAGAGACAGTTCAGAGGGCAGTTCAGACGACTCTGATGAGGATGAGAAGCTGTTTGAGAAGGATGACGAGTTTCGACCAGTTGGAAGTGCTCGCCAGCCTAGCGGTCGTGGTAGAGGCAGACCGCGTGGTTCTGGAAAGAAGATCAAGAAGCCACAAAGGGTAAAGAAATATAAGAAGAGACAAAAGGGCCCAAAGAGTTTGATTCTCGGTAAAGAGAAGAGTAAAGACAAAGAAGTTATCACAGCTTCTGAATCTATTCAGAATAAGAGACTACCGTGTCGTGATGAGCAATTCCAGGCATTATATCAAGCTATTGAGTCTTCAATAGAGGTTGCGAATGGTGTTTGTATCTATGTCAGTGGTACTCCTGGTACTGGGAAAACAGTGACAGTCCGTGAAACGGTACGACAGTTGTTTAAGAAGTCAAAAGCAGACCAATTGATCAGTTTCGATTATTTAGAAATCAACGGAATGAAACTTTTAACTCCACAATCTGCTTATGAGTTGCTTTGGAACAAGATTTCGAACGATAAAGTCCCAACTTCTAATCTTCAGCAAGAGATTGAAAGGTATTTTCAGAACAACAGAGCTGAGAAGCCATTAGTGGTCCTTCTAGACGAATTGGATCAGATTGCTTCTAAATCAACGTCTGTACTATACAACTTCTTTAATTGGCCGACTCTTGAAAATTCGAAATTGATTGTCGTTGCTGTTGCAAACACCATGGATTTGCCCGAGCGAACGTTGATGAACAAGACTTCTTCCAGATTGGGCCTTCAGAGGATCCAGTTTCCAGGATACTCACACGAGGAATTGATCCAGATCATTAAGTCCAAATTTGAAATTCTTGTCCGTGAAGGTGTGGAATTAAAGGAAGATGCGATCCAGTTTGCTGCTAGAAAGATTGCCAGTGTCAGTGGTGATGCTAGACGTGCTTTAAAGATTTGTCAACGTGCCGTTGAACTCGCCGTAAAACAGGCGGAAGATCTTGCGGCTGAAGAAGGATTAAAGATCAGTTATCCAATCATTGTCCAGGCTGTTCACATCAATAGGGCAATTCTTGAAACTACAAGTTCTCCAATTGCCCAGTTTATCACAGACCTGTCCTTTGTATCAAAGATTGTTCTTATTGGTATACTCTCTAAGAAGCGTAAATCTGGTGTTGCCGAAAATTCATTGGGTGATGTCATTGACGAGATTAAGCAAATTGTTTCCCTTAACACGCTTAAGGACAATACCAAAGTTTGCGCTAACGGAAAGTCTATGATCGATATCATTTATGAAGATTTTGTAATCAGACCAAGAGGTTTCGAATATGTTCTCAATGAGTTGAGCGAATCTGGTCTACTGCTCCAACAGAATAAGAAGTCAGATCGTAACTCTATTGTTAGGCTAAATATTGCTGATGAGGAAATAACTTCTGTGTTCAAAAGTGATAAAGGCTTGAGAAACTTTATTGAGCTTACGGTATCTCACGTTTAATAGTAATGCATGCACTTTATGATTTCTTGTTTGGAAATTTCTCGTACCAACAGCTCACATGAGTAAGCGGGCTGGCGTATTTATCATGTTGAATTTAATACTCTTCAGCCATTATGTGCTGTATACTAGAAGTGGTTCTCCGACGTTCGTGATTTCAGGGATGGTGAGCTGAAGATCAAATGCTTTTGATATGAGGACCTTGAATACTTTCTGAACATTGATAGAGTCGCTTGTCGAAGTGAAGATCAAACATGACTTCATTGCCTTAGCAAACTTCAAACTGTATAAATGCATATCCTCTTGGTAACGTTGGGGCATTTCCACAAAGGCATCATATTTTGTCCCCACAAGCATGGGAATCGCTGTTTGGTTACCTGAGCGTGCAAGTCTGTACCATTCTTTCAAGTTATCAAGCGACTCTTTCCTCGTAAGGTCAAACGTAAATACTAGTGACACAGCATCACTGGTTGCCAATGGTAACATATTCTGAAATTCCTTAGAGCCACCGATATCATAGATGGAGAACTTAATATCGGTGGTACCCAGTTCAATGGTCTTCTCCATGAAATTGACTCCCATTGTCTTTTTAAATAACGCATCATAGGTGTTATTGACATATTTTAGCATCAGGGATGTCTTCCCAATCTCGGAGTCACCGATCAGTGCTACCTTCACAGAGACCCTGAAAGAACATTGGTGTTAGTGTTCAGGTGACAGATTTGGGAAAGAAGGTAAACATTGAATACATACGCATTCCTGAGCTGCTGTTGGTGTGTTGGTGGAATTGGTGGAGGATTAACCATAATAGAAACAAAGCAAACTTAGCTAAAAGGGATCAGTTTTTGGGCTGGTTGCGGTTGCTAGTGGCTGTTGCAGCAGTTGTTGTTGTTGACATATTCATGTATGTGTCTGTCTGTCTGTCTGTCTGTCTATCTTGGGCCAAAGATTTAGTCACGTGAGACCATTTACCTTTCTGACATAAGCATACTACTTTGATTATTCTCGATAATTTCCTATTTTGATTTAAACCAAGATTAGTTGGCCAATGCTTGTGGTGTCCAGGTTAGTTGTGGTTTGCTTCAATTTGTGACTGCGTTTTTGTTACATTGTGCGGTACGTGCACTTATTTCACTACTTTGTCAAGCTTCGCGCGCACAACGAAGGGGGACTCTGGGGTGTTTAGGTTTTTTCACTGAGGCGCGCGAAAGCAGTGCGAGCAGTGTGGCCTGTGCAGTGTAGGCCAGCGTCACCGCATTTCTTCAATAAAATTTCAAGACTCTCACACACTACGACTAAGAGCCTGACTTAAGGAACCGCAACACAACATACCAAGATGGCTGTCGGTAAGAACAAAAGATTGTCCAAGGGTAAGAAGGGTTTGAAGAAGAGAGTCGTCGACCCATTCACCAGAAAGGAGTGGTTTGACATCAAGGCTCCATCTACCTTTGAGAACAGAAACGTTGGTAAGACTCTTGTCAACAAGTCCACCGGTTTGAAGAACGCTGCCGATGCCTTGAAGGGCCGTATTGTCGACATCTCCCTTGCTGACTTGCAGGGTTCTGAGGACTACTCTTTCAGAAACATCAAGTTGAGAGTTGATGAGGTTCAGGGTAAGAACTTGCTCACCAACTTCCACGGTATGGACTTCACCTCCGACAAGATCAGATCTATGGTTAGAAAGTGGCAGACTTTGATCGAGTGTAACGTCACTGCCAAGACCTCCGACGAGTACATTGTCAGAGTCTTCGGTCTTGCCTTCACTAAGAGACAGGCCAACCAGATTAAGAAGACCACCTACGCTCAGTCCTCCCACATCAGAGCCATCAGAAAGCAGATGACCGAGATCATCCAGAGAGAGGTTTCCAACTCTACTTTGGCTCAGCTCACCCAGAAGTTGATCCCAGAGGTCATTGGCCGTGAGATTGAGAAGGCTACTAAGGGTATCTTCCCATTGCAGAACGTCCACATCAGAAAGGTCAAGTTGCTCAAGCAGCCAAAGTTCGACTTGGGTTCCTTGTTGGCTCTTCACGGTGAGGCTTCCTCTGAGGAGAAGGGTAAGAAGGTTTCTGCTTTCAAGGACGAGGTCTTGGAGACTGTCTAATCTCTTTTTTGTAAGCTTTGTACAAAAAAAAAATCATATTTGTAATTTCATAGTTCGAGTTGAACTTCTGTAGATGTAATTCCTACTGTTATATCGTTGTTTGATACACTAATATCGAAATCAATTAGAGCTTAATAGTGTTCAGAGTTTCTATAAGTAGCTTTCCAACTGAAGCAGGAGAGCAGATCCGTCTAGCCCAGACTTTTGCTAGCCATTTTTTTTTCATGAGCCATCCATCCCTCGCGTATCGGCAATAAATCTAAATAGACCAGCAAATACTAACCCAACAACTCTTAAGTTCAAAAATGATGATTAAACTACATTAATTTGTTCATATAACAGATCGTAAAGCATTAGAGGTCGTCAAAGTGTTCTAAATAAATGAGACTGTACTAATAGACCGGATCAGATTCCGTCATAATTATCACCACACGAATTTTTCACTAAAAACATCTATCTTGAAATCAACCCAAATACAACTAAGGAAAACTCAGAGCGAAAATGCAGAAGCTGAAAAAAGTTTTCGTTTGTACTTTGAACACCTTAGTTGAACAAACGCTTCTCGTAAGAGTGTAAGTTATGAACACCACCCTCCAACTGGGCAGATGGAGTTCTGTACTCAAATCTAATGATACCAGCGTCAGAGTCCTCTCTTAAGGCCAACACAGACTTGACACCAATATCTTGACAAGAGTGCTGCAGACCGTTGTACAAGTATGGGATGTACTTCTTGATAGAACCCTTGTCGACAACCGAACCAGAGACACCCTGAGCGACAAAGACCGCATCAGACTCAGAGAAGTATCTGGAGGTAGAAGCGTTACCTTTGACATCGGTCTTCTGCATAGCATCAATGGAACCCATACCTCTGTAGGTCTTAAGACGTTGACCGTCTCTATAGAAGTAGTCACCTGGAGACTCGGTAGTACCGGCCAACATGGAACCCATCATAACACAGGAAGCACCAAGAGTGATAGCCTTAGTAATGTGACCAATGTTCTGGACACCACCGTCAGCAATACATGGAACACCAAACTGGTTAGCGAATTGAGTGACATTGTAAACGGCGGTACCCTGTGGTCTACCACAAGCCATAACCTCCTGGGTGATACAGATGGAACCGGAACCCATACCGATTCTCAAACCATCTGCACCAGCTTGAATCAAAGAAGCAGCCTGCTCTCTGGTAACAACGTTACCGGCAATGACATCCAACTTTGGGTAGGTCTCCTTGATCCACTTGATCATGTCCAACTGGAAGATAGAGTTACCCTGGGAGGAGTCCAAAACGACAACGTCCAAACCGGCAGCAACCAACTTGTTCAAACGTTCTCTGTCAGCTGGCAAAGTACCAATAGCAGCACCACAGAGCAACTGCTTAGTAACCTCAGACTTAGAGGCATTTGGGAAGTTCAAGTTCTTCTGCAAGTCAGTTCTGGACAAAAGAGCAACCAAAGAACCCTCAGCATCAACAATTGGCAACTTACCTTTCTTAGATTTTCTAAGGATGTGGTTAGCTTCAGTCAAGGTAATTCCTTTGTTGGCGGTGACCAACTCGGTGGTCATAACGTCCTTGACCTTGGAGTCCAACTCCTCGTGGAACTGGATGTCACGAGAAGTCAAAATACCAACAAGCTTACCTGGAAACTTACCGTTCTCTATTGTATTTGTTAGTACTGATGAGCTGAGAGGAATAAGGGCCTCATACGACCATTCATATGAAACGTAAGTAAGATTTTTTTTGGAATCAGAGTAATAGGTTTCCACAAGATCGTTTGATCATAATCGGTAGAACGAAAGTTATTAATAAAGGTTAAATCATCATTTGAAAAGGATTAGGTTAAAAATCTTACTGTACGTTGGATCATATGAGAAGGCGTTAGTAGGAGGGAGGTTTCAAAAAACATACCAGTAACTGGGAAACCGGCAAAGCCCAACTGCTCTTTAAGGGCCTTGACCTCACGGATAGATGTCTCTGGGGAAAGGACGATTGGGTCGTTAATGAAACCGTTCTCGTACTTCTTGACCTTCTTGACCATCTCAGCCTGGTCGTCGGCGGAGGAGTTGTGGTGGATGATACCGATACCACCGAGAAGAGCCATGTGGATGGCCATCTCAGCCTCGGTGACAGTGTCCATTGGAGAGGAAACGAATGGGGTCTTCAAGGTGATGTTCTTGGTCAACTTGGACTCAAGGGAGACAACAGAGGACGGGAAGTCGATCTTACCTGGCAAGACCAAGAAGTCGTTGTAGGTAAGACCACCTCTGACGTGGGAGTCCATCAACTCAGAAACAGAAAGACCGTCCTTGGACTTGTAGTTCTTCAATTCAGCGAGAGCGGTGGAGACGTCCTTAAAAGCCATTTTGTGTGGTGTGTGTGTGTGGGATGTGCGGAATCTGATAAAAGTCTATTTGGGGGCTAATCTCTGTTGGGACAGTGGCCAGATTGCCAAAAAAAGGGAAAAGGGTCATGAAGCGCAAAGGCAAAACTCATCGGGGGACATGTCTGCTTATATATTACGGCCCTTCCTCTGCGGCTCCACTGAATTTTTTTCCCACGACGTGCGTGTACCGATGCAAATTGAAAATGACAAGGGCACACCATTTCTGAAAAAGCAATTTCCACAATCGGGCCTGTCCCCAGCCAGAGTCACAGACAGAGGCCTGGCGTCTCAGTAGAGAAGCAGAAGTCAAGTTGTCTGTGAGCCTCTCTAAACACGCTACGGGCGCTTAAAAACACGCTGAGGGTTGGATTAACAAAATATGCTGGGCTTTGTAGAGGACTTAAACTGTGTCTACGCGAGCCATTATTCACCGTTGATAAGATCCCAGAATGGCAATCTTCTTGCACAGGATGCTTATCGACACTGTGTAGAATCATGGGGGATTTGAGCCCGGAGATATGCGTTGCGGGTCCCTTGCCTACGGTTCCCTTTGTCGCTTGGGTCAAGATAAACTAAACAGCTGGTGCGAACGTCTTCTGCTTGTCTGGGGGAAACCGACGGCCTGCGGTGGAGGGGCGCCGGCACGCGAAACAGTGGATGTTTGCGAACCCGTGTGCTGGCGTTTTGATCACGGCGTTCGCGGCGTTCGCGGTGTTCGCGAGGCTCGAAAAGTAAACAATCCCCATCAGATACAGGCCCTATAATAATAACCGTCCCAGTCCTGGAACACACCGGGTAAATAAAACACACCAGCGCTGCGGCTTCGGGCGTACTTTTGCAACTAGTAACTCCAGAAAAGACGGCAGGGAATTTGAGCTATTTGGTACACCCCCTTGAGCTCTCTGTTTGTGACTTGCGCCCATTTTTCTTTCTCTTGTGCGCCGCCTCCACACAGACATATCTACACCCCAGGATAGAAGTGAGTCTTCACTCAGCACAATGAGTTTCGGCAGTCCTTTCGACAATAGTACGAATGGAGGAAATCAGACAGGTACTCCGTACCCGCGGAGTGATATTCAGTGGGATCCAGTGGAGACTTTGGAAGAATTGAACAGATCAAGGCAGAGGTTTCTGGATTCGCCAGCATCATCAGCACAACATCCAGGCCCTGGCCCATCGTTACCGCCTCGCGATATTCCACCAAGCCAATTTGAACAGTCACTCTCACAGTACTCAGCTATAAGCCCAGGTCCGCCGCTGCCTTCAAGGCCTCCACAGTACATTGTGGATCACCATATCCCTCATCAACATGAGCAGCAGCCATCACCGCAGCTAAACCACGCCCTTTCATCAGGAAGACTCCGAGGACCAAGGGAGCTGCCTACAAGGTTCTCGAACTCAAGTATGAACTCCAGTTACATTTCTGACCAAAAGAGCACACCTTCCTCACCATATGCTCGCAGACACTCGCCTGACCGTGACACCCCGAATTCTTTCTATCATTATAGCTCTCCTTCAAGTCAAGATCATATGCAGGACTTCAATAGCTTCGGAACACCAACACCGATTTCAATTACATCATCCATTGGAGGACCACGCCCATTCCCGCAATCATCACCGTCTTATTCATCTTACAAGTCATCTCCAATATATCAAAGAAATCCATCTCCAAATAGGTCGCCCACACGGCATCCACTGGCTGTTAACACTTCCACTATCAACTATACAGCTGAGAACAATTTTATGGATTCACCGATTAGTGCACTTCCAGATATTCCAGCCTTGACACCAGTTTCCTACATGCCAACCCCAACATTGGAAAGGAAAGCAAACACAATAGGGGGTGGAACCTCACCAACTCCTATGAACCGAAGCCTCCATGGTCCAAGATTACAACCATCCACATCAACAAGGAACAAGCAAGGATCTTCCCCATCTACATCTCCAAGTAAATTCAGTTACTATGACCACAGAAATAGTTGGAAATCGGAATACTCTGTCAATGTCATGGACTTTGATGGCGATGAACTAGAATGCAGTGACTACCACAGCTTCAAGGAGATGAACGATCCCTTCACAGAAGACATCCAGGAAACCACGCCGGTTTCAATGGAGCCGCTGATATCAACATGGACAGGCCAGAGACCATTGTTTCAAAACGGCCCTAAGCAGGATGCTCCAGCATTGAGCTTGGATTACATTGATATTCCTGAAGTTCATCAATCTGTGGCTCTGACAGCAAGGGCTGCTGCTATTGACAAGGAACTTCCAGAGACTCCAAAGGAGATTAATCTACCATCATTGCCGTTTTCTTCTAGGGCGTTGACTGTGTTACAGTTTTCTCAATGTGAAAACCCCTACCTTCTTTCAGAGATTTTCAATTGGTCCTTGAAACTTTTGCTGGAATGGTCTGAAGGTTTGCCGGTCTCAACAGATGAGTACAAAAAGTCACTGAAGTTGCTATTCAAGCATGCTGTTCCTAGAATGAATCTGTTTGCCGTTGACAACATTATTGATGCGGTAATGGCTTCATTAGATAAACAGAATGCCATTTACATTGATGAACGCAGTCACGTTCATTTTTTTGAGAACGCAAGAGTTAGTGGTGTATTTTCTCAACTTACTGGATGTTATTCCAAGAGTCACACTGATGTCGATACTCATTATCAGTGTTACTCATCTCGTTGCTCATTGACAATCTATCAACCACCGATACCAACTGTACACTCTATACACAATGGAAGTAGCAGAATTGGTGAATGGACAGCACACTGGAATATAACACCTCAGGATCTTGAAGATCTCGATGAAGATGAAGTCAAAAAGCAAAGTCATATCTTTGAATTGATTAGACAACAACAGAACATCATAAGACTTGGAGAGATTCAGGTGGTGGAGTATGGTAAATCTTTTAAATCTGCTAACCCACAGCTCCTGCCGGATGTCTCTAAGTTCTATAATGATGCTTTTAACTCTGTCAAACCACTGATTGAACTTCATCGTAAGCACTTATTGGATCCATTGATCATCAAGTTGAATACACAAGGGAAATATATTAGTGGTGTGGGTGAGATTTTCCTGAACTGGGCTTCGTTGGCCACTGTCCCTTATTTAAAGTACACTGAGTGTCTTGCTGCTGTCAGAGAGTTGATAAAATACGAAAAGAGTCGTCAATCCAGATTTGCAGAGTGGTTACATAAAATTGATCAATGTTCTGAGGTGATCAATGCATCTCTTGATCACAACAGAATATTTTTTAGTGGGTTTATTGGCCATACACAACTGTTATCTCTTGCATTGGATAGCGTTCGAAAGCGGACAAGCACAAGTGATGTTGATTACGTTATGTTAGAGAAGGCAATAATGGAGACAGGGAAACTGAATAAAAAGATTGATGCTATGCAAGAGTCTGCTCTCCAGACTCGTCAGTTGCGAGTTTTATCTAAACAGCTCATATGGAAGAGTAGTGTCTTGGAGACTGATCTAAAGTTAACTGAACCACTAAGATGTTTGATTAAAAAGGAGGAGGTAACTAAGAAGGATAAATGGACCACATCCACTTGTTGCTTGATTCTTTTGGACAATTATCTGCTGATAACGGAAGAAAGACGTGATGATCATTTCAAGATTTCAGAGAAGCCAATTCCAGCTGAGTTCCTTCAAGTTGAGACCAAAGACCTCTCTACGATTGATATTCCAGCAACAGAAGGTGAAAGCTTCCCTTTTACGATAAGATACACAGGTCAAAATCTTTCATACACATTTTTCACTAATACACTTCAAGAGAGAGATGCTTGGTTTGCCGCGTTTAATCAAGTCAAGGCAAAAAAAGTTAAGAACGCCAGTTTCGAACCTTTCAAAATTCATATTCTTTCTGACCAGTTTGCTTATGAGGAGGGTCAACAACCACAGAAATTGCCTGTATGTGCATCAGGTTCGAACATTGAGATTGCCCTGATTTCACATAAGAAGTCAATGGAGGAAATGTTTGCGGAAGCTGCAGTTTCGAGACCTGTAATGATGAGTGGGGTTCTCTCAGCAACAACTATCACTTTTCAGAACAAAAAGTTCCATATAGTTGGTTTGAATTTTGGCCTGTTCATTTGTGAAGATGGTGCAGCTCGTGGTTGGAAACGTGTTTTAGACCTTGGTAAAGTTACACAGATTGAACAACTTGATAGCTTGCTTATGATCCTTGCAGACAAGGCATTATATCATACCAGCATTACCTCTTTGCTGCTGAATTATTATGGCGTGAATACAGATGGCCATGTTGCTTGTGAGAGACTCTCCAAGCGTGATGTCATGTGTTTCAGAATAGGATCTTATTACAACACAACGATATTGTTCATTATGAAAACTCCGTTCCAGAGCACTGTTCCACGTTTTAAGGTATTTACACCAATATTCGATGGTTTTGGTACATTCCAATATTTCCAGCTTTACAAACGCTTTCAACATGGCCATGATTGTTACGATATTTCTGTTTTCAACTCCATGTTTGTTCTTCACACCACGAAGGGTTTTGAGATTCTTTCTTTTCAAGTACTTTACGAATCACAACCAATTCCGAAATTTTTGAGCAATTTGAAGAAACCCAAGACCGAGTTGGATATGATCAAGAAGATGATGAAGGCAGGAAATTGCAAGCCATTGCGCATGATCAAGGTGCCACATAAACCCCAATTCTACCTGGTATATGACAGTTTTGCAATTGTTATTGATACAATAGGTCAGCTGATTAGCGACAAGTTCATCTTCCCATTCAAATTTAAGTGTTCCAAGGTCGCGCTTCAGGACAACTTCCTCATCTGTATAGGCTCAGACATTATCGAAGTGTTTGATTTGAGTTATGATGATGTTGTTGGTTTCCAAAGGTTTGATCCTGTTCAGATAATCACTGGTAAAGACATGAAATTGTTGGATCCATTCAACCCGAAGTTTGCAATGGCTCACCCAACAATGGCTGGTAGACAGTTGATATTTAGTCTTGAGAGAGCTGTGTGAGCCATCAAGGAATTGTTAGAAAACAATAATGATATACAGTTAATTAATGATTCATTTCGAACTACCATTAGGTTTATATTAATATATATATATATGTCATTAATTAAATCCATTATAAGTAATATCATCAGCTCATGCTAAATGAGTTTTGACGACTTAGGGAGTATATTGAGTCTCTGTTTCCAGCAGAGAATGAGTTTCTCGGTGTTCCAAAGGATTGACGTGAGTTAATAGGTGTCAACTGATTAGGAGAGTTCATACCAGAAACAGAGCTTTGTCTTCCAGAAGTCCTCGAGTCCAGTGTGTTTACACTGGTTGTACTGTTCATTCTCAGTTTCTTCATCAGATTGTTAACATCAACAAGTGGCTTTTCAGCAATCGGTTTCTTGATCTTGAAGAGCTTGATGGAAGATCCATTCCATATGTTCAGATTCAAAATCGTTCCGTCAAACTGGAAAACTTCAATTTCCTCTTTATTCGATTTCCAACTGAAACCCCAATTAGATGCAACATCTTTTAGGGAAATCGATGAAGTCCTCATATACCACGAAGAAGAGGAAGATTCCATAGACATGGAGATATTCTGGTAGACGATAACACCCCATACGATACTTTCATACCAACCGAGGGACATAGGTGTCCAGTTGAATGTCAACTGTTCAAACTTGGTCTTTGGCAGGAATTCACTTGTTGTGAATCTTGCGACCTTCTCCTGAAAGTCTGAAATGTTTTCAATTTTGATCAAAGTTTCAACAACTTCAGATCTTGAATCTTTGCCAAACACAGGAAGTTCTTCTTTGATTAATTCGACCAGTTTCAAGAGCGTTACCAATGCCCTGTAGCCAGCCCATACTTTCTGTAAAGGAGCTTCAGCAGGCAGTTTAGATTTCGCCTTCTGTGACATACCGGCTGGTGGACTTGGTCTTAGACTCTCTTCGCAATCCAGGTCAGGAGATTCATTACGGTCTTCATCATCTTGCATATTTTTCTCAGAAGGCTCAGCAGGGGAAGCTGGTTCTGGTGTGCGATTAACAGGTGTGTCAATAGTGGAAGTTGTGATAATTTGGTCCGATAAGACAGTATCGTCATTGTTATCAAGTGTAACCCTTTGGATCGCACTCTGTAAGTTTGTGAGGACCTTTTCATACTTGGTCAAAACATACAACAACGTTCTCGACTCCTTGTGGAAGCGGCAAACTGAATGAGCCATTGATCTGATAACAAGTGCCAACAGGTCCAACTTCAATGAATCCTTCAAATATTCTTCCTTTGAGTATTTCTTTATCACATTCAGCAAAGAAACACAAGCATGATATGAAAGGGTAGTTCTAATTTTAATACTGGGATCACTGTGCTTCACTGGAACCAAGTTGTAGAGATACTCAAACATGTTTGGTGTAATTGTAATATCAAGTTCATCATCCACCAACATGGTACAAATTTGGATGATCAAGAAGTCTCTGTAAGAAAGGTTTGATGGGACTGATTGAGTATTTAATTTGTAGAAGTTTGGAAGCATATTGGTGTAGTAGTTGGTGCTGAATGGTGATAAAAGCTTTGTAGCAACTAGATCGTCAGATGAAAGGTAAAGAGTGAAGAAGCACAATATTCTCACAACACTTGGTCTCCAAATTGGATCGTTTCTATAAAACTTGATGTAGTATAATGATGTTACCATCAACTCTTGAATCTTTTTGCCGTAGACAAAGTTTTTGAAGTTTTTATTGCATTGAATCAACTCCCAAAGAAGAACAACTACTTCAGTAGTCCACATAGACAAGGCCGGTAATGAACTGTTAAATGAAGCATGCACTCCTGATGCTGTGGAGGTGGGTGATCCGGTGAAATTAGTTTTCAAGACATTGAATGGGTTCGCCTCATTATCAACCGCCTGTTGTATTGGTCTAAGCAACAAAGAAATAAATGACGAATATATGAAATTCAACTCGTTCTCTTTATGAAGTTTCCCTAGAGTGGATCTAATCATATTATGTGCTCTTTCATCCCTTGGAATCATGTCCAACCGATGGAGGAATGCAAGATCATGCTGAGGAAGAGGATATACCACCATTAGTGTGAGGAGCTGCAGGGAAGAGCCAATTAATGCCTTTCTCAACATATAGAATTTCTGATTTGAGTATTGATGGTTGTTCGATGGTGCACTATATGTCAATCCATTGTTCTCAGAGTCCGGTTTACAAGAACGGCAAATCAAGTTTAATAAGGAACATATTAAGGCCAGCATTTTGTTGCGTGGTGAGGTCGTGGCAACCAATGTAGTGAGGAATCTTGAACCCTTTGTTACTGTTGTCTTTGGTGTTTGATATAGTCCCTGTGAGACAAGAGTGACAAGAAGACGGAGCACTTCTAACCTGTTTGAGTCAATCCCGGGGTCTGGAAGTGCATAACGGCCAGTATGTCCAATACCCACTTCCCAAGAAACGTAATCCTGTCCCTTGAGATTTGTAGGTTCCAAAGTGAATGATCTTGTAAATAGTAAACCCACTAACACAGATACGAGTGCTTGTCCGAGCGGCATTTCCGAAGCGCCCAATCCAACATTAGCCTGAGTTGAGCTTGGGCCTTTTCTTAAGTCGACATTGATGTTCACTCTAGTTGTTGATGTTTCCAATGAACTGAGCCCTCTCAAGTCTGATGAGAATGATCCCACAGTTGCTTGCCCCGAGAGTGGCTTTGTGTCATGCGGGTTTATTCCATTGTACGCTATACTCCAGAACAAGGTATTGATTTCTTTCTCCCATGTGGTCATTTCAAAGAGAAAGGGAATAACTCTGTTTAGAACTCTAATACAGTTGATAAGATGTTTTGATTGGGCGGTTGTAGAGTTGGGGAAGTCTTTATCACTGGCGATCTTGATCAATTTGAAGGATATGACCCGTATGAGTTTGAGGAAGTTGGTTTTGTTCGATTCTCTGATTGTCTTGATATCCATATATGAAAGTAATGAGTAAATATCCTCTGCACTGGTGGGTTCTTCCCAAAACATGTTCCAGAACGGATCGTCTGAAGTAATGATCTGGCTCAAGTCGTCTTCGTCTTCATCAGGTAGACCTGCGAGCTTGAACACTTTGTTCTTGAAAGCGAGCCTTGATTCTGTTTGGCCCATACTGGTAAATAATGAAGTATGATTCTATCTTATATAACAAAACAGGAGTATGCAAAGATATCTCACCTTCTCTGTCTATGTGAGTGTTGATGGAGCGAGCGGTTGATGGTCGGCGGGAGACCTGGATGAAAGTGGTAGGTCTGGTGAGGGTAGGTGTACTTTACAACGGGCGGCTAATTTTAAGATTTCGCTGAATTCAGCCAGACAGACCGCAGAATATGTTTATGACCGGCCGCTGTGTTCAAGTGCGTTCTTTATGGCTCTACAGTGAGGTCTTTTAGATAGATATGCTTTATACAAGACTTCTCGAAATTGAGAAGGCCGCTCCCTCGCGATGTATTTCGTTGGGTTGAAGCTGTTACTTCGCGGCCAATGAAGCATTTATCTATAATGGCATATCTTGTAGAAGTTACAATATACCTCTGCCGAGAAAAAAAATATATGTAAAAAGTCGTTAAATAGTTCATAAAATAAGTTTCATAATGTAGAAATATCAGCAAACATGCAAGTAGAAAAATTTACAGAGGAGAACAGTACACTTCTTCTTCCTTGTTCTTAATGTAACATCGGCTGATATGAGAAGAGGACTTCGATCTTTAACCAGCAGCGCTAGAAATAGAAAAAATACAAACACACTTTCACCAGTCATTGTCAAGTGCATCGAATCTTCTCTTTGACAAGGAGTCTTTGTTGCTCGTCAGTACGTTGTCAATGTTCTGTAATCTGTTGTCCAAGTTGTTCTCCCATTCCTCAAAGGAGGAGCCAAAAGTGCTGGACGATGAGTTACTCAGCATTGGTGGAACCACCACACTAGAAGGCAAAGGCACCCTCTGGAACGAAGGGAACTGCTGCTGCTGCTGCTGCTGCTGCTGTTCCATTTCCTGTGTACGTCTGGCGCTCGTGAACATATTGTCCCCACGCTGATAGCCTTCGCTGACAGCCTTTCTGATTCTCATACCAAGTGTCTGGAGCTGGTACTGGTGGTCATAGCTCTCGCCAGAGTGCTCAGAGAGGTCGTAGCTCAATTGTCTCTTGACCTGTGACATTATTTGTTGGTCTATAGTGGTGTTTTCGTTGATCGGGTTACTCAGCAGCGGTTACTTGAGTGACAGAGTTTGCCTAACAACATTTTTTTCTCCCTTTATTTTGAAATTACGCGCCTCTCGTGTTTTTATAATTGCCTAAAGTGGCACGGTCGTGTGTCTCGGACCACTTTCTCACTCCTGATACCCTTAAATTCCTTACCTTATTGTTCGATAAACGGAGCAGCGGTGTGTTATTGTTTATCTCCCACTATGGGCATAGGCACACATATTTCTTTCTCTTTCTCTCTTTTGTTGCTACTTTCTTCCTGCCTCCGTTTTTGCTGAACCTCCACACTGTTTTCCCTCCCCCATCGCACAGTGCGCCAGAGCGCAGTGGCAGCGAATGGTGCACAATCTAAACGTGCGGGTAACATGCTGTTATCCCAATCTGGAATAATTGCCAGGCTGGGAATTTTTCCACTAGACAATCTCTCGCTTCGTCCATCACTTAGCGGTAGGATCAACGTTGTCGCGAATTGGCCTCTTTGGGGCTTTGGCACATACTTCCTCTATGCACTGGTCATAGCGAATATGAACGGCGAAACAACCACCTCGGCGGTGACGCAGTAAATTGGGCATATAAAAGACTTTTTCCGCATTGGTTCAGTCCATCTACCGAATGCTTTGCTCCCAGTAGGCTACTAAAGCAATCCAGAACACCGAAACAAAATGGTCAACTTCAACATCACTTCCACTGAGGCCAGAGAGCTCGAGGAGAAGTACTCCGCACACAACTACCACCCACTCCCCGTGGTGTTTCACAAGGCTGAGGGCGCCCACGTCTGGGACCCAGAAGGAAAGGAGTACCTTGACTTCCTCTCTGCATACTCTGCCGTCAACCAGGGTCACTGCCACCCAAAGATCATTGCTGCCCTCGTTGAACAGGCCCAGAACCTCACTTTGTCCTCTAGAGCTTTCTCTTCTGATGTCTTCGGTGTGTTTGCCAAGTATATAACAGAGTTCTTTAACTACGAGATGGTTTTGCCAATGAACACCGGTGCTGAGGCTGTCGAGACCGGTTTGAAGCTCGCCAGAAGATGGGGTTATGTCAAGAAGGGTATTAAGGCCGATGAGGCCATTATCCTTGCTGCCCAGAACAACTTCCACGGTAGAACCCTTGGTGTGATTTCTATGTCTACTGACCCAGATGCCACTACACAGTTTGGTCCATTCTTGAAGAACGTTGGCCCACACATCCCAGGTACCACCGACAAGGTTTTGAGATACGGTGAGATTGAGGACATTGAGTTGGCCTTCAAGAATGCCGGTGACAAGATCTGTGCCATTTTGCTTGAGCCAATCCAAGGTGAGGCCGGTATTGTAGTCCCACCAGCTGACTACTTGACCAGAGTTTCTGAGTTGTGTAAGGAGTACAATGTTTTGCTCATCTGTGATGAGATCCAGACCGGTATTGCCAGAACTGGTAAGCTCCTTTGTTACGAACACTCTCCAAACGTCAAGCCAGACATTGTTCTTTTGGGTAAGGCCATCTCTGGTGGTGTTATGCCAGTCTCTGCTGTCTTGTCTTCTAAGGAGATCATGCTTACTTTGGAGCCAGGTTCCCATGGCTCTACCTATGGTGGTAACCCATTGGCTTCCAGAGTCGCTATCGCTGCTTTGGAGGTTGTCAGAGAGGAGAAACTTGTTGAGAGATCCGCTGAATTGGGTGACTTCTTGAAGGAAGAATTGATCAAGTTGCAGGCTGAGTCTAACGGTATCATCTCTGAAGTCCGTGGTAAGGGTTTGCTCTCTGCCATTGTCATTGACTCTTCTAAGGCCAACGGTAGAACTGCTTGGGACTTGTGTTTGTTGATGAAGGAGAGAGGTGTTTTGGCCAAGCCAACTCACGACCACATTATCAGATTGGCTCCACCACTTGTAATTTCTAAGGAAGACCTGTTGAAGGGTGTTGAGTCTATCAGATCTGCTTTGAAAGAATTGCCAACTGTTGAGAAGGTCGAGCATTAAATTCATTGTTCTTTCATATATCCGCTACATGTGTCATGAAACCAAAAAATCTCACGTTTAATTTAATTTGAGTATTCTAGTTGTAGATTTCAGGTTTGACATATTCCTTTTCCTCGCCGATTCCAATAGATGGTGGGATACCAAAGCCCTTCATTTTGATGGCAAGCTCCAGAAGGTAGTCAATGGCCTCGTTGTAAACCTTCGCTTTCCAGACACTTTCACCCCACACATAAATACCATGTCTTCTAACAAGAACAGCAGTAGCCCCAGGGTATTCTGTGATAGCCTTTTGCAAAGAATCTGTGAGATCTTCTTCATGTGCAGTGTTCTCAATGATTGGAATAACCAGAGTGTCAAAGAATCCCAAGTAGCCTGGCTCTGTTACTTTTGGTAATGCCTTGATTTGCTCAATGTTGGCGATTCTAAACTCTTTTTCATACAACAACGACACCATTACTGCCGCCTGAGAATGGGTGTGAATGCAAGCCCCAGCATTTCTCATCGTGTATGCACTCATGAACAAGGGCGTACAGGCAGATGGCTTGTACACAAGTGGCTTTCTCAAGTACTCCTTAGTCTTGAGATCCATGACGAACATATTTTCAGGGAGCATACGCTCCTTCTGAACACCGGAGGGGGCAATATAGATACGGCTATCATCACGGATAGAGATTCCACCTCCTGTGCCAGTGACCCAGCCATTTTTGTAGAAGAGGCAACAGAGTTCACAAATCAGGTTCGCTGGGTGGTCTGGGTCGGTGGATGTGATGAGGGCATCTTCTGGGCGTTCTAGCTCTGGAGTTGTTGTCTCGGTAAAAGAGGACCGTTGGTGATTACACTGGCAGATCATATTGTACTATGTGAGATTTCTTTGCTTGACTTTGTGTAACGAGAGAAGAGGAGAGGGAATGTTGGCGCACCCAATCTAAATGTTCCACTACTCAACTCCGAAGAAGATGCTGGTAGCGACTGGTTCGCGCGAACTTTTGAACCCACGGGGCTCCCGGTTTACAGAGGCATGTGATGAAGGGCGCCTAGGAAAAGGGTAAGAGTTTGGCACAACCGTAAATAGAAGACACTAACAGGAAGCCTGTAATTTGGGCTATTACTGTAAGAAACATTGACTACAATTGGCTCTGTAAGGGCTCTGAAGCAGAAATTAAGTCCTTAAAGTCCAGCGACTTAAATACTTCAACTACAATGTTTCTATAATCATACCAAATTTGATTTCATTATAAACCCGTTATAATCTTGCCAATATTTACTTCTTGGCAGCGACGTACTCCAACAAGTCAACGACTCTGGTGGAGTAACCGTACTCGTTGTCGTACCAGGAGATCAACTTACAGAACTTTGGAGACAACCAGATACCGGCACTAGCATCGAAGATGGAGGATCTGGAGTCGGTCAAGAAGTCAGTGGAGACAACAGCGTCCTCAGTGTAACCAAGAACACCCTTGAGCTTACCATCGGCAGCTTCCTTGACGGCGGCCTTGATCTCGTCGTAGGTAGCGTCCTTGACCAACTTGACGGTCAAGTCAACAACGGAGACATCGGTGGTTGGGACACGGAGAGACAAACCGGTCAACTTACCGTTCAACTCTGGGATAACCTTACCGACAGCCTTGGCGGCACCAGTGGAGGATGGGATGATGTTACCGGAAGCGGTTCTACCACCTCTCCAGTCCTTGTGGGATGGACCGTCGACAGTCTTCTGGGTGGCAGTAATGGAGTGGACAGTAGTCATCAAACCCTCCTCAATACCGAACTTGTCGTTGATAACCTTGGCCAATGGAGCCAAACAGTTGGTGGTACAGGAAGCGTTGGACAAGATCTTGATGTCGGAGGTGTAAGCATCCTCGTTAACACCCATGACGAACATTGGAGCGTCAGCAGATGGAGCGGTGATGATGACCTTCTTGGCACCAGCGTCAATGTGCTTCTGGGCACCCTCCAACTTGGTGAAGACACCGGTGGAGTCGATAACGTAGTCGACACCCTCCTTACCCCATGGGATGTTGGCTGGGTCACGCTCCTGGTGGACCTTGATGGAGTGACCGTTGATGATCAAGTTGTCACCCTCAGCGGAGACCTCGCCGGCGAACTTACCGTGAGTGGAGTCGTACTTGAACATGTAAGCAGCGTACTCTGGGGCAATGAATGGGTCGTTGATGGAGACAACCTTGATGTCTGGTCTGGCAATGGCGACTCTGAGGACGAGACGACCAATACGACCGAAACCGTTAATACCGATAGTGATAGCCATTGTGATGTTTTGAAGTGTGTTGTGTTTATTGATTGCTTAGTTGTGAAA
Organism: Petasospora nakhonratchasimensis; assembly: GCA_030572335.1. Classification (NCBI taxonomy): domain Eukaryota; kingdom Fungi; phylum Ascomycota; class Saccharomycetes; order Phaffomycetales; family Wickerhamomycetaceae; genus Petasospora; species Petasospora nakhonratchasimensis. The sequence goes on from JAJLZS010000007.1 coordinate 292,366, forward strand.
CTTTGCTGATGGGAAAAGAGAAATTTCAGCTCAAGCATAGTACTGCGACAAAAGGGGGGCAGACGGTCCTCTTTTATATTGCGCCCGCTGCAGAGGGTCATGAGGTGCAAACCCACCCGACACCACCATCAGCAGATGCGCGCCCGCGCCCCTGGGCAACAGCAGAGGCAGAGTGGGAAGGTTGTTCTACGATGGAGAGGGACTCAGATGAGACGAGGGGCTGCGCCAACCATTCTTTTTCTTATGGATTTCCTCTCTCTTTGTGCGTTGCAGTTGGTATCAATCAATTGATTTCTCTATATACATTGCTCTCTGCTAGGTAATTGGGCAGCTTGCTAGCATACACCTTCGTTGAGTCCCACCGGCCCCCTGGTACCCATTGGTGTGAGTGAGTGTTTCCCATTTTGCCACTGGCCAGTCGCTTGCCCCCTAAAGCTGCAGCAGTGTGCACTCACGAGCCTACGAGTTGAGCCATACTGAGTGGTAGTTGACCGGCTGAATATTGGGACATTGGCGTCAGAGCTAGGCAGGAGCGGTAAGGCCACGGGCAGTAGTTTGCGAATGCCTGCGCCGCCTAGAGACGAACCTAGGCTGGAGGGGAGGGGGAGAAAGACCCATACGGCTATTTCGCATTCTATGGGAAAAAAAGTCCCAAAAGGTTTTGCAGGGCACATTGCAGGTCACGTCGGTGGTACTCACGTTACTCCAGTTGACGTGGGAGACCTCGGGGGCGTCGAGTCATCCCAATCGAAAATTTTCTCTTTCTGACGATTGTGTTCGCCGGCGAAACGGGTACCAGTCAGGTATCTAAATGCCACACCGACCAGGGTGGATTCTGGGTGGCAATTGTGTTTGTAGCTCTATGGGTGGTTTCAATAAACATCTAGTGCCCCCGATGCTCAAGGATCTATGCAACCACCTGATTTGAGACGTTAATTTCTCACAGCACATGGGGTGAGAGACTAGCCTTGCGCATTTTTGACACCTTTGTTCCCCATGTATACGGCTCCCGGGATCAAGCCATTGATAAAATATTCATACAGATACACAGACACACCACACAACCACCCTTGAGGGTATTAGCACCCACGTACCCACGCAGATTTATGGATGTGAGAATGGAATTAACATGACAATCGAACCACATCCAAGCTTATAATATTAAACGTTGCCCTCTCACAAGGAAGGTATTTCTAGAACTGCATTCTTTAGTCTGTGGCACCATCCCGAGGCATGGGATCAAAAGTAGAGGTTGGCTTCTAGGCGTACCATGTGATTTATCGCTTTATCACAAACTTATCCTTTGGTCCCAACAACCAAGAAAGACGTCATACGGAAGGAAACGGAACCCACCACACCACGCCCGGGACATCTACGAGGGCATCGTATATTGCTATTGTATTAATTGAGTCTACCGATTACGTAGTGTCTGTTTGAGATTGTGACACTCCGGTCTTAATTCTAGTCTGAGTAAAATAACCTCACTTCATAATTGATGGCTCACCATGTGCGGGCGACATGCCCAACTCTAAATCACCAATTGAATACACTAGACAGCTACAAGGGTTGAAACAACAGTATTCTATCAAATCCTCATAAAACGTCAGTTTGAAGTACTAAAATATATAATCAAGCATATTGCAAAAAGGTGAATTTTAAACCATCAAGACCTAAAACACTTAGATAGCAACAGACTTTCTGAAGTTAGCACCAGCGTAGATGGCCTTGTCACCAAGCTCCTCCTCAATTCTGAGGATCTGGTTCAACTTAGCCAATCTCTCAGATCTAGCTGGAGCACCAGTCTTGATCTGACCAGATCTCAAACCAACAGACAAGTCAGCAATGAAGGTGTCTTCAGTCTCACCAGATCTGTGAGAGACCATGACACCCCAACCAGCAGCGTAAGAGTCTTTAGCAGCCTGGATAGACTCGGACAAGGTACCAATCTGGTTAACCTTAAGCAAGAGAGCAGAACAAGCCTTCTTCTCGATGGCAGTCTTAATTCTCTGTGGGTTTGTGACAGTCAAGTCATCACCAACAATCTGGATGTTGACCTTAGACTCGAAGTGAACCCAAGCCTCCCAGTCATCCTCAGCAAATGGATCCTCAATGGAAACAATTGGGTACTCCTTCATCAAAGACAAGTACAAGTCAGCAAGCTGTTCACCGGTCAACCACTTGGTTGGGTCGGAGTCTGGGTTCTTGAAGTCCAAGTCGTACTTACCATCGTGGTAGAACTCGGAGGAGGCAACATCCAAAGCGATGGAAACCTTACCCTCGTAACCAGCAGACTTGATGGAGCTGACAATCAAATCCAAGGCCTCCTTTGGAGTAGAAATATCTGGAGCAACACCACCCTCGTCACCAACGTTACCAGCAGACTGGCCGTAGGTCTTCTTAGCGAGGGACTTCAAGGTGTGGTAAACTTCAGAACCCATTCTCATAGCCTCAGAGAAAGTCTCGGCACCAGTTGGGACAATCATGAACTCCTGGAAGGCCAAAGCACCACCAGCGTGGGAACCACCGTTCAAAACGTTCTGGAATGGAACTGGCAAAACGTATGGGGATGGGGTTCCGGCCAAAGAGGCCAAGTGGGCGTACAGTGGGACACCCTTCTCAGCAGCAGCAGCCTTAGCGGTAGCAAGGGAGACACCGAGAACGGCGTTGGCACCGAGCTTAGACTTGTTGGCGGTACCGTCGAGCTTGAGGAGGAAGTCATCAACAGCCTTCTGGTCAGCAACATCCAAGTTGGCAGCAACGAGGGCTGGGGCAATGATGCTGTTGACGTTCTCCACAGCCTTGGTGACACCCTTACCGAGCCACTTAGACTTGTCACCGTCTCTCAATTCGAGAGCCTCATGGATACCAGTGGAGGCACCGGATGGGACAATGGATCTGAAAACACCCTTGCCGGTAGTGAGCTCAACCTCGACGGTTGGGTTACCACGGGAGTCGTAGACGTATCTGGCGAAGACTTTGGAAATAGCCATTGTGTATTGTAATATGCGTATGTGTGTTTTGGGATATCAATTGCTTGATAAGGAAGGGAGTGAAATTGTGGTGAATTGAGCTCCTAGAAGAAGCGGGCGCGGCCGTGGTATTTATATAGTGGTCGGCGGTTGTGCCCGGTGATGGTGGGATTGGTCGCGATGGTGGTGGTGTGGTTGCTGACAGGTGACGGTCCTTCGCAGTATGGCGGCCCGTGCGCGTTGACTACCTACGTTGTCCGACTGGTGAGTGTGTCCATGCCTGGCGGTATGCTGATGGCATTGTTCGTCTCTGTGTTTACGACTGAGTTTATGTTCAGTTGAACGACAATATAGATACGAGTTTACGTTCTCACGAAGTTACGCAGTGTTCCGGTCCTCTCCCGTTTTGCGTCCTTCCTCTACCCCGGTGGTCTCATTGCTACTACTGTTGTCGGTGACTCTCACTCACTCGAGCTCGAATTCAGCAGATGGCTCTCGAGCTATACTGGTCCCGACGTTTTGGCAAGAGGACGAGGCCAGCTCAACTGATCTCGAAGATACGTAGACACATAGGCACACCTTTTCCATTGCAATTGGCTCCGTCCAGCGGATATTGCCCGCTTCCATTCGTGTGATCTGGTGGCATCTGCGTCCCTTTGCCTCCGTTGGTTCGCGCTCCAGCACCGGGAGTCTTCAGTCCTTTTGGGGTCACTCGGTCCCGCTGCGTGTGATCAACAGGGCACAGAGGAGAATACGTTGGCCAATGGAGCGGGTGCTGGCAGGGAGTCATACTGCTACCCGGGCTGAACGTGTTTCGCTTTGTTTATTTGCTTTTATTTGTATATGTGTCCAGTGTGCCTATGGAGAACCATGTGTCCCTTCCGAATAGTCGCGCCGTGTATTGCTCAATGCCCACTCACAGATGGTATATATTATTCCCTTGTTTGACACATTCACAGCTATCTACAAATAGACATTGTTGTGTATTTGGAATCCTTCTCCGGGGCTGCTATTGCTGTTTCGAGATTTTTCGCTTGTTCCTGTTCCTGTCTCCCCCACCACACTCAAAAGTGAGAAACATAACCGCCGGGAGGGTCGCGTTTTCTACGCCTACAAAGAGGAACATCGGCTACCGCTTTTGAAGACCACAGCCATAAGCAAAGTGGAGCAAGAGAGTAGACTAGGATACCAGTGGTAGGCCCCACACACAGACACACAAGTGAGTACAGACAACTGTATATTGAACTAATATTTGCCGGGGTGAAAAACAAAAAAAGACCTTGTTTTCTTGTTCCCAACTCTCAACGAAATTCTCCTACATTTCTGTGGGGGGGGGGGTTTCCCCTTTCAAGTGCTTCTATCACTTCTTTTTTTTTCCCACCCGTTTGGGCTTGTACCTCCAAATAATCCCCATCAGTTCTGGGATTGATGACTCAACAGATATTGAATTTTACACATCGACGCATACATTTATCTCACTCACAACGCACAGGAGCTACATAAGCACACGACAATGGTACCGTCAGAAGAACCCACAATACCACAAATTGTGGATACAATCAAATATGTCACGTTTGTCAACTTTGACTCCCTCGACGCACAATACTTCCTTCCAGGGACCTCCATATCACAAATTAGTGAGTGTGAATCCCTCATAGGCCATGCCATCCCAAGCGATGTCTGGGAGCTCTGGTCAGAGTGTGGTGGTGAGCGTGGTAGCCTCGGTATTATAATGGGAACGCGGTTTCTATCTTGGAGACAGTCAATCGATTTGATGCTCGAGTACCCTGCTCATTCCTCGGATCCTTCAAAAGAAGATATCCCTCTATTGCCATTGTTCATTGATGATTGCATGCACGTACTAGTTGCAGTACGGCTCGAATCAGGAGAAGTCGTCGTCATACCCGAACCAGATACTATGAATGGAGACAGCATAACGATTGTTATTGAAGATTCTCTTTTGTTGTTCCTCCAAAAGCTTACCAAAACATTGGTGGAAAACAACGGACACTATGAGGTGCAGCAGCACCCTCAGGAACCGTGCCACTACAAAGTATTAGTTGGGGAAGGATCTTACATCAGGCACCTCGTAAACCAAAAAATCCAGGAGAACTCGACGCTCGAGAAATTGGAACATTTTGAGATAAAGCACGGTTAAAAACTAAATATTTATAATGACTTTAATGACTCTACTATGCACACTACTCTTACGTTTTTTTTGATCTTCAGTAGTTATATGTTAGATTGATGGTGAAAAATGTGTGGCCTTACCATGCGCGAAATCACATAGTTTAAAGAGAACACAGCGATTCCGCGACCCACGCAAAAAACTAGTGAAAAATCTTTATGTAAAGCAATATTTCAACGGGAAAAGGAATACGTTGCACTAACATACCTAAACAAACCACATAACCCTACAAAAATGGCTATCTCCAAGAACCTCCCATTGTTGAAGAACCACTTCAGAAAGCACTGGCAGGAACGTGTTAAGGTCCACTTTGATCAGGCCGGTAAGAAGGCCTCCAGAAGACAGGCTAGAGCTTCCAAGGCCTCTGCCATTGCTCCAAGACCACTCGACTTGCTTAGACCAGTCGTTAGAGCTCCAACTATCAAGTACAACAGAAAGGTTCGTGCTGGTAGAGGTTTTACTCTCCGTGAGATCAAGGCTGCCGGTTTGACTCCAGCTTACGCCAGAACCATTGGTATTGCCGTTGACCACAGAAGACAGAACAGATCCACCGAGGTCTTCGAGCTTAACGTCCAGAGACTCCAGGAGTTCCAGTCTAAGTTGATCGTCTTCCCAAGAAAGGGTAAGGCTCCAGAGGCTGAGCAGGTTTTGTCTACTTCCGCTTCCTTCCCAGTTGTCCAGCCAGCTACCGAGTCTGAGCCAAGAGCTGTTGAGGTTCCAGAGCAGACCGCTTTCAGAACCTTGAGATTGGCTAGATCCGAGAAGAAGTACAAGGGTATCAGAGAGAAGAGAGCTAGAGACCTTGCTGAGGCTGAGGCCGAGAAGAAGAAGTAATCTGTCTTTGCATAACCATTTCCCCCGACTACCCCTCTTCCACATCTTTCATCACACATTTGCTATTGTTCTATGACAATTTACACATCCTCAATGCCTTGTGCAACTTTAGCAAATGAGCCCATTTAGAATGATCATGAGTGATCCCATTCATACCGGTGTATAATAGTTCGTTTCCCCCGTTTCGTCATGTTTTAATGCTCATAAACCTCATATGATTAGTGCAATGTAGATGTTATCAATTTGTCTAAAATATCGCAGAACTACAGACCTTAGGCACCATAATCAATTAGATGTTACTCATACAATGTGGTTTTCTGTTTATTTTCGTTATCCAATGCAAAAAAGAAGCTTAGTATTCTTTAAAACCTGGCGTTTAATCGAACAAACCGAATCCCATGTCGTCGTCAGACTCCTCAGCGGCCTCCTCGACCTCCTCTTCAGCGGCAGCCTCAGCACCGGAAGAAGTAGCAGCGCCAGCAGCTGGAGCGGCACCAGCAGCTGGACCAGCAGCGGTGAAACCAGCAAGGATCTCCTTAAGGTCCTTACCCTCAAGGGCAGTAGCGAAAACGTCAGCCCAAACCTATGAATAAGGTGTTAGTATCGGCTAGCCTTAAAAGACAGTCATTTCGTAAGCTATTAGAGTCAGTCAAAAGAAGTGAATCAGATTAAAGAGCCTGATATTGGAATGTCTCTTCCTTGTGACACTCTGCATTCTCTGATAGCTTTCCTTTGACCACGATGGTGAAAAAATATTCAACGTACCTTGTCAAGGGAGGCACCAGCGGCCTTAGACAAAGTCAAGAGGTTCTCGGAAGTGATGTCCAAGCCAGCGTCAGCAAGGATCAAAGCAGCGTAGGAAACGATAGCGTCAGACATTGTTTCTGTGTTGTGATATCACCTTTAAAATCACCTTAGGAACGTTGTGGTACAACGTCTCATCTGTATACTCTTGTTTTTCCTCACCAGTGCACCAGGCATTTTCGCGCGCAAGCAAAGATGGTTTGCCCTGTTTACGGTCACGTGAAACCCTATGTTAATTTTAGATGTCATACTATTAACAAGTCATATACTTGTTCTTTTTTAATACTTAGCCCTAAACGGTTTGTTGTTCTTCAGTAGCTTTATATATTTTAATCTTTTGTATGAGGACTTGTTGTAGAGTCTTAATTTATTTGACAAAGTGTCTATGTGTTATAATAGAGTATAATATCTATATACAAATGTTTCAAGGTAGGAACTGGTACAACATTACTTAATATTTAGGCTCCAATGAAAAGAGAGCCCTTGGTACTTTACAAAAAGTGCACTGCTCAGTTTTAAGATATAGAATAATATAAATACACACTTAAGAAGCCAGATTTACCACTGTGCAATTGAACCATCGTTATTAAAGAATTTGCCGTTACTCTCTATTGAAAGCATATTCATTAGTTCTAACTGTTTTTATGCAGAAATCCAAGGCTCAAACCGTTTAGATTTCAAGTACTTCACACTTTGAGCATCTGAGGTTTGATAAATGCTGATTGCAATATTGGACATCTCGGTGTTAACGAGACCTGGATGAACTGCAATAGGTTTAAAGCGATTCGAGCTAAGTTTAAATTCCAGAGTGTTAACAGTATAGCTAAGGGCAGCCTTAGACTGAGCATTCACAGAGGTCGCACGAGGGATAAACCCTCCAATTGAACCAACTTCACTTGAAACAAAATGAATGGCTCTTGTGTCTTTTTTCAGCAAATATGGGTACAGCTTCAGAGTGAGCAAGATAGGCCGATGACGTTCGTTGTGTAGCGGTCAACCCATACACTTTTCTCGACATTCAATGCAGGACGATAAGCACTTTCTCTTACAATACCCGCATTACTGACAAAGTAATCAATACCTGTCTCAGAAATAGCTGGAAGAACATGATCTAAATCATTGATTGACTCCTCAGAGGATACATCGAGCTGAATGATCATAATGTTTCCGTTTGTTTGAGCTAGTCTTTTCAATATAATAGAAGAATTAGGATTATGAGCAGTTGCAATTAAAACGGTGTTATTTTGAGAGGATATAGCAGTAGCGAGATAAAGGCCGATACCTCTATTGGCACGAGTGAGGAAGTAAACCTTTTTGTCTGCGCTGGCTGGTATCATATTTTACTAGTGTTTAAAATGTATGTTGCTGCAAACTATGGAACACTGCAGTGAGTAACAATCCACTGTTACTAGTTTTGGAGGTGATTATGACTGTATTTATAGTTTTATGGGACACGATGAACTATTTTGTAAGTTAGAGAAACAGGCAAGACGACTTGTCCGGAACTCCGGGTGAAGTCGTACCTTGTTTCTAACAAATACACGGAGTTCCGCACATGATACTCGGTCTTCGGATTTTGTGCATCTTGGTAATCACCCTAGCAACGGTTGCTCCAGATTCAAAGAATCGCGTAATACGGTTTGGGCAGCAGCAGTAAACAAGAAGGCCTTCAAAACAAACAACGTGAAATCGGTGTAGTAAACAAGGCAGCTACATCCACTTTTATTCATCCAAAGCCCTGCTATAGTTCCTCCCACAAAAGTAAAGCTGTTAATCCCAGCCAATACACAATTTCCAGTCATTCGCTAATAAATCACTCTCTGAGCTATCAAAAAACCGTTCAACTTCTTTGTCCCCCCTGTTGTCTTTGTGTACGACCTTCACAAACTACATTATCCCCCGGTGCGCCACAAAACCACAAGTTTCTACGTTACGGAGATAGATTCATCCATTCTTTCTTTGATTTTGTTCTACTATTGGGTCTTCCATAGAATCTCTATCTGACTTGTTTGTGCTGTTTATTGTTTGATCTGAGAGCCAACCTCATATTTCAAGCAGATTACACTCCCCCTCTCATCGGGCCCATCCCCTTCCCAACCCTTTCCAGGTCTCTACTTTCCTGCACTTTGGATTTATCTCCAGGTCACAGAGTACTTTATCACTTACACTGATTCCCTATTGGGTTTTCCCCATAACACAAACGTGTTCACGAAAGGTCATTATCAATTGTGAATCTCCTAAAAAATCCAGATCTACTCTCCATCAAATATACTTATTTTTCTATCACACATCCCCGCTAAATTTTTCCCACTATTGCAGAGTTCTTTGGTAGGTTTTCATTGAGCTAATTTATTCAACAGATTCATCATCCTCGATAACATATTGTTGCACAAACTACCATGGATCGAGCCACATATCGCCATACGACAACCGACGAGAACGCAGAAGTTTTAAGACATAAGAATGATAGAGCTGCTCCACCAACACTTCAAGCGCCTCATAGAGCTGTTCTTGGCCAGGTTTCAACAAATGCCACAACATTGAGAGCTAAAGGTGTTTTGGCTCAGCCTCCACAACGAATCCAAGTTTACAGTGAAAATGACGAGAATGCTGTCCCCGGTAGACCACCAAAGAGAGCAGAACAACACAGACAACCATTAGCTGAGCTCAATATTCACACTGTTCCAGGTGTTCCTGAAGAAAATGAACTGGCTAGATATGAAGAAGGAAGCAGTGAAATTATGGAAGAAGAAGAAGATGATGATATCCCAACGGCCATGATGCCTGTTATGACCCCAGATATCCACCGAGAGCTTTACCATGTTCATGAAATGTTTTACTCAGAAAAACTCGACGATGAAGATGAAGACACTTATGATGTTTCAATGGTCCCTGAGTATTCTCCAGAAATCTTCAACTACATTCACTCCTTGGAAGTTAAGCTCAGGCCAAACGCTCGATACATGGAGTTTCAGACAGAGTTGAAATGGAACATGAGAAGTATATTAATTGACTGGCTAGTTCAAGTGCATTCTCGGTTCAGTCTTTTGCCAGAGACTTTGTTCTTAACAGTTAACTACATTGATCGTTTCCTCAGCAAGAGAAAGGTTTCCCTCAGCAGATTTCAACTTGTTGGCGCTGTTGCGCTTTTCATTGCTGCCAAATACGAGGAGATAAACTGTCCAAGTGTCAACGAGATTGCCTATATGGTTGACCATGCTTACTCTACAGATGACATCTTAAGAGCGGAGAGATTTATGATCGATGTTTTGGAGTTTGAGATGGGATGGCCAGGTCCAATGTCTTTCTTGCGTCGTACAAGTAAGGCTGATGATTACGACTTTGAGACCCGAACATTAGCCAAGTATTTCTTGGAAATTACTATTATGGATTACAGATTTGTTGCCTCCCCACCAAGTTGGTTGGCTGCAGGAGCACACTACCTGAGCCGTCTCTTGCTGAATCGTGGGGATTGGACATCGGCACATGTTTACTACTCTGGATATACTGCTGAGCAGTTGAGACCATTAGCATATGCTCTTTTGGATGCGTGCCGGAACCCAGAAGACCACCATAAGTCTATTTATGAAAAGTACCAAGAACGCCGTTTCCGCCGTTCTTCACTCTTTGTTCAAGAATGGTTCAACCTTGCTGAATCTGAATGATCAGTTTTCATCTGCCTTGTTTTGTGCTTTCTTTTTGTCTTATACTCACGGTAATTTCTTGTTTCTTCTATTTCTCATTAAGTACAATATTCACCTAGTTGTATGGTACTTTTCCTGCTTTCATATGATCTGGATGCAGTTTTATGTCAGATATGCCACCACAGTAGCATTTACTCCTCCCTCCCCTCACCAATTGACATTCACACTGACAGAGTGGAGCTCTGGTCAGTGTTTCTTGTTTTTTCTCATCACTATCACGATATCTTCTACTACCTCTCTGTTAATTTCACAAAGAGTTGTATATTAATATTTAAATTTAATTGTTCATGTTTACTACTGTCTTTGTACTCTAGAATCATGTGGCATCTATTTGCCCTTGTCCAACTTATGTCCGGTGCCCTTACCAATGATGTTATGTAGCCCTGACCAAGGTTGCCTCCATACCAAAATTTTGCTCATAATTCTCTAGAACTCATCATCAGCGTGGAAAGAGTTGATTATCAACACTAAGAATCCAACTCCTAATTCATCGCATAATACAACTCAAAATGTCTTGCCGTCTTGCTACCCGTGTGTTTGCCCAGTCACTAAAGTGTGGCACAGCCCGTAGAGCTATTCTCCGGTTGCCACAGCTTGCTGCCGTCTCACCACGTTTGTTCTCTACAACTAGAATTGTCTCTAACGAATACTGTGCCCGTCTTTCTGAGACTTTGAAGGATGAGATCAAGCATGAGAATGAGAATGATGAGGGTATTCCAGCGGACATCACTGCCTTTGTTGCTCAATCTGGCTTCTCCGTAGTTGAAACAGAAGGTCAGGCCTTGGCCAAGTTGCAGAAGGAGTCTAGTGATGAGATCGTGCACGTTTACTTTGATGTCAACCAAGTTGTCAATATCCGTCCAACTGAGACTGAAGAAATTGAAGATGCTGAAGAGTTTGAGGACCCATATGAGTCTTCTTTCATCAACTTGAATGTTGTTGTTGAGAAAAAGGCCGTTGGCTCTGCTGTTGCCTTTGATGTTCTTGTTGGTCCAGAGGATGGTACCGCATACATCGAAAACGTCATTGCTTACGAGAACAAGGCTCAAGCTTTGGCCGAATCTGCTGAAGCTGACCAGAAGAGGGAACTGGCTTACAATGGTCCAGCCTTTACCAACTTGGACGAGAAGTTACAGGAGAACTTTGAGCAGTACTTGATTTCTAGAGGTGTTAATGAAGAATTATATCAGTTTATTCTCAACTTTGGTATCTACAAGGAGAACCAGGAGTACATTGCCTGGTTGGAGAAATTAAACAAGTTCTTCAAGTAACTTCGTTGAATATCCAAGGTCTACCTTCTTCGGGTTCTTTTTTGTACATACTTTTCTCTTATTGTGTGTGATTTTTGCTATACGTCGTTTTCGTGGCCTCACCACTATTCTAGATATCAGAGATCACACACACTTTGATTTTTTTTTGGTAAATTCACCATATTTTATGTTCTTCGTTTGTTATTTGAAGAAGAGGAGGCTCCATAATGTAAATAAATCTACCTCTTATACACAAACTCAAATTATGACCTACGTGCATCTTACAAAACAAACCTCCAATTGTAGAAAGCTAATGTACACATGTATTCACATAAAACTTCACTTCAAATGATTAATGATCAGTCGGTATCCATTTTGTCACCGTCATCCTCTACTGCCGGCTCGGCCTCTGGCTCGATCTTCGGAGCAGCAGCATCATCACCCTTGTTCTCATCATCATCGGAATCATCATCATCATCGGCACCAGCATGACCACCTCTTCTGTCATTGGTGACAGAATCCAGCTTGTTGAGCCATTGCTGCACGTTTTCATCGTCAAACATCTCGAAACCATCCTTGCTAGCAACGGCAATGCTTGTGTTCTTCAAGTTCAGCTCCTTATCCTGCTGAAGGGTCTCTCTCAGGGCTTTCAAGCCATGCACTATAAGTTCCTCCTTAGTGGAAGTCTTGTAGTCTTCAATGTTTCTTTCCAAGTAAGTTCTACCGGCTTGGGATCTTGCACCAATGGCACAACCGTAGTATTCCAACACTTGACCAGAAGGGAGGAATTCAAACAAGTGTGCTCCAGTCTCGTCATATCCAACAATCAGTAATCCAACACCATATGGTCTTGATCCATATCCCTGCGTGTTTTTCTGTGCCTTATCCGCAAGCAAATTTGCAGCTTTCTCCACAGACAATGCTCTGTTGAAAACAAATCTCTGGTTGAGTGCTTGTTCACGGAGAAAGTTGGATAAAACACGGGCATCCGGAGCGAGACCGGCAAGTGCAATACCCATATGATCATCAACTTTGATGATCTTTTTCTGGTAGGATGAGAGCTCTTCGGCGTTTCTCTATATTATTTAAATGTTAGTTGAATGCTCGTAAGTGATATAGATGATAATTTACTTACCTTCAATGCAACAAGCACGGTGTGCTCCTTGGTGGAAAGACCAACAACGGCAGAACCTTGTTTAATAGCCTCCAATGCATACTCAACCTGAATTTAATGTTAATATTTATAATGTCTTCCCAGTTTCAATTAAGCTGCTGCCATTGTGGAACGTACCTGGAAGATTCTCCCCGTTGGAGAATAGGTCACTGTGTCACCGTCGTAGTTATTTCTGAACTATTGGTTTCAATCATTGTTAATAAAGAGGATATAGAAAATCACCTTAGAAAAATTACAATTACCTACCATCTCTTCTCTGTTTGCCCTCCACTTATTCTAAAACTGTGTTTCTAATGCCTAGAAGCATCTTTTGATGTTTAAATAGCCTCTTAGTCGCCACCAGATTTCAAGGCTCTCGGAAGCTATTAGCCTAGTATCGCGAAAATACCAGGGCTCAAAATGGTCTGTTCCACTCAAATGAGCTTGATTTATCGCACTTACCGGATATCCCTTTTCTCAAAACTCTTTCATTATTAAGTGCAGAATTATCTATGTGCAATCTATCACAATGGGTCTTTTGAAATCACCTCTCCAGAGAATCATTGCACTGGCGGGTGTTCTTGCATTGGGATTTTTGTGCTCGGTTCTTGCGGGTACGCTTTATCACAAATGGTTCCCGATGTTATCAAGTATGTCAACTGTCCTTCGTAGTGGATTAATGAAATAGCTAACTAACAACGTTTAGCTATACTTTTTCTGATGGCACAGATACCAACAATTATTTGCAAACGATGGTCGTCTGATGACTTCATGTCAGAATCCTCACAGTAAGTCAAAAGTCCCTCCCTCCTTCCATTCAGATCATGAGTTTGGTCCTAACATATTACTTTCAGAACGGTAGTTGACTTCGGTCGTTTTGCCACTGCAGCTTTATCCATATCTGGAATTGCACTTCCCATTGTGCTTTGCCACTCAAATATAATCAACATGTTGTCTGCTACCTTGGCCATTGTTGGCGGCCTCGTCATACAAGGCACCGTTATTGGGTTCACCACTTTTTTTGAGCATGAGGATGAGCTTACAGAGTTTGACATTTAATAGCTATGATTGGAACAATTAAAAATATATACTGGCACAAAATATGGTTTAATGATACAGATGACACTCACTTCTCACCGTTGATAGTAGCAACAATATTTCTCTGATGTTTGTAGTCCCTAAACTCCATCAAATAGATACCCTGCCACGTTCCTGTAGCCAATCTTCCATTGGTGATTGGTATCGATAACGAAGCGCCGATAATTGAAGACTTGATATGTCCAGCCATGTCATCTGGACCTTCGCCAGCACCCGTGTGTCTAAACCTTCCTTTGTGGTCGTCAGGAATAAGTTCATTTAATGAATCATTCATATCCAACCTGACATCAGAATCCCAGTTTTCGTTCAAGGACAATGCAGCAGATGTGTGTTGAAGAAACAAATGCAAAACACCAACTTTGTAATTAGACAACTCCGGAAGAGCTCTTGTAACCTCATCTGTGATGAGGTAGACACCACGAGAACGAGGCGATAACGGAATCTTTTTCTGGGACCAGGCCATGTGTGAGTATAAATGTAATAAAACCACCTGTTTTATTGATTACTGGAACAGATACTGGTAAACAACTCTGATTTATTAGAATGCTTCGTTGATACTATGAAATGAAGTTTTAGATCTCCGTACACGAAGAGTAAAGCTGTTCCGACTTCCCTCGGAATTCTTCCTTATCACAATCCAGAGCTCGGTCATCTCCTGGCCTGTAGTTGAACTCTCCGCTTCGAAAACATATAAAGTAGCTGAACATTCACTCCAACGCTTCCATGACCTAACTGATTTCCATCCATAGAGCAAATCAATGCCGTATTTAAAAACATACAACGTAACAAGCTGTACACCTGTATCGTGTGAGCCACTCACACCAGAAGGTTTTGCTTCCTTTGGTACTATCATATCTGCCTCACACCAGCTCAAGACGCAGGAGAGTATCAGTGCCAACTATGGAACAGCTATCAAGCTTCATAAAGTATCTAAAATCGAAAACAACTTTGGAAAAACAGTCTCACAGAAACTTGCAACACCGAACTGGAATATATTTAGATGTTCACCACCTGCACATCTCATGAAAGCAATTGCACATTCAGTTGCCTACACTGCCAAAGTACTGGAGAGACACCCGTTCTCTTCGCAGACCTTCTTGCCAATGGGCGTTCAAAAGTTCGAATGGGCCTATGTAGTTGTCTGCGCTGAAATGGGCGAAGACAGGCTGCCTATCCCATCGACGTTGAAGGCTTTTGTCTGTAAAGGTAATCAAGCTGTCACCTATGCTGCTGGTATGTATTGCCTCTTTTTTAACAATATGAACAATAGCACTAACAAGATAAACCCAGGAACATGGCATGCCCCTATGATTTCGTTAGTTGACTCCCTTGATTTCGCTGTGATGATTCATGAAAACGGTGTTCCTGATAACGATTGTCAAGAGTGCTTGTTTGAGCCAGGATTCCAGATCATCATACCCAATGATGCTATTGAAGGGAAGCCATTTCAAAGCAAGCTGTGATATAAGTATAATAATAGACAATGACTTCAACAATGTTATTCTCCTTGTATACTGAATATTAAAATCGTTTTATTAGCATTTGATATTGGAACGATTTTTAATTAAAGCTACAATTTTTTTATAAAAACGTAACATTTAGAACACTGTCTAAGACACGAACCTTCAGAACTGTTCGAAATCCTGATATTTATTATAGATCCCAAGTATTTCCTAACCTCTGTGAACCAGCAACAAAAACAAAACGAAAAATCAAACCTCAAACCAACGGTAATTGTCTCATGGTGGCCCTATCCTCAGAGAAATATTCTGATAGATAAAAGGACATTACTTAACGAGCTCACAACATGAAGGCAGCGATAGCAGCAACAGCAGCAACACCGGCACCAGCGTACATGTTGTTAGCAGCACCCTCGAAAGTGGAAACAGAAGGAGAGGTGACGTTGGTGTGGTTGGTGTGGTTGTCAGCTGGGCAGGCAGTGAACTCTGGGGCACAGGAAGTGATTGTAGCGAGAACGGTGCTCTCCTCATCAACAATAGTAGTAGCGTTCTGGGCAACGGCAACGGCGGCAACGGCAAGGAAAGCGACGGAGAACTGCATTGTAGAATATATTTAAAAGAGTGACGGAAAGTTGGATCGATAGATGATAGGGTATAAGACAAAAACGAATTATGCATTTGAGAGGATATCCAGCCTGTATTTATACCTGGAAAAGAAGACTGTTGTCTTTGTTTTGCTGATGCTAGTGGTTCATCACACTGTACACAACACTGCAATCAGATGCATGATTTCAACTCTCCAAATAACCTAATACAGAAGACTTGCTCCCTCTTTGAGAATTCTGCTGCGCTCCGCGCCTGCATGACTTAGATTCGGGCAGGCTACTAGCCAGAATTGGAATGCAAACTTGATCTGGGCGGACACTCCACGCTACCGCCATCATTACAGCTAATGGTAAGATGGATTATAAGAGAACATGGCCAGCAAGCCAGCCTGAATACATTGTAACGTCTAGAGGGACAGCTGGCTTAGAGGGCTTGTGCTGGTTTGGGTTTTTTGGCTTTTCGGTTTTACACAAGCCTATGGAAGATAGGCTAGCGTTGCTTTGAAATCTCTTTGTAGCTGAACATAGCAATGCTCCTGATCTCTGATCCCGTCATAGAGAAAAACAAGGTCTAGACTTTGGCAGTAGCTCTGCTTATGTTAGCGGCGATAGTAAGACAAGTATCAAATTGCGAACTCCTTGTAAGCCACTCCGGATCAGTGTGATGCATGTAGGTGTGCACGTGTGGTGTGCGCCTCTGCCGGTGTAGTCTTAGACTCTGGGTGATCCCGCCCTTGTCGCTACGGCAATCCTACACAGTGATCAAAAGATAGGAGTCCATGCCTTGTGAACTCTAGAAGACCCATAAATACGCGTGCTTAATTGTTCTGAAGCACATACGAGTCTACCATCGCTCTTTTGTAAACATCCCACCAGGAATGTTGACATTTTACTTAATCACAGAAGCACTCAACTGAAAGATTCAAGATTTGTGAAATAAGAGAACGTTATATCATACATGCTATACCGTATCGTTGTACGGGCCTGTTAGCAATACTGCAATATTGCAATATTGGAAATGACAGCTACTTGAAATTATTCAAAAGGCCTTTGTAGATATTCAAAAGGCATTTGTAGCTTTTGAAGTTCGGTGGTGTGCAGGCAGCTGCGGATGCCATAATGTCTTCTTATTGACGCACCTTCATTTCCAGATCATTGGTTATATCAATGTGAGAGACGCGCCTCTCCAAAAGTTCTGACACTGGAGATTAAACTGTGCAACATCGTGTTGCATATGCCTCACCATTGAGATAAAGCTATTTATCGATCTTCTTGGCTCTAAAGACTGAAAATGTAGAAGCGGATGGGTGTTAACTGAAGATCATTCCCTACTACACATTGCAACATAACATGCACAACTACTGAACATTCTCCTTCTAGATAAATACTTGTCAACCAGATATTGCCTCTATATAAGGTTGTGTAGAAAATTTTACCGTGCCCACCTAAACCTCAACCCACTCTCATCAATGGCCGTCACGTAAAATGTAAACAACAACGACCCCAGCCATGAACACTCTAAAGGCGACCCATGTTTTGATCAGGCTGGTGGGGCAGGTCCTGTTTGTTTACATTTTGCTGCTTGTTGTGACCATGACTAGGGGAATAATGCATACCACAGGGTGCTCCGACCGGATGAGAGTTCTGAGTTTCGGTTTATGTCGCCCTCGGAATACAAGTTGGGACTCTAGTTTATGGTGTCTGGGTGTTATTTGCATCCACAGTCACAGTACTTCTCGATCCGGGACTTCTCTTCTCTGTATGCCCTAGGTGAAAAAAAAAAAGCGCGAATCGTGCACCGCTGTGGTGCTCGTGGTGCCGAGCAGTGAAAAATGAAAAAGACTTCATCAGTCTTTCACTATACACGTACACACAGGATCTCTTTTGAGACATCCATAAAAACAGATAAGTCAAAATGGTTAGCATTATTTCCAAGAAGAGAAAATTGGTGGCTGACGGTGTTTTCTACGCCGAATTGAACGAGTTCTTCACCAGAGAGCTCGCTGAGCAGGGTTACGCTGGTTGTGAGGTCAGAGTTACCCCAACCAAGACCGAGGTTATTGTCAGAGCCACTCAGACCCACGCTGTCTTGGGTGAGAACGGTAGAAGAATCTACGAGTTGACCTCCCTTGTCCAGAAGAGATTCAGATTTGCTCCAGGTTCCATCATCTTGTACGCCGAGCGTGTCCAGGACCGTGGTCTCTCTGCTGTTGCTCAGGCTGAGTCTTTGAAGTTCAAGCTTTTGAACGGTTTGGCCATCAGAAGAGCTGCTTACGGTGTCGTCAGATACGTTATGGAGTCTGGTGCTAAGGGTGTTGAGGTTGTTATCTCTGGTAAGCTCAGAGCTGCCCGTGCCAAGTCCATGAAATTCCAGGACGGTTTCCTCATCCACTCTGGTCAGCCAGTCAAGGACTTCATTGATGTTGCTACCAGACACGTTTTGCTCAGACAGGGTGTTTTGGGTGTTAAGGTCAAGATCATGAGAGACCCAGCTACTTCCCGTGTTGGTCCAAAGTCTCTTCCAGACTTTGTCAAGATTGTCGAGCCAAAGGAAGAGGAGCCAGTCACTACCCAGACTGTTAAGTCTTACATCCAGAAGCCAGCTGCTGAGGCTGAGGCTGCCCCAGAGGCTCCAGTTGAGGCTGAGTCTGCTTAAGAATCTTAACTAAATTGTATACTTCAAATAAAATTATTAAGGGTTTTCGGTTCTACTCAAGTCTGTAATATAGAGGCCTATATAAATAAAATATCTATAATATATATATATAAAGGCAAAAAACACATTGTTCTCCATAATAGAGCCCTTGGTAATCCTTCGCTCCCGCCATTCTTGCAATGGTATCTTGGTATATTTTGGTGCCGTAGGTGTTCACTTATCACCAATTGATTGATTGTGAGCCCTGATTACTGAATTTTTCCTTCCAACAACCTATCAAGCATTTTCAATCAACCTCCCTATTAGCAACGAAACCTCCCCAATTGAAATACACATCAAAAACAAAACACTTTTTGCAGAATGGCTATCAAGTATAAAGACATTCTCCCATTGGGTAACGGCCTCATCATTGCAGGTATGTTTGTTCCCTCTCAATTCTTCAGAGATCTATCTCAGAGCAAAAAGCTAACACAAACGCCACCTAGGTACTTTCTTTTTCCTTGGGTTATTGTTTGGTAACTTCCCATACGATTACAAGACTCTATATACACAGTCTGCCACTGTAACTGACTTTGAGAACTCCTTGAAGCATTATCAGATTTGGTACAACACCCCAAAGGTGGCTCTGCATACCTTGCACGGCTTCCTTGCCCTTGGTTTCATTGGTCTGGGTATCAAAATCTACAAGCCTTCTGATGAGACCAAATACTTTGAATATGGCTCGCTTGTGCTCTACGTTGTATCCATCTGTGTCTATCTTACTAACCTGAAGACCGGTGCCGAGAGTGCCGTTGTTGGCGAATGGGGTGAAGTTGACTGGATGACCGGTATCAATGTTATCGCTGCCTCCGAAGCTATGATCATTTTCTTGCTTTGTGGTATTGTCGCCCTCCAGGCTGGTCTCTATTACGCGGAGTGGGACTACCAGGTGAGACTTGAGAAGTTTGAACAAGAGGAAGCTGAGGTTGAGTCCAAAAAGGCCTCTGCCCCAAAGCCAAAGCCAAATGCGCCTACTTCTTCTCCTTCAACCGCCTCTCCAGTAGCAGCTACTGCCTCTACCACTGGTACCGAGGCCACCCCATACAGAAAGGCAAAACCAACATCCAAAAGAACTGACAAGAAGGCCTGAATTTCCATAAACCCAATGTAATATACGAAAGTAAGTGTGATATATTTGTATGTTCTTCCGCCTCCCCCCTCCCCCTCACAGGCCCTACGAAAAGAAGAAGATCGCGGATCAGTGGGGGCACGAGCAGCGCCGAATGGAAGTACGAGTCATCGAGAAAATGGATGTGTTGAGGGCCTTTCTAACCACCTCTTGAGAAACATCAAGACTGTGCCAGTACACTTAACCGCACACGTTCTGCGGTGTGCCTCTTTTTCACTCCAGTGACTTTGAAGGAGTTCTTATCCTGTTCATATTCTGCTGTCGGGCTAGCATTTCTCGTCTTTCTTTAATACCCCTTTCCGTTTACGTCTACCCCCTTATTGAGCTCGCTTCCACACTTCAATTCTTCCATGCACTTACACCATAATTAGATATATACCAACACAGATCATGTCAACGAAGAGCCAAGTACAGCATAATCCTGCAATCACAGGCGAAGTCGACCTCCAGCATGCCATAAAAGTGCTCCCCGAGAAATTTCTCCCATGGAAGCCCGCCATTATGTCTTACACAGCATCACTCTCCTCCACAGTCGCTGGATATCCTCTTGATTCCATCAAAACAAGGATGCAGACACACCCATTCAAAGGAATTGTTGACTGCTTGACTAAAACAATCAGGATGGAAGGTGTCCGTGGCCTCTTTCGTGGTCTCACGGCCCCTCTCCTTTCGTCCTCGGTGACAAAGGCCATCGGTGTTACAGTCTACACTGATGCAAAGCCATACGTTGCCCACCTCCAGCACTACACTATAAAACCTATGCAGATCCCAAAATCAACATCTCCACAAATGAAAGCAATCATTCTTGCTGTAAATAATGCACCAGTTTCTTTTCTCGCTGGTGTTGCCTCTGGTGCTGCCTGCTCTGTCTTTGCCTGCCCATTTGAATTTACAAAACTCTTCCAGCAACTATACCTCCTAATGCAGGATGAGCTGAATCTCAACCCTCGCCGAATGCCGAAGACTACATGGGCAGTAGCTAAGCAAATTAGGCGTCAGGAGGGTTTAATGGGTCTCTACTCTGGTTTCAGGCTCCATCTGATGAGAGATTCGGCAGGTACCGCTCTCTATTTCAGTGTGTACGAAACTGCAAAGATCTTGATAGACGGGTTGAGTGATAATAATGTAAGACTTATGGGAACAAATATTCCCACTGGGCCATTGTCAATAACCTTGGCAGGTGCGCTGTCAGGTGTCATCTCATGGGTTTTTGTTTTCCCATTGGATACGGTGAAGTCATTAACACAAAGAGACATTGTCTCAAACATAATAAGAGGACTCGCCCTCAAACCAAGACAACCGATACTCCTGAGACAATGGTCGGTCCCGAGTCGGAAGATGTACAGAGGGCTCAGTGTCAGTATCACAAGATCTGTCATCACCAGTGTTGTCTTCTTCTCCTCTTTTGAATACCTCATGAAGCACATCACCTAGAATTTAACATAGATCAATATAATCGCATTCTCACCAAACTAATATTTGGAAGTCTCTACTTAATATCTTCTACAAACACGAGAATCATGTAAAAACATAAACTTCATCAAATTAGTTCATCAAATATAACACATTCATTTTGTGCTATTTCTTGTCCTTCTGGAAGTGGGTGGTATCTCCCTCTTTCTAGATCTAGACTTTGAAGATGTTGCAGATTGGGAAGATCGCTTGGTCACCCTGCCATTCTTCACATCGCTTTGTGCTTTTCTGTTTCTCCCACGTCCTCTGGCTATGCTTTCGATGCCCTCTGGCTCAGTGTCGACCTCAGTTGCCTCTTGGGTCTCTTCGGCACCTTGATTATCTGCTTTTGCTGTTTTTCTTCTGGTCCTTGTCGAACGTCTTATAGTTTGCTGTAAATCAGCTTCATGAATTGTCTGCTTGATCTTACTCCTTGATGAACGACGATTTACATCGCGCATGATATCCTCTTTTAGATCCTCATAAACTGCATCTCTACCTTTGGTCTTGGGGTGAATAATTTTCTCATCGTCGTCCTCGTGTTCTGTGTGTTCGTTTGGTAGAAAAGATGGATCTGTCTCTTGAAAATTGTCTTCTATATCAGAATTGTACTCGGTAACAGCTGTATGTTCCTTTTGAGTATCACTTGTAGCTGGATATCCCTTGGTATTTATCAAATCAACATTCAGAACTTCTAGTTCATTCTGGGAAAGATCCTTATCAACGGATCTAGAACTTTCGTAGGACTCAACAAACTCATTCACAATGGCGAGGTCCCTCAAGTATGCTGGAACTTCCACATTACCATGAGCAATGTTTGACAATTGTTGTTTCTCTTGCTCTTCACGACGTCTTGCCAACTCCAATTCTTCATCTGTGTTAGCACCAACGATACGACCACTCCTTGTCTTCATTACAATATGTTCTGAGTTCTGAGGAGCAGAATCTAAGTTTTTGTTCTTCTGTTTCTTAGGTGTATCAAATGATGTGTCTGTCTTGTTGTCAGAGCGTGTTTCTGCGGTATCAGGAATAGTTTCGAACTTGCTTCTTTGAAAACCTTCTATATCCGATCCGCTTGTCTCTTTTAACTCGGCTGAACTTACTTTTTGTTTATCTGGGACAGGTAACTTCTGCACCAACTGGTGTTTACTGGTTGTATTATTTTGAAGGTCCTGCTCTCCAGATTTCTTTTCCGTTTGAGAAATGAGTTCATATGGCCTGGAGTTTTTCTTCGCTCTCTTGGATGAGGTCCAATCACGTAATGTATTCCAGCCTCTTTTCAACAGCGATGGAACAGGATAACCAATTTTTGGCGCTTCTCTGTTCTGAGATTCACTATCTCCCTTTAATATGCTCTCTGGAGATGTAATAGATGGAAGTTGTGATATTAAATCATCTTTTTCCGATTGAAGCTCTTCAACTGAAATATCAGGTTCACTAAATGCTTCATAAGATAATGGATTTGTAGCCCTTGGGGGTTCTGATATCTTGCTTTTAGTATAGTTGGTAGATCTCAATACAGCAGAACTGAACTCATCGCTTTCATCACTAGTGTCATCAGGGGCAGCAAATGTTTCGGTAACAATTTCATTTACTACATTGGATAAGTTCGAAGCTTTCGAGACTATTCCAGTAGTAGCCGTTGATAGAGGTTCTTGTAGCCCATCGCCAACAACTTCATCTCTGGTGGCATCGTTCTCATAATCCTGTACAGGAGTCTCAACAAGAGTTTCCACAGCATCAACGACCAGTTCCGCGGCATTATCGATAAACTTTTCAATTGATTTTGGAGGATGAACCAACCCCGATCTACCAATACCATTATGGTCGCCAGCAGTCGGAGAAAATCTTAGGTTGGACTTCTTCAACTGAGACCTTTGGGTGCTTCTTGAAGGTTTCACTGGAGTCGACGCAACCAGCTCCGAGTCTAATGAAACGTAAGAAGCATCATCATCTTGAGCAGTCACCATTTCAGAATCATCCCCATCTGTATTCAGAATTGAATCGGATAATTCTGGCGTCATTGTCTCAGTATTATCAGCAAAGTTCTCTGCCAGTCCACTCATTGCAGTTACTAAATCAAGACCAGACTCCCCTAGAGCAGTCTCGAGCACTTCTGTTGCAATCTCGGCAGTCTCTTCAATTACCTCATCTCTAGCATGTGAAAGATCTGCTTCTTGTTCCAAGTTCGATGTACCACTTACAGCACTCGAAAATGTCCCAATAGCATCAATAACATTTCCAGTATATTGAGAAACCTCAGACATTCCCTCTTGGACAGACCCCACAAATACATCTGGTGTTTGTCCCAAGATTTGTGCCTCATAACTTTCAGTGACCGTCAGAGCAGAATTTATCACAGCAGTAAGAGATGGACCAATCTCTGTTAACGGATTTTTGATACTTTCATCACCGAACTCTGAAGTTTTACTTGAAGGCCGCTCATGTTCACTATTGCCAGCCTTACTATCAGCATCAACAGCTCTCTTTGGCAATAGTTTCGCCTCTGAAGTTAGTTCTGCATTTTCTTTGTTGCCTTGTGTGTGTTGAGTTATAACATCATCCAGAACACGTTGTTCCTCCACAGATGTATTGCTGCTCTTATTTTGAACTGATGCGTTGGGTCTCTGCGTACTTGCAATAGGCCGCAGTGAATCCATAAACTGCTGTGATGCTTCAACAAATGATACTGACCGGACATCTGGTCTATTTGGACCATTTTCAATAAAAGAGACAAAAGAGTGTTCACAAGCTTCAATATCAGACCCAGTACTGGGCTGCTCTTCTTTCTCCTGATTCTCTTCAAGTGGTTTATCACTCAAATAATCCTGGTTTTCTTCGACCAACTCCCCTTTGGTGACTCCAACTAATGACAATCCCTGCATTTCCTCAGTTTCTTTGTCTGCTTCCTCATCTGTCGATGGTTCAATATCGGAGTTCAAGACTGAAAGATCAGTTTCTCTTATACTTCCAAACATACTATGAGACGGACTTCTATATGGCTCATCATCTGAGTCATAGTATACTTGTTCTTCCACCTCTAAACCTTGCTGAAGGTTGTCTTTAGCTCCTTCCAGATGTTCCTGTTCCTCTCCACTATTTATATCAACAGTCTGAACCTTTTCTGCAATCCTACTGCCAGGCTCATCTTCTTGATACAATTCGGAAAGATCTGAAATCGTATCAATGAGAGACTCCGCAGCTCTCTGCTCTTGAACAAGTAATTGAACCCTTGGATCATGATTGATTGGAGCAACATCAATAGGCTGAGTAAATCTTGTGGCCTCCTCTTCCAATTCTATGCTTTCTTGAATCATCTGATTATGCATTTGCTCCTGTTCTTTATCTGATACCACCATAGGCCGATGAGAGTTGTCCAGCAAACTAGAATCAAGTTCGTCGGAAATACTCAGGTTAACACCTTCCTCCACATCCTCCACATCCTCCACATATTCATTGTTTTCATCGTTGTTTCCTAGTGCAGCTGAGGCCAGAAGTTCAAACTTTCTTCCGGAAAATGAGCCCAGGTCTGACATTAGGTGTGTGGTGTCAGAGTGTATTCTGTAACCTTTAAGGTTCCCTCCTGTCTCTTCAGCATCACCCTCCTCTCTCTCCTCTCTCTCCTCTCTCTCCTCTCTCTCCTCTCCTTCCTCCTCTTCCTCTTCCTCTTCCTCTTCCTCTTCCTCTTCCTCTTCCTCTTCCTCTTCCTCTTCTTCTTCTTCTTCTTCTTCTTCTTCATCATAAAGTAACTTTTCTTGATCTTCAAGCCCATAATGTTCTTCATCGTAATAGTTCATTATACATTGATCTGAGTCCCTACCATCGCTGAATCGCTTGGAATCTCTTATTACAGATGCTCTGGGTAGAGCTTGGTCACTTTGCAATACTTCTTCCTCTTGTGTACTGTGCTGTTCCCATTCTTCTTCTGAGTATAAAACTGAATCAACTTCCACACATCGTTGCTCTTCTAATCTTTTATCCTCAAATTCATCATCCTCAAATTCATCATCCTCTTCATCATCCTCTTCATCACCTTCTTCATCACCTTCTTCATCACTAAGGTCAATTACTTCAGAGAGGTCCTGGATCAAAGAAGGTAGCGATGTGTAATTCTGATCTGGCCTTTCATTTTCAGAAGAGATTTCGATGCCTCTTCTATCTGTATCTTCATAATCGGCGTATTCATAATCTGAAGATATTTCCTCATCATACTCCAAATCAGAAACGTTGTTCCCATTGTTCTGATCTTGATTCTTTCCCTCAAGAATGACTTTGAGCTTCTCAAACGCCTCGGAATCGACCTCATGATGAGCATCTATGAGTCTCTTATCTCGCTCGAGCTCCTCATAAAACTTCTTCTCCTCCTCAACTTCGGCATGGATAATGGTCTTAGCCTTCTGCTTCATCGTGTTAATCCAACTAACCACATCATCTGTGTCTGTCTGTGTTATGGATAATGATCGTGCGTTGTCGAGTGAGCAACTATCAAGTGTGCCAGCGTCTGAGCTCAAGGTTGCCGCTCCTTGGGAGGATATCAGGCCCGGTAAAGTTTTCCAAGAACGTCTGGCCGGTGTCGTGAGGCGTCTAAATGGTGATCCGGGTGTCATAGAAGAAAAATCCCAAGTTCTACGATGAATGGGCATATGCGATGGTCCAGTAAGAGCTGTGGACTCAGAGGAAACTTGCAAATTGGTGGCCGTTGAGCCGGGAACGGAGGTCCCAGCTTTATGTTTCCGTTCAGTCATAAAAATGAGATGATAATATCCAAACCAAAAGTGTACCTGAAATGTGTGGTTGATGAAACGATGTGATTGCTCTTCTGATTGCTATTAGTGGTGGTTTATGGCCCAACTATTTGTGTACATTTTGAGATGGAGTTTTGGAGAAACCCGTGATGAAATGGCAGTCGTCTGAGCGTAGCGCGACGTGTATTACATGGCTGTTGATTCCAAAACATAGCCTTTGTAATATAACAATTCCGGACTTTCTATAAGGCCAAGTCGATAGCCGATCTATCAAACAATCAATTAACTACATAAACAATGGATACAAAAATGCCATCCGTACGGATCGGTTTCTACGATCCTTTCAATGTCTTCCAGCATCTCAAGGCCTCTCTCAACTCTAAGGTCCATCTCACCAACATTCACTGGCGCAAGGGGCCAAACGATCCTTTACGGTCCATTGCCTCACTTCCCGTTCATTTTGTTGAGGAGACACCTAAATCATTTGATAACAGTACATCATGGACTAATTCCTCACTGGCGGCCCTACCTATCAATGAACAAAAAAATAAAGTGGTTGATATTCTACGGACACCATACATCAGACTTATGTTTCTCCAGTGCGAAGATACCGAATCTTATAGGGCTACAGTACGTCCACTCATTAAAGAATGGATTAAGTCCAACGTTGTGGGTGCTCATGGGCCCGTAGAATGGTATCTAATTTTCTACACAGTGGGCTCAAAGGCACAGAACCGTATCTTTGACAAACTAAAGACAGATTTTCAGGCCGATGTAAGTTCTGAGAAATGCCTTCACATTGGAGGCAAGTATGATAACCCTGCTGAAGACCACGAAGTCTGGGGATCTGTAAATTTGGCTCTCAAACAAAGTCTTCTGGCTTCCTTTTCTCAACGATTTGAGATACTGTCTACTCGGCTTTCGACTCTATCATCTGATCCCAAATCCAACTTTACACTGTATCTGGCATTAAAGGAGGGAATTGCCTCTCAAATGCTTTCACTCCGCCTCTTGGAAGATTCACTTAACGAATTTGACAATCTCAGCTCAGTAGTAATGCTGTATCAAAACGATCCTGATGTCTTCCCAAAACAAAAATGGTCTAACGAAGTTCCTCATGCAATAGAGAAGTACCTAACACAGGCCGCCTTACTTCAAAAAGACAAGGATATGTACTCCCTTTACGAAGTCAAAAGCTTCATTTTTTCGAAAGTATTTTGCATCTTTGAAGGTCTTTCGGATTCTGCTTCCTCCTTGTCACTCTCTTCTTTGCATGTTGCAGAATTCCTTCGAAGACTCCAAAATTACATTCATGACATCACGTCCGATTTCTCTTCCTCTCCTGATGATATACTGAAACTGGATGAATGGGCATATATGGTTGTCAATGATGTGATGTCACTTGAGATCTGTGCCAAGATGGCGACTGTTGAAACCGATGAAGCTAGTGAAACCAGTCAGATATCAGAGAGATTTGGTGAGCTCCTTCTTCTTCAAAGATCAAAACTTCTTGAAATTGGTGAGACATTTTCTTATCACATCACCGGTGTTCTTACTGATATCCGGCTTTCACTTAACTGTAATCAACCTGAGATCACTTATGAACCTCTGAAAAAAGTACTTACTACGGAGAAAACGTTTCAAGACCACTTTGTCCTTCTAACTGAAACTGCCATCAACCATTTTGGTATTTCTGAGAGACCCAGAACAGTGGATGCTCTCTCCATTGATATAGCACTTCTTGATTACAAGAGCAAACAATATGAAAAAGCTGCCATTGTCCTTTCTACGTGCCCAGAGTTCTATGGCTCACAAGGATGGGACGTCATTGGGATCAGCTTATTAGAGACATATATTGATTGTCTTGAGAATATGGATGATAAATGTGCATTCTTTGTTTCAGGTGAACAGCCTATTGAAAAGGAAGAGCTTCTCTCTCAGTGCTACATTTGTGTTCTGTCGTCATTGAAGACAAGTTACAGCTTTTTGCCGCCAGCTTTGATCAAGAGTGCCATCGACCATCTCTCAAACACGCCATATAACTGTACTAAACAGCAACCCTCTGAAGTTGAGAACTTTCTTTCTGTATCGGCAAGTGTCCATGTTACCTCGACCGGAACTGATATTTATCATCTTAAAGTCGATATGGACAGTAAAATCCCCTATGCTGTTACACTTCAAGATGTGAAACTCATTCTTGAGAATCGACAAGGGCAGACTATTGAGTTTAAGGATGCATCCACGGAAATCATTCCCGGTAAGTCTACAATCACTCTCTCGACTACTTCAATTCAATTTGGTTTATTCACACTGGCAACATTTGCCGCAAAGCTTGGTCCAATATCCATGATACATGTATTTGAACGCGAATTAAAGAAAGAGGTTGAAATTTTCCCAATAGGAAACAACTTAAGAATTGACATAGGGGTTTCCACAGAGATTGACCTTAGTCTCAAGCCAATATCTGTTTTCATCGATGCTAATGATGACATCACTGATGTTGTTCTTAAAGTTTGGAGGCAACTAGAATCATTCTCAATTCTTGATAATATTATTGTGAAATCAGAAAATGGAACTACCGTTGATTATTCTGCTGTTACTGAAGACGCTATAAGCATCCCTGCTCTGAAGAACAACTCCAGGTATGAAGTTATAATACCATTTACCACCCCAGAAAACCCAAAGAATAATATTCTTGATCTTTATGCTTCATTGACCTACAATATAAATGGTACTTCGAGGCAACAAACCATTTACAAATCTATTGATCCTGCTTTGAGCATTGCTGTTTCTGTACAAGATATCTTTAAAAGTGATGGTCTCTATTCAAGGTTCACTATTGGTCCTGGTGAAGCAGAGTCGCCTGTTCGTATTGTATCTGTGGATTTGAACCCCAGTGAAAACTTCAATGTGCTGACTCCACTAAAACCGGGCCCTCTCATTGCTTTTGGTGATCAACCTGGTAATTTTTTCTTCAAAATTATGGAGAAGGAGAACCATTTCCCAGAGAAAGAAGAACATCTCAGACTAAGCATCATCTATAGAGAGATCAATCAAGAACTTCAGAAAATGTGGAATGACCAACTACTGAAAGACCTTAAAAAAGAAGGGCTTGACCATTATTCTGAAATCGTCTATCGCAGCTCTACGCCATTAAAGTTTGATCATAACATGTACATCTTGAAGAGCTTCTTGAAAGTATTGAACCCTTTGAAGTTCTTGAAATCGCCATTCCATTCCATTCCGAGATCCGACATAGATCAGGTATTATCAGTGTTTACTAATCGCATTGAAAATGGCTTTTCTGTTACTCCTTCGGATATTGAATGGAAAAATCAGAAGTTGAACATCAGTGTTCTTATTCCTACAGTGGAAGTCATTCACACGGTTGAATTGAAATTTAACAAGGAGTTCACGCACGTTGCCCTTGGGGATGTCATTCATTGTTGTCTTGATATAACTTCACTTGTGAGCTCTCGCACTGAGAGCAAAGTTGACAATCCAAATGGTAAAAAACGAGTATTTTTTGAAGGTGAACAGTCTCCATTGAACAGGTACTCTATTGAGATTCTCTCTAACCAAGATACATGGTTAATCAACGGTAAAACCAAATTTGTACTCGAGATTGATAAGAGTCACAAAAAGGCATACTCATTCCCGTCCACGCAGTTGACATTGATTCCTCTGAGAGTTGGAAAACTTGCTCTACCAAAGATTAAGATCAAGAATCTTAACATGAGTAGTAAGAACGAGTACCTCATGGAGGTAGACTACAAGAACGAAAGCGAGACTATCAATGTTGTCTCTAGTACGTTATGATTATAATGAGGTTACTGCATCAAAAACTTTGCCAATAAATACTCTAAGTATTCTTTATAGTCTTCATTATTTGAAGAAACTGACAATATTATCGAGTAGTGAGTTGGCCTCGGGTTTAGAAGCAACCAAAGTTGGTGTTATTCCGTTGTTCAGTAGGTACTTCTCCGTTGTAGGTCCAATTGATGCAATTTTTATGTCGGTGAGGTTTGGTAAAGTCTTCAAGTAATCCACAATCTCCTGAGTTCCCTGAGGACTGAAAAAGATAACCCAGTATTCCTCCCTATCTTTTAAATTGAATGAATCAGTAAATCTTTCAATAATACATGGTTTCTCGATGGTACGGTAGATCACAATCTCTTTCAAGTCATAACCATGAGAGAGTAAAGTACTTGGAATAATGTCTCTTCTGGTTTCTCCCGTAAAGAATGTGACGCTCTGTCTTGGTTTGAGTGTTTTTAATATAAGTTCAGATAAAATTGTGCCATTTCCGGCATCTGAACCACCCTCCAAACGTGTGAATCCAAGTTCTTTGAGAACCTTCTCAGTAGCGGGCCCTACAGTAAATGCAAGCTTCTGGAGAACAACTGCCCTTTGCGCCTCTGTGATATTCTCCAATGCATTGGAAAGTGCTTCAACAGCTCTCTGACTCGTTATTATTAGAGAATCAGTCCGTTCTAAGAACTCTTCAGAAGTCAAATACCCTGTGATGAAAGAAAGATCAGCATGGATGTGATCAAGCAATGGCACAAAAGCTGTCTCAAAGCCTGATGCTTGAAACGTTTCGGAATACGGATCTTTAGGCACTGTCTGGTTCTTCAAGAACAGCACTGTTCTTCTCACTGTCATTGTGTTATTTTCTGTCTTTATGCTGTAAAGTTCCTATTTGTTTAAAATGGCAGATGACCTTCTTCTCTGTTCTGATTTGCTGGACGAACCATAGCGATGGCAGGCAAAATATATTCATGAAACTATTTCGCGTGACTCGATTAGGCAACTATGTATAGCATTCTGTTTTCTATAACTGCTAGTTAAAGTACAAAATAAAGACAAAAAGCTGGTATATACATGCAATTAGCGTTATGTCATTTATATTTTAGGGCCAGATCACTGTGACTGCTGTTTTTCCGCAAGCTCATCAACGTAGTCAAGTACTGTCTTCTGCTTCTTTGGGGCGTCTTGTGGTCTCTTCCAAGACTCTGGGAACTTATTGTGAAGCGTTCTTCTTTCAAGCATTTGGTTCTTGTGTTTGGCAAGTCTAGCCTCTACATGTCTTTGGTCCAATGGAATGTCACTGAAGTCATCCTTCAAGTTTTTGGACTCCTTAATGAGCGCATTCAAAGTGTCGGCCAGGAATCTTGTGTTCTGAAGAGGCTCTGGGAATCTTTCGGAAGAGAACTTGAAAATGTCTGTAGTAGCATCATATCTAACACCAGCAATAACCTTGAATTTATGAGCTTCCTTTTCGTTGAGGCCAAGATCTGAAACCTTCACTGTAAGGACAACCTTTTTGTTAGCATCATATTCTTCTTCCCCTAAGTACGTGATGTACTTGTATGTGACTGGTTTGTTCTGTGATGGTTTGTACTCCTGTCTGTATTTGGCCAAATGTGGCATCTCATAGGCAGCTATTCTGTTGTACTCCCTCTGCTCTCTGTGATCTCTAATGATCTCCTGTGCCTGCTCTGGGTACTCATCATACTGAAACTTCTGTGGAAGGTAATCATCCTCAAATCTTTCATTAGCAAGTTCGTAAGCCACTGGTTCACCACCATAGTAGAGTCTCTCAATGGTACGCTCAGATACACCAGTATGTGAGGAAGTGGACTTCAAGGCAGCCAATTCCTGTTCATTATGAGTGAACTGAGCACCGAGAAGCGATCTTCTCTTTTGGAAGAGTCGCAAAATCTCCTCCGCGGGAAGGCCTTGCCACTTTTCCGGGTGTTTGAAAAGCTCTTCCGAAAGACGATTGGCAGATGTACTAAACTGTTTTACCGTTTTTGTGAGCCTAAACATCCTTTTTCTGTATTTGCAGTAAAACACCCACTGCTGTTCTCGACCAGCGTCTTCATTAAATGGTGAAGCCCTCTCGACGTTTTTTTCACAGAGAGGACCGCGAAATCAGCCGAGCTGGATCAACTTTCACTTTAGCAAGCGTATCACGTGATTATGACCAAAAACCTAATTCTAACTCTAGAAATTGTATCTCTCGTATATTTATTGTTCCCTTCAGTTGCTATACGTGAAAATGATGTTTTTGAACTAAATAGCTCTATTATGTCATCTTAAGTGCATTTAATTTGCGGGACTCTAACACAATACGGTATGGCTACCACTTGCATATGCATACGTTAGAGGTAGCATCAGAAGCTACGATACTATCTCACTTGATAAATTAATAAAACAAAATAATACATTTAGCACACAGTACTTTCACAAATATACAACAAAATCTGAATAAACAAGGGGAATAAAATCAAGAGGGGAAAATAAAAGTTATTAGATACGAAGTAAAGCATCAAAAGAAGGGCAGAAAACTGGTTAAAGTTACCTTAAACGATCAAAGATCCGTCAGCAAGAGATTTTCTTTTCTCTTTCTTTTCTTTCTTCTTCTTCTTCTTTTCCTCCTTTGTCAACCCATCGGATGTTCTTTTCTTAGTGGACTTCTCACCCTGAGATAACAAGTGTGGTGGGAGAGGGACAGGAGCAGAGGTGACAGTCTCAGTCTGAGAAATGCCATTTTTCTTTTCCTCGATGTATTTCTCCTTAGACTCCTGGTAAATTAAAAGCTCCTTGTTGTAAGCCTCTTTCCACTTCTCTTTCTCTTGAGCACTCAATTCGTTCCATCTACGGGAAATCTCCTGTGTGATCTCAGTGGAAGAGAATGGTGGCAGGTTGTTCGTAACCCTCTCGTTACGGATAGCATCACGAATGTAGGAGGAGTAAGCAAAGAAGACGGTCAATGGCTTCTTTGGGGCATATGGATCTTTTTCAGCCTTCTTCTTCTTTGCTGGTGCTGCTTCGATTACTTCGGAAGGGATAACAGAGGTCGGCAGTTGTGGGACGTCACCAAGAACTGGCAACATAACTTCCTCGCCGGCAATAGTATGGGCAGTGGATGAGACTCCTTCAGCAGCACGAGTCAAAAGCTTCAAAGAATCTGCAAGGTCCGCAAATATCTTGGTAGAATCCTCCTCTGAATTCAAAGAGGCGTTATAGAAGTTCACCGTAGCAGCAGAAGCATCATTTGCGGCCTTAGAAAGCTCATAAAGAGATGAGACAAGCTGTTGTTGTTGTTAGCTCCCAATAATGTAAACAAATGGAAAACCAAACGTATTCTTTGAATGGCGAGTGTCAAGTTAGTCTTCATATATAACTATTGTACATACAGCGTCCTTTGCGACCTTCAGTTGGGCTGTCATTGCTTGTCGAATACGCGTACGTGTAGGCGGTGCGGCTCCCAAAGAGGTTGGTGTGGGGGGTCGTGAAGGGGTCTTTGGAAGGAAAATTAGGCAGAGGGTGAAACGGGCTCCCTTTAAGGTGAAAAATTCTGCCGCCCAGGCTTAGGTTCCCCCTGCCCGGGTGGCCTGTCTGAGTGGCGCGAAACCTTCAAAGGGGGGCGCTTGTACGTGGAGTCTCCCTGGGCACCCCAGAGGCCCTTTACTGCACCTCCTCCCACCACCCACAACCAGCGAAAACTTTCCTCTAAACACCCTGCCCACCCTAACGCCGCCTTGAAGTTAGGGAGTACCAGCCTGGACATCCCAGACAGCCATCCCCCATGAAGCCACACTAGTGCTTACACTAATTGTACAGCAAACCCAGGAGCACCATCCTTATAAATAATTTATAATCCTTTTAACCTGAACCCAGTTCATCAATTGCGAAGATGCATACATCATGCTTCCTATCTTGCCAGTGAAACGACCCCGTGCCCCGTGCCATAACCCGCTCTGGCTGGCCCTTTGTGGACAGACGACCCCCTAGACTGGAGTAAGCTCAGTAAGCTGTTGAAGAGCCATCCGCGGTATCTATCGTCACGGCAGACTCCGGAGATTACACAACTTAGCGGTGGCCAGAACCCGGAGCTTGGCCCGGACCTACGTGTAGGGCTGTTTGGAATCCAGACTCCAGCTGTGCCTGTTTTCTAGGCCGCTACCTAACTGCCCCTGCCTGGCTGACTGGACTTTGTAGCCTTGTAGAGAAAACATTCTATATAGGAAAAACCAAACCTGGTGAAAGGAAAAACTTCCTGGCACAATATAATGGCCATTGCCACAAGCCTGGGCTACTGATGCTGATCCTCCTACACCATAGTTAAAGAAGCTCTCTATTCCCGATATCACCCATCTTGCAGTTAAAATTATTCGAGATTTCATTTTATATCTCTAGACTGAGTGAAGCCTGGTGATCGTCTGGGTAATAGTGTATACATTGTGAAAAAATACCCTGCTTGATTATCATTCATTCATTCATTCATTCATTCATTCATTAATAAACTGAAAAGTTGACAAATTGGTATCTCTATGGATGAAAGGCAGATATAGCTCAGAATTAAATAATGACATGTTCTTTCGGAAATCATAAATTCATGTAATGACTATTTCCAACTCAATTATAGATAACTCGTCGTCGCATCCAAGACCCCATTGAGGTCTTGAAGAAGACCATCTGCGTTTCTTTCCCAAATACTCCTTCTTATGATTAAGGAATACTTCAGCTAGTATTCTTCCGAGATCCCTTGATACATCTTCTTTATTTAGTTTGGAACTGGTTGGTTTTAACAAAGTCATGGAGAGTTCAACAGTTTTCCTTTTACCATCACGGCTAATTCCGAACTCAATATTGATGGCAAACCTGTTTTCGGGAGCATTGTGGACCAAGAGAGAATGGTCTGATCGACGATCATAAAGCTTGAGATCAGCATACAAGAACTCCAAAATACACCAGCAAATCAAGTCATCTTGTGTGATTGTAACTTGTTGTATTGGTTTAGTCCAATCAACCTCACGTTTGTTCTCTTCAGCTTCTCGAGCCAGATGCCTGATTATGAACCCATAGTCAATCCTGGTATTGCAGAAAAACAATGCATTTGCATGCTCCTCAAACTTGTATGATATAACTTTCTTCTTCCTTTTAAGAGGGGTATCCGATTGTTCACTTTTTGCTTTCCTTTTATTGCTAATTCTTGGCAACACAGTCGACTCAACAGGTGGCAATTGTAATGGTTGAAGAATACTGCTCTCGCTATGTCTATCTCTGACTAAAAGCGGCTTGATATTCGGGTCAGTACCAATAAACCGGGGGATGTCAGGCCCACCGACCAAGCTTGAACCACCTCTACCAGGCAACCGCAGTGATGCAACCGGTGGAAGTCGCAGCGCATTTGTGAAAGAATCTTGACTCGAAGAATCTTGGTGAATCTCTGCACCAGCCATGAACTCTTGAGCAGAAGGAAGCAAACCTAATCTTGGGGCAACATATTGCCTTTCAAGATTTGTTGGAGAATTGCCATCCAAATTGTTGAATGACCAGAAACTCGCTTGTGAAGAACAACTGGAGAAACGGCGATCAGATGCCTGTGTGTTTTGTCTCTCTGTCATATCAAGTTGCGAACAACTTTTGCTCGCAGATGTTGAATATCTTGCTGGGGTATTGTAAGGCGTGTATTGTGGAGAAGGAAATGTGGTGTAATGTACAGTCCCAGGGCCGGTGTAACAGGGGCCCGGAATACTAAGAATCAAGTTTTCCGGGTAGGCAGAAAGTTGTGCATGTGGCAAATTTGGATATACTTGCTGTAGTTGAGACAGTGGTTGTGCCGGTGGCTGTGGCAACGGTTGTTGTTGTGATGGTGCTGGTGCTGATTGTGGAGAGCTTTGAATCTCTATGAACGGATGACACTGAACACTGATGCTGGGCATTTTCTCTGAGACAAGCTGTGAATGGGTCTCTGATTCTTCAACAAGCACATAAGTGCAAGCGGAAGCTATCTCGCCAGTTTGGCTGATGGGAACAGGTTATATAGAACGCACCGGATCGTATGTGCACCGAAGATAAAAATATAGCGGTCCCAGTGGCAGGCTGGTGGCAACAAGAAGTGTTTTTATATATGTATGTATGTCTCTTGCTATTTAAGTTATCCGATCGGTGTGACGTATAACTGTAACTACATACAAAGCCATCATCAACCTGGAGGCAGTTATCTGCACACATTATCAATTATTCCCCTATTGTCCGCCTTACATGTACATTAATGCACAGCAGAGACATAACTTCCTAAACTTCAAACTCTGCCTCATGAATATAAATCTATGTATCTAAGTGATGTACGGTGTTTATATCTGGTCAAGGAAAAAACTAAAACTATAACCCAAATTTCAGACAAGTTTCAGATGTGCACCATTATGTGTGCTGCATAGATTGCTAATGGTTATGTGATAGCTCACTGTAGTCTTCCCCCTTATCAGGTTGCGAAACAAGTCAAGTAGATGGAAACAGGTACGATACGTGCAATTAACGCGACCACTGCTTATTGTTGCCAATACCACTGTTGATAACCAGACCATTGGTCAGGAAACTGGTTTCATATACGCACTATTGCTGTGGGTTGTATTGTAACCCAATCAACGTCGCACCCCCCCCCCCAATATGACACAAAGAATGTCTAGATTGTGCTCTTCCTCAATGCGATCTAACATCTAAACTGTAAATATAGAGATGATATATACAATACCACTGTGACTCCTCTTGTTTATGACGCTTCTCTGGCATTTACTAAGAGCGTATGCGCATTTGATACAATTGAGACCAAATACATGAATGTATGAAATACATGACACTGAGGACCATAAGGGCCTTGCTTTTTGAGTCCTTTAAGATCTCTGCAAAATTATCCGTCAATAGATGATAGCTGTAAACATAATCACTTCAGTTAATCATACTCATTTCCCTTTAGCCTGTTACCGCTCTACAAGTTCCCTTAAATAGTAATATAGTTGGTCACATTGATATCGAGCTTTAATCAATGTACCGATGCAACAGGACTCACATACAATGTAAACATTGAGTATAACAATTTAATTGAGTTAATATATATTATAAGACAAGTTCTCTCTGCGCTGCGCTGCACAGTTGTTTTCTGAACTTTATTAAAGTCGTAAAATCAGCTGAGATAGGTCAAATTTTGATAAACAAGGCTCTTTGGGTATACAGTTTACATTATGTAATAACCAAGATTTTCATCGGAAGGCATCTTGGCCGAGTGGTTAAGGCGAAAGATTAGAAATCTTTTGGGTTTACCCGCGCAGGTTCGAATCCTGCAGATGTCGTTATTTTTTTGTGCCTCGCTCACTATGATGGTCGGAGACACATTGATAACAGTGAAAGAGTCGATTGGTAGTGCTCTAAACATTAACACCGATTTCCCCACTTCTGTGTATAATAGTTTCTTACAGTTGCCGTTCATTGTGATTTTGAGATGGCTCTAGGCGTTGGTTAGAATAAGAATAACCTGGCTACACCTCAACAGAAAAATTGCCCTCGTGGCACTAGTTTAGTAACGCCCCAACTCTTTTTTCCTCTAGATATCATTTGGAAACTATAGGTGTTATTCTCAGTTAAATTGAGGACCAGTAATTTATCTATTTTGTGGTTGTTCGGTCATTCATCACTGCATTAAAATATTAGCCTGTATATATAGCAACTTCCTCTTTCACCCTCTTGTATATTCGCTTGTATATTCGCCTCTCGGCTTATCGGTATTGATCTTCATCTCACTTTCATTCATCTTCATAGCCTTCATCTTCAACATCTTCTTCGATAGTAGTAATAGGAGACATCAACGGAAACCCAGATCCACTTGTTCTTGTGCTGCTAAAAATACTAGAACTAATTGTTCCCAACGGGGTAGAATCATCGCTCTGTGTAGAATTCAATGAACTTAATCTGGATCTGAAAACCTGTGTCACGGGAGAATCATCCTTCTGTTGTAATGGCGATGACACGGTCGTAGATGAACCTGAAACAAGCGAGTTCAGTGATTCGTAATTGTAGATATCCTCGTCTTGGTCATCAAGGTGTATTCTCTCATAACGCATTTGATGAAGAGAATGTTCATTTGTCTGAGAATTTGTACTTGCATTACTTGTTGGGGGAGGTGTGTTCTCCTGAATCAGTATTGTCTGCTGCGAATCAGATCGTATCGCTTCTTCCTCTCGTTTAATGAACTCCTCTAAAAGGGAGTGTGGTTCTGCAGTCGGCTGGGTTGCGAGCTTGGAGTGTTGTGGTATGAGTGCTTCAAATTCAGCAGCTATATCGGATCTTTTCTCCAAGTCGCTCGTCTCCTTCCATTCCTGTTTCAGCATCTTGCGTTTGTTCTTACTTTCCAGTTTTGTCAACCAATATATCACCCTTATTATAGTATAGTATGTGGAGATACCCAACACCATGCCAGTTATACACATGACGTTAATGAAACGAATCCATTGAACAACGACTCTCAGTTGGCTAATTCCGTACTCAACTTTCAACAAATTCTCCAGTCTGGTATTAAAAATCAGATGTAACCAAATGTTAATGAACGCATGTGCATTGTACTCGATGATATGAATCACTAAAGAAAAAGGCTCACATATCAACCATATCACAAGCCCAAACCCTCTTAAAAGATGTCGCACCACAGATAATACAATAGAAACACACAAGTTCACGATAGTATAAGTCAGACTGGATACTTGAGGAATATAATTTATCTTCTTTGCGATGGTCATTGACAAGTGGAAGGCAGTGATCGCTGCAATTGAGAGGTTATTCATTATGCTTGACCCCGTGTTGATGAGGGAGTCCTTAAACACAATGTAAGGCGTTGGACTTATGAAGCCATACCAGCCAGCATCTCCATTGGTAATCCCATACATAATATACAGGCACTTCGAAATATGATTGTCCTCTTAACAATAAGTTTCCGATTGCTTGACGTTGTGAAGGTATTGAGTGTGAGCTCACTATGCTAAAAGTTGCCCTAGGAGCCCTCATGGCGCGATCCAATTTTGGTTAGGATCACTGGTCTGCTGTCTTCTCCTAAATTATTGGAGTTTTTTTTTCTTTCATGGTTTTTCCTTCTCCAAACAGTTTTCTGTCGCTGCAATTTTTGCAATCAACAACGGACGGAAAGAAATGGGGCGGTCCTCATGAAGGAGTTAGAGCTTAAAAACATACTAGTGGAATAAGGATATTCCCTGTATCTTCTCTCTCTTTCTGGTTTTCTTCACCGGCCATGAGTATGTAGAACTTATTGGATACATTCCATATCCAATCACCTCCTTCTTCTGCCCCACGTCTTCTACGCATCCATGAGATAATGGGTCTTGGTAAGGAGAATAGCAAGCCTTCAAACGGCGGGCCCAACTTGATACTTCGGGTCTTAGCTGTGGGGAGGATCGTGTCTTTTGGAACCCATTGGCGCTCTGTGTCTTAAACGGTGAGCTACGGGCCTCTATGGACTATATCTCTCAAAGCATGAGCAATGTTCAGATCACTTTCAGTACACATTCTGTGATCATCTCAAACGTTCTTCATTTCTTGTAGTCTAAGATGTCCTGTCTTTTTATTCATACATGTTATAGATCACAATTTCAAACAATTGCCTTTGAGAAAGAATTGTAATCTGAATTTTGTGTGTAGTGCCTATGCTTATTTATTTCAGCATTAATTACAGAAATACATTCAACAAACATCCGTGATAGTTTAGTGGCTAGAATTACCGCTTGTCGCGCGGTAGACCGGGGTTCGATTCCCCGTCGCGGAGTATTGTTTTTTTTTAATCGCCTCCAATATCAGAATTCTACACAAATCCTTTTTTTTAATATATTTTAATCTTAATCTTATCAAGATTATAGCATTTGTTGGTTACAATTCTATTAACGTGGGGAAAAGAAAATATTCTTTAATTATTCCTGTTAAACAGCCTGTGTTCTCAATACAGGCAGCATAGTCATAACATCTGAGCACAATCTTGGCTCGATCTTAGACATCATTCAATGCAACACACACTGCACCCTTATGATGCCCATTGTACTGTCTCACTGTTTCGCTTGTTGCCAAGTCCCAAAGCCTGACGTAATGATCTGAGCAAGCAGTGACCAAGTAAGCAGAATCTGCGGAGAACGCACAATCCCATACCCATCTTTGGTGTCCCTGGAGTGTAGTTTCCAATCCAAAGGAATCATCAATGCTCCAAATTCTAGCAGTATGGTCTGCTGAGCAGGTAGCCAAGTGTTTTACATCTCCACTAAGCAACACACGCGTTATATACTTTGAATGAGAACGGAACTTTGTGACAGGCTGCAATGACGTTGATTCTCTTTGTGTACTCATTTTCCAGACGTAGCAGTTACCCTTGTTGTTGCCAGCAACAAGCATAGATCCATCAGAAGCAACACTGACAGATTGTACAGGAACATCATCCTCTGGAATCAATTGGTGTGTACATTGGTTCTCACCGAGATCCCATATCCTAACGTTTCCATCCTGATCACAACTAATAAGCTCACCTTGGTTTGGGTGTATCACCACCTCATTGACGGGACAATTGTGTTTGTAATTTCTTTGTACGGATGGCGCCCTTACATCCCATACTTTTACTGTACCATCCTCTGAACTTGACACCATCCACTTGTTATCTGACTGGAAGGCGATAGAAGTGACATTGTTTGTGTGACCCTCGAACGAGGTAACAGGGTTTGGATTTGTCGTACGAATGTCATACAGTCTGACGTGGAGATGACCTGCTGCAGCAAGAAACCTTTTATCTGACGTGATCTCTAATCGGTTCACTTGTGAGTCTGCATGTTGAATAGTACGTGAACAGACGCCAGTGAGGGCCTCCCAGAAACGGATAGTATGGTCATAACCAGCTGAAGCAAGGATGACGGACATTCTATGAGTATGCTATTTTGTCTGCTTTAAATATTTTCTGTTTATGCTCTTGTGCTTGTACTTTGGGAAGGATATTCCCTGGTACCCTCTGTTTTGTGCTATTTCTTATGTTGATAGAGTCCCACACATATAAGATAAAGCCCCTACACATTGAATCTCTTCTCTCTGATAGAAGGTTCCAGAAGGCGCGAGAAAATCACGGGCCAGTTCGCGGAAGAGTATAAATTGCTGCGGGCGTTCACACCGATCTTCCTCGAGTTCTATGGTGAACCACTTTCTCCGACGTAATCTGATCCCACTCAGTACACATAAATCACAGAAACAATGGCTAAGGACACAATTCTTTATACAAGATTGGGCGTGTCGCCGTCGGCCAATGAGAATGAGATTAAGAAGGCCTACCGTAAGATGGCTCTCAAGTACCATCCGGATAAGCCAACTGGTGACACTGAAAAGTTCAAGGAAATCTCTGAGGCCTTCGATATTCTTAGTGATGAGAAGAAGCGTCAGATGTATGACCAATATGGCCTAGAAGCTGCTCGTAAGGGTGGTCCACAGTTTGACCCAGACACTGAAATGGGTGGAATGGGTGGACATCCATTTGGTGGTGGTTCAGGTGGCTTTAACTTCAACGATGCTTCCAACATCTTCGAACAGTTTGCCCGTTCTGGTGGATTTGGTGACGATGGTGGAAGCTTCCACTTCAGCAGTGGTGGTTCTCCATTTGGTGGTGGATTCAGTGGTATGCCTGGCGGTATGCCTGGCGGTATGGGAGGGATGCCAGGTGGATTCGGCGGTAGAGGACAGTCGATGGATCCTGAGCCTGAAACACAGCAAATCAACTTACCTGTTAGCCTAGAGGATTTGTGTAAGGGAACAACAAAGAAGATGAAACTTAATAGAAAGGGCCAAGGCGGTGCCAAAGAGGACAAAATTTTAGAGATCAATATCAGACCAGGTTGGAAAGAAGGTACAAAGATCACTTTCAAAAACGAAGGTGACTGGACCCCATATGGAAGAAACACAATTCAATTTGTCATCCAAGAGAGGCCACATCCATCCTTCAAGAGAGATGGTAATGATCTTATTTACACACTACCACTTACTTTCAAGGAGTCCCTCTTGGGCTTTGATAGAATTGTTGAAAATGTCGATGGTAGAAAGATCCCGCTCTCGAGATCTTCGCCGGTGCAACCAACCTCTGAACAGGTTTACCCAGGTCTAGGTATGCCAATCTCTAAGGCACCAGGACAAAGAGGTGATCTCAAAATCAAATACAAAGTGGACTACCCAATCACGTTAACTCCACAACAGAAACAGGTCGTCTCCGAATCCTTCTAATGACACACACTTCTCATGATTTCCAATCCCCTTCTGTTATTATTACTACCATCCCTTGATACATATACATATTCACCACCAATCCCTAATTCCATTCAATACTACATTTTTTCGCCTATAATGACTTCTGTTTACTGAGCTTCTTGTTTACATGTTTCACAATTAGCATATGAATCTTTCCATTAAGTTTTAGTAGGTCAATGTAATTGTAGAAGGTGTAAAGATTTTTATAGGCTCAGGAAGCAAGACCACAGTGATGGTAATGATTCTTTAGGAAACCAACAAAGACCTGTATTTCATGAATAGGCTCCACAAACATGAAAAAGTAGTATGGCCATCGCCTTGTTCCAACTGAAACCTTTTGAGCTTCCATCTATACAAACAATTACTGTTAAACTAGAAGTTTGCTAAATCTTTTTTAACTTATATCCATGAAATATTAAAAGTACACAAACCAAAAAGGACCATATATATGTCCTGAGAATAGAGACAATAAAAAAACAAAGACACAAACATCTTGAAAAAGGGAATCCCATGCAAATAAAATGTGGCATTAGCACTGCTTCGTAAACATCACCTCCAGAAATATCATTATGACGCCTTCAAAAAACTGTTGAAAGTAATCATTTACTTCTTGGACTTCTTCTTCTTCTCACCTTCCTCATCATCATCGTCAGCCTTTCTCTTTTTGTCCTTCTTTTCCTTCTTTTCCTTCTTTTCTTTCTTTTCCTTCTTTTCCTTCTTTTCCTTCTTTTCCTTCTTCTCTTTCTTAGATGGAGTCTCAGATACGGTGACATCAGCAGCAGTCTCATCAGCCTCAGAAGCTGGAGAGTCCTTCATCTCCACTTCCTTCACCAATGGCTTGTGTGGTGTGGTAACAACAGGAGTCACAACAGGCTCAGTGTTACCCTCGTGGGAAACGTAAGAAGTTTTCCAGTCAGCTGGGGTATTCTCGTTTGTTCTACCAAACTTATCCAACTTACCATCAGCCTTCAACTGCTTCTTCTTCTGAGCAACTGG
Source organism: Petasospora nakhonratchasimensis (assembly GCA_030572335.1). Classification (NCBI taxonomy): domain Eukaryota; kingdom Fungi; phylum Ascomycota; class Saccharomycetes; order Phaffomycetales; family Wickerhamomycetaceae; genus Petasospora; species Petasospora nakhonratchasimensis. The sequence continues at coordinate 335,564 of JAJLZS010000007.1, forward strand.
ACCGAGGCCCCATCTTCTTGGGTAGAGGTCTCTCTCCATGATACATCTCTTGACCTTGGCAACGACGCCGTGGTCACAAGCAGCCAAGTCAACGGTGGACATCTGGGCAATACCAATGGCAATAGCTTCACCCTTGGTAGTAATCAGGACAACCTCGTCGTAAAGCTCAATGCCGTCTTCGTATCTCAACAAACCTGGGATCATGAGCTTAGCACCGTAACAGACAGCGTTGACTGCAGAATCCTTAACGACAATTCTCTTGTAACCAAGAAGTAAAGTCTCCAATGGCTGGATAATTCTTCTCAAGTAGGACTCATCTCTGGTGTTGTCATAGGACCACTGTGCATCCAAAACATCGTGCAAAGTAACCAAGTTGTCGTTCTCACCAAGAGCACCGGATCTAACACGTCTCAATTCCTGCATGTGACCACCAGCACCCAACAACATACCCAAATGAACACACAAAGTTCTCATGTAGGTACCGGCCTCACAGGAAGCCCAGAAGACACCAAGGCCTCTCTTGTTATCAAACTCAATAAGCTTGGAGTCATAGATGGTTCTAACACGCAACTGTCTCTTGACAGCAGAAATAAGTGGTGGTCTCTGGAACAAAGCACCAGTCAAGTTCTCCAAGGCTCTTCCAAGCTCCTTCTCGTCATCAAGGGTCTCATGGAGTCTAACAATACAGACATACTCCTTACCGGCACCCTGCTGAGACTTGACCAATCTAGTAGCTCTGTCGATACAAACAATCAAACAACCGGTCACCTTTGGGTCCAAAGTACCAGAGTGACCAGTCTTCTCACATCTGAGAATTCTCTTAATCCAAGCGACAACTTCATGGGAAGATGGGTTGGAAGGCTTGTCCAAGTTAATGACACCAGAAGAGATATAAGACTTGAGGTCTCTCTTCAGTGGAGAACAACCAGCTGGGATTGGTGTGTAGTGGCCGCTTCTAACAAGAAGCTTATCAAAGTTCTTGAGAAGCAATGGCCACTCAGAGGTGTCCTGTGAAGGAGAGATGTTCTCCGGCTTGATCATATGCTCGTCGGACATCGTGGTTTGGTGAACTGTTAGAATGCTGACTTTCCGAGTGATGAGCTCTTTGCGCTTGGGGGGCCTTTAATTATAATTTTTTGGAGCCTGAAAAATTTTTGGGACAGCTGAGTGCGGCGGTACGACCACACTTCCGCGTTATAGAAGATTTTATTAGGAGCTTATGTCATACGGTAGGCGCACCTTATTAGCGTAATCTGGTTCTTTTATACACCCTTAATAAAATAAAAAAGTTCACTTACTTTTATTACTGTTGAAGACCAAGTTGCTCGGTAATCTTCACTATAAGTGCCTTCTTCATGAACTGTTCACGTGCAAGGTTTCTGGTATGTTTTATGAAACTTGTTAATGGAATGAGTCCATGGTCGTGTGCTTTTGTAAGGGCATAAATTGTGTCACCAATTGCCTGGTCCTCTGCGACAAGATCGTAAAGTTGATTGAACACAACGGTTTCTGCACAGATCATATCATCTGTGTTGATTTCTTTGAAGCTGTTAGCCTTTTTAATCGTGTCCTCTGCAGAACTCAACGCTGTGTTAAGTGCAGTCTCATTCTCGGTAACTTGAGCATTGATTTTCTCCAATCCATGGGTTTCATACTCAAATATTCTGTCAAACTTTCCAATTGCATATTTGATCTGATTAACATCTGCATTGAATTTGCACAGTGATACGGAGACATCTGACTCGTATATGTTCTGCAGCATAGACCGAACACGTTCAAGGCCACTCTCACGTTCTCTATCGCTGTACAGAGCACCAAATCCACCTATGTTATCATTTAGTCTATCCATAATATTTGGTTGCTCGAACACTGGTCTTACCTCAATCTGTGATTGCTCATTCATCTTGTTCAAAGTTGGAGATTGGATCATGCGTGAACGGAGCTCCTCTGGCAGTGGTGGAAGAGGGGGTGGACTAGCGTCTGTGGCATTGGAAGTAGAGGTAGGAATTGGAGCCTGAACCGTTGGTTGATGCACTAACAATTGTTGCTGTGGCGTGGCAACGGCTTTGGGGGGGAGTGCTGGTGGTGGAGTGGGTGTAGTTGTTGTAGCCACTACTGTCTGTGACGTTGTGTGACGATTTGTATAGCCTTGTAAGTTTGACATTGGTGTCGAGCCAGCTTGTGACGGCGTTGGGGTTGACGGCTTGGAAAACACAGGTGATTCCTTGCTAAAAACAGCACTAAGACTTCCACAGAGAGAAGCTATATTGGAATTCTGTTCGCCTTGACCCCAGGAGGCGAGGTACGGGAGATAGCACTGACCGCTAGTATCAACGTGGTTTCCCGGTTGAAGAATCATTTTATCAGTTGGAACAACATATGCAATTGGAGAAACAAGTGGATACTCGTGTGGAATCCATAGCTCAACGGGAATCTTATAAACACGTCCCTGGATGGTAGTTGGTATCGATCCGTAGAGGTTCATGAGTAACAACGACTCGCCACCCTCAGATGTGTACACACGAGTACGGGGTCTAAGTGTGGAATATGTCTGTAGTGTTACCGCAATATCATGGTATGTTGTTTTTGGATCGACATATTCCTATGAAATGTGGTGTTAGCAAAGAGTACTGAGGATTGTAGGTGTATGTATACATAGAACTTACCGGCTGAAGGACCCTGAAAAGCCACTGAAGGATCTCTGGGGGAAGCGACTGTTGAACCATCTCAATTTCCTCTATTATCTTTGAAATCAACTGAAAGATTGGGCCAGAGCAGTAATTTCACCAGCAGACGACAAAACTAATTCAAGTAAATGTTTGTGTGAATCGACCCAGACTTCAAAGTAAACCCACACAATGCACAATATATATTGGTGCGTTCGCGAAAATGCGGCAGCCAAATAAAATCAACGCTGTTTAAAGCATATGTTTCTCCCCTTTATTAACCGAACCAGAGATTGAAGAACACAACACACACACCTTCAGGAATTATGAGCGGGTAAGTAGTTTGTGTTCACTAATGAAGTATGTCGTATTTGATTGGATGTACACCTCCCTTGCAATTTGGTGCGTTAGAGAAGAAATGGGTGTGCTATTCCACCGGTGGCTGCCTGTTTCCAGCTGATTAACGTTGATGCTCTGATTGAATATGATGTTTTCATGCCAAACTTACTTAAGCTAACAAGCAATGTTTTAGATACACTGTTTTAATTGCGCTCCTTGTCACAATTGCCATCTCTGCAATCTTTTGGAAAGTTGCTCCAAAGGAGAACCAAACGTGAGTCCCTCTCCGCGTAAGGTACCCCCCCGTGCCATCTCCAAAACTAACAATATCTTCTAGGGTCTGGAGAAGTACAGTTATCTTGACACTTGCTATGGTGTACTTAATGTGGGCCATCACATATCTTGCACAGTTACATCCTTTGGTCCAACCACGTCGTTCTGACTTGAGACCTGAATTTGCCGATTGATTATAGTGTCACCACAGTATACTTCAAAAAATGAAAACCCAATACTCATATACACACTCACGTGTTAAATCATCATACAATCGTTTGAAATAAACTCCCATTTACCCACATCTAGCTACTGCTGCTCCTTCTTCTTTTATTTATACCTTTTCCATTATCTTATGCTTAATTTTGTTCTGTTAATTTTTTGGTTTCCGATTTCAATATATCGTTGAATTGACGTCTCAATTAATATCGTCTTCGAAATTTGTAAATACACACAGTCTTGGTTGTATTTAGACAAGCAATTGATACTACTGTTTTAAATTGTGTCTTTAAGGTGTTTATATTAGTCAAATTATCACACGGACACATATCCTTTACCTTAACAAAAGGTACACCTCCACTAAGAATATGACGTAGATTCGCACTCTACTGTCATTTGGACTAATCCTATTTCCCCTTATAATTAGGACAACGGCACACATCTCATTAACTTTTTTGTAACCCTTTGGAACAGGGAGGTGTCGTGGCGTTAAGTGTGGAATGCAAAGCCCTATCCACCTTGAGTACCTATAGGATTCCTTTGTTCAAGTTTATTGAGTTATACCAATGCTCTGCCAATGCTCCTTGCATACTTCATGGATACATACACCATAGAGATATATTTCAATACTCGATTTCCTGCCTGGTCTCAATATGCTTTAGGATCACCTTGGCCAAATCTGGACCTTCATGACTCTGAAGGGCCCTTTGCTCACCATCAGCAACAAACTCCTTTGAAAACTCTTTATGCTCCACCTTAAGCTTTTGCATCAGAGCATACATATACTCAGAAGTAAATTCTGGGTGGCCCTGGAAAGTTAAAATGTGGTCCTTCTTGTAGAACCCCTGGTATTGCGTCTTCTGAGTAGAGCCAATGTTCTTGAAGCCTGGTGGTAAATGAGTGACAGCATCCTGATGCACCTCCTGGATCTTGAAGCTGCTGCCAAAGTAGCCAAACAATTCTATGACGTCCTCATCCTCGGTATTAATCTGGATGTCATGAACACCGTATTCCCATCCATTGCTGTTTCTGCCCACTTTACCTCCAAGAGCTCTAGCGATGATCTGGTGGCCAAAGCAGATACCCACAAATGGAATCTGTGGAAACTGGGTAGTGATACGTTGAATGTATTCGGCTAGTGTGTTAATCCATGGAATGTCAGCAAAGGAGTCAGCAGCGGATCCCGTGATCCAGATTGCCTGTATTTCCCTCTTGAGTTTTTCGTCAGATGGATACTCCTGCAGAATCGTATCGAAGACTCTAACCTCACGCTTAAGGCCTGCATTTTTCATCAAAGCGGCCGACTGCTCGGCGTAGTCGCCAAACTTCGCCTTGAGTCTAACCGAGTAGTCCGTGCGGAAGATTGCCACGTACTTCTCGGGAGTGTCCTTAGTCATTGTCTTCTGTAGTTAATTCGTTTGATGTGAAGTAGTGCTCTAAATTTTTTGTTGTGCTTATCAAGATCAGAAAATATCACCGTTAAGCGAACACCACAGAGATCCAATCAGAGAAGGAAAAAAATCCTGGAGCTTAAAAAGAATTTATATATCCTGTAAGGAAGCATGCTCTCGAGCCATTTGCTCTACATAAACACTACATGCCTCTTTTTCGCTGTCCCTGAGTGTCTGTTTGGTGCCGTGTAGGGCTGCGTGGGAGGAGGGGGGAAAGCTCTTCCCTGCCTTAATAGGCTTATATGTGAGGTGTTCGGGTGTCGCGCTTTTCAGATTCCCAGGCTCTCTGCCTCTCTACCTCCCTGCCCCTTCCGGTGCCAGATCACCACCTTGAAGACACAACCAACACAGTGGAGAAACATCTAAACACCGCATAAAACATCAATTGGCATTGGCAACATGGGACTCAGCACTGCAGATAAGGACAAAGTGAAGAGGGTCATCCCAAAAGCTTCCCAGAAGGTGCTGGATGCTGCCGTTGCAAGGCTCTACATAGCTTACCCTGACTCAACACAATGGACATACACGGGGCTCTCGGGCGCTCTGTTGCTTGTTGACGATCTCGTGGGACACACATTCTTCCTCAAGCTTGTTGATATACAGGGCCACCACGGTGTACTCTGGGATCAGGAACTCTATATTGACTTCCAATACAACCAGGACCGCTCTTTCTTCCACACGTTTGAACTTGAGGACTGCCTTGCTGGTCTCCTGTTTGATGACACAAGCGATGCATCACACTTCTTCAAGCGTGTCACACAAAGAGAAAAGCATGGGTCCAAGAAGACCATTCAGAACAAGAATGCTGTTGCTATGAAGAAGGCCCCAGAAGACCCAGTGGCACCAGGACCAAGAGGAGAGACCTCCTCGCTCTTACATACTTCTGCTGGGGAACAAAGAATAAGAAAGACCACACATGTGCTATACTACGATGACCAACCTCCTCCAGAATGGAGATCCCTCTATAGAGAACTAGCCAATTCAGGGATTTCAGAAGATATGATTGCTGATAATAAGGAATTCATCAAGGACTACATCAGACAACAAGGTGGCCCATTGGTTGGCCTCGAACCTCCAATCCCAAGAAAGTACCAAAAATCTACTCTTAACAGAGCCCCTTCAACAGTCAGCTCTACACCATCGATCAGAAAGAAAGCACCTCCACCTCCACCTCCAATGTCCAATGGTGCTCCTTCTTACTCGTCACCACCGCCTGCTCCGCAAGTACCATCATCGCCAGAAGAGATGTCTTCAGAACCTTCTCCAGAGCCAGAGCTAGAACCAATTTCCTCAAGGCCACTCCATAGAATACCACCACCATTGAATTCCCAACCCATTCATAGAGTTCCACCACCTCCAGCTGCCGCTCCTTCCTCTGTCCCCGTTCCAACCACAAATTCTCCCCTACCACCTTTACCACCATCGAGCGCTCGCCCTATGCCACCACTTCCAAATGCTACTCGTCCAACTCCTGTACCTCCATTCATTTCTGCAAGACCAATTCCACCACCCGCCACTCGTGGTGCCGTTCCTCCACCACCTCCTTCAAGAGGGCCCGTACCGCCGCCTCCATCAGTGAGAGCTGGTGCGGTACCAACACAGACACTACAACCACAACAAAGTGGGAAAGTCCCACCACCAGCACCACCATCAAGAAGGACTGGTGCTCCACCTCCCGCACCTCCTCCAAGAAGATCAGGTGGGGCTCCTACTCCTCCACTGTCAAGACAGTCTGTTGCTCCTCCTCCTCCTCCTCCTCCATTAAGGCAGCCAGTTCCTCCACAACAACAGACATATCCACCACCTCCACAACAGCCGCCTGCTACCTCAATTGCACTGCCATATACTCCACAAGCAACGGCATATCCACCACCTCCACAAACTTCATTTCCAAGTCAGACCCCCGCTCCCCCACCACCTCCACCACTTCCACCAGTGAGCAATGGTGCTCCATCACCTCCACCACTTCCACCAATGAGTAAAGGTGCTCCACCACCCGCACCTTCACTGACCATGTCTACAAGTCCTATGCCGCCATTACCACAACCAGATGGTGGTCGTGATGCTCTGCTTTCTTCCATTAGAGGTGCAGGAATAGGCTCGCTAAAGAAAGTAGATAAGTCCCAATTAGACAAACCGTCAGTCCTCTTACAGGAACAGAGTGGACAAGCACACTCTGCTCCATCTGGTGGTACTCCAGGTGCTCCAAGTGGCGGTGGATCGTTGGCCGATGCATTGGCCGCTGCCTTGAGCAGCAGAAAGTCAAAGGTTAGCAGAAGTGATGATGAAAGTGATGGTGAAGAGTGGTGAAAAAAAATCAAGCAGAATAGTTCTGCTTAATGTTGTATTGTATGATTTACTTTCATTCTATATATTTATCAGTATAGGTAATCGTCGTAGTCATTAATGCGTTCATAAAAGCTTATTACAACAAAAATTTTGCCTGCCAAAGATCGAGCCATTTGGTCTTCTTCTCATCCCCCTTATTCAACTTTCTAACAAGTACGATTAGCAAACCACTTTGTTTCTCAATGGTCTTTATGTATGATTTAATCTCAGGAATTGGACTATTTGTAAAGAATCCTGCCACAAGGTCATCAATCTGGCCAACGAGAGCTTCCTGTTCCTTGTAAAATTCATCAATGTCTTTACCAATAGTGTCCTTTGATGTTGGAAGAGATTTGCTCAAAGAACTTAGTAGCAACTTAAGCATCTTGATTTTCTGTATCCATTTTTCCGCTAGCTCCAAAGTTTGTGGATCGATATCTTTGGCGTTGTCATCTTCCTCTTCTTTATGCTCAATATCTTCATCACCAAGTCCAAATGGATCAAAATCGTCCATAATCTCAGGATTCTCAAACCATCCGGCAAATTCCTCCAAAGCATCATCAGCTATCCCAATACTTAATGTAATTTTATCTTTCAAAAGCCCCATTTTTCCCTTCTCTACCAGCGCTTGAAGCTCAGTACAACTGTCCCACACTTTACCCACAGATACTAATCTTCCGTCAACTTGAGAAACATCCAGATCTTCTTTTTCCTTTTTAAGCTCATTGAGATCTAATAAGTTAAGTTCATCCAAAAATGTAATATAGCTTCCAACAACGTCCAAAACCTTGGAGAGGACGGCCTTCTGGAACATTTTAGACCACACAGATTCTTCAGCAAACTGCGCAGTAACACCAACAATTAGCAGCATCTTCTTCGAAGTCTCTCTAATCTGTTCATATGCAGCTGAAATACTTACTGGTGGTCTGAATGCAATACCCAACTTTGTACCATGGGCATAGAGAAGTTTTGACAACTTGATGAGCTCTAGGTCTGGGTCATTCAAGTCCTGAGTCTTGAGTTGTGCCAAAGGTGATTGTGTGAGAGTAGAGGAGTAAAGCTCTAAGCCGTCCTTAAACGACTTTATAATTCCTCGGAGATCATCTTCGGTATGTGTAGTAGACATTTGAGAACTTAAGGGCAGTAAGTAAAGACACTTTGCTAAATTTTAGAGAAGTTAGTATTCTATACTTTTTGGTCTCCCAAAATTTTTGTCAGAGATCAGAGCGCGATGAGAAAACAGATGATGAGCTAAGTTTAACTGTGGCAACAAGTATAATACTCATATCACAATGAATAATTGTGATGTCAACAATTTTAATAACTGGCTTTACTTTAAAACACTGGAATACTTTGTCAACTCCAAAAGAAATCACAATAACGTTATGATTCGAACTCAATTAATTAGAAATGTAAACACCCAGACACCATTGAATTAAACCTCAACACCATCTATAATAATAAATTCAGAACTTATGAGATGACTTGATATTAATATTAAAAGAGTCATAGTTCTAAATATAATTATCCAATATCTTAATACAAGAGTCTTCCTATTTCTTGAAAAAGTACACTAAAAGTTTTCTTGGTAAATTCATATCACTATAATAAAAAGATCTTATACAATTATCGGAAATTGATTCTCTTTCTCTGATTTAAGTGGAATAGCTTTTGAAAGAACCCTCAATTAATATATATATATTAATGACATGTCACATATAATGAAACATTCAATTTAGTTAGTTTACAATTGAGACTGAGTGTTCTATATTACTGTTAAGTGCTGCCATTCAAAATGACTTCAAAGAATGGCTTTGTGTGTGCGGAGGGGGGGGGGTCTGGAACAAATACTTTTTAGGAGGTCGGTGTTTAATTATCGCCTGGCATACAGAGAATAGATAAGAGCTGCAGTACTTTTATATTGATGTCAGTACATTAAAGTAGATGAATGTATACCAATGGATAATAATTATACAATTTAAATGGGTTGTTCAATCGTATATCCTTAACGGCCGTATCACAAGGGACTCACACTTTCATACAGATTATGAAGGGCGATGTGGTGTCCAGGTGTGCTATGCCAATAGTTCTCGTGTCAATAACCAAAGACGACACGTTTAAAAAGCACTTCGATGAGTGCAAAACGAAACGAACAGCGACTAAAAGAATTGACACTTTGAATCACAAATTGAGCATCAGTGAGCGTGGTCACAGTTGATTTCAGTTTATTACATTACAGCTTCAAGTGATTCTATTTTTCAAATACTGAAACCTTACATTAGAACCTGAACAGTGGCCAGATCACGGACACATCTATATCAGCCATCTCATCATATACATATTCACACAATGAGCCAAAAAGTACAGATAAACCCTCTTGCCGTTAATGTGGCACATTTCCTTCGTAATCATGAGATGCTCAAACAACGCCAGGGTCTTTTTAATGGAAGCACTGTGGATTTCTTTAGATTTAAAAGAGTTGCTCGTGCTCTTCTTTCTGAGGCATACAAGACCCAGTCTTCCAACCCAAAGAATCAGCTGCCAAAGATCGAAACATTGCAAGATGCCAAGGGCGTGTTTGCTCTTTTGATCAACAACAGACTTGTTCTGCGTGGTCAAAAGCTTCACACAAAGGAGGCGAGAGAGCAGAATCTCTCTCCAAAAAAGGGCTTCCCATGTTTCACAGCATTGCCAAAAGCAGAACTCACTGATGATGAGTACTACGTTTGGTTGTATGAGAAGAAGTCAATTTGGCAATCCATCATGGCTGTGGGTCTTATTGTTGGTGTTTTTGCTCTGATTTGTTTCCCACTGTGGCCACAATTTATGAGAAAGGGCGTCTGGTACTTGTCAGTATTCTTTTTGGCAATGCTTGGTCTTTTGTTTGTCATTGCTATTATAAGATTAATACTGTTTTGCATCACCTACTTTGTTGCGGCGCCAGGCATCTGGCTGTTTCCTAATCTCTTCGAAGACGTCAGTTTCATTGATAGTTTCAAACCACTTTATGCTTGGAATTTACCTAAGGAGAAAAAATCTAAGAAGGCCAAGAAGAACGAATCAACTCCACAAGCTGCCTCTACGTCATCTGAGAAAGATACTTCTGTCTCAGGTTCTGCACCAGTTAGCACCGCAGGTACAACTACTAAGCGTAAAGTCGTTCTGGAGGAAGTTGAAGAGTAACTCTGGAAGTTCTAGTTTGTCATCCGTCCACAAAAGATTTTAGATGAGTATACACTGCCTGCTAATAGCTTTATTTAATGAAGAATATTCCTGGCATTTTATTGTAACCTCGTAGTTTGGGGAGTCCCTTCAGCTTCCTGGTTAGGCCATTTCGAATCTTTTTCTTAGCTCGCGCCATAATGCGAACAAGAATACCTAGAAAGATGGCCAATTCATATGATCTTAAACGCATACCTTAAGGTTTCCAGGAATTCATGAATATGACGAAGTCTGTATGGAGCTTGCGTAACTTGAACTTGTTACTGAAGCAGAGACGTTCGATACAAATGTGGCAGCAGAACCTCCAAGTGGATCAGTCCGCGTTGGGACAGGAGCTCAAAGAACCGCTGCTCAATCACTTGAGGAAGCGTGGACTTGTTGCACAGGCCACTAGCGAAGAGTTGGAGGATCTTCTACAGAAAACAAAGCTTGGTTTATATTGTGGTGCTGATCCTACTGCGAGATCGCTCCACTTGGGCAACCTGCTACCGCTGATGATTTTGCTCCACTTCAACATTCGTGGTCATTCCGTGACAGGTCTCGTTGGTGGTGCTACCGGAGCCGTTGGCGATCCATCCGGAAGAACTACAGAAAGAAGTGCTATGGAGGACCAGACCAGATTGGATAATACCTCAAGGATCCGTCGCCAGATGGAGGGATTCTTTTCCAACGGTGTTAGATACGTGAAAAGCATCAGTGTGCAAAAGGTCATTGAGGAAGGTGAAATCACATCCAAAAATAACTTGGAGTGGTGGAACGACATGAGACTTTTAGACTTCCTAGCGACTTACGGAAGACATATCAGAGTATCCCAAATGCTGGCGAGGGACAGTGTTAAGGGGCGATTGGAATCTGAGAATGGAATTGGATTTAATGAGTTCACCTACCAGATTCTGCAAGCATATGACTTCTGGTACTTGTTCCGTAATTACAATGTTAGCATCCAGGTTGGTGGTAACGACCAATGGGGTAATATAACTGCTGGTGTGGACTTGATCACAAGATTGAAGGGTTTGCTGAAACAAGATAAAAAGGACAAGGAAGCACAGAGAGTTGCTGGCAGATCATCCTATGGTTTGACGGTTCCACTTTTAACAACTGCATCTGGTGAAAAGTTTGGTAAAAGTGCAGGAAATGCTGTCTTTATTGACCCAGAAATTACTCCTGCTTTTGAATTATATCAGTATTTTATTAAAACACCCGATAGTGAGGTTGAGAAACTACTTAAAATTTTTACTTTCCTTCCCTTGAAACAGATTGAAGAGATCATCAAGTTACACCTTGAAGATCCATCCTACCGTAATGCTCAGCGTGTTCTTGCTAATGAGGTCACAGACATGATTCACGGTGTTGGCTCAGGCAAGCATGCCGCCGTTGTGTCGTCGATTCTGTATCCTTTACCAGACCAGCCATATCCAGATACAGCTCCAGAAATGCTTATTCATTCTTTTGAAACAGCCAATATCTTGAAGAGAGTGGACGGCAAGGATTTCCTCAACCAGCCATATAGTGTACTTGTTGCTCAGCTTCATGGGTGCTCTAAAAAGGAAGCAAAGAAGCACGTTGCTAATGGTGCTGTATACTTTGGTTACGACAGAGTGAGAGTGGATCCATCGGACTCTTTGTTATTCTCCAGAGATCAGTTGATTGATGGCCGTTTGCTCCTATTGAGAGTCGGTAAGGCCAAATACCATGTTGCAGAAGTTGTGTAAAAGAAAGAGAAGAAATTGGTACAACAAAACACCAGAATTCCATTAAAATTGTGTAAATAATGAATGTATATATCTATAGTTAGTGTGTCGTATTGGTCCCCAGTTGGTACTTAAGTGGTGTGTAGGCATAATGCTTCATCCCACCCTCGCGATTAATAGCAGATCACCCAGAGATTCACAGTTAGCATCCTTAAAGAACTACAATAAACACCATCAATTCAAATACATAACTAACCATGCCTCCAATACCAACAACTAAACCCGAAGAAGTTGCCACACGGATCACTGAAATCCTCAAGGCCAAGACTATTGCGTTTCAGCGCCACTGGATGGCTTTCACAGAGTCACCAGCAAATAGCCAACTGGTACATAATGCGTCACGAACACCAATAATCAGAAACCTGGCTCCTTTGATAGAGAGATTACAGAGGTGTGAACTCGAGGATTACAAGGAAGCAGCATTAGAAGTTGTAGATTTGGGGTTGATATACAGTGGAGTTGATGACAGATCTGCAGAGCAACAGACATTGGAAGAGAAGGGTGAATTGAAAGGTAAAGCGTACGGATACCAGGAGTTTATTGTACTCGAGTTACTGAAGTGGTATAAACACACATTTTTTAAGTGGGTAAATACACCAGAGTTGCCTGGAAAGACTGGTGGTAGACTCATCACCCGTGATCATCCCAATAGTGAAGAGAGAACTGGAGGTGCCAGTGTTGTTGAAGTGTATCAATTCAATGACGGCACAACGTATAGGTTCCCAAGATACAACGACACAAAAGTGCTTTTGCAGTGGAGACAAGGTCGCTGTGGCGAGTGGAATATCTGCTTTTATCAGATATTGAGAGCATTAGACATCAAGACGAGATATGTGTGGAACGCCGAGGATCATGTTTGGCTAGAAATGTACTCTAGAACATGGGGAAGATGGGTGCACATTGATAGCTGCGAGGAGTCATTTGATAACCCTTCGTTGTATAACCGAGGATGGGGTAAGAAGATGAGCTATTGTATTGCCGTGTCGTTAGATGGCTTTAAAGATGTGACCAAAAGGTACGTTGTTGAGGAAGACAAGCAACTTCCAAGAACGATGCTAGGCGAAAAGTCCTTAGAGAATGTGTTACTTTGGCAAACAGCCAGACTGAGACAGCGACTACCCCTTGTTAATCAGCTGGCATTAAGAGTAGAAGACTACTTTGAAGATTTGGATTTGGATGGCAATTTAAGGGATAGCAAAGAGATGGGCCCAGCTCTTCCCAGGGCGACAGGTGCAGGTGAATGGACTAAGGCTAGAGGCGAAGATGGCAGTAATTAAAGTGTGAGTGTATATCTAATGTATATATATATATCTAATACTGGAGCTTAGAGTCGTAACGAGACTTCATAGGTTTGTAATCGGAGATGGGTCTCTTAGACTCATCTACAACTTCATTAAACTTGGCAAAGAAGTCCACAATACGGTCAACAGCCCAGTTCTTACCGTCACTTTGAATATATGCCAAATGGCCACCTAGATCTGTCTTTACAAGTACAACGTATGGGTTTACTTCACTTTCTTGGGTAGGGATCGACTGTGTACCTACCACTGGATCATCAGATGAGTTAATGATCAACAATGGGGACTGGATCTTGAGGAGTCTGTTGATGGATGAGGCAGCTCTGTAATACTGAAATGCTGTTTGGAATCCATTAATAGGAGCAGTAAATATGGCATCAAATTCTGCAGTATTATGGTACTTTGGCTTCATAAGCTTTTCCTCTGTAAAGAACGGATCCGTCATGAGCATCTTACGGTTTGACTTGAGGAGTCTGGCCAGCGTTCCTGCAATACTCTCAGAGAAGAGCATTTTACCGGTGAAACCGTTAGTGATATGGTAAGCCGAGTCAACCATATCCCATGGATTAGACAAACATACCGATGCCACAAATGGGGAATTTTCCTGTTCCTCACCGAGGTAATTTGCCAAAATTGTGGCACCGAAAGAGGTACCGACACCATAGAGTGGCTTGTTTGGGAATTCTTGTTGAAGAATCTTGACGTAATCACGGAGGTCGTCAGTCTGCAAGCCTGAGAATAGAACTGGTGTAGTAAGCTTTGTTCTAGCACACCCTCTGGAGTTCAGGATGACAACATCGAAGCCGGCTTTGTAGAGACCATCAGCAACCATACGTACGTATGGCTCATGGGAACCACCGGCGAGACCGTGGTTGACAACGGCAAGTGGTTTTGAGCTCTTAGAAGTCTCCTTCTTCAGCTTATCAATCTCAGAAGTAGAAAGATATCTAGTTCTTGGGTGAAGTTTTGGCCAATCATCACCAGGAAAGTTCTGTGTGGATAGTTCCTCCCATTCATCCTTGGATGTTGGAGTTGGAAGAACGTAGTCGGCAGAGACACAGCCACCGTCTTTGAATGTGATCAAACGTCTTCCATAGTAGCACTGTGCGGTCTTAGAAAAGTCACCACCGTAAATATACATTGTTTGAAGGGCACCATGTGCTAGAGAAGGCGCCAGGTAGAAGCGGGAGCCTTGCTGGAGGCCATCAACGCTATTGATGAGCTCGTGGAGGGGAATTGTTTCAACGGCAGAACCATTAATATTCTTGAGTGGCAGCTGAACAGTTTTCTCAGCATGGAATTGTTCAACAGAACCTCTAAACCCAACCATTTTGTGCGGTATCTATCTTGAATTTCTTTCTGTTCTCCTTGTGTAAAGTGTTTATATAATTTGTTGAGGGAAATGCGGAAGTATCAATGTAGTACAACCAGGGCTCGAAACGACAAAGCTGAGGTAGCTGAGGCCGGTGAAAAATAGCAGGCCAAAGAATTGGCCCCACAGAATGGCTTGCATCACTGTTTCTCGTTTTTTATAAGTACACTTGCCCTGATAGCACCTGAATATGATATTTTTACGGTCTTTGAACAGACAGATTTGGAATTCTGTCTCTAAAAGATGTATACACGGCTTTTCACCACTCCAATCTGCCCACAGACAGTCCAAGAAGCTCACAATCAACGACATTTACGAACTATACGTCAACGGAAGCAAAGTTTCTGTTGTGACTGCTCATGACTATATATCTGGAAAGCACGCCAACGATGCTGGCGTGGAAATGGTTTTAGTAGGGGACTCTCTTGCCATGGTGGCCCTTGGTTACACAGATACAAATGCACTCGAATTTGATGAGTTCCTATATCATTGCAGAGCCGTATCGCGAGCTGTAACCGAGAGTTTAATTATTGCTGATATGCCTTTTGGTTCCTATGAGTCCTCTATTTCAAAGGCAGTCGAGTCTGCTGTACAGCTTATTGGGAAGGGGAGATCTAATGCTGTTAAATTGGAAGGAGGAGAGGAAATTTCACCAACAATAAAGGCACTGACCGATGTGGGTATCCCGGTTATGGCTCACGTTGGACTTACGCCACAGAGATCAAATGCACTGAGCGGCTTTAAAGTTCAGGGAAGATCAACAGAAAGTGCTTTGAAAGTATATAATGATGCTATGGCTGTTCAAAAAGCTGGGGCGTTTTCTATTGTTTTGGAAGCTGTTCCAGAGAAGCTGGCATCGTACATTACGCAACACTTGAAAATACCCACCATCGGTATAGGTGCGGGTTCTGGTACGAGTGGACAGGTTCTAGTACAAGCTGACCTCTTAGGAATGCTGGATGGTCATATCCCGAAATTTGTGAAGAAATACACGGATGGTTATAACACAAATGTCAATGCCATCCGCCAATATGTCGATGAAGTCAAAGGTGTTACATTCCCAAGGTCCAATGAACACACTTATAGGATTAAAGATGAAGAATTTGAGAAGTTCTTGAGGCAGGTTAATACTTCCAAGTAATTGTGATACATAAAAACTATTTATTCAATCGTATGTATAGACACACCTACATACCTACACACACACACACACACACACACACATATATATATATATAAATACATATATATATTATGATTAGTCCGAAGTAACATGTTTTATGCTTTGCAGAGACGATGGCATCTCCAGGTTTTTGGGTTGTGTTCTTTCAAGCCCTTATTTAACTAGCACGCTCTTGCCATCCCTAATATGCCTCAATCCGTTTGCCGCTTTACCATTATTTTCATTGATATCAAATACGAGCGTTTGACCAAACTGTGGAGTGAAGATGTCATTCACCTTATCTAAGTTCCTTGCCAACTCCTCTAATTTCAGTTTTGGTTCTAAGAAGTGCTCACTGCTTAAAACGAACGTCCCCCAATGTACACCAACAATTTTTTTAGCCTTCATATCATTCATGATCTTGACACATTCTTCTGGATTGATATGTCTTGGTTTTTGATGCCACTGAGGACAATACTGCCCACACGGTAGCATGGCTAGCGTTGTACCAGCACCAAATCTTTCTGAGATCTTAGTGAACAAATCATGGACATAACCAGTATCACCGGCATGAAAGAACAATGGCTTACCATTTTTCAAAACCAAGAAAGAACACCATAACGCCGTGTTGGAGTCCCATAGTTGCCTTCCGGACCAGTGCATAGCAGGTGTACATGCCACTTCGTATACATTATCTGGGTCATCAGGAACTGGAATAACGACTTTATCCCACCAATTCAACTCAATAGTGTTGATAACACCTCGCTTTGCAAGGAATTTTCTGAGTCCAAGTGGCACAATCCAAGTGGTTGTGTTTCTGAGTGCATCCACAGCATCAATGTCTAAATGGTCTGGATGATTATGCGATACAAGAACAAAGTGTGGCTTCGGGAGTTCTTTCAACTCGCAAGGGCTTGGTGTGATTCGCTTTGGGCCCAGGTATGGATTAACCAAGTAATCAGCAAACAAGGGATCTGTGAGAATATTGACACCGCTGATTTGTAAGAAGGCACAACTTTGCCCCAGCCACGTGAATGTCATTCTATCGTTAAGATATGGCACTTCATTTCCCAAATTCTTTACGCCGTTCTTATCTTTGTTCAGTATCGACGTTTCCTCCAATAATTCAAAATCTGGTTTGAATACAGGAAGAAGTTCCCTCAACTGGGACTTACTTGGCAGTCCACCTCTGCTCTTACCTTCCCATAATTCAAGGATTCTTGTGATGAAGAACTCAAATAATGTCTGTGCTCTGTACTCCTCGAAAGGATTCTCAAATCTTCCAGCAATAGTCAAAGAGGCATATTTGTCCTTGCAGCACTCGTCATTGATGTCATTCTTCTCTTCTAAGAGTCGGCTGTGCTGTTCTTGTCTGAGCTTTTCTAAACGTGCTCGACGGGTGATCTCCAAGTTGGTCGCAAATGAAACGTAGAGGGCATATGAGGAGTACGATATCAGCACACCAAGACCAATTTTGGACTTCAGCCCAATGGAATTAATCATATTTGGTGGCGGGTTTTAATTGTGTTGTAGTGCCTCTTGTTGGGAGAAGTAAGGTTGGAGCTCAGAGATGAGCTAACTGCTTGAGGATCTAGATCCCTCGGAAAGTACATTTATTTTTCTGTTGGGCTAGGAGAGCGCGATATGACACAAAAGGATATGGAAAGAACTACGTAAATCTCCAGATAGATGAATGATACAGAAAGCATTGCATTTGAATTGACTTCCACAATCATCTTGGGAATGAGACCGTGGAAGTATGACGAGCGAATTACTGAGAGAGAGAGTGTGTGTCACCCCAATCGGTAAAAAAATGAGCAGAACAATAGATAGGGAGCGTATGTGTATGGATGGGAGTACCAATCAAGGGGAGTATAGGACAAAAAAATCATAGAGCGATGACGAAAACAGCAGCAAACAAGAGAACAGAGTATAGTAATAATGTCGATATAGATACGTGTGAGAGAATACAGGCGGTGGAGACAATAAAAGGAGAAACATGAGTGTGAGACCGGGGGGGAGACGTTGAGGAGAAACAGACAAATAAGAAAACAATACTTGAAAAAATGCAATTATGGGATAAATAATAAGAAAAAAAGACGGAAAATAAAACACAGATATAATCCACTATGGTTGTGGAGCGCCACCTCTGTGCAATGCTGGTGTCTTCAACTTCTGGTTCAACTGCTTGATATCTTCTTCATCCTGTTTGGTCCTTTCCACCTTATGTTCTTCTATTCTGTGAGCAACAAATTGTGACATATTACTCTCATCAGTAACATTTTGTAACCACGGATGTTGCAAAAGTTTCGTATAGTTTGGTCTCCGTTCTGGAATCTTATCCAAGCAGTGTCTGACGAAATCGTGTGCATTTGGTGTGAAGTCTTCCGGCAAGCTTGGTGGTTCACCATCAACAATGGCGCTGAGTTGCGAAAAGATGTTGTCATAAGTTTCAGGTGGATAAGGGTATGAACCCTTTGCCGTTTCCAGCATTGTGAGCCCCAATGACCAAATATCGGATTGGACAGTGTATGTGACATCCTCTGGGGTCAATGATTTGATACGTTCTGGAGCCATGTATGATTGACAACCAATGTTTGTCTTTGCCAGTGATGCAACCAAGTTACCTGAGACACCGAAATCACAGAGTTTCACTTTACCTGAAGTGTTCACAAGGATGTTAGTTGGCTTAACGTCACGATGTATCACATTATGAATATCTTTCAATTCCTTCAAACCTCTAACGACACTGTCCGTAATGAATTTCAAGTGGGCCTCATCGACGCCGGACCCGTAAATTTTATCCAAGGAGCCACCATCCATGTACTCGATACACATATAGACTGCACCTTCAACAAAGAAAGCGCCATAAAAGTCCACAATGTATGGTGAGTTACACTTATGCAACACCTCTAATTCCATCAAAATTTGTCTGAATTTGGTATCGTCTAATTCGAGACGCACTTCCTTCATTGCCATGATGATACCGGTTGGCTTATGCAATACTTTGCTAACCGTACCATAGTTACCACGACCAAGTTCCTCCATGAATTCCAAATCATCAGCTGAGATGGAGAATTTTGTGCCATTGAAGTTGACACCTTTAGAGTCGAGTGACAGCTTGCCCGCAAAGTTGAGAGAACCAGACTTAATGTCAATATACTTGGAATAGTTGGCAAAGAGGCCCTTCAATTGCATACTCTGTTGTGGGGGCAGTTTACCCTTCTTATCGATGAAATCTGAAACGGAGGACTTTAGTGGCTGTGAGGGTGATGTGGATGATGTCGGTGCGGAGGTCGAATTGTTATTTTCATTTGCACCGGAAGCGTCCATTGGCAAACCGCCTGGGAGTTTCATACCACGACGCATTGATAGCGACTGCTTGGTCTTAGGCAATCGGGCTGCAACTTGGGGACTCACTTGTGAGTTTATAGGAAGAGCTGGTGCGGGTCTTACAGGGTTGAGTTTTGCAGAGATGTGGGCGGAGGTCCTGAGTGACGCTGGTTGGTGGGCCGAAGATGCCGAGGACAAAGAAGAAGAAGAGGAAGAGGAGGAGGAAGAAGACGTTGATGTCACAGGCGAAGTAGCCTTATTATTATTATTATTATTATTATCTGAAGCAGCGGTACCAGAGTAAACACTATCAGATCCAGTAGAGTGAGGCATTGGACTAAAGTTCTTGAGCGACCTATCCAGCGAAGGCGGCAATGGGGGTAGCGGCTTGTCCTTTCTTGTCGGGAGAGATTTCTTGCGTTGCAACTCGTGGATCTGTTGTTGTTGCTGCTCAATCACCTGGAGCTCGTGTGACTGATGGGATTGTATCAGCGGAAAAGAAGTAGACGTGCCAGACGCCGCCATGCTCTTGCCCAGGTCCGACGCACCGGTAGATGGATGCAATGGTGATGTTTTGTCGTGTTCATCCTGTGGAGAGCTGTTTCGGGACTGGCGCTGCTCCTGGAAGGCAAGGAGCCGTGCCTGGATGTCTGCATTAATGTTCTGAGTGTAGGCGGAGGAGGAGGATGAGGCCCGTGGCGACCGCAGCGGCTCGTCGAGCGAGAGTTGCTGAAGCTCGGGGTGCGGCGATCCTGGTGCTTCAGGCATTATGTTGGGACGGTGGGCGTGGTGGTTTGGGGGTAGAGTACAAAGGAGTGTGGTAGAATGTTTTTCGGTTTATTTACTCGTGTTGTGTCGTTGTTGTGTGTGTGTTGCCCTCAGTGTTGTGCTGCTGTGCTTAAAAGGGGAAAGGGGAAAAGGGATCGTTTGATTGTTTTGTTTGTTTGAGACGCGGTTGTTCGGGTGTTGTTGCTTTTTTCCTCTTGCCTCCTTTTTTTTTTTTAATTTTTTTTCAATTTTTTTTTTGTTTGCGGTGTGAAGCTCGTATTTCCGAGGGCAGTCGGATATCTGGGGTTCTTTCTTGGATTGATTTCTTTGTTATAGAGAGGTCAATCGGAGGTCGTGTAAGTACGTGAGTGTGAGTGTGCGAGTTGTAGTCTTCGTATTCTGTTTGGGGCTCAATACGGAGGAAGACGAGGCTGTATCGGGTGACCGAGTGCAACGCTTAATGTGCGGTTGTAGCTCTTTGGAGTGAGTGGGGTGGTCAACAAAAGGGAAGAGTTGTGTAATTGCGGAGATAGATCTATCTATATATGATTGTTCATAACCCACCATACGTCTACGGTGTTTCTTTTTCCTCTGTATGATTACAGGTCATCCGGGGAGGTAGCTACAGACAACGGACTTATAATCATTTCTATTTTCTACGCACTTCCCCCTTGTTCCTTGTTCCTTGTGCCTTGTGCCTTGTGCCTTTGTGCAGAGCCCTTATAAGATTTCTCCACCTTAATATCACACACAAACAGATCGCCGATTGTGCATGGTACGTTAAGGCTCTCCAACTCTATAATTGACTGCATACGGCAAACCAGGAAGATGCCCGTTTCTGTGAAACTTAGACCCTGCACTCAGTCAGACCTCCATACTTAGACACAAGATATAAGCCATCCTATATGTCGCTTTCCCACTTGGCATTGTCTGTGTATGCGTGTTACCACTACTATACACCCTCCCCATAACATATCTCTCAATATATGCCCCTCAATGGAAATAGTCTCGACAAGGGTATAAAGGTACGTATTTTCCGGGTACATATCATATGTATAGAAGTAGCGTTGAGCGTTGTTAAAAATAACACACCAACACAAACACACGGACATTTGGCATACAGTAGACACACATACATATACATAGCCCAAAATTTAAGATCCAGGGGCTCAGAGTTTCCAACTGTGAAAAATTATGGTACAATATAAGTGGCATAGACAGAAATGCGCTCCTAGATAACACAACTGAGGATTATAAATTACTTACTAGCTGGATAATCATCAGTTACCATGCGTGTTCTAATTAGAATTCCCCGCCTATGCATGCAAATTATTAGATCGCGTTGTTCTATCTATAGCATAGGTACATATAGAGTGCATATGTGGAGCAAAATACATTCAGCCAAAAATTTTTCTGAACAGCTGATACTTGTGCAGGAACTCAGACACTTCTTCACCCCTAAATTCAGGTACAGGATCATTTATCCTAACTGTGGGCGTGCGTGGAAATTTCATGTACAACCAACCACCAAAGTGGTCGGATGTGTTATATGGATCGGGGAAATGCAGAGATCCGTTCGTACATGGAAGAAAAATAGATAAAGAGGATGAACAAAAAAGAAAAAGAGAGGGAGGGAAAAGAAAGAAAGAAAGAAAGAAAGAAAGAGAGGGCTGAAGAGTATACGCAGGGGAAGAAAGCGCTGCCATGAGGTCAGATGACATCAACTGCTGAGCACGACAGCTGCCTTTACGTGGTGCACAATAGACCTGTATATATATCGGTATTTCCTTCATTTTCAGCCATTGCGTACTTCCAGCTATGCTTTGCGCTATAATTAGTGTGAGTATATTTTTCTACACACGCATGTTTAATTTGATGTTGTTTACCAGGTTCTATTCCATCCAATGTATAAACACACACTCTTTTTGTAGCGTTTGCCGGTCAGTCAGAAGAGAAAGCATCAGGCACCTGCACCGCAACAACCAGCAACGGCTGTCTCTCCACAATTCTCCACTTCGGAGGATACCATCGAGTATTTTTGGAAAAGAGGGTATATACGGTTTTTTCCAGACAGGAGTAAAACACCACTGTGCAATTGGTGTCATTAGAGTAGATAATACATATATATCTCGTACACATCGGGATAAAGACCACAAACACGCCCTAATTTGTTATGTACGGGACAAAATTGTTCTATGCTAGCGACAGCTGTTTCAATCTTCGGGAACAAGCAGTAGAGCTTGCCGATTAGGCACACATTGGGATATTGGTGCCATGTATCAGTTCCAAGGTAGCCAGAGTAAAAATGCCCACTGTTTGACAGTGTGTTTCCCAAGGTAGATGCGATACATCACAGAACATTGCCAAGACCTCATGTACACGCACAGACTCAAATAGCTTATTAGTTAGTAACACGAAACATCGTTAAGTTCACAGTGGGGTAAATGGATTCACGTATCCCTTCGTTGAATGCAACTCAGTCACTTCTCCTTGCTATGCGGATAATCATAAATTAAACAAAAGAAAGACATAATAGTAGTTTGGGAACAGACAAGGCGCATATATTTGGTACAGCAGTATTCCTTTTCGTCCCCCAGCTGAAGCTGATCCGGATCGCCCTGATGTCGGTATTCGGAAGAGCCTGTCATCCGAAAAGCATTGAAAAATTAAAAAAAAAAAGACAAAAAAGAACAAAATTGAAAAAAAAACACAGAAACACGCATCAAACAAATTCGTGGGATGGATACACCCAAACACCATAGAGACGATGGACAAGTTTTTGGTGAATAGGATTGAAGAGTGCGAAGAAACAGAGGTTCTACTGGAGTATTGGTCGAAAACAGCTACCACTCAGGAGGAGTGTGATTTACTGACTTGGAATTAAACAAACGGAATACACGAATTTGATACAATGAGTACAAAACAAGCTGGAGCAGGTGCAACGCGCGTTGTGAAGTCGACCGCTTCTCTTGACTTCTTCTCTAATGCAACTAAGTCAACAGCTGCATCAGACACCTTCCTCAACACAGTCGACGTTTCCAAGTTTAGAAGGCCACTTAGAATGGACAGATCTACTCCATATCTCATGAGATCAAGCGTTCAGCCATTCCACCCATTCTTGAACGCCACAGAAAGCTATAAATTTTCAATTGTGGCTCGCTCGCAGAGACCCTCCCATCCATTAACACATGAGGCACAGTTCTCTAACGGCCAGGTCAAGGCTTCAAATGACTTCAGCTTTGTTTCTAACAGAGATGCTCTAGAGTTTGTTAACTCTATGAGACCAGACTTTTATGAATTAGAACAAGTTGTGTCTCAGCGTCCAAATTTGAATATCCAATCCATCGATGACATGGTCTCGAAGATCATCTTTGACAAATTAAACAATGAACTAACACTTGGTTCCCAATTGAAGATCTTATCAACGCCATTGGTAAATGCAGCTTCCATTCAAGTTACGAAAGAAGAAAAAGTCACATTCATCATTCAAAATTTTTTGGCGCCTGAAACATCTGCCACAGTGTTCAAATTCATTGAGCAATACATCGTCTCCGTTGATAACTCCCAGTTGGCACTACGGGCATTTCACATCACAAGACAGTGTATCACAAGGCACGGATACAACTCCAAAAAGTACTTTTTTGCGCCTTTTCAAGATCTTTACAGTACATTGGTCGGCACGTACCCAACACTTCAGGAGCACCCAGAACTTCAGGTTTCTCTTCTTACTGCATCTCTATTCTACAAGAACATATCACTAAGTCGTCAACTATTGACGGCCATGGAGCAGGAAGGCTATTGTCCAGAATCCGAAGTTTTTTCAAAGTACTTGAAACTTACAGTAAGAACTAACTCTGGTTCGAACAATATACCTTTCCTACAGCATCTCAAGGGACTCGACGACACAATCTTTACAACTATGGATGCTGCTTGTGCTAAATATTTGATCACTGCATCTAGAACTTTCAACGAAATCTCAAGCATATTGGACATCTTGGAGATGAAGTATAGCGCTGAGGATTTGAGAAAGACAATTGTACCGACTATTGAATCAACCGTATGCGAGACGTTGTCTTCGTTCTCAACTTCAAGTCCATCATTCCAAGGTACAAGTAGTGAAGCTATCTTTCCACAAAAGCTTGGAATATTGAATAGATTGGCCAAATATTCATCGTGGACTCAAGAAACTCAAGCATTTGTAATTGAGCAGTCTATCAAGCAGGGAAGTTTCATTCTTGCAAAAACTATGCTAGAGAAGAGTTCTATGCCAAAAGAGAAGTTAGAACAGCTAAAAGAATTAGCCCTAAAAGAAGAAATCGAGAAGTCCTTACATTTCACCAAGCCTGGTCGTGATTTACTGTCATATAAGGAGTTCTTGAAAGCATTGCAAGAGAAGAGCTTCTAAATTGTATATAAAAAGTCAGATAGTGAACATAGAGAATGGGATTGATTATAAGAAACGAATAAATACTGAAGTTCATTCATCTTAAAACCATCAGAATAGGAAAAAAAGATGACATAAAATAAACAGCTGATACCATTATCCCCTTTTACCCGCAGAAGACTTTGATTTGGTATGTTTGGTGCCAATAGTAAAATCAGGGTTCGAAGCAATCAACAAATCACTCGTAACCTGTTGTGGCTGTCCCACTCTTTGTAATGTATGAAGACCTTGCATATTGTTGATCATATTTTGACGTTGCATATAAGCAGCATATTCTTCTGGATTCTTTTCAAAGTATTTTGGATTAATTCCACGCTGTGAAACAGATGTAAATGTGGATGAACTGATAGATTCATTAGAGAATGAAGGCGCAGGTGTGGAGCGGCGTTCATTTGGATCTGGGAATGGATACTCATCAATCATCATGTCTGAAGGTGTCAGTCCACCATGTCCACCAAAGGACTGGAGCATCCCTGAACTAAGAGTCTCATCTTCAGGGATTTGAGATGCTTGTAAAATACTTGGCTGACGACGGAAATGTGATTCGATTGGTGTATTGATTCTAGATGGGATACGGGATGAATAGTTGGAGGATGCATTATCTGCTGTGTTGGTCTCAAAGTTTTGTCTCGTCTGCGAGGACGTTGGATCATAAATGGTATCATCACCGTTAAGATTGCTATATTGAGTTTGATCACCCACGATATCTGTGGATTCATCCTCATCTAAGGTGTTTTCAAACGTAGTTTCTTCATCGGATAATTCACCAATATTTCTTGATGATCTTTGCTTTGGTGCCAAGAGGTCTTCACCAGTTTCGGAAAAGCTTCCACCTGAATAAGATGACGACTGAAGAGCATTGATATTTTGAGCGATTCTTGTTCTGTAAGTTGGCTCTCTCTCAAGTTCTGGGATGGAAAAGGCGGAATTAGAGCCTAGGGATGCTGTTGGTGACCCCAAATCTTTATTTTGATTCCTGAGAGTAACTGGTAATGATGGAGCCGATGGTATATTGTCTTCAGCAGCGAACTCCCAGTCTCCAAGCTCATTTGTTGATGAATATATTGGAGCCGATGGTAGACCGGTATCTAGTTCGGACTGGCCTGAGGTAGATCGTGATGTTGATGGCATTGGGCGTGGACCTGTCAGTTTGGAAACTCTGGGCAGGATCCCGATATCCTGTGGATATGGTGCAGTGTTGGAAACCTCAGGGATATCATTGAGAATAGCCATCGGGATTTCAGATGGGTATGGAGCTGTATTTGGAGGAGAATCAACGGTGTTAATTGCCTCTGGGTTTTCATTACGCAATTCGATTCCCTGTGAAGTAAACACTTCTGGTGTTGGAATTTGAGTGATGTTTGATCTTTGATGTTGTACTGGTGTTTGTGTTGCTGTCGTGGTGTTTGTTGTTGGCGGGGTGTATTCGTATCCTCTATACGCAGACACAGGGGCAGCTAGGATTTCAATGTTTCTGTATGCACTGTGTTGACTTGTGTTATTGGAGTCCCTGACGCTGTCATAAGCTCGCGTCTGGTTTATATTACCAGCCTCATCGTAACGGATTGAATCGTCAAAGTTGAACGTTGTATCATCGTCGTGGACAAATGGCGCTCTTTCGTCACTATTTTGGTCATCTCTTGTGCTAACTTTGTAGTCAGATCCACCATCGACAGTACCGTATCCATAACTTAATGGAGCCAATTGATAGTCATTACCTGCTTGGCTAGCATTATTCTTCTTCATAGCTTTTCTCGAGGAGACAGTTCTTCTCATAATGCACAACATGATGGCAGATATGGCAATCAAAACTGTTGATGCAAGCATGATCCATCCACCCCAGTCCAAGTGCGGCACAAAGAGGAGGATGTCAACCAGGAAGGACAAGAGAGTCAGAAGAAAAGCTGGCATGCACCATAGTAGAAGGAAGAAGAGCAGTTTTAAAGAGAAGGATGGTCCATGCCAGTGGAGAAGGATTGCACCAAGGAAGAGTACAAAGGTGAAGCCTGCAGCGATCGGGTGGACAATTAAGAGCCTCGATACCGAGTGTCTGGCGTTTGATGGCAGAGAAAAGCCATTCAGGTGTTGAATATCGTGATCTGTGTATCCGATGCTAGGTGAGGTGCACACGCCATCACTGCAGAGGCCAAAGACACCAAATTTGACATCATCGTACGTGCACAGGGTGATGCTCTGTGTGATAGGCACAGAAATGATTGCAATGATTTGGAATGCCAGAGCGATAGCGATTATGAGCGACAACGTTGTTGCTGGACGGATTCTGATAGCCATTGTTTGGATGTGTTATCAGTGAATGTGTGTGTGAATGGGCCCTGAGTGTGATTGCTATAACAGAGCAAAACAAGAGAGGGAAACAAAGCAAAATTAAAAACAAAAATGTTACAAATACAGGCAAAAAATAAATAGCAGATCAGGAGTAACAAACTCGTGATTCGATCTCGTGATCGTTGGTGGGTGGTAACAGAACTAAGTAGCAAAACCAGGTTCTGAAATGCATAGAAATTTGACCAACACCAGTACCATTTTAATTTTCTCCCACTTAACACAGCGCGCATGCTGCCGGAAATCGGAAATCAAAACATGTGGCGGTGCAGTATTGCGCAATTATGTGGAGGCGGCTTTTTTCAGCATTTGAAGTGTTCAACTGCGCCACATCCAACGATGTGGCTGGTGAAGGTTATGAGCTCTGATGAAATATTTTGTCCCAGTAATTTTTTCATTTGGGTTAGGTGGGTGCTCATCGCATCCCAGCAGAGTGCTTGTTTTGTGCAGAGTTAGTGGGCTATTGCTGCGGAGATTTGTGGGACGCTAGTGGGGGTAATGAGTTCCAAGACTAACAACCAGAAGCTCTACGTCAAGTTTGGACAAAAGGACTCTGCGCCGGCTCCACATGAGGCACCAGAAGATGTTGTGAAGTCGGAGGACTCTCTGCACAACAACAGTACACATAAGAAGAAGAGAAGAAGGAAAGGTAAAAGCTCTACCCAAAGCATACCCCAGGATGATTCCAAGATACAGGACGAAGGCCAGGAAGAAGTCACGGGGAAACCACAAGTGCAGGTTCAACCCCAGGAAGTCAGACCCTTTTCGGTAGCGTCAGCGAAGACACAGTCTCCAGCACCGAAGAAACAGAGAATCAGCACCAAGAAAAAGGTCACCCAGCCACTTACGAAGACAGTGACATTCTTCAGTGATGATGAAGAGGAGAGAGACACTAGGGCACTGGGACGTGCTACACCCGACTTTTTAAGAGCAAGAGCTAGAGAGCTTCTGGAGGTGAGACAAACTCTTCCAGTTTACAAGGCAAAGGAAGAAATCATGACACATCTCTCAAAAAACAGAGTGACCATTCTAATTGGTGAGACAGGATCTGGTAAATCGACACAGATTCCACAGCTTTTGATATCTACGAACTCCAAGGGAATTGCTGTCACACAACCACGTCGTGTTGCTGCTATTAATCTGGCTTCAAGAGTGGCAGAAGAGGCTGGCTCTGTGTTGGGAGACAAAGTTGGTTACTCCGTCAGATTTGATAACAAAGCTTATCATAATACCAAACTTAAATATCTTACAGATGGTATGCTTCTTAGAGAAATTATGATGGACAATAATCTTCAACAATACTCCACTGTTATCATCGATGAAGCGCACGAGAGAACTGTCTTGACAGATCTGCTCATGGGATTCCTCAAAGAGCTCTTGGCGAAGAGGGATGATCTCAAGGTTATTATTATGTCTGCTACTTTGGACGCAGAAAAGTTTTCGAAGTTTTACAACGATGCTGAAATCTTGTTCGTCGAAGGTCGTATGTACAAGGTTGACAGAATGTACATGGATAGACCATCAGATGATGTCGTTGACTCCACTATTAAGGCCATTGTCCAGGTAAACAATGGTGAATTAGAGGGTGATATCTTGGTTTTCCTGCCTGGACAAGAAGAAATTGACAAGTGTGTCAATTTATTGGAAAGAATCGCACCTGAGTTGCCAAAGGAAGCACCTTTGATTGTTCCATTTCCGCTTTATGCATCATTACCTCCTGCAGACCAAGCTAAAGTGTTCATTCCATTAAAGGCAAGAAGAAGAAAAGTAATTTTAGCAACAAACATCGCCGAAACCTCTCTTACTGTCCCTGGTGTGAGATATGTTATTGACTCTGGTTTGAGAAAAGTTAAAGTCTGGAGACATCAACTGGGCCTTTCTACTTTACTTACAGCACCAATATCTATGGCATCAGCAACACAGAGAGCAGGTAGGGCAGGTCGTGAAAGAGAAGGAAAAACATTCAGACTTTACACAGAAGACGATTATGGCAAATTGCCAGTGCAAACTGAACCAGAGATTGCAAGATCTAACGTCACTTCCCCAGTACTAATGCTAAAAAGGGC
The DNA here is from genome assembly GCA_030572335.1 of Petasospora nakhonratchasimensis. Classification (NCBI taxonomy): domain Eukaryota; kingdom Fungi; phylum Ascomycota; class Saccharomycetes; order Phaffomycetales; family Wickerhamomycetaceae; genus Petasospora; species Petasospora nakhonratchasimensis. The sequence goes on from JAJLZS010000007.1 coordinate 364,599, forward strand.
AGGCGTGGATGATATCCTCAATTGGTCATGGCTGGAAAATCCAGGTCAGGATGCATTGGTGGCTGCATTGACACAGTTATATCATTTGAAAGCACTCGACGATAATGGAAATATCACAGAGCTGGGTATACAAATGGCGATACTTCCATTGGAACCACAACTATCTGCTATTCTTTTGACAGCTCACAAATCTGGTTGTCTTGAGGCTGCAGTTGATATTGTTTCATGTTTATCAGTGGACAACTTGGTCTTAAACCCACAAGCAGAGATCCGTGACGAGGTAAATGAAAAGAGAAGAAATTTGTGTGTTCTTGGTACGAAGTACGGAGATCTGATGATGCTGAAGGAGCTTTTGGACTGTTATGTTCAGTTTGACAACTCAAGCGAGGCGAAACAATGGTGCAAGGAATTTGCAGTCTCATACAGAGGATTCAAGAACGTTATACGAGTTAGAAACCAAATTCGACAGTACATGGTCTCCCTTACAAAAGATAAGCATCTCTTTGACAACGGTGACGAAGATTCAACAACACCATTAGACAGCCCAGTTGTTCTGAAAGCTTTCCTTTCAGGATTTGTTTCTAACACAGCCATTGGTATGCCTGACAGATCATATAGAACGACTACATCTGGCCAGCTTATCTCTGTACATCCATCGTCGCTTGTATTTGGAAAGAAGGTTGACGCCATAATGTACAACGATTATGTTTACACAACGAAAGGTTATGCTCGTAATGTCAGTGTTATTGAGTTATCATGGTTACAGGAGGTTGGTTCTCACGTTTTAGTTCCAAAGGAGAATGTCAGCTGATTTGGGCACAGTATTCATATCTAAACTTGCATGTACAAAGTAGAAAGATTGATTAATAGAAGACAAACCAATTCAGCTACATAGGTATCAAGACCATTATCTATGAAATTTCCATAAATTCAAACATCCCAAACAAACTTTAATAAACAATAACAAAACTATGATAAAATGAAATGTAACTCGAACAAAAAACGTCTTATAGTGTCTGCATGGAATTTTTTCTGCTACCCATAGGCATTGCCTCTTCACGCACATCAGTTTCAGCAACACTTACTGGACCATCATCAAGGTGGGATAAGTCCGTCATTTCAAATGTGTCCTTTGGTCCATATACTTCACTATTGGAGCGTGCAGATGAGATGGGTTCCAAGCCTGTATGATTGAAGTGGACATCTCTCAAGACACAAACACTATTGGAGTGTGGTCGTGGAGAGAAATAATCACCAGCTTGTTCAACATCTATATCTGAGCGATTGATTTGTGATGATGGACCTGATGCGTTACTGTTATTACTCATATTGCTTGATGTGCGCTTGTGAGACTTAGTGCTTGATTTCATCGAAAAGAAAGAAGGTCTCTTCATCCGCTCTCTGACCATCTTTGGTGCTGCACTCTTAAAAAACTCAATAACAGGACCATCACCACTTCCAATAGTTCCACTGCGAGAAATTGCATTTCCTGCATGGATATCCTGATATTTGTCTCTCCTTTCCATTTTTGCAGATGGCAGCATGATGGCACGGTCAAGAGAATATGGCAAACCTCTATGACGACCTCTAATCATCATCGCGATAATAACAAGTTTTGAAATAACAGTGAAATTAGCAGAGAATGATGCATCCGTTCCTGGGTAACCAAGTGACATTCCAACTGTGCCGTAAGCAGACACTACTTCAAACATGATTTGGAAAACTCCAAAGGATGGCATATTTTCGTCTTGAATACGATGTCCCTCAGCAATACAGATAATAAACAATCCCAAGAAAACAAACCACAAATCGAAAGACAATTGCTTTCTCAGATGGGCGCCAATAAACGATGTGGCTTTTTGATTGTCATCAGCAGCTTCTTCATGCTCATGGTACTTTCCAGCGTAAACGCCAAGTGATTGCTCCTCATACACATTTGTTCTTCTGATAGAAATAGCCAATGGCATCACAGAGATATACATCATCACCATATAACTGACCTGAACTGCAGGATGCAACTGAGAGAGATCAACACACGAGAATCCAGCGGTTCTAGTACTGACGGCTTGAAACAAACCATCGAGAACTTTATGGCCAGAACTTAAACTTTCAATGACTGGAGCATTCAGGTCAAGAACAATAAAGAGAATCAAGTCCACGGCGTTCATAACAAAAAGAATGAAGAACAACCACCAGGTTGGAGCAGATGGGAACAAGAGCGTGAAGCAGCGACGAGGATGGTCCAAAAGGAAACCAAGAGATTCTCGGAAAAGAGATAATTCTTTTGAAAGTTTGAACAAGACCCAAATGATAAACCTCAATAGAATTGGGAACCCTGTATTACCAATGATAACAAACACGCTGACAACAAGTAAGGCATATGTAGAATCCTTAAATGAGACCATACTATCTGGAGTCAATGTGTACCCTAAATCATTGAAAGCAGAAGCAGCGGTGAAAAATCCCCACCATGTCAAAGTGACACCGCTATCTTTCACGTAGCCTTGATACTTTTTTGTCCTGAGGATCCAAGGCAAGAGGAATGCAATTCCAATGAGATGGAAACCAATGTAGTACACAATGAGAATCTTAGCAAGTAGTTTGATGGCTCTGTATTCAACACCACCGAGTTCCTCTTTTTGTTGATCGGATAAGTTCACAAATGTTGAGTTTCTTCCGATAGTTGGAACCCAAGAAAGGTAAGTTGCTGACATTTGTCTCGACAAACTGTAGTTTTCATCATCAGAAAGTTCTTCATCATCAGAATCGGTGGGTTCATATTCAGACTGGTCATCGATTGCATTTGATGATATAGCACTTGATGAGAATCTCCTTTTCAACATTTTTGGAGTTTTCAATTTACGCTTGATAAATTTGTCAAAGGTAGGAGACTTATCCATTTTTGCTGGAACATCCAATGTGTTTGATCTTTTTGTAAATTTGACACCACCACTTTGATCGGAGGATGGAAGTGCGAGATGTGATTGTGCTCTTTGTAGTTCATTGTCACCATCATCCACTGATACATTTGTAGTACTTAGATCTTCTTCAATGACATCATCAGCATCAACGTCAGTAGCGCTGCTTGCTCTGCGAAGGAGGAAACTTCTTCTCATACCAGATCTTTTTCTGCGGTGAAGTGGTCTTTTTGGCTTGGCTAGATCAAATTGGAGGGAGGAGTGCTTCCTTGAGGAAGACTCTCTCTCCGCTGGGCCATGGACAATGATTGCAGGGCCTTGATTCTCACCAGAGTCATATTGATGACCGCCTTGTTTGTTACGCATCATGGCAAGAGACATGTAAACATCCTTTGGATCAAATTCTTCCCTATCTTGCTTCGATGGTTTTGGCAAGTCTGCAAATTTGATTGTAGACTTGTCAGCATCCTTGTCAGAGACCTCTTTGTCATTTTCGTCACTGACAAATTTGATGGTTCTGTTTTGCGGTGGTAGTGAGGGTCCTTCATCTTCTGAAGAAGGTTCTGATATGTGTTGAACAGTTTCCTGTGCATGATACAAATTTGATTGGGACTGCGTATAGTCCGAAGGTGGCAACTGTGGAGGCAGTGAGATATCAGAAGATGAGGAAGAAGTGGTTTCATTTGTGGTCTTAGAGTCTGGTGATTCCTTGGATGGATCAGAGAATCCGGTGGACATGGTGGGTATATGAGTCTGGGAGTTTTGCTGAGTGGCCGTTTTAGACCGTTGTGAGTCCAAAGTTCTTTGTCTTTCCATTGACTGAGTTCTAGCGGCCAAAGTGGCCGTTCGTCTCATTTTGAAGTTGAGCTTTGATGTCTCTCTGATATCGTCGAAATGGCGCTCAAACCAGTAGAGACGAAGAAATGCAAGTGATCCATGGATGAAGATCGGAGTTGTTAGTGTGGCGACGCTGTAGATGACAATTTGCTGATATAATGCCAAGTCATTGACGTTAATGGTGTTCAAACCGGCCTGGGTAGAGGCGCATGCCGACAAGAAAAGAATGTCAATGTACTTGGCATTATTCACTGGGTACATGAGGATGGAGCAGATGAGGACCATGATGATGATATAGCCGTAGTGGACGGCAATGAAGTTAGGAAAGATCTTCTTGAGGTACGGGCCCAGCTTTCCCTCGAGGTACCCGACACCATCACGGAATTTCCAGCCGATGGATTTTCTCACCTGGGTGGCCGAGTTTGTGGCGGTTCTGTAGATGGCACGCTTTCCCTCGGGCTCAGGCTTCTCCTTCGATGGGCTCTGCTGTATCTCCTCAAAGTGTGACATCGACAGCGGTGTTTTGGACGTGTGGACAGAAGAAACGTGCGGCTGCCACAACCTTGCAAGAACAACGGGCGGTTATTGATGCCTCCGGCCCGTGCAAAAGTATATCTTGGGCTATGATACGATGTACGATAAGGCGTGCTGATACAACGGTGGTGTACGAGTGTAAATGTTGTCCCAGGGGTTGCAAAAAGGCACGATGAAGCAGTGTCTGTATGTTTGCGGGCAGCCTCTCCAATCTGAGATGTGAGCACAGCCGGTGTAGCGGTAAGCAGGCCTGTGGACAGCAGCAGTGGGCTCCTGTATGGGCTCCTATGGCAATCGAGTCCAGCGAGCTGTTCTGAGAAACGGCGGGTCCGGTGGTGTGCTAGTAAACAATACCCAAATTCCGCTATTTAAAGCTCTGATTCAGCTGCCAAACTCCGTGTACTCAGCATTCACAGCGTCCCTCGCGAACCCGTTTGACGTGCGACAGGAAAACTGTAGTGAAGCGATGAGCCGCGAAAAAAAAAATTCTAGTCCGCATGCTATGTAGGGGGGTCCAAATAGCGCATAGGCCTTGTAAGCTGACAATTGCTGGTAATCGCTGGGAGAAAGCAGGAGCTGGCGCCCAGCGTATACATTTTACGTGATTAGTCTCGTCGAACACCTGCGGACTATGGTAGCTGCTACGGGTAAGTGCTACCGCCAGTATTACTGCCCCAAACGGAGAGGACCGGGCATGTAACTTGACTCGTATGAAAACTGCAGTGGCACCAACACGCACATTTTTTTTTAAATTCCAAACAGCTTCTTGTTTGGGAAACTGGCGAAAATAAAAGTGCCACTGCAGGGCAGCTGACTTCATGGGGTATTGGGTAGGTGACGTAGCACCAGACATGGTAAACTTTGTGTAGCTGGATGGGTAGGCACCATGGTCCAACTGCCAATGTTGTGCCCAATTGCTCTCCCTAGGTATCGTAGGGGGTCCCTTTTTTTTTCTTTAGTAGGGGACTCGCTGGAAAGTCCACCACCATCACCCTTTGAGGCTCGGATTTGCCATCCTCCCAAGCACCTCTATCAAGACCGAAAACTTGCGCTGGACTATATGCAGAGCTTGCGTAAATTAGGCCTTATAAAAATTTCTCTTGTTGCATATTTGCAGTTTTGCGCCAAATTTTCATCCTTTTTTTAAAAAAAAAACACTAGTGGCAGGTCGCGCCCCAGGTATAAAAAAATTTGTACAAATTTTCATCTCTTCTTACAAATCTGAGGGAAGCCTTCCTCTTCTCTTTCTCCTTCTCTCTCTCTCTCTCCTTCTCAGAAAGCCCTCTTCGAGTGCCTTAGTGGATCAGTGTGCCATCGGGAAACAAGAAGACTTTGCCGCCCCAATAAGCAAATCGCTACTAGTCTCCAAACTATATATTTTTTGGTTGTCTCCATTGCAGTGTCAGTTTTAACAAGAACATCGCCCACAAGGAATATAAGGTCTACCCCAGTCTCCAGCTAATCAGATCTTACTTTTCTTTTATTGTCTTGCTGATCTCTCACTCACAGAATACAACTGTCTATTTTTTTGAAACGCTTATTGGTACGTGCGCTGTTGCTTTGTTCGCCTAGTACTACATTGAAGGCTATGCACACCCAAAAGGAACAAGAAGAGTTCAAGTACGAGAACGAGGAATGAGAGAGACTAACTTGGGCTGGCAGTGAATGCTGAAACCAGCGGTAACCCTGTCCTTTTGCTTCCAGCAGTTCTGCCCTCCACACAGGAAAGGCGCTGCGAGGATCCATTGGACTTTAAGGAGAAAACCCAACTGATGTCTTCTTCATTATCAAAGCCATGCCTCCAGGAAGCCTTTCTAATCTAATGACTTCTCTACCTCAACACACTTCTTTTCTGACATGCTGTGTCTACCCTGCAATGTAGTTTTCTTAGAACAAAAATCCCTCTTTCAGTTTGAAAACCAAAAGAAACACGAGAACTTTGTACTAACACTTTTTACAACAGCTCCGAGCTACTACATCTTCTCTATCCCCATACAATGGCTACTAGCATCCCATCCGCTCCGATCTCTCCACCAATGGAATCTACGGGTAACCGTTTGATGGCCTTGGAAATGAAGGACGGTACCGTCTTGGAAGGTTACTCTTTCGGTGCTGAGAAGACCGCTGCTGGTGAGCTTGTCTTCCAGACCGGTATGGTTGGTTACCCAGAGGCCATCACTGACCCATCTTACGAAGGTCAGATTTTGGTCATCACTTACCCATTGGTTGGTAACTATGGTGTTCCAGACCGTGAAATGAGGGACGAAGATGTTCCAGAGCTGCCAAAGTACTTTGAGTCCAACAGAATCCACATTGCTGGTTTGGTTGTTGCTCACTATACAGAGGAGTTCTCTCACTTCTTGGCTACTTCCTCTCTTGGTCATTGGTTGAAGGAGCAGAACATCCCAGCTATTTACGGTGTCGACACCAGAGCTCTCACCAAGCACTTGAGAGAGTCGGGTTCAATGCTTGGTCGTATTGGCCTCCAGTCTGACAAGTGCTCCGTTGAAGACGCTTGCTCTGCTGACTGGACCACCCACTTTGAGATCCCAGACTGGGATGACCCAAATGTCAAGAACTTGGTTGCTAAGGTCTCCACTAAGAAGCCAGTTCTTTACACACCATCCGCCGAAACCGCTGTGAAGGGCCCAGACGGAAAGACTTTGAGAATTGTTGCCGTTGATGTGGGTATGAAGTACAACCAGATTCGTTGCTTTGTTAGACGTGGTGTCGAATTGAAGGTTGTTCCATGGGATCACGACCTTCTTTCCGAGGAGTACGATGGTTTGTTCATTTCTAACGGTCCAGGTGACCCATCTGTTATGGACAATGTTGTCTCCCAGTTGACTCAGATTGTCAACTCCAAGAAGACTCCAATATTTGGTATCTGTCTTGGTCATCAGTTGTTGGCTAGAGCTACCGGTGCTTCTACAATCAAGTTGAAGTTCGGTAACAGAGGACACAACATTCCATGTACTTCCACCATTTCCGGTCGTTGTTACATTACCTCCCAGAACCACGGTTTCGCTGTTGACACTACCACCTTGTCTAATGGCTGGAAGGAATTGTTTGTCAACTCCAACGATGGCTCCAACGAAGGTATCTATCACTCTGAGTTGCCATACTTCTCTGTCCAGTTCCACCCAGAATCTACACCAGGTCCAAGGGACACCGAGTTCTTGTTTGATGTCTTCATCAAGTCTGTTTTAGAGCACAAGAGTACCAAGACTTTGAAAGCTGTTGAGTTCCCAGGTGGAAAGATCGAGGATAACTTGGCTGCTGCCCCAAGGGTTCACCCAAAGAAAGTTTTGGTTTTGGGTTCTGGTGGTTTATCCATTGGTCAGGCTGGTGAATTCGATTACTCTGGTTCCCAGGCTATTAAGGCCTTGAAGGAGGAGGGTATCTACACTATTTTGATTAACCCTAACATTGCCACCATTCAGACATCTAAGGGTTTAGCTGACAAGGTCTACTTTTTGCCAGTCACCGCTGAGTTTGTCAGAAAGGTCATCAAGCACGAGAAGCCAGATGCTATTTACGTTACCTTTGGTGGTCAGACTGCTTTGTCCGTTGGTATCGAGTTGAAGGACGAGTTTGAGGGCTTGGGTGTCAAGGTTTTGGGTACTCAGATCGACACTGTCATTACCACTGAAGATCGTGATTTGTTCTCCAAGGCCATGGATGAGATTGGTGAGAAGTGTGCTAAGTCTCACTCTGCCAACAATATTGAGGAGGCTATCATTGCCGCTAATGACATTGGTTATCCACTTATCGTCCGTGCGGCCTATGCTTTGGGTGGTCTCGGTTCCGGTTTCGCTGATAACGAGAAGGAGTTGGTTGCTTTATGTAACAAGGCCTTTGCGACCTCCCCACAAGTTCTTGTTGAGAAGTCCATGAAAGGTTGGAAAGAAATTGAGTACGAAGTTGTTCGTGATGCTTTCGACAACTGTATTACCGTCTGTAACATGGAGAACTTTGACCCATTGGGTATTCACACCGGTGACTCTATTGTTGTCGCTCCATCCCAGACCTTGTCAGATGAGGACTACAACATGTTGAGAACCACAGCTGTTAACGTTATCAGACACTTGGGTGTTGTCGGTGAATGTAACATTCAGTACGCTCTGAACCCATTCTCTAAGGAATACTGTATTATTGAGGTTAACGCTCGTCTTTCTCGTTCTTCTGCTTTGGCTTCTAAGGCTACTGGTTACCCATTGGCCTTCATTGCCGCTAAGCTTGGTTTGAACATTCCATTGAACGAGGTTAAGAACTCTGTTACCAAGGTCACTTGTGCTTGTTTCGAACCATCTCTTGATTACGTTGTTGTTAAAATTCCAAGATGGGATTTGAAGAAGTTCACCAGAGTTTCTACTTTGTTGTCTTCTTCCATGAAATCTGTTGGTGAGGTCATGTCTATTGGTAGGACCTTCGAGGAGGCTATACAGAAGGCCATTCGTTCTGTTGATTACCAAAATTTGGGTTTCAACCAGACTGAGGCTTTGATGTCCATTGACATTGACTCTGAATTGCAGACTCCTTCTGACCAGCGTTTGTTTGCTCTTGCTAATGCTCTCTATTCTGGTTACTCTGTTCAAAAGGCTTGGGAGTTGACTAAGATCGACAAGTGGTTTTTGAACAAGTTGGAGGGTCTCATCAAATTTGGTAAGTACTTGGAGTCTTTCGGTACAAAGGAGAAATTGACTCCACTTGCTGTTCGTGAGGCCAAGCAGCTTGGTTTCGAGGACAGACAGATTGCAAAATTTGTTGGTTCCAACGAGGTTGCCATTAGAAGACTCAGAAAGGAATTCGGTATCATTCCATTTGTTAAGCAGATTGATACTGTAGCTGCAGAGTTCCCAGCTTATACCAACTACTTATACATTACGTACAACGCTGACTCTAGTGATGTTGATTTCAATGATCATGGTGTCATGGTTCTTGGTTCCGGTGTTTACCGTATCGGTTCTTCGGTTGAATTCGATTGGTGTGCTGTTACTGCCGTTAGAACCTTGCGCGCATCCGGCATTAAGACCATCATGGTTAATTATAACCCAGAGACTGTCTCCACTGATTATGACGAGGCTGACAGATTGTACTTCGAGACTATCAATTTGGAGCGTATTTTGGATATCTATGAGTTAGAGAAAGCTTCTGGTGTTGTTATTTCCATGGGTGGTCAGACTTCGAACAACATTGCTTTGCCATTGCACAGAAACGGTGTGAAGATTCTTGGTACTTCTCCAGAGATGATTGACTCTGCTGAGAACCGTTACAAGTTCTCTCGTATGCTGGACAGGATTAATGTTGACCAGCCAGCTTGGAAGGAGTTGACTTCTATTGACGAGGCCGAAGGGTTTGCAGCAGCAGTTGGCTACCCAGTTTTGGTCCGTCCATCTTATGTGTTGTCTGGTGCCGCTATGAACACTGTTTACTCCAAGGATGACTTGGCTTCATACTTGGCTCAAGCTGTTGAGGTTTCTCGTGATTACCCAGTTGTTATTACTAAGTACATTGAGAACGCTAAAGAAATTGAAATGGATGCTGTCGCCAGGAACGGTGAACTGATCATGCATGTGGTTTCTGAGCATGTTGAGAACGCTGGTGTTCACTCTGGTGATGCCACTTTGATTGTTCCACCTCAAGACTTGGACCCAGAGACTGTTAAGAGAATTGTCGTTGCCACTGCTAAGATTGGTAAGGCTTTGGATATCACTGGTCCATATAACATTCAGTTTATTGCCAAAGACAACGAGATCAAGGTTATCGAATGTAATGTTCGTGCTTCTCGTTCTTTCCCATTCATCTCTAAGGTTGTTGGTACCAACATGATTGAAATGGCTACTAAGGCTATCATGGGCTTGCCAGTTGAGCCATATCCTGTCCAAGACCTTCCAGAAGACTACTGCGCCATCAAGGTTCCGCAGTTCTCTTTCCCTCGTTTAGCTGGTGCTGATCCTATTCTTGGTGTTGAGATGGCTTCTACTGGTGAAGTTGCTACTTTTGGTCACAACAAATATGAGGCATACCTCAAGTCTTTGATCTCTACCGGTTTCCAGTTGCCAAAGAAGAACATTTTGCTTTCTATTGGTTCATTCAAGGAGAAATTGGAATTGCTTCCATCTGTTAAGAAATTGCAAGAGATGGGATTCAATTTGTTTGCCACTTCAGGTACTGCTGACTTTATCCAGGAGCACGGAATCCCAGTTAAGTATTTGGAGATTTTGAATGAGGACGAGGATATTCAGAAGAGCGAGTACTCTTTGACCCAGCACTTGGCAAACAACTTGATTGACTTGTACATCAACTTGCCATCTGCTAACAGATTCCGTCGTCCAGCTAACTACATTTCGAAGGGTTACAAGACCCGTCGTATGGCTGTTGACTATGCTGTGCCATTGGTCACTAATGTTAAGTGTGCTAAGCTGCTGATCGAGGCCATGTCCAGAAACATTCCTTTGGATGTCTCTAACAGAGACTACCAGACCTCTCACAGAACCGTTTCCGTTCCAGGCTTGATCAATATTTCATCTCTGCTCCCATCTTATACTACTTCCAATGACTTTGAGGATGTCACTAGAATTTCTTTGGCTTCCGGGTTCACATACAATCAGATCCTTCCAATCACTGCGGAAGGCTCAGTTTTCGATGACATTAAGACCCTTAACGAAGTTTCTACTGTTCTTTCTGACAAGGCTTTCACTGACTACTCTTTATCCTTTGCTGCTACTGCTGGTAATGAGTCACAGGTTGCTCAAGTTGCTTCCACTGTTGCTTCTTTGTACTTGCCATTCAACGAGTTCATCAATAGCGAGGTTTCATCTGTTTCCCCACAAATGAACTCTTGGCCAGCTAACAAACCAATCATCACTGATGCGAAGTCCACTGACTTGGCTTCTTTGCTGTTGTTGGCTACTTTGAACAACCACACAATTCACGTTACTGGTGTTAACTCGAAGGCAGACTTGGATATCATCAAGTTGGTCAAGGAGAAGTCTTCTTTGGTCACATTTGATGTATCTATCTACTCCTTGTTTGTTTCTCAGGAAGAGTATCCGGGGGCCAAGTTCTTGCCAACTAAGGCTGATCAGATTGCTTTGTGGGAGAACATTGACATTGTTGATGTCTTCTCCGTTGGTGTCGTTCCAACATTGCTTGCTACCTTCTTGGGCAAGCCTGCTACTGCTGGTATGGGTATTGCAGATGCTTTGCCATTGTTGTTTACTGCCATTGACGATGGTCGTTTGACTGTTGATGACATTATCAAGCGTTTACATGACAAACCAATTGAGATCTTCAACTTGCCAGAGCAGGATTCTGTTATTGAGATAGACATGGATCGCCAGTTGTCTACCTTGCACGCATCTAATGTCTTCTCGCCATTCGAGGGTAAGTTGAAGGGTGGTGTTGAACGTGTTCAGTTCTATGGCCAAACCGTCTGTTTAGAGGGTGAACTGGTTGTTGATCAGGCTCTTGGTGTTGACAACTCTTCCTTCAAGAAGAGAGTTGGTTCTATTGTTGCTCAGACCCCGGTCTTCAACGAGCCACTGTTGGCATCTCCACAGTTCACAAAGAGAGCCAGATTCTCCTTCAGCGCTGATGTTGCTCGTCCACATTTGGTTGAGGAGATGTCTCAGACTCCAGAGAAGCAAGCTGTCAAGGGTACTGAGTTGGTTTCTTCCCGCCCACCAAGAGAATTGTCACCGCCAGGTGCCATTGCATCTTACATCCGTTCAAACAATCCATTCTTGCGTCGCCATGTTTTGTCCGTTAATCAGTTCAACCGTTCTGATTTACATGCTTTATTCACTGTTGCTCAAGAGATGAGATTGTCTGTTGAGAGACGTGGTGTTTTGGACTTGTTGCAAGGTCGTCTGTTGACTACCATGTTCTACGAACCATCAACTCGTACTGCTTCTTCTTTCGATGCTGCCATGCAGAGACTTGGTGGTAGAACTATTGCCGTTTCTGCTTCATCTTCTTCTGTCAAGAAGGGTGAAACTTTGCAGGACACCATCAGAACATTGGCTTCTTATTCGGATGCTATTGCCTTGCGTCACCCTGAGGTTTCTTCTGCCGAGATTGCTGCTAAGTTCTCACCAGTTCCAATCTTAAACGGAGGTAATGGCTCCCGTGAGCATCCAACACAGGCCTTCTTGGACCTGTTTACAATTCGTGAGGAGTTAGGTACGGTTAATGGTATCACCGTCACATTCATGGGTGACTTGAAGTACGGTCGTACTGTTCACTCTTTGTGTGAGTTGCTTCGTCACTACCAGGTTCGTATCAACTTGGTTGCACCAAAGGAGTTGAAATTGCCAGAGAACTTGCGTAAGATGTTGATTGAGAAGGATATGCTTGCTTCTGAGAGTGAAGAGCTGACTAAGGACATTATTTCTAAGTCAGATGTGTTGTACTGCACTAGAGTCCAGCAGGAGAGATTCACTAACCATGCTGATTACGAGAGACTCAAAGACACCTACATTGTTGACAACAAGATCTTGTCTTACGCTAAGCAGCATATGTGTGTCATGCATCCACTCCCACGTGTTAATGAGATCCGTGAGGAGGTTGACTTTGACCAGAGAGCTGCTTACTTCAGACAGATGAGATATGGCTTGTTTGTGAGAATGGCCTTGTTGGCCATGGTCATTGGTGTTGACTTTTAATAATTTATGACCGACTTGATTTATCCCACCACATTTTTGTTTTTACTTTTGTTTCTTCTGGTGTTTGATTTTGATGACGGGTTTTGACCGGTGACGAATGATCCTCACACTCACTGTTTATTTTTGATATTCTGTTGCTGTTCTCAATTGTTGATATTGGTGACTGGAGACCACCAGTAATTTTAACTTAAGTTTTGGAGACTGCTTTGAGTTACAGCTCGTATTGTTGAGAGTTTATGGTGAGGTGATGTGTTGTTTTAAGAATTGGTGAAACACCTGAGAGAGATGCTATTGAGAAAGCAAAAAAAGCTTGCATTTTATTGATTGTTTAAAGAGTCCTATGATGATATTGACTTATAGAGGAAGTAGTACACAACCCGAAAACACATTTGCGCTTAACGTTATACGTTATTTCCGTGGTAACCCTTTTCAGTTTGAAGTGGGGTTCTATGTGTGTTTCGTGTGTACTCTGTTACTTTTCTCTGTGCCCTTTGTTTATTCTTTATAGAATTTATTTAGTCACTATTAGGGATTCGTCCCTCTAATAAACGGAACACAAACACCAGTCACAACAGTAATGGCGATACCTGTCTGGTTTCTCTGGACGACGTACTCTTCAGATCTACTTCATACCGCAAAAATCGGATTGATTTGGTAATGTGTGCGATCGTGGCAACTGAAGAGGCATATGGAGCCGTGGAACATCCTGCACAAAATCAAAGATATCATAACAGTAGCGTTCTGGGTCACTCCAAAGTGAATAAAATCTTGTGAATTCTGTTCCTACTTTTATGCCATGCATGTTCTTCTTCCCATCGACTTAATTCAGAACACTTTACGGCTGCCCTCGCAGCTGCCAAGACCGCGGGGATCTGCATGACTCCACACACTGGGAGCTGATCAGGTTGGTGCCTATAACAACCAGATCCTTTCTGGGTCGAGTACTTTATACCAGAAGAGGCAAATTTTAGTTCCAAATCTAGTACTGGGTTCTTTGTTCTCCGCTAGTGGGTATATGCGTTTAGATCGGCCATGTTTCTATATTTTTTTAGCTAGTCCAACTAGCATTCCATGCTTAAATTACTCTATGCTCACACACTGCCACGCTATGAGAAGAGAGGGGCCCCACCCTCGTCAATACGAAGCTGGACGCTCCGTTTTGGAACAATATAAAGGGTCCAGCGTTCATCAAGAAATTGAAGTTTAGTTCAATCCTCCGAAGGACGATGCATGTAAATGATCAAGAGCGGAACAACGTGTAATAATACATAAAAGAAACTGAAACCAAAACTAACGATAAGTGGACAAAATAAAAAGACAAACTCCATAAGCTTCAACCGTAGCAAAAAAAAACGAATAAACAAATAACAACATATCTATATATAAAGATAAAGCCAAGCCAAAGAAAGAGAAAAACAGGAAAGAAAAAACCTAAAAATAAATTTTTAAGCACACATCACCAATTCATCTGAACAGGTCCTGATCACCACCTTCAGTATGCGAATTTGAACCATCACCATTAGCATTGATTAACGCTCTAGCAATCTCAATTTCAGAACCCGACTGGTCCTGTGTATCAAATGCACTGACTTCCGGATCAACAGGGATATCGCCATCACCTTGAAGAACATGGTGTTGATGCAATGAGTGAAGGGATTGTGCGGAATGGCTGGTATGGTGCGTTTGGATGTATGGTGTGGATGAAGAAGATTGTGAGTACTGACGCATGCGCTGTTGAGACTGTTGTTGTTGATGGGCCAGCTGTTGAGATTGTTGTGGTTGTGGTGTATGTGTTGATGAATGAGGTGTGCGCTGCGGCTGATGTTGGTGTTGCTGATGGTGGTGTTGATGTTGACTATATCTTTCACGACCGTCAGTGTTGTAGGAGTCCTGGTGTTGTTCATCGTGATGATGTAGTCTTTGTGCATTCTCAACGGCAGCAAGAATACCTGGCGGAATCTCCAAGCTTGAGAGCTCTGCCTGGAGTAAGTTATCATGAGAACGGTGGTCATGATTGACCAAAGAGTCATAATCTTGTTGCTGGTGTGTGGAAGATGCATGTGAAGAGGCACCAGTCTCGTGGTGGTGCGAGTGGTTGATAGACAATGACTCCGAAGATGCACCGCTGTGAATCGTAGAATGCGGTTTTTCTGAATGTGGCGGAGAGTCTTTCTTTCTCTTGACTGTTTTTGTCAAATCTCTGCAATCCTGACAGTTCCTTATAGCCTGGGCTACCGTATCTTTGATCCTTGTCCAGTGGTAGCGCTCAGTAATGGATGATGTTGTCTTGTTGATACCTCCGTGATTCACACGATGATACTCTGTACAAATTTCCAATTGTCTCACTGGATCACTGATGACTTCACGGCCATTGAGCACCAACTTGCCTTCAACAAGCTTATAATGAGCGGCCGATGATCTGAGTCTCGATTTTTCTTGACGATCAATCAAAGGCGGATAACGTCCTGTCTCCAAATAGTACTTAATTTTATCAAATCTGTATGTTGCATGGTTCGGTTCGACTGCTTGCACTAGCTCCTTACCGTAGATGTAAGCATCGACGGCACTTTCGTGCTCTTTTAAGATACCAGCAGCTTTGATCTTTCCGATTCTTTTAAAGTTGAGGGCTTCAAAGATTTTCCTTGCGCCAACATTTGATTCAAACACGAGATTGAACATTGATGAGGTGTAACCGAGCTTTGGTGCCCAATCGAGGTAACACTCCACTAGAGTTTTTCCGATTCCCTTGCCTCTGATACCGGCGTTGACCAAGAACCCACCTGTTGAGATGTGGGAGGAACGGCCAGGGAAGTTTGGTCTAATGAAGAAGGTACCCAAGCACTCTTTTTCCCATTGGCGCTGGTGGTCCAATTGTGGGTCTTCACCGAGAACCATCACTGCGGCGAAAGAGGCAAACCAAAACTGCTTGAACTCCTCAATGTCCAACGTTTCAAAGAAGGGGAATGTGTCACCACGCTCAACCTCCATGTTGAACTCATCGGCCAAGAACGCCAGCAAGCCCGGTGGGAGCTGGTCCGCGCTGTGCAGCGGGTATATGGTGGCAGTGGTCTCACCATCCTTGAGAAGCACCGTGTAGGGTGGGATGAGTACCGTGAAGGGTTGATCTGGGCGGTACTCAGTCAGCTTGAGCAAAGGTGGCATCGACATGTTCGAGAAGTGTACTTCGGGTCGGGGCCGGCGCGTCTGTGGTTTGTGCAAGGGCGGGTGAGATAGAATACAGGTAGTGGATACGCCGCTGTTGGAAGCGGAAGAGTCCGTGTGAAGTGGTGAGCTTTACAGAAAAGCACACCAGAAATGAAGGAAAATGACAATAAAAAGACACACAAACAGTTATTCCAAACACACACAGTCCATACAGCCAAACGAAGCAGAGACCCAGCGGTGCAGGATCGGGAGATGGGGAGTGAAAAACAGAAAAGTCCGGGCGGCTTAGAGTCACCTTGTTTACAAAGAGAGTGCCTCTTTGTTTTGATGTTTTTTGGCGGTGCTTTTGGCAGGGAAGCGCGCTGTAAAAAAGCTGAGCTATGGAGGTGTCTGGGTTTTCCCCTCTCGGTGGTTTCTAAATGCGTTGCGGGCAGATGGCTTGCTCCTGCTGGTTGGTGTCTAGGTGTGTATGTGTGTGCGCCGGGTTGTGCTATGGTGGTGAGGGGGGGGGGGAAGCCACGGCAGCCTTTGGCGGGAGTCTTATATAATAGTGGCGTGCGACGGGTGCTGATGGGCGTTTACCTGTTGCACCAATTGGGGGACAGCTGTTGATTTTTTTTGGGGGCAAGCTCTACAGAGTAATTTCCCCCTTCACCCTAGACGCTAGGGAGTATTATTACCTACACATGCGCGTCCCAAAGTCCTTTTCGCCTATCTCTGCGTGTGCTTTTTTTTTAACAATTCCATTTTTTCGAAACCCATGATGTAACAGGCAAAACTGCACCAGTAGAAGCAAGAGGCCAAGGTAGCGCTGTGGCGATTTCTCGGCAGGTATTGTCTGCTCGAATGTAGCGATTTGATATTCGGATAGGCCTGCTCCACAGCTACACAGCATTCTGCTTTTTGTTTCATAGACCAACGTACATCTATACGACAGACACATAGAACTAACATCGACTCCAGCATGGACTGTCCTCTACTACATGGGCATACACCTCTGGCTTCCTCAGTATTTCGTGTCCTGTTCCACGGAACTCGCGTACGGGGCTGAGCGTCTGATCCACTCTGATTGGATCTGCCTGCTCATGTATGTCTTGCGTGACTGCTTGCGACCTTCAGGCCTTGCCCTATTTCCTTTTCTCCCATGCGATTGTCGGGCTTTTCCCATAGGTTGTTTCCTCAATGCGGCGTACTTTAAGGCCCGGACCCACGAACTGCTATATACGCTATAATAATAGCGTACAAAGCACAAAGAACTCGTAGCAAACCTGACGTCATAACACCACAAAACCTATAAGTTCTCGTTGTCGAATACATGCACTCTGTTTTTCTTTTTTTGGACGCCATTTTGTTTTAGAGGGGGAGAGATGAGACATATGGCCTTTGGTGCCTCATCCTCACACAAAGGTGGACACTATATGTATATATGTATAAAGTGTGTATATATGTCACAATTGTTTACCAAACATGATAGCACTCACCTTGCCTTCCTTGCCATTTAACACACCAGCATCAGGGATTCTTCCGATCCTCTCAAATCCAAGACTGTCCCAGATCTTGATGCTCGCCGGATTCGTCTCAAATACAAGGTTGAACACGGAGTAGGTGTACCCCAGGATCGGAGCCCACAGGAGGTATGATTTGCCTAGTGCCTTGCCAATTCCTTTACCTCTAAGACGGCCATTTACTAAAAACCCAGCATTGCAAATGTGCGAGCAGCGACCAGTGTAGTTGGGCTTGATGTAGTACGTACCTAGCACCTCTTCCTTCCATTTCATACCTTCCTTCAAGACAGCATTCTCTCCACGCAACAACACAGCAGCAAAGGCTCCAAACCAGTAATCAAGGAACTCCTCTTTTGTCAACAGGTGGAGGAATGGATATGTTTGGCCATTCTGAATCTCCTGGTTGAATTCCTTGAACAGGAAGTCCACAAGCGATGGTGGTAAATATGACTCATTCTCTAAATCCTTAGGGTAAAAGGGAAACAGTGTTCCCTTGGTGTTATCACTCAGGGTAAGAATTTGTGGAACAGTGATTGTCCCCAACGGCTGTGCCATCTCAGGACCTGGTAAACCCATTTTTCCCTACTGTTTTAAATATTGAGAGAATGTTGTGTAGTAACAAAAAGGGGAGAACATGATAATAATCTGTAACAAGGTTGGTCATTTTGGACGCTCTACCAAGAGCGCAGCTACAATCACTGACTATCACCATCTAAGGCCGCTTACTGATTTGCATAGTCACAACTAACCGTTTAGACGTTCCAGAACTATTGGAAAATATCTTTTGTAGATGATTGTGTGCTTTCTACCTATCTTCAGACTCGTTTATGCCATTATATATATATATATATATAGTCGTGATAGGTTCATCAGCCGGAGATACTTCCCAATTGAGGCGGTTTAGCCCTTTTGCCCCCGCGTCCAAACAACTGATAACGAGTATTCTCATTCTTTAACTTTCATTCTTTCTCCAACAAGATATTGCAATTGATTATAATAAGAAACAAAAGAATTTACAATATGGTTCTCATAGCTGCAGGTCAGCTAAGCTCTACCTCATCTCTCACTCGCAATGGTGCCATAGCAGCACGTCTCATCGACAAGGCAGCCCGCACGCTCAAGGCTTCAGTTCTCTTTCTTCCAGAGGCGTCTGACTACATTGCTGCCTCTATGCAACACTCCAAAAAGCTTGCTGTGCCAGTGGAAACATCTCCTTTTGTTATTGCTATCCAGAATAAACTGAAAGAGTTGAAGAAGGAAGGATTGAGTATCGAGGTCAATGTTGGTGTTCATGAACCTTGTCCCCGTGATGACCGTGTCTTAAACACCTCGCTCTGGTTCTCCTCCACAGGTGAAATTGTTCAGAGATACCAGAAGATACATTTGTTTGATGTCTCAATCCCCGGTGGTGCGATCATAAAAGAAAGTGAAGGTGTTGAACCAGGATTGGAGATCCTGAAACCATTTGATACCACATGTGGAAAAGTTGGTTTGGGTATCTGTTACGACCTCAGATTCCCAGAATTAGCTCTTCGCTTAAGATCAGCTGGTTCACAAATTCTTTCGTTTCCATCTGCATTCACTCTGAGAACGGGCGCTGCCCATTGGCATCTGCTTGGCCGTGCTAGAGCAATTGACACACAGTGCTACGTTGTCATGGCAGCTCAAACAGGCGGACACGTTACATTGACAGATGAGGAGATTGCCAAGGGTGAACAGCCAAAGCCTGCCGCTAGATTCAGTTATGGGCATACGGTAATCATTGACCCATGGGGAACTATTATTGCTGAAATTAGCGATATTGATGCACAACAGGAAGCGCTCTGCGTTGCAGACATCGACTTAAGTCTACTCAAAAAGGTTAGAACAAACATGCCATTGTGGGAGCAGCGTAGACCTGAAGTCTTTGGTTATGAGGTTTAGATTAGTCACTATCACACACTAGATAATGTACATTTATTTGTCTGAATTATTGGCTATTAGTCATGCCTTACCAAGGAATATTAAATAACCTTTACTGGTAAGCGCAACCCTGGAGAAACTTAAATGTTGCTAAAGTTGGATATATAAAGCCCCAGAGTATCCACTGAATCTTGCTACAATAATACTCACCCACCGAAATGAGGTACCTTTGATTCTTATTTACAGTAGGATTGCTGATTTTCCTTTTGCAAAAAATGTCAAACAAAAACATCGCTATTATCATCTACTCCATGTACGGCCATGTAGGCAAGATGGCCGAAGCTGTCAAGGCCGGTATTGAGTCCACCAATGCTAAAGCTACCATCTATCAAGTCCCAGAGACATTGCCAGATACTGTTCTTGAGTTGATGCATGCCCCACCAAAAGCTGATTACCCAATTGCTACCAATGAGACATTGATATCCCATGATGCATTCATGTTTGGTATTCCAACTCGTTTTGGTAACTTCCCTGCCCAGTGGAAAGCTTTCTGGGATACCACAGGTGGCCTGTGGGCTAAGGGTGCCCTGCAAGGTAAGTATGCTTCTGTGTTTGTATCCACTGGTACATCGGGTGGTGGGCAAGAAACCACCGTCATCAGTTCGATGTCTACGATGGCACATCATGGTATCATCTACGTGCCTTTAGGATACAAAGAAGCCTTTGCTTTGATGACCAACTTAGAAGAGCCTCACGGAGGCTCTCCATGGGGAGCTGGTACTTTTGCTGGTGGTGATGGCTCAAGGTCCCCAAGTGAGTTGGAGTTGGAAATTGCCACTATCCAGGGTAAGTATTTTGCTCAAACCGTTGGCAAGGTCACCTTTTAAGAAACCTAATTGGCGCCGTTCTTTCCATTTATTAAATTTTTATTACTACTTAGATAGTATAACAGTCAATTTATAGCATATTCAGACAATTTCGAATTGAAATTAAACATTGTTCCGTAATATTTATTTATAATCATTTAGTAGAACGATATCCTGCCGCGATAAACATAGTGCGGCAGACAAGGAAGAGCAAACCTCATTTAGATTACTACCACTGAATTCACTTCTTTTAACACTACGTATACCAAGACCAGCAGAAATAATAACACGAAAATGTCAATGATAAAGACTCTTCAGAATGCACCAGGTGTAATTACGCTGTTTAATTCTTCGCTTCGCCCAGCAACACATCTTCTCAAGACTCTCCAGCTGGAAGCAAACCCGACCTCGCCACCAGGACAAGAGCAGCTTACTTCCAAGCCACGTTCGTTGTGGAGCTGGATTTCTAGAGGCAAGAATGAGGACTCAGGAACACTCAAATACACCGTGGAGGAAGTCAAAGATCAGCTGCCAACATATGACCAGTTAAAGTTAATCAGAGGTTATGTTCAACAACAACCAAAATTGATCAAAACCTTTCAACACAGTTTCCCACAATTTGTGTCCGAAGATTTCAAAAAGGTCCAAATCCCTGAAGAATTAGAGTCAATAGAATTATTGAATGGTGGGTTTGAGAGATGGGTGAAGGATGGTTTATTTGTGCCACCTTTGGTTGTTGATTGGGATAAGAAGACTATAGCTAATGGCGAGAAGTCATTACAGACAATGCTGAAAGAATATTCCTAGAAGGCTAGATATACCTATATATTATGTTTATGATTTAATGCACCACACTTCAAAGAAATAGACACAAACTGGACCATGTGTGAGCGTTTACTTGTCATAGCCCATTCTCTTGACGACATAACTTTGTGCCAGCACACCGAAACTCAATCCCAAGCCCTCATAAACCCATTGCTTAACCCATTCCGAAGGATCAACGTCTTCATCATCCTGGATCTTTGAATCACCAGTTTCCTCTGAGCCATCAAGCCATGTAGCCCACTTTAACGGGAATGCTTGTGATTTCGTGATGATGGTAATGTCATTAGTCGTGTCTTTCAAGATGATGAGGAAGTGGAAGGAAGTGGATGATGTAGAGTCAATTATAACGGTGTCATCGTCAGGAATACTTCTTTCCTTAGCTAATGGCTGAATTGGGAGAATCGAAATAAACAAATTGGAGGATGTCACATTATCTTCCCCCTCTTCACCTTTGGTAGTATCCGGCTTTGTAGAGTCATTGATAGCAGTTTCCAGATTTGCAAACGCAAGCTTCTCGCCATCAATGGATTTTCCCTCAAAGATGTTCAAGTTACGCTTGTTATGGTCCTTAGCTGTGTTTGTGACCAATTGAATGGCAATTCCACCTTGAACCTGTTTCATGACTTGTTTGAAATTCTTGGAGATGAGAGACTCAACGTAGTAGTTCTCAAGGTCATGCGTCACGGAGATTTTGAGCACTTCATCTGTAGAAATAACAGAGTTAAGGACGGAGGTGATGTTCTTTTTAAAGAAACCTAGAGCTTTTGAAAGATCCATATCATCGCCTGCACTGATGATTCTCTTTTTTGTTTCATCATCCAATTGCAAGTTTTGGAGCTTCTTCAGCTGTTCATCCAGCTTGGCCTGGTTAGTTATCTTTGTTGCTTCTTCCTGGGCTTTCTGGGAGAGTTTGGTGGCTTCATCTTTGGCATTGTTCCAGAATGAGTTCACGGTAGCGGAACCGGAGGAGGACCACCAATTTGAAATAGAAGTAATTGGATCTGGGAATTCATCACCCTCGTCAGCTTGCTCATAAAATTCGGGTAGTTTCTGCTCTTCCTCTTTGGTTTCCGAAGTTGGCTGTTCATCCTTTGCGCCAGCCACAGCCTCGTCTACCCTCTTCTTGGACTTAGATACCTTCTTTTTATCAGTAGCCTCCAACTCATCAAGGAAGTTCATGATATCAGTGTCATCATCGGCTGCGGCTGCGCCTTTGACACCTGCGGTGGCATTCTTCTTGTCGGCATCCGGGAGAGAGTTCAAAAACTCCAACACGTCTTCAGCCTCTGTTGATTTTTTGGGAGTGTCAGTCATGCTCGCTGGGTGGTCGATATTTGCTTATGGAGTAATCGCTACGTAGAAGAATACGAATTGATATTTACGCCCCACTACTTTGTGTTGTTTGCTTCGTTTGTTACTGTCAAACTTTAGAATTTAAGCGCGTGGTGTGTGGGTGTAGTGGAACTGGGTTACGCAGCCCTGAAGAGAGAGAGAAAACTTGCCAAGGTGCTTCTACGATAAGCCATGTTGTTGATGTGATGAATATTGATATCAATTATATTATATATAAACAAAGATGATAATTAAACCCATTAGCATTATCCAATATAGCAAAAAGAAGTCAAAAAATAATAATCGTAATTCAATAGCAAGAAAAACCCTGATAAGTAAGTCCCTCAGATTGCATAGCAAGTAATCCATCCACTTATCTCTCTTCATTCATTCACGTACTAGTACCGTTCCTATAAAAATGTAACCCTATACCACATTTCTAAATCCCAAATCGCTAGATTCCTGAAAACCCAAATATCAAGCGTTAACGGAGATTTCCCCGTTGCCAACCTGGTCACTAACACTTTCCGCTGCGGTTCTAGCAGCCGAAACGGCCTCTGTAGAGGACTCAACGACTCCGTTAACTTCAGACTCGACCACGCCAGCGGCCGCGTTGGCCTTCTGCTTCAGGCCCAAGTTCTTGGTAACTTCTGACACAAGCTCAGAAGAAGTGTGTGCAATAGCAGATGGGATTGATTGGTGCTCTTTCAATTCAGAATCGTAAATTTTTGAAACGCGGAATGTAATTTCAGATGGTAAGACGAGGGCCTTAGAAGCGGTGCTCTGAACGACAGTGATGGTACGACCAGTAGCATCGCGTGTCAAGTTGATCAACTTGGTGACTTCATTATCCTCAGAAACGCTTGTAGCTGTTGTGAGAGGCTCAGCTGCAGGCTCAGCTACAGGCTGGGCTGGGAGGTAGAGCTCAATCACAGATTCGAGCGTCTTGTTGACTGGGGCAAGCACGGGGTTCACGGAGGAGATAGTGTTTGTGACAATAGGGTCGGCGGTAGACTTCACGTAGCCCCGGAAAGCTACTCCTTGGGCTTTGAAGTGGGCCACAAGCGACTTGAGCGACTTTTCAGCGGCAGCCTTGAGCGCAGCTGGTTTAAGGTCCTTACAGTGGAGGGACTTGAGCCCCGGTGCGTACTTGTCCACGACGCCAACGAGCACCGTCTTTGTGAACCACTCGTCGACGGAGGCCACCAGGCTATAGAGCGACGGGGAGATTTTGTCCATGATGTCATTCTTGAATGCGAGAACGGACTTGGCGACAAAGGTGGCAATGTAGTTGATGAGTGCAACGCCGAGCAACCAGTTGACCGACTCGTAGAAGAGCGGGTACTCGTTGAAGGCGTGCGTAGCAGATGGTGACAGCTTACGGAAGCGTGCAAGCGGTGAGTCGACGTTGTTAGCGAGTTTGTCGATGGCGGACATCTCGGTTTGTGTTGTTGTGGTGTTGTTGTGGTGTGCTGTTGTGGTGTGCTGTTGCCGGGAGAGGGAGAACACAGCGCAGTGGGCAGACGGTACTCTTCTTATATACACAGGGAGGGGAGGCGATTACGCGCAAACATAGAGTTCGTGCAGAAGAGCAAAAACGGCCTGGAAAAAGTCTCAGCGGTTTAAGACTAAATCCTAGAGGCTTTAAAACACCACAGAACACCGCACAGCGTGGAGAGGACGAGTATAGCGGCTCGCTAATATCCTAGCCAGCCCTTTCTCTTCTGAAGGAGAGCCCACACAGTGCTCCTCATCTCCGACATGTGATTGTTAGAGTGGCCAACGTCCGCGGCACCTCGGCAACTCTCCCACAGGATCACCTGCTTTTACCGTACGAGCTATTCATCAGGCATTCAACACGGGGCGTAAAAGTAGGCGCACACAGACACACACAAATCTGCTTGTTAGGCCTGGGTATCAACACGAGGTGTCCAATTGTGGGGCCTGCTTTGTGCCCCCCTCTGGTCCCACCCTATGCTGCGCTGTAGAGGCCACAATGACTCCCTGTCACCCCTGCCCAAAATATATACGACCGTCCGGATGCCGGTTATGACTCCTGCTACCTCCGTGCGAAATGATAAGATCACATCATTCTTTTCGGCGAAAAAAACATAGAAGACTACGAGTGTTCTACATTGTTTCTTTTTCGTGCCGTCGTATTGCACAATGCTGCAAACATTTTGTACAGTCCCTTGAGTCACAGCCTCGTGGGTGGGCTTGTGGAGCAATGTGGAGCGGGGGTACGCGATGGAGTGATAAGGCAAGGCCGCTAATCTACTTTCCATCTCTCGGTAACGCTGCGAATGCCATCAAACACGAGCGTGTTGTCCAACGGAATATACTGGTTCGTTATAAGCTTGATGGCCTCCTGCCCACCAAGACCTCCCATAAAGGCAGCAATGTTCCCCAGCTCAACACCACGCGACCTCAGCATCTCGTACAATACCTTGTCCAGCTCTGTGTCGTCCTCCAACAACAGGTACTCCCGCGATTTCTCAATCAGTACACTCAACGAGGCCATTGGCGGGAATATGGCGTGCTCCATGATGTACTTTTCAACAAGAATATATGCGAGCAATACAACCGCCGATCTGTTCACTTCCTGGGAGATCACACGTGAGAAGTTCTTATCGCTCAGTGCATCCCAAGTGTTGCTGGAGTAAACCAAATGGTTACAATTTTTAACAAAAGATCTGATAGCATCATCGCTGAATCCCAAAGCTGCAGTACTTTTGCCTTGCAAAACATGGTTCAACTCAGACTTGAACGATAGCAAATCCCGCTCCGCCTTTGCCCTGTAAACATTCTGTAAGGCGATGTATTGCTCAGTGGAAGAGTCCATATCTGGGAGATCCCCTTTTAGTGGTAATAACCCACCATTCTTCTCCACAAACTGTTTTAAAGCCCGGACTAAGATCCAGAAATTGGATGAATCATGGCCCTCGTATTCCGACAGTTTTGAGAATATCTCTTTGACATTGCTGCGTATCGTCGTATCTTTAAACACTTTTCTTGAGTTTTCAGCAGCTTCACTGATATTAAGTTGTCCATATTCGGCTCTCCAGGATTCAATTAACTTCTTGAAAGCGATTTTTTCCTTGCTAGTACTTGGTACGTTTCCGTCATGCTCAATTCTCCAGCTCTCCAGCGCCTTCATTTGAATAATTAAATACGGAACTCGTGACTGGCCCTCAACGTCCATTCCATGGAAATCAACCCGAGAACAATACTCTTCTAATTCAGGCCAAGGGTTCAATTCTCTGAGATCGGGAAGCGATTGTGGGTGTGTGTCCACAATTTCATAAGCATGTGTCACCACTCTCATAAATCCATAGAACCCCACTGTATTGATGATAATGGTAGGAATCTTCAACTCATACAGATCCTTCATAATACTTTCATGCTCAAAAGGTATAATGACCAAGTCGTAGTGCTTCCAAAATGATTTCTCTACTGTGTTCCACCATGTGTGCATGCTATCCACGTGGATAACACTGCTTTTCACATCTTCATTCAATTCACCAAGGTTGGTTACAACGGTCTCCGCCCAATCCTTGCCTACATCGTCATCGTTCAAGTAGAAATTAGCTGCCAAATCAAGATCACTCACGGAACGGCGTGTTGAAAGTATCGTGTAGTGTCCAATTCCGGGTAATATTAGATTCTTGAGCAATTCTAATGATGCTATCTTCGGATCACACACCAACACACGGGCATGCTCCAGCTTGGACTGGCCCGACGTTGCCCATAGACGCAACTGACGGTCGTATTTTTCTTCCTTTCTGATCATCACCTAGAGAAATGACCTATTGATTGAGAGTTTTGCGTAAAATACAACTGTATGTCACTGCCTCGTACGGTTTGTTTATTTGCCTCTGGAGAATAAGCCCAAGCAGCTACCGTTGTGAGAGACAAAGTGTATACCCGGGCACATAACATAATCCAAATGCAGGGCTACATAACCGTATATGACTGCCTATGGTATCGTCGAAAAAGTAAGACAACCAGACATTAATGGAACTGGATTATCTTTTTTAGAAGCTTCTTTTGTCTCGAGAAATACATTGCTTTAAATTGCTACTTTTGATTTTGAGACTATTGGTTACGTTAATTGGTGCTATTAGCATTCAATCCTAATATATTCCATCGGTCCATATAATAAATGCTGCAGACATGTCGTCGCACTCATCTCAGCACATCCCCATCTCACAGTCACAGTCACAACACAGTCAAGGTCGTCGGCGCTCTTCCGCAGTCTACAACTCATTCCAAGAGCTACTGGCATCTGGTGGGCGTAACTCCATCCAGAACTTTGCCTCGTCATATTCACGTTCAGCCAATTTCATTCAAGCTGATTTTGACGTGACAACTCCAGCAAAGCCACAGCGCCTCTCTATTGGCTCTCCATATATTGACACACAGGGTCCTTCAGAATCATTGTTACCATTAGATAACTCTGAAACATCCACCATAGAAAACAGATATGGTGCACTTGAGCATATCATAGAGTCGGGGAGTATTAATGAGGACGATAGCAGAAGCCTCAGAGCTGAAGTGTTGAAAAACACTGGAAACTCTACTGCACCACAGACAGTATTCAACGGTATCAATACCCTTATTGGTATTGGCATTTTATCCCTTCCTCTGGCTCTCAGTTATTCTGGTTGGGTATGCGGAACTATTATTTTGATGCTATGTGCACTCTCGACTCAGTATACAGCAAAACTCCTGGCCAAGTGTATGGACACCAACGATTCCTTGAAGACATACGGTGATATTGCACAGTTTAGTTTCGGTAATTTCGCACATATGGTTGTTGTTGCTACCTTTACCATTGACCTGTTAAGTGCTGGTATATCAATGATTATCATCTTCTCAGACTCGTTTCATGCATTGACAGGTATTGACAAATTCTTCTGGAAGTGTTTAATCTCATCTGCCTTCTTCTTACTTAGCTTTGTGAGATTAGACATTTTATCACACCTGAGTCTTATTGGTATTGTCTGTACATCGTTTATTGTGTTTACCGTGATGTTCTGCGGACTCTTTAAAACCGAAACGCCAGGTTCTTTAGTCCAATTTGCCCAAACAAGTATGTGGCCGTCTGACGTGCCTAAGCTCTTGTTGTCATTGGGTATATTTATGTCTCCCTTTGGTGGACATGCTATATTCCCTGAATTGTACAGAGATATGACACATCCAAAGAAGTACGGTGATTCATGTACTACCATTTTTACATTTACTTGGTTTGTTGATTATGTTATGGCATCGTTGGGATATCTCATGTTTGGTAACTTTGTGCTTGATGAGGTTACAAAATCTATTATGATTACAAAGGGATTCCCAAAGAGTGTTCCACTATTCCTGTGTGCACTGATGGGTATCTTACCATTAAGTAAGGGTCCATTAATCACCCGACCACTGATCACAATAATCGACCAAATGACACTCAAAAAAGGACATAGCAAGCAGCTAACATTCTTAATTTCCTTTGCGAACAGATTAGTGATTGTCTCAATTTTTTTCATCACGTCACTAGTGTTCACAGACTTTGGAAGAATCATGTCCTTCCTAGGAAGTGCCATCTGCTTTGCCATCTGTATCATCTACCCGTTATGCTTCTACCTTCGTCTCCACTGGAAGGAGCTCACACACTTGGAGGTTGTGCTCCACGTCTCTGGTGTTGTAATTGCTGTATCATTGGCTACCACTGGTACTTTGGCTGTCGTGTTGGCATAACCACCCCCCCCCCACTATAAGGAAAGACACTTTAAATTTTGTTTGTTTACCTTTTGTTAACGGGCCACAGCATCAAACATGCTCTTAATTATTATATAAAAACGGATGAGTGCCCCTGTTTTGCCACCTTTTATTAGACGCGTTTTGATCTTTGTGAAGTGTTTATAGATTCCCCGGGTTGAGTTTAGTAAAATGTTGGTGGACCAGGACGTATTGATCCAACAGAATACTGGTGTTGCCACAGTATGGTGAGTGTGTGGTTTGTAATACGTGACTTTAGCGTAATTATACAATGCTAACATATCATAAAGGCTCATGTCTACTATTGGTTCACGTTCAAGCTCTAGAAGAATTACGAGAAAAGAGATTCAGGGAGTTTCAATTCCTCAGACATGCGAGGTCATCAAACAGACGCCACATGGCGCATCGCTCACACTAAGAGTGTCGTCCAGTCTTCTATATGGTGTCGCTGTTGTGTATCGCCAGAAGGCAGACTACTTGTCCAGTGATACACAGACAATGCGTACACGTATACAGCGCGACATTTTATCGTTAAAGAGAAGTGACAAGCATTTGATTGAACCATCGGTGATTCAAGTACCTGCAAATTTCGCTACCTCTGCTTTTGCTGCAAAGAACTATTCATCTTCGGGTGAAAAAGGCCAGGTGCTATTTCATGACGATCCTCTTTTCCAAATCGAAGATGATCTTCTTCCTTCACTGGAACAGTTAGATTTCCTTGGAACACAATCCACCTTAACAAATGAGAAGCAATACCAAAACAAACGCAGACAACTCATTCGTGCTTATGATCTCGCAAATAACACCATCTCTCATGTTATTTCTCATATAACTTCTACACAAGATGAGGATAGTGGTTTATTTTCACAGAGACCAGCTTCTATTTTAAGGGATGAATTGGATTCTGCATCTGAGCCACAGTTTGCTTTTAATGAAGATGGAATGCTCTTAGATCTTGAAGTTGAGACATTCACCTCAGGGCCAGCCGGGGGTGGTACAGAGTTGAATATCAGCATGAATGACGGTGGATTTGATTTTGATTTTGATGATATTGCACAAGATTTGAATAGGGCAACACCTACACCACAGAATGGAACCAGATCTGGAAGTATTAGGCCAGAATTGGAGCAAGTTTTGGAAGAAGTTGGGGATTTTGAGAGAGAGAATCAGGCAACTGCTCAAACACCACAAATTAACACTATCAAACCAAAGAAGAGAAAGAGGGAAGATGGCGGTGTTCCGGTTGCTATTGATCAAAGTATTAGTATCTCAACTGAACAATTGAGACATTACAGAGATAACTATCTCTTTTTAATGATGTCTAAAACTAAACGGGTTAAGAAAACTTCCACCACAAATAAAACTGCAAAACGACTGAAAAACATCCACCGTATTATGAAAAGTTTTCTTCCTTTATCTGGATTCAGATTCTTTACACCCCACCCCGCTGGTATTCCATCTGTTGAGGAAAGGAGAGGCAGGGACTCTGCACGTCGAATGTCCCGAGCTATTGCAGAAGAAGATGATGATGATGATTTTGTTTCTGGTCTGCTGCGTCATCGTCGTTCCTCGTCAATTGAAACCAGGAGAAACATGTCATCCTCAAGACGTAATTCTCGTGCTTCCATCTCCGGTGTTGCTTTGAATTTTGAGAATGGCACTATAACTGGGCAGCAAGATGAAAGAGATGATTTCTTTGATTATGATTTTGACGATGTATTGGGTGATGGTGGCGATTACACAGGTATTGGAAACAGCACTTCCTCTAGAAAGAGGTCCAGTGGTACACCAAGTGTGCAAAGATTCGATGCACTAGCAGAGGATCATGAGATGAGGTTTGTCAACACCGCTACAAATTCTAATGCTAACCAAGATGAAGAACCTGATGACATGGAAGGGGCAGTTGGGCACTATGATAAGATGACTTCCCGATTTTTGTCTTTTGTTGAATTTAGGTTTGAAGATGAACCTAACAAAAAAGAAATGACCTTTTACGAACTCCTTGGTCAAGATTACTTTGATGACTTTCCACCACCATGGTCTACAGAGCGTGATGATCGAAAAAGGAGGGCTGCAGTTGTTGGATCTTTCTATTCGGTATTACAGTTAGCTACACATGCACAAATTGAAGTGACTAAACAACAGAATGACCCCTTTGACATTGGGTCTCCCAATGGTATTTTTATTAGTCTTGGGACCTCAAACTAAGTGGTGCTATGAGCTGTGATTTATAATGATGATGATATATTAATAATTTAATGCTAATGATGATAAAAATTCGAATGAGTGCGGATCTTTTGGCCTGTTTCAAGTAAGCGCAGGTAATTTAGGAGCGATTTGTGAGTGAGCGTAGAATAATAGAACCGAGAAGCAGACATACATACATCTACAGGACACTACAGATCAGGGGTTAAAAAAGACGATACTGATTTAAAGACAACATATAGCACAGCATGATAGAAAGAATATCCGTCAGTTAGCCTCAATTGAGGCAATTGAAGCTTGTTCTATTCAAAAAGGAGATGGGAAAGAAACAAAGAAACCTAAACAACAACAGTAAAAAGAGACAAGTGAGTTCATCTTAGTTTATATATAAACTTTTGTTTTACGAAAAGTTGCCCAATTTACTGAGCAGAAGCTTGCTCATGCTCACCAGCCCACTCCTCCTCAGCAGCCTCCTCCTCACCATCGTCGTAAACGTCGTCAATGGTGTGGTGCAAAGACAAAGCTGGCTTGACAGCAGCCTGGTCCAAAGTCCAAGAAGCCAAGGCGTTCTCAGCATCAATAATAATCTGCTTAGAAGCCTCATAACCGTCATAGGCTGGTCTGGTCTCACCTGGGGTGACTGGTGCGTCATCGAGCAACTCAAGCAAAGCCTTACCGTATCCGGCAATCAAAGCGAGCTTCTCGGCCATTTCTCTGAGAGCATCAAACTGGTAGTTGAAACCAGCTTTAAGCTTCTCTCTAGTAATGTTGGACAACTGAGCCTCTGCCACAAGGGACTCAGCCTCGGCACGGACCAATTCCTGCTCCAAGACTGGAATCTTTGGAGACTGTGGGTCCTTGTACTTCAAGTGGGCAATCTCATCGGTGATCTTCTGCTTACGGTCTCTGGATGGCTGAACGGAAGCCTCAATATCTCTGATACCCTTCAATGTGATTCTGTACTGGTCATACTTGTCAATGAATTGGTCCTCGAGCTCACCAATCTCATAGATAAGCACACCAAGCTTGTCTGTGACATCGGAAACGTCATCGTCATTGTCTTCACCCCAGACAGACAACTGCTTAGCAACCTCTCTTCTTTCTCTGGCAACGAGCTCAATGGATCTCAGAACGGACTTCTCGAGCTTGATCAAAGCAGAGAGCTTTCTAGCAAGCTCTGGACCAAAGTTGGCAGCTGCATTCTTTCTGAAAGAAGAAGCAATTCCAGTTTTACCGAAGAACTTAGACTTGGTGGTGGAAGTTGGTGGTGGGGGGGACTGCAACTGGGAGGCAGTTGGTGCTCTGGCGTTTCTGAGAGAGTAGGTTCTGTGCATAGTGTAAGCCAATTGTTGGTTGCCTCTTTAAGAATATAAAAGAAAAGAGACAAAAAGGGGGGCGCGAGCTGGTCATATTTATATATAAGGGGGGTTTCCCGTGGGCGAATTTCACAAAGCGCAATCTCGGGGAAGCAACTTGCGTGCGCCGACCGGACTTCTCTATCAGGAAAGTAATTAGACTTCCCTTTTGAGACGAGGGTAAACAGCCTAATTAGGACAGCGGCACGGATGTCTGCAGCCGAAGGGTCCTGGAGGACTTTCTTTATGCTCTTGTTCTATTGTCTTCTACGGGGAAATTCTTATCTACGAGTAAGCCGATCAATGAATTGTCTCGATTCAAACTTTCTGCTTTTTCACCGGTCTCTCTGTAGTGTCCCTCAGTCTCAAGGACTTGATGATTCTCTGGTACTCTGCTTTGATACTCTCGAACGCGGTCTGGAGCTTATCATTTCTCACAGCTGGCTCCAGCTCAATAAGACCGTCCCTGTTCTTCTCATAGAGCCTCTTCTTGATCAGTAATCTTGCCAACTTGTGATTCTCGTTGTAAAGGTACCCAATCTCTGTAAGCTTCTTGAACTGATTTAATTCAATCTTGTGTTTCGCAGCTCGCTCTTTGTACCACTCGTTCGTCACGGCTTGGATATTCTTCGGCAATGATGTTATGTAACCTTCTTCAAACAATCTCTTGAAATCATTACGGTAACGGAGATCATCAAATTTTTCATTCGGATCTTCAACCGTAATTTCCTCAACTGAATCATTTACCAGCCAATGATTCACAACAGAATTGTACAAATAAGAGCCATGCTGCTTGTTTTGGTGGTTTGGGAGAATAACAAACTGTGAAATCTTGTTTCGTCTCTTGAACGCCACGTCTGTGTCAAACTGCTCGGCTCCATTGTACTTGAAATAAGAATATGCAGTGGTAAATCCAACCAACTTCTTTGTAGAACATTCAACAATAAGGAACAAATCCCACAACTCATCCGATGCATCTATGTATGACCCAGCTTCAATGAAGAGCAATACCAATATTTGTAACCTCTTGTTGATCTCCTGTGCAAATGCATCATCGCTCAATTTCGTTTTGTATATAATATACTCCTCGCCATCAATAGTGTACTTGTTTATCAACTCAAAGGAGTCGTAAGACAACTGTTCTTGCTCTTTCTGAAATTGGCTAACCCACTCCTCTTCATTATCAACTATCGTGCTTTTGGGTAAGAACTCCAACATTTTCTTTCCAACATCCTCCACCTCATCATTCAGTTTTCCCAAATGACTAACTTTTAAAAACGGAAGAAACGTTACTGTGTCAAAGGCCAAGTTGATCTTCAAGCCTTTGTATCCAAAGATTTGCTCTGAGTCACCAAAGATAGGATAGGTGAACATTGGGTGGAACGAGACGTAACCCTCAGCATCTGCCATGTTCAAGCACAGGGCCTCATTTGAAGAGGTCGTCCACGTCTCTGGATTATAGTCGTTTGCCATTGTTGCAAGTCAACTTCCAATCCTGTTTTGTTGACTCTGATTGTTCAACTCTCATCGTTCTGGTGGCACGCAAGAGGTTCTGACGCGTCACCCTTATTTTTCAGATAGTACGCGTTGGCAAGGAGTTCGCGTGTCGCGAACTTCAAGGATTATGGTGTACTTTAGGCTAACAACATGCTGCCTTGTATAACTAGTATTCTCTGTTAAAGTGATGCCTCCTAGTTATAGATCATTCAACTATTGATCGTAATCAAAATTTAGTTGCATTATAGGTTGTTTCTACTCTCATTACTGTTATTTCTACATTCTGGGTAGATATGAAATTGCAACGAAAAATTACTGTAACCAAATGCTATACGACCGCATATAAATGTTCTTACACTGCTCTCTTCAAAGAAGGCTCGAATGGCATCATCAGAGCTAAAATTGCCAAAGAACCGATGATACCACCGCAGACCCAAATTGGAACAGAGGAACTGGACTTCGCACCGTAGTAGTAAACAACAGGAGCAAAGATACCAAATGCTCTACCAACAACCAAAGACAAACCAACACCAGTACCTCTAGCCTTGGTAGGGAAGATTTCTGGGGTGTATGCGTACAATGTGGCGTAGTAGATATTCACAAAGAAGTAAGTGGCAGCACCGAAACCGGCATCACCAGCTGGAGTTCTAACAGTTGTGTAACCGAACAAGATAGCCATCGAAGCCACAGCACCAAATGCCATTGTTCCACGTCTACCAAGCACAATTTCCTTTCCAAATGCAGTGAATTTTATGAGGATCATGAAACCTGCGAGAACTGGGCCAAAAATACCAACGAAGTTTGCAATAGTAGCGTTTCTGTAAGTGATGTAGACGGATGAACCAGTGTCACCACCGTGGTCAGCAATGAAGATGTAGAGGAAGTTATAGAATGTAGAATAAGAAATACCAATGAAACCCCAGGACAAAAAGACCAACAGCGAAGATCTTCTAACCTTTGGAGACTGGAATAAAATCTTCAAATTGACACCCATAGTACGGAACAAGGCCTTAATGCTATAGCCATCCTTCTTGGAGTCATAGTAATCTGGGTTGATGGTACCACAGCTTTGCAAATCCTCCAAGGTCAAAGACATTGGACGGTTGTACTTTTCAGAGATCTTCTTGAGGACAGCGAAAGCCTCCTCGTCCTTGCCAATGGAAATCAAAAACTTTGGTGTTTCATCAAGCTTCAAAAAGAAGACACGAACCAAAGCTGCAAAGAGACAAATACCAGAGTTGACATACCAGCAGTATCTCCAACCTCTGTTGATGTGGGAAGGACAGTGTTCTGGGCCGTCGCATGAGTTGTTTGGAATGAAAGCCCAAGAGATGAGGGCAGCAATAGTCATACCGACACCCCAGAACATGGCCATGACAGTATTCAGGTACTGGTGCTTAGAAGGGAGATACTCCAAAAAGACGGAGACATCTGTAGCAATGTTACCACCAGCTGCGAAAGCAGAGAGAGCCATAAAGATACAGTATAAAGCATAATTGTCTGTACCACCAGCAATAAATCCAAAAATGGATGTAAGGAAAATAGAAGAATTGAAAATGATTTTTCTGCCAATCAAGTCACAACCCATACCAAAGAAAATGGAACCCAAGATGAGACCAACATAGAAGATCTCATTTGAGACTGGGAAATCAGTACCTCTCTTCATCTGGTAATCAACATAAACCTTGACTGCCGACTGGACCATCTCCATCTGTGAGTCGATAGAGTAACCAAATCCCGCAATCAGGAAAAGCTTGAGGTGATGGTATGTGAAGCCAATTTCATCAATAGCGTTGTTGATCAGATGGATCTTCTGTGCCAGCACAGCATCACCATTCTCAGCCTCAGTGTTGTCAACGTTCGAAATGTTAGCATTGGCAGATTCCAGCGATGACTGGGATCCGAGGACCTCTTGTGCGCTTGCCTTCTCTTCTGCAGTCATAGCGCTGTTGGAGAAGCTTTTATGGATAAGAAATCTTCGTGAAAGTATAGACTAAAATGTGAGGGAAGGGTTACAGTTAGAGGAGCACAGCGCACTATATATATTCTACCAAATTAGGCACCATCGACGTTGTGGCCGATAATCTCTGCACGCCAAAAAAAAGAAAAAGAAATAAGGGGGTATTACACATCGGCATGTACGTGTTTGTTGAGCGACATTTTGAGCAGTTGAGGATAAAATGTCCCCCGAGCTATAATATAAAAGAAATTTCAGGAGCGGGGGGCTGGAACTACTGTGAAGGAACAGTACTATAACGTCATAGGGCCAGCAGAAGTGAAAACTAGGTATGTTGGTTTCTGCAATCTACGCAGCCGCAGAGATCGGAAAATCTTTTCTTCAACGGGCGCGCTTATCATTGCTGATGTTGCGACGCTTCTTGATTTTTTGCTCGTCTATGCCTACTGTGTAGAACTACTGATCGGCCTTTGCTTTTTAGTTACATCCTCAATCTTATCTTATCTTTAATGATGCTCATTATCGAATTTTTTCCCTTCTTCTGAGACTATAAGCTGTAATTGGTCCAGGCTTCATGAAGCACTTCAACCCTTCCCGGTGCTAGAACGGAGAATGTGAAAACAATAGACCCTTTGGGTCACCTTATAGATGCATCTACGTACTAATTTTACTCCTGCAAGGCTAATACAGGAGGTAATAAACGCCAATAAATAACAAATCTACGAATAAACATGTGCTCATAATGTCATTTAATCATTCCAAAGGCACTAAATACATCACTTATGCCTTCTGGATCCAGGCCGGGTCCCAATACAGTGTCTCTCCCTTATGTTTATCCACCCACAGGTACCCAGCGCTCACCATCCCTTCGAGCACACTTCTCGACCTATAGGAAGGCCATCCGAGATTATCCTTCAGTATCCTAATAGACACGTAACCTATAGATGTGGCTATCTCAAACACCACGTTCTGATCCGTTGTTATTTCAATGTGGAAGTTCTTTAGGTATTCCCTTTTTCCAATCTTAACTATCTCAACGTCCTCATTCAAGGGCTTTAACATCTCCACACACTTTTCAATGTCACTATAGGTGACGTTCATCTTAGCAAATTCATCTAAAAACTGCACCACAGGCATTAGTCCACCGTTGATGTCTCTCATTGAGTTGGAATATTCAACCACTCTGACGCACAATTCACAGTAAAATTCCTGCATTTTATTACCATCCTGTCCGTAAACCTGTAGCGGATCGATTCCAACCATTGAGCATACCTTAATAAACTCGTTACGCACATTGAGGTCTAAGGACAGCTCGTCATTATGCTCTTCAAGGAAGTTGAGCAGGATCGACTTGAATAGAATTAGCTGTGTTGAGAGCTCAGCCGACTTTTGGCGAATAAGGGATTGCCCAAGCTCATTATATGACCTGAGTCTGTAGTTATCTAGGGCTGATAGTCCGAGTTTCTTCATTCCTCAGCCTTTCTGTACACTATTTCCTCTGAATGTAATTTGATTGGATAGGTGAATTGATGAATTACCCTTTTTTCTGTTATGGCGATCCGCGAAGGACGTAGGTGGCCCCCTTCTGTTCTGAGACACACATCTATCTTATAATACCATTGGATGATATTAAGCTGGTCATAACTACACACATTATTCATGTAACAGCCAATTAAGGAATAAAGAGATTAAATGGTTATTAAATATTAAAAAAGATGTTAAACTTACTAAAAAAATCAAAAAAACGCCACCATATTTCACATAATTACACATTTATCATCACCGTAAAGGTCATGGAGTGTTTCATCCGTCACCTCTTTGTCATTAGATCTCTGTTTTTGCTTCACTTCTTTTGGGAAGTTTGCCTTCATGTACTTGATTAGTACATGGTCGACATTTACCTCTGTCGCCTTCATGACTACTGGCAAACGGCACATCGGGCACTTGTCCTCGTTACGACGCTGTAGCTTAACCAAACAACGAATACAGAAGAAGTGACTGCACTCGAGACGAATTGGTTTATATGCAATCGCCATGCAGATTGGACAGAGGTAGTCGTCTAGCTGTGGTACCAACTTGACCACATCTGTAGAGATGATTTGCTCAATCGACGATGTAGTCAATTTGGATCTCTCTATCGTCATGATCTTGCCCAGGTTTTGTGATGACTTAAGCAGAGTGTTCTTATCAAACTTCTTCATGATCTTTCTGATGGCAATGGAATTCAGGTTCTCAAAGTTTAAAAACTGAATCAATTCAACATTAAGCTGGTAAAACTGGTCAAAATACTTTGTGTTTTGTTTGACATGTTTAAACCCCTTTATAAGCTTCACGTCATTAAGGTGTTTTACAAATGTGTTAAGGTTCTTCATTGTGAAGTGGTTCTTGAGGTCCAGCTTAAACTCAACGTACTGGTTAAATATCTCTCTCCAGAGATACATGTCAGTTTTGCTCCTGGACGAGGAATCCGTAAGAGTTTTGATGAGTTGAGCAATCTGTTGAACTTTGTCATATAACAATCGCTCGTGAACATGATTGAATTTCACCAAACTCTGATACTGCCCGTAAAGGTCATTAAAGAAGGCCTTATCATTCGTAAGCTTAAGCCTCTTGCTTCTGATGGACTCTGTCTCATCCTTGTCATCGTCAAGCAGCAGTGTAGGATCGAGCATCTGGCCGTCCTCCTGGAACTCATAGTGCAAGTGAAGGTTGTTGTCCTTAATTAAGTCCTTACTGAGCCCTACAGCCTCCATCTCCTTGACTACTGTATTAATTCTCTTCTTCAAGGGCTTGTAGTGGATAGAGGACTCGATCCACTCCAATGGCACTTGGTCCTCCTCAAGCGCCTTCTCAAAGCTTTTGCCGAACTTCATGTCACAAAACACAAGCACTCAACTATTCCATAAGTTCTGTTTAATAAAGAGATATCTTTTTGTAATCCGTTCGTTCTTGTGTTGGTGTTTATATGGCTGGCCGAACAGGGTAGAAAAAAATAACATCTCTCTCGATGAGCTCCGATTTCTTCATTTTTAGTTTATGCACGCTGGGAGGAAGCCCACGTTTCTCCCTCATGGCAATATCTCCATCTGCTCTTTTACCAGCTGGTAATAGTGAGATTCGGATTTCTTAGGCTGAGTTTATCTCTAGATGGATGAATTTCCAGTTCAGCTAATTAAAAAACCAAAGGAAAAGGAGACTAGTGGTGTGTTTGCAGCACAGCTGCAAACGGCTGGGCTTTGAGCATTCTCGTGTATCCACACCACCTCGCAGACCTGCAACAGCTGTACAAACGGCAACGGTTCTACTTTCACTACAAAAAACTAAAAAGAGTTCGTTAACGTATATATATAACACAGAAGTGAATGCCCCTCTGCCCGGGAGAGGGAAGAAAGGGGGTCGTAATGTGGTGGAGTTCCCGCCTCCCAGGTTCATAGAACCCAAGTCAGAGAGGAGGAGAAAGAAAAAGAGGTCATAAAATAGTTTAAGATTTCGTGGCAGTTACAGCTGGTGCGGTTGCTTTGGTGCTTTTTACTGTTGCTGTTGTGGCAGTAGTAGTACTGCCGACTGCACCGTTACTGGCACCATTACTGACACCATTACTGACACCAGCACCAGCAGGAGATCCTTTTCTTTGCAAAGCCTGTTCCTGCTGCTGTTGCAACTGCTGCTGTCTTTGCTGTTGCATACGGTGTAGCTTCATGTACAACTGTTGTCTTTGCTGTATCATTGCCTCTTTCAAAGAGTCGTATGCCTTGGCAAGCAACATGCATCCGAAGCGAATCGTCTGAGTATCATTCGAGATGTTATTCAACTTGGACGGATCGTCACTGAATGGCTGCAGATCAATTTGATCACTGACATCAGAGTCAAATTTCCACTGGTCTTGTAATCTCTCATACGCGTCATAAGATTCATCATCAGAGAAATCATTTATCTCGTATGACGGCATCTTCATCAATCCACGACGGTCAATGTAAGTCTGTCCAAGGCGCCCAACACGCTTACGTAACGTCATTAAATTGTCACTCGTGGATGTTGTTTTATCAAACAATGGGTTGAATCTCTCTGGCTGGAACTTCTTTGTAAATTTGTTAGTCTCCGGATTGTACAAAAGAATGTCATTGTCATGCGGTGTCTGTCCCTTCTCGATAAACTTGTCAATCTTTGGCACATATCCATAACTGTCAACGTCAAACAGTGAGGTAACAATCGAAGAATAAGGCAAGTGTTGTGATCCGACAATTCTTTCGTACGGTGCATTGATGTTAAGTAAAGGAATGTTTGGATCATCCGTTAGATTAACAAATCCAACGTCTTGCTGTTTCCGTTTCTTCATCTTCTCTTCAACATATCTCTGCACGCTTCTGTCCTTATTAGAAAGCAAGAACTCAACTGTCTCAAGCTCCATATCTGGAATCTTCGAAGGTGGCAACTTGACATAAGGCTGGAACTGTTGTGGGGCATCTGTAGTTGGTGCATCTGTAGCCTTTGTTTTGTCGACGTTCGCATTGTTGCTTGACTTCAACAATCCCTTCTTCTTTTCTTCTTTGATCTCAACAACTGGAGCAGGTTGAGGATGAACGGGTGGGAGTTTCTTCTTCTTGTGTGCAATGAGATCCTCGTCACTGTCTGTGATACCCAATTCACGTTTCAATGTCTTCACCTTGCATCTGAATTCAAATATTTCAGACTCGGCCTTGAGGGACCGAAGTCTCAGCTGCTCTCGTTGTGCAACCAAGAGTGCCAATTCTTTTGTGGCTCTTAGCTCTTTGAACAGTTTGACCAGCTTCTCTGAACTTTGTACATCGGCACGTCTTGTCTTTCTCTGTTGTCTAAACTGACGTTGCCTGAAACAGATATAGGCATCATTATCATCGTCTCCTGTAAACTTAAGGATTGGTGTAACTGATTTACCACCACGTTCAATCTTCCGTTTTTTGAAATGCTCATAAACCTTTTCACCATAATTTTCAATAAGGGTTTTCAATGCTCTTGGTTTCGTTGTAAGTTTTGCATCGTACTGTGTTTCAAATGGATGGACTTGAAGTTCTTCAGCTAACAGCTGTGTGACGTTCTCGACGGAGGACCTGTCAACTTGTAGTAATCCCAGCTTGATCTCCTCCAATGACAAAATGTGGTTTGGATCCGTTATGAGGAAGGGCTGCTTCTCATTAATAATCTTTTCAAAGCTGTACATCATCAATTCAAACTCATCTTCGGTCAATTGCTCTGAGGTATCTGTTGGCGATGTCTTCTTCTTCTGTAGTTTCTGATCATTTGCCAACTCTTCATTGATCGGTTTCAAAAACGCTTCATCCTCCTCATCCATGTTGTATAGCACACCGGAGTAGTCTTCCATTTGGCATGACGACTTAATGTACGAATCCGGGCTGTGGAACTCACCGGTGTAGTACTTTCCCGCCTCGAGCCATTCTTTTGATGCGTCCGGGGTAGGGATATATGTTTCCGCCGTATGTGTCAACCCCGTCTTCTTCAAAATCTTCTGCAAATGAACCTCATCTTCCTCTGCCTTATCAACACCAGTCTCAATCTCCTGGAGCTCTCGCTGCTGGAGGTCATCGTTGTCGACATCGCTGATTTGGCTCTGCTTGAGGATCTGGAGCGTCTGCTTCGTTGAGATTTTACGCTGGCGAAACCTGTTGCCCGCTGACGATGGAGCCGCCATGGCCTATATGGTGTGCAAGCAGCTGGTCGGCTGGTATTAGGACCGCCCTTTTTTATCGTGGTTGCCTGTGCTGTGTTGTGTTGGCGAAGGGAGTGGTCCCGCTCGGTACGCTTAACAGAGGGTGGTGGTGGGGCCGCCCGGTGTTGTTGTTTGTTGTTGTTGTTTTGATGTACACGCGGCGGGTGGCCTCCCCTAGTGGAGAAGTGACGAAGGAGGGGCGGGAGTGGCGGCTGTAGACGGAGTGTTCGAAAAGTGACAAGTGGAACTGCTCCGAAGACGCTTCTTGGGGCTGTCTGGTATATCTGGAGTCGTCTCAAGAGACTGCCGCTGTGCCTTTGGCGAGTTTCTCGGTCCTGACGGGTATACTGTCCAGGCCTTTTCCCCCAAACTAACCGTGTCTGCTTCGTTGTTTGCTTGGTTGTTTACGTCGGCGTTCGCGGACGACGGTGGTGAAAATTTTGCGAACGGCGCATCCGCATTAGGAAGGTACAGGGCTTTGTAACCGTTGAGGGAGAACAGAGAAAGCGCGGGTGTGTGTTCTCCCTTACACACAGCAAGCAGTGCAGCGACTGGTGCTGGTATCGTCTCCTTTATCGGAGGTTCAGCTGTGTGGACACCCTTAGAGGCCTCCATCGCGGTGCATTTGACTGTGTGTGTACTTTGTTTTTTATCCAGGTTGGAGAAGATAGGTGTAGGAAACAGCAGAACATGGTGTTCTACATCCCCATGCCCCACAATAGCCACTTACCCAGCACATAGAGTGTGCACAAACAAGATGATCACTCATTTCCTTGTTTTTTGAGTGCTTCTTCGGGATTTACCTGGATCTCGATGCAATCGATAGAATCTCTTCTGTCTTGGCTCCTATATCTCCGCCTCCCCATATTGTTCGCACAGAACAACCAGAACGACGAAATAGAACCAACACGCACAAGCACGACCTGCTACATATCAGCATTCGAACCAATTCGGAGCCTACGAACATCTGCCAAAAAACATAGCTACCACCTCACCCCCCCCTACAAAATCCTAACACTCGCCCCTGGCCCGTCGGACTGAAAAGTCAAGCCGTCGGAATCTGCAGCCCTATCAACGTCTATCGATTCTTCAGCGCTGCCAAAAAAAAAAAGAAATAAAATTTCTTTGACACAATGCGTATCAGATGCCGTATCGTTCACAATTTTTTTTCCTCTTCTACGAATGCATTCTCAGCTTTAAATATATTCTTGGCTTTCTAGTAAACCTTGCCGTTAGCGAACCTCTGCCATACTACTACTGTATCAATCACAATGGCCCAGCACGAATGTACCGGACACATGCACTCCTTCCTCAAAGAGCTTCCAAAGTGTGAGCACCACGTCCACTTGGAGGGCACTCTTGAGCCTGATCTTCTCTTCCCATTGGCAAAGAGAAACGGTGTCAAGCTACCAGAGCAGTTCCCAAAGACTGTTGAGGAGCTCAACAAGAGATATGACCAGTTTGCTGACTTGCAGGACTTCTTGGACTTCTATTACATTGGAACCAACGTCCTCATCAACGAACAGGACTTTTTCGATCTCGCATGGGCATACTTCCAGAAGGCAAAGAGGGATGGTGTCTGGCACGCTGAGGTCTTCTTCGACCCACAATCCCACACCGACCGTGATGTTCACATGGACATTGTCGTGGCCGGCTTCGAGAGAGCCTGCGCCAAGGCCGAGAAGGAATTGGGCATCACCACAAAGCTGATCATGTGCCTCTTGAGACACTTGCCTTCTGAGCATGGTCTTGTCACTATTGACAGCGCAAAGAAGCACATCGAGAGCGGTACCATCCATGCATTGGGTTTGGACTCTGCTGAGAAGCCGTTCCCTCCTCACTTGTTTGAAGACTGTTTCGCTAAGGTGAAAGAGATCAACCCTGCTATGAACTTGACTGCCCATGCTGGTGAAGAAGGTGGTCCAGACTTTGTTACCAACTCCTTGGACCTTTTGAAGGTCACCAGAATTGACCACGGTGTCAACTCCGTTAAGGACGACGACTTGATGAAGAGACTGGCTCAGAACCAGACCCTACTCACGGTCTGCCCATTGTCCAACGTCAAGTTGCAAGTCGTCAAGGATGTCAGTGAGATTCCATTACAGAAGTTCTTGGATGCTGGCGTTCCATTCTCCTTGAACTCTGATGATCCAGCCTACTTTGGTGGTTATATCTTGGACAATTATGTCACTGTGCACACTAGATTTGGCTGGTCTTTGAAAACATGGTGCCTCATTGCACAGAACTCGATCAAGTGCTCCTGGGTCACTGAGCAGAGAAGAGACGAGGTACTGAAGGCCATTGATGCTGTTTACGAGAAGTATTCTCCTTTGATTGAGGTCTGAATTGCCTAGGCATTTCTAGTTAGATAATGAATCATGATAGAATTACCCCCCTAAACCCGTCGTTTGTTGATTTCATAGTGTAATGTATATCCTGCTAGGCCAGCATGCGGATGGTAGCGTATTGTAGGAAAACCCGCAATGGGTTTCACGAAATGCCTAGGTGAAACGAGAAGAATACCCGGAATAGCCTG
The DNA here is from genome assembly GCA_030572335.1 of Petasospora nakhonratchasimensis. Taxonomy (NCBI): domain Eukaryota; kingdom Fungi; phylum Ascomycota; class Saccharomycetes; order Phaffomycetales; family Wickerhamomycetaceae; genus Petasospora; species Petasospora nakhonratchasimensis. The sequence continues at coordinate 408,166 of JAJLZS010000007.1, forward strand.
CTTATTCTTGTTGGATAACTCTCAAACTGTGCCGAGCTCATTGCATGAATTTGTTGTTCCGACAATGAGCCGGAGCTTAATACTCGGAAACTTACTTGACAAGACACCAATCCAATAACTACAGGGCTCAGGGGTAAGGGGGATTCTATGACCATTACCCAAGAGAACAGCAGTTTGAAGGATAGAGCCTACCTTCTAGAGCACACACCAATGGAAACAGTGCTGCCCACGAGGTAGACCTGCAACACCGCGAAATCCCTGAGGCCACTTCAGGATCCTTTGTTCTCCGCCCTCTCAATACTCCTTCTACCCCTGAAGAGCCTTCAATCCCCCTCCCCGTGAACGAAACTGTGCTATTCCGTGTGCGTAGCAACAGGCCAAGGAAGACAATGAGTAGCCATACGTGTGGTTCACAGCCTTTGATATTAAAAAGCGGAAAGGAGCTACACTACCACGCCTGCATTACTTAAACAGTCTGAAATTGCAGGAGATATATTTTGAAGAAAAGGCGGCTCGGCTATATTTTAAAGGGCTCATCTCCTGAATTCCGTATTTTCCTCTGTAAACAAACGACCACAACCAGAAATAAAACGTTCAAGAAAGAACACCAAAGAAATTGTATTTCCAAATCTATACGGAATGATTTCTTTGAAAACATTGCTCCCGCTCCTCGTGGTGTTGTCACAGGCACGGGCTTACTCCCCGACAGGCGGGTACACCCCCGGTAACGTCTCTTGCCCAAGTGACATTGACACCTTTGTAAGAGCAGCCAGCTCGCTGTCGAGTGATGAGAAAGCCTGGATCGAGAAACGTCACGAGATTACCGATGAGTACCTTGCCGACTTCCTCAACCGTTCGGGTCTCGACTATAGCATCTCCAACCTAAACAGATCCATCAACGTCGCTATTGCCTTCTCGGGTGGTGGCTACAGGGCTATGCTCAACGGTGCTGGCCAGATCTCGGCGCTTGATGACCGTACCAGCGGCGCTACCGAACACGGTCTGGGTGGTCTCCTCCAGGCCACCACATATATGGCCGGCCTCTCGGGTGGTAACTGGATGACAGGTACTCTCATCCTGAACAACTGGACCTCCGTGCAAGAGATCATCCAGGGTGACACCATCTGGGACTTGGAGGACTCAATCATCTCCTCTGGTGGTTGGAACATCTTTTCTACCTTGGGACGCTGGGATGACATTGATGATGCTATTGAAGGCAAAGAAAAGGCCGGCTTCAACACTTCTATAACAGATATCTGGGGACGTGCGTTGTCGTACCAGTTCTTTGGCTCAGCCAACGATGGCTCCGCAGGACTCACATACTCGTCTATTAGAGACTTTGAAGTGTTTAAAAACGCTTCCATGCCTTTCCCATTTCAAGTTGCTGATGGTAGAACCCCCACTACCAAAATTATCAACTCTAACTCTACTGTCTTTGAGTTCAACCCATTCGAACTTGGTTCTTGGGATCCATCCCTCTACGCATTCACCGACTTAAAGTACATCGGCTCCGAGGTGGATAACGGTAAACCAACTGAGGGTTCATGTATTGCAGGATTTGATAATGGTGGATTTGTTCTTGGTACCTCGTCCTCTCTATTCAACCAATTCCTTCTCCAATTGAACACCACTGGTCTCACCGGTGCCATCTATGATATTGTTGAACGTTTCCTCAACGATCTTAGTTCCGATTATGACGACGTGGCAATCTACGCTCCAAACCCATTTTACAACACCCCATACGCTGAAGTTAATACTATCGCCGAAGACGATACCCTCTACTTGGTAGATGGCGGTGAGGATCTCCAGAACGTCCCGTTGGCACCATTGCTCCAGCCAGAAAGAGATGTAGATGTCATTTTTGCCTTTGACAACAGTGCAGACACTTCAGATTCTTTCCCTAACGGTACCTCTCTTGTTGCCACTTATGAGCGTCAATTTGGTATACAAGGAAATGGTACATCTTTCCCATATGTACCAGATCAAGCAACATTTATCTACCATAACCTCTCCTCCAAACCAACGTTCTTTGGTTGTGACTCTTCCAACTTAACAGACTTGGCCGCCATCCCACCTTTGGTTGTCTACATGCCAAACATTGCGTACTCATACTGGTCAAACACCTCTACTTTCAAGATGTCTTATAAGAACTCTGAACGTGACTCTATAATTCAAAATGGTTTTGAATCTGCTACAAGATATAATCTCACCATCGATGAAAACTGGCCATTGTGTGTTTCTTGTGCCATCATTCGTCGTTCCCAAGAAAGTCGTAATGAATCCCAATCAGAGGAATGTAAGGCCTGTTTCGAGGAATACTGTTGGGATGGTACCACTTACGATAAACCTATCAATTACACTAACGGGTACTACTCTGTGAACTATACCACAGATAACACGTTGGACAACGATAAGCCGGACACTCAGAATGACCTGAGTTCTGCAGTCTATGAAAGTGCTTCTGTAGCAACTGCTACTAAGTCTTCTAGTTCCTCTGGCTCTTCAAGATCCAAAGGTGCAGCTATGGCTCTCAGACTCGATGGTTCAACATTCTTCGCATCGGTCCTCGGTGCCTTGTCTGTTCTCCTCCTATGATGCCTATGATGTGACCACCAATACACTAGATATGTACTCCCATTAACTTACTGCAAAGACCTATTATAAAAAATTTACTTGATATTACCACAAATATTCAAAAATAATGTAATTGTTTATTCATAACAGTTCATTGAACTACCGGAGTAGACACCCTTGTGATGTCAGGTGTACTAACGACACTTGACGCCATGTCATCCAATAAAGGACTCTGTTCTCTTGAGTCACCGATAACACTATCATCATCCTTCAAATCCAGTGACTTGTTGTTTATTTTAATTTGGATCTTCAAAGGTATGTGTCTTTCCCCTTCCTCTTCCTCCTCCTCCTCTTCCTCCTCGTCTTCTTCTTCATTGTTTTCAGCTCTAATATCAACTGATCCATCAGCCTCACGAGGTCCACCGGTATAACTACCAAATTGCATATAGTAACCTGTAAAACTCTGGATTTCCAATGGCTTCTTTGCCCATTTTCTGACTGGCTTGCCACTCTTATCCAATTTAAAACTCTCGGCATTGGCAACCTTCGACAGCCCAGACTTCATAGTGGCACCAGGAGCTGGTGTTCCCTCCATTGTGCGCGGTGACTCAGGTATAGGCGATGTGGTTACTGATAATGTGCTGCTCTTCTTGGGTTTGGCGCTCAGTTTTCCTCGAGGTTGTGGTGTTGCAACTGCTGCTGGTGTTGCCTTGTTCTCTGTCTTGATCTTCTGTGGTGTGCTAAACTGCGTTGGAAACTCGCGTAGTTTCTCGCTACTGACCTTCAGCTTGACAAATAGTTCTTTTCTCTTCATTACGAGCGTAGCCGTGTGATATAATTGAGATGTTTCTGATCTTAATCAATCTTAAAGCTTATATAACAGGTTCATGAGAATCTTCGTGAGATGGTGATGTTTGAGCGTGTTCGCGGCCTAACGACCAATAATGGGCGGGTACCCCCCTGAAGTATGGATGTTGTTCCAATTTGGTTGTGAAGATATCTAAAGTCTCGAGTACTTTATCTAAATGCTGAAAAGTTATTAGCTACGCTCAGAACTAATCAATTTTCCAGTAATAGTATCCATAATAATATACAACTCTTATTAAACCAAAAAAGAAAAAGAAAAAGAGAATTCACAACCCTTGCTGAAAAAAAGCATACGGTTGTAACGAACAATATTATAAAACCAGTAAACCCATGTGTAGTACCCATTGTCTCAATCTCACTGCCATACCACCCATATATCCATCCAAAATAAAACTCAACCATCGCAAAACCATAGTATCAAAAAAAAGAAAAGAAAAGAGTAATAAATCAAAACAATAGCATAATAGAGAACAGAAAAGAAACAAAATAAATTGAGGAAATCTTCCTCAGGTTGTGAATAAAGAATCATGCAAAAGTCCCATGTTATCAAAAACTTCGTAGAGCTTGGAAGCTTTGTTCACATCAATTGCACAAGCTTTCTGTGCATCTGTCTTCTTGAATGTAGCGCCCAATTGCGTCTTTCTTGCCTTCTCTGCAAAAAAACGTTTCTTGTTGTCCAAGTATTGCAATGGAGTCAATTTGAACGCCGAAACAAGCACGACTTCTCTTTCGGGAACTTCATCAAGATAGGCAGAATCCTTCAGCGGGTGAGTAAGAGAAAACCCAATTCTTTTGACTTGCTTCTCAATTTGCGCCCTTGTTATATGGTCCATTGGTGGAACAAAGTCCGGGACTTCACTGATCTGAATGTTGTGAATCATGTGAGCATCACAGGCTTTCAAGAACTCTGCCTTAGAAACACCAGTAAATACTCGAGGAACAGCATCTTGGGTGTTGGTTGATCTCTTGTTGTAGAAGCAATTCCTGTTCTCATTCTCCTCTTCCTCTTCTGAGAGCTTGATTGTTCTTGATCTCGTGACATAAGCATGGGGGCCACTCAAAACGTAGTTGCTGTTCTTGTTGTTAGTTATGCTATTTAAGCCAGATAGCAAAGTCTCATCTTCTGAGTTGTACGCCCTATTTTTGAAAGACATTGCACTTGTTTTGGAAACTTTTGCAAAGTTCTTTGGCTTCTTGTTTGAGTGTTGCTGGGAACCAAGTCTTGCTTGGTAGACGTTCAAGAGAGAAACGCAGTCTCTCTTGACGGAGCCCTTGCGGTAAGGCAAAATGAGCATTAAAGGGCTCGTGGAGCTGTGGGATCCTTTGGCCATGTCAATTGCTTCCATGAGCTTCTGCAGTTGTGGCTTGACGCGATCAGGCGATACCGGCGGAGAGGGGAGTCTGGAAGAGCTACTAAACTCAATGGACTCGAAGGAGGTGCTGCTGCTGGTCATGGCACAGTCTGTACTTGAAGCCGCCCGTGAGGAAAGCGTTGCGCTGTGCTTCTTTCCGTGTTGGTTTGCTTGTTTCGTCCTGGCTGCGAACCCGAAACTCAATTGAAAGGGATGACACAAAGAGGCCAGGAAGAATGTGGGCAGAAAGTAACCTCAACAGTAGTGAGTGGGTCTGAGGTGTGTCCTATTGCCGCTTGGTTTGGATCTGTTAGCGTCTGTGGTATTCAAGTGAGCCGCTAAAAGACTTTATGAGAGCCCTCAACATCTGTAAGGTGTTTCAGTCCCAGTTTCAAATCCGTGTTGTGTCACTTGTTTTGTAAACAAACACACGCGCGACGCGTCGGGATGTCCTCTCTCTCTCCACGCGCGATAAGATAAGCTTTTTTGACACATCGCTGAAATTCTCAGTATGGAAAAAACCACTTGTGTTGACATTGGTCGGGAAGTTGCCTTCCCGGCACGATCAGGGCTACACAGTTGAACGAATCGTATTAAAATAATTTATTGTGTGAAGTGTCCCGTTGTTTGTGTAGTCAGGGGTCTGGAAGGTCTGGGAATATACAAGATTAAAGACCCGTGCCCGAGGTATGAAACACAAAACTTGTAAGCTGAAACAACACAAAAAAGCGCACACACAGAGGGAGCATAGACGCCTCCAAGACAATAACCTCGACATGCAAAGGTACGTCCAGCTGGGGAGCCACCCTAGATACCAAAATCACCCTGTCTCAGAGCATTGCGCATGTTTTTTTTGTCCATCTTGTTGGCCGGCTTATGGTGGAGCTTGTTCATACCAACACCAGCTGGGATGTTCTGCAGCGCCAAATCTGAAGCAGACGGTTTGGAGCTCACTTTAGAAGAGGTAGATCCTGGTACTGGAGGATAATATCCTTGTGGCGGTGGATAGTAGCCTTGTGGGGGATAGCCTTGTGGAGGATAACCTTGTGAGGGATAGCCTTGTGGAGGATAGCCTTGTGGAGGATAGCCTTGTGGGGGATAGCCTTGTGGAGGATAGCCTTGTGGAGGATAACCTTGTGGAGGATAGCCTTGTGGAGGATAACCTTGTGGAGGATAGCCCTGTGGAGGATAGCCTTGTGGAGGGTAGTACCCCTGTGGATGTTGATTTCCGTGTTGTGGAGATCTGCCTCTTCCCTGGACTGGAGCTGAACCTGGGAGTCCTGGACTGTGGTTCTTGTAGCGATCCTGTGTTCCCGGTACAGGAGCTCGGCCATGCATTGGAGATTGCTGTCTTGGAAGACCTTGCTGCCCTGGTATAGGAGAAAGGCCTCCATTCCGAAGAGCAGGATTCATGTAGCCATCATTCGATGCATGAGAATATGCGCCACCCTGAGGACGAAGAGAACCATCACTGGACTCAAAGCTACTAGATGGAGATCTTCTGCGAGGAACTGAACTAGGTGGAGCTAAGTTCTGCGGACGGTCTGGTGTAACGGCTGGATGCGCACCACCTTGTCTCTGATTTACAGGTGATACTGCAGGTACAACCGAACCACTTTGATGTGGACCAGCTCTCTGAGGAGTTGTGGCTGGACTTGGATTCGTTCTGTTGGGAGAAGCTCGGCGAGCATCACGTTGTTGTGGTGGGTATTGCTGTAAAAGGTGTGACTGGTAATGTGGCTCTGCGTGATAGTGGCAATTCTCTGTGTAGGTCGGTTTTTGGGAAGAGTGCTGCGGTTGATACATCTGTGTCTCGCTCAATTGAGGAGCCAAATTATCAACACTATCTTCAACTTGAGGAGCACGTACAGGTGATGTAGCTGGCACTTTTCTCTGTGGTCTTTGTTGAGGTTTTGAAAACTCTTGAGGAAGAGTTTGTGGAACAGAGCGGTGATCCTCGTGGAACGGTGTCTGTATTGAGGTCACATAGGAAGCTTGTGTTGGTAGCGAATCCAGACTAACGTTGGAGTGAGAGGTCAGCTCAAGAACGGGATCAATTCCAGAAACATCCGCTTCAGCGTATTTCTCTGGAGACTTTGGTGGCTTCTTCTGTGAAAATGGACTCTTCGGAATAGGAGCAGGAACAGGCACATTATCGAGTTCTGAATCGGGAATGTAACGTGCATCACTCACAGAAAGAGCCATGGAAGCTTTCATAGAAGCCGCAGTTGCAGCATTCATACTGGTACGATTATCCCTCTCTGGCGATGATTGCTGAGAATACTTCTGAGGGCTGGAACCAATACTCATCTGGTAGGATTCAATAATGCTCTCTGGGTATTTATTAGAGTTTCTCTTCGCATTGGGCGATTCATAGATACTCTTTTGGGGACTAGATTGGACTGGGCTCTTCATTTCGCTAGCATCGGTATATGGCGTCTCACCTCTCTGAAGTGTCTCTGTACTGTAGAAGCTGTCATGTGCGGTAGTAGCATGGGAGTATCTTTGACTTTGGGGCAGTGATTGAACTGCCGCCTCTGATTCAAAATTATCATAATTCTCAGTTCCTTCTGTTGAGTGCTGTTGTTGATGGTAACCTGCATCTTCCAATCTCTGTGACCGGTATTGATCATCCATAGACTGTTGTGGATTCGAAGGAAGTGGCCGCTGTTGATTATCAGCATACAAGGCTGACTCAACTTCCTGGGACTGTCTCTTTGGATGCGGAACCTGTATTTGTGGGATATCCTCACGTTTCATATACTCTCTTGTATCACCTTGATGATCAGATCCTGGAACCTTTTGTATCGTTCTCTCCGGTGGTTTCTCCTCCAATGTAAATGCAGGAGTATTCACAGCTGTTGGAGTTGGACCATAGATGCTTGAGCCAGCAGCAGATTCCACTTCGGGATCATTGACTGGTGTTGGGGGTTTTCTATGTGGCTTCTCGGAAACAACGTCAAGCATGGATGGCAATGGTAACTGTTGTGGAATTGATTCCTGGTAGTCCATTGCGTGTACAACATCTTGATGTTGAATCTGAGATACCGGTTCCTTATACCGACGTTCCTCGTATTGCTCCTGAAAAACTGGCTCCTGATACTGTAACTGAACTGGCTCTTGGTACTGAGGTTGAATTGGCTCCTGATATTGAGGTTGAATTGGCTCCTGATATTGAGGTTGAATTGGCTCCTGATATTGAGGTTGAATTGGCTCCTGATATTGAGGTTGAACCGGCTCCTGGTACTGAGGCTGGTAGCTCTCGTGAGCTTGTCTCTGGTTCTGAGCTTCATCATATTGAGTCTGCGGTAACGGTACCTCAACATCCCACATAGGAGCCGACTTATTACCCAATTTGTTCTCAACTTCGCCAACCTGCAGAGTCATATGATCTACCATAGAAGACAAGTCCTCAATTGAGCCTTGGTATCTTGGTTCTGGGTACTTTGGCTGTGGTGGAGCTGGGATATCACATTGATCCATGGAAGATATTACTTGTTCAATCTCATATGAACTGTTTCTGTTATTTTGCGGTGGTGCTAACGTTCTTCGTGGCTCAGAACTCCAATAGTTGTAATCGCCGCCATTTTGACCATTATTATTATTGTTCATATACGGTGACTGTGACTGTGGAGGAGCCAGAGACCGGTACTGATTCTGATCATAGCTGTCATGATTGTATCCACCCTGGTTATGATCAATACTCGGATCTGCAGTATCCAGACCAAAGCTATCTAGTGGAATACTTAATCTGTACTGATTCGTCTTAATCTCTGGTAATGGTTCAATTGCTTCTGGTGGATGATACACTGACTCTCTGGCAGCTGGGGCGTGTGATTGTGGTACTGGGACTTGTAGTGGTTCTGCATGATGTTGTTGTAACTTCTTCAATGGATTTAGCAGACCACTAAACTTTCTTGATGCATTTGAGTCATTTTTCTGTTGTTTTGGAGTTTTCTCGGGGAGAGAAGGTTGAATAACAGGTAACGACTTTTCCTTTTTTGGCCTTGGCTTCTTTTTTGTTGACGTACTAACAGGAAGACCGTCTAACATGGACGTATAGTGAGCTTGGGTAACTTTCTTGACCTTTGGTTTCTCAGGTAGTGGTGGCTGATGATTTCTGACATTTGCGTATGTATTCTGTTCTTCCACGATGATCCATTTTTTGAACCCGTCAAATACAACCTCGGATATGAGTGCTCTACCAAATAGCTTCTTTTTTGTGATTGTCTCCTCAAAGGATAAACTTGCTAACCAAGACCAGATGAAGTAATCATCTAATGAAACTCTTGAAATGATCACTTCAGTTTGTGAGTCACGCATATTTGTTGGTGTTGTGTACTCTGGCCAACCTGGTATGAGAGCGGACTCTCTTGGCTTCTGGCACATCGCCTCCACAATTCTCCTTGATTCAACAGAGAGCTTATTCAAGATGTTATCGTCACTCCGACACAATGACTTCAAAAGAGCAAAATCCTCCTTAGCCTCAAACATATCAGGGTTCTCGAATGAAAGGACCTTAGGTACTCGATTCAGCATTTCAATTGGAGATCCCGACATTGTGTTGGTCTTGATAGTGACAAGCGGAACGCTAACCAGTGTAGAAGATGAGTATGTGAGGTCTGGCGGTGGGTATAAATTACTGGCAAGAAGTGCCTGCAATGTTCTTGGTAACTGCAACTTCGTACTACGGTCCTCTGGTAACATGGATCTAAGAAATGAGAGTAAAAGGTGGAACATAGCATCAGCCGCTGGTAGCCAATCACGCAAACCGTCAACAAAGCTGTTTTCTGTTGGGTCAAGTCTTGATTTTGTCAAGTTTATTGTATCCTGAGGGCCATTGAATGCCCATATGCCAGCCATCTTAGCAATTTTCCTTCCGCTAAGTTGATTTTCCTTTGAGTTTGCCGCAAATGAAACAATCAAGTCCAAAAAGTCATAGACTATGGAAGCATGTGATGGAGAGGAAAGGCACTGTGGCATAAATTCCAAAAAGGCTTTTTCTGGATAGTTATCCCTCTCTTCTAGCTTCTTGAAGGTGTCGTACGCGTCCCAGCCAATGACGCAGTTCATGGGTAAACGAGCCCAGAGGTACTTGAGTGCTGCAACAAGAGTAAATTGATCAGTGTTCTTCACCACCTTGTCGATGACTGTCTGTTTAGCAGGTAATGTACCATTTGGAATAACAGACACCAGAAACTCTGAGAGCTTATGGTCATCAGCTTTTGGTCTGAATGCCAACAGAACAAGTGGCGTCTTGACGCCCTTGATCTTAAGTTCATGTGTGATGGAATGAATGAGTCCACGGATGTCATTACGTGTAAACTCGTGTGTAAAAACATCGTTATCGCTGTGAACGTGGCCCTCTGGCATCGGAAGGGGTTTCTTGTCCAGATTAGCATGGGCCTTCTTGGGGCTTGAAGCAAGCTTTGTGCCTTTTGCCTTGAATTGCTGAGAGTGTCTCTCCGGATCGGGCGCAACAGCAGCTGTCATGTTCGGCCCAAGAGTTTATAAAGAGCCAGACAGGATGATATGGGTAGAGAAACAAAAACAGCAGCGGAAAGAACTTATTTCCTGTATCACGTTATAGCGTGTGTGATCTTCGTCTCGGGGCTGATCGATCTGATGTGTGCAAGTTCGGTCTCTCCGGAACGGGCGTACCTTAACGGCGAGTGAATACAGAAAACCTAATGGTAAAAAATCTAGCAAATCCAAACAGGGAGGTGATCACCTAAGAGGCAGTTGCTGTGTCCTCTGGGTATTACTGCTTTCCGCGTGTTAATCGAGGCCTGCTCCACGGTATTATAGCTGCCGGCAATTTTTTTGTTTTTGTTTATTTCGCCTTTCAACTACGCGTCAATGGCCCTTAACGAAGGATACGCGAAGGGGGTGGGTGCACGGGTGTCTGATCTGAGAATGGAGGCTTGAACTCTTCTTTTATATAGTTGTCCATCTGTTAGTGGTGACCAATACTCCCCGCCATATCTCTGATGGTACCCTTCTCCCATGGCTATCCAGTTAAATAATATCCAGGGAAAAGCTACCATATTCGAACATATTTGGGTCCCTTGCCCCTTCTTCCCCCCACACCCAAACACAGAGAGCTCATCGAATATATTGTGTTATGAGCCCGGGTCATGTATTAGTTATGAGCGCGCTTCCTGCCAGTGTCCCAGAGTGTTTTAAAGCTGAAAAGGTTCTGTGAGTGATGGATTTATTTCGCTCCATACGGTCCGTTACAAGCACGCCTATCACGCAGAAGGAATCCAGAGATGCTCAGGGTTAGACCAGTTTCTCTCATTAGATCTCTCCCGGGAATTTGTCAGGCCCGTGGAGCAGTCTGCACCAATATCAGATACAACGCCCACAACCTCTCCAAAGATGACGTTATGGATAAGTATAGAGCCAAGCTGGAGCAGAAGGCACATGAAGTTGGTGCCCGCAACATCGAGGAGCTCAAGGAGAAGATGAAAGATACGATACAGGAGAGCCGCAAGGAGTTTTCCAAGATTGACCCTCTTGCGGAGCTCGAGGAGTACGAGCGTAACCAGGCTCTGGAGGCCCAGGAAAGGGCAAAAAAGGCCAAGGACGGAAAGTTGAGAGACCCAAGAGCACCAGACGCACCAGACGCCCCCTTCAAAACAATGGATTCCTTTGTTGCTGTTGATAAGCTGGAGTCCCTGGGCCAAAAGGAGATTGAATTTATCTGGAAGGCCCGCTTCCAAGGCAAGGATGACTCTTTGATTTCCGTGATCCCTAGTGAAGTATTCGATAGACTGGCCAAGAATGCCCGCGAGAACCCGGTCTTTGTCCTTCCACTACCTCGTGAAGATAATGGAGTTGAATTGCACTATGTCCAATGGGCATTTGTCGGTCCAAACACGGTGCACTGCATGTTCACAACGGTCTTGGAGTTCAAGACTCATAAGGAGTTTGCACGTCCACACACCACCGTCTCTTTCCATACCGAGCTCAAGAAAAGTAAGCAACTGGTTCTCATGAATGGTATTGTGGAGAAAGAGTCTGCTGTGGGTCTGCCAGAGGCCCAACTTCTGTTGCTTAATGTTCAGAGATTCTACGGTGCAATGACTGACACACCCGTCTCTCAGCGTCGCCTTCAGCTGCTTAAGGATTTCAACTCTGGTTCCCCGAACTTCAGCGTTGAGAAGCTGGTGGAAGAGTCCCAGTCCTTGGAGAATTAGGTTTAAGTATAGATATTGTCCATGCCTTGTACATATAAACATGATCCCCCTGTAAGATGTCAATCGCCTATGACTCCACCGCGACGGCCGTTAATGAAATTTTCCGTTGATCTCCACTTTTATGTAGACAGCTCCTCATAGCCATTATTCCCACATACAACTATCTAACTATTTAAATATGTCTGTTACACGAGTGGCCTACTTAGGGCCCGAAGGAACATACACACATCAAGTAAGTGCTACAGTGTTTCTCTATTCTTTGGTTCTGTACAACAGGCAGTACTAACCAATGGTCAGGCTGCTATTCAACAGTTTGGCGAGACCGCAGAACTCGTTGCTCAAAAAAGCATCAAGGACTGCTTTTCCCTTGTTGAAGATGGTGAAATACTATATTCTGTTGTTCCTTTTGAGAATTCCACCAATGGACAAGTAGCGCTGACATATGACCTCTTGCGTGAATGGCTAGTGTTGAACCCATCAAGCACAATCACCGTTGCTTATGAACAGTTTGTTGCGATTCACCACTGTGTCCTGTCCCATGCCAAAGATATTAAAGATGTGAAGAAGATATATACACACCCACAAGCATGGGGTCAGGTGACCAATTGGCTACACAAGTACCCGGACCTGGAAAAAATTGACTCGAGCTCAACCTCCAAGGCCGCTGAGATTGCGTCCAAAGAAGACGAGAGCTACGCGGCCATTGCCAGTGAATATGCCTCCAAAGTGCATAACATCCCTATTCTATATAAGAACATTGAAAACATTAAAGATAATACGACGAGATTCCTTGTGCTGACTTCAAAAAAAAATGTCGAGACCATGGAAAGGTTGCAACAGCAACTTCCCGACAAGTTTGTGACCCTGGTGGCCTTCACCGTGAAGCACGACAATCCTGGAGCATTGGTTGAAGCGCTGGGAACGCTGACTGAGCACGGTATTTCAATGACAAGTATCACTTCGAGACCGTCGACAACACAGCCGTGGCACTACGTTTTCTTCATCGAGTTCTGGACTGCCAAGGACAGTTTGGAAGATGTGATGCGGGACTTCAAAACAAAGTGCCTGACGACGCATGTGCTGGGAACCTTCCCAAGATCCAAAAGGTACTATGGAGAACAATAGGTTATAATTCTACGTGGTCAGAATAAAATCAAGGCGTAGCGTGAGAAGACTAAGAAATAAGGTATCAATGGGTGTAGGTACCACCACTGATTTATACCCAGAGGTACAGAAATGAAAGGTGTGAAACATGAAGCAATATCATAACCGTGCACCGTTGTGTAGTGTGGCTGTTGTATAGGATAGATGATGATCGTGCGTGAATAGAGAACATAAGTCATAAAAAGGGATCACTTTCCGTACTTTTGGAAAGACCATGGTCTATTGTCCAAAGGACAAGCGTTACGGGTCTTAAGCCATCTGGAAATACAATGCATGTGGAAGGCGTGATTACATTCACCCCAAGCGGCCATACACTCTTCCTGGTCAGCGCTCATTGAGTTTGGCTGACACTCGATACATGGCTCCATCAAGTGATTTCTGCAAATAGCACATGTCTCAACAACAATATCCCAAGACCAGAATGCAACTGCAGTCCACTTTCTTACCTCGAACTTCTTTTTCTGTTGCTTCTTCTCCTCCTCGGTGACTTCCTTAGTAGCTGTTGAAGATGTTAGTCCTGCTTCTGGGTGGCGGTGGCCGTAAAGAAAAGAAATACAGTTAAACTATCACCCAATAACATGCATCTGACACTTACGATTCACGTCAATGTCCATCATCTCACTCATCTTTCAGATGTCTTTGATGTATAGTTCCAGCGTGACCTTTAGGTGTTCTACAGTATAAAAAGTGTTGATAATTTGGACTTTTACTTTTCATATGGGAGCGCGCGCTTACTATTTTAATATACATGCTGCACTATGACTATAGAGAATTAGTTCAGCCCAGCAGTATTAATTCTGGACAATCATTCGTTTTGGAGTGTTGTGAACTGGCAATTTAACTAATTCAGTTTATAAAACGGTATTACCGGCAGTAGTGACAGTAAAAACTAACATCGGCACTATTATGTCTTTTGATTTTCCACCTCACGAGCAGCAGTCTCTTTGCCATCTACAAGCCGTTCCACCAGTAACTTTACCTTCTCTTCCACATCTGCACATACTTTTTCAATCACCTCTATCTCCGAACGCTTGCTCTCGATCTGATTCTCTAACAGCAAGATTAGCGACTCACGAGACTGATGTGGACGATACTCATTGAGTAGGTGATGGATGTTGATGAGTACCGTGCGTATATGCTCCACTTTTGTAGGGAACTCATGTGGAGCAACACTCATAACACCTACAACTTCGAGAAAGTTCAGTAGCAATGACTTCAGCAACTTCTTAAGCTCGTCGATCTTAAACTGTGAGTCCTCTCCTGGAGGGAGGTCTGTGTCTTCCTTGTATAGCTGAGCTATCCCCTGCTCCTCAAGCTTCGGTATCTTGTCGTTGAAATTCCACAGACTTCCAAACGACCTATACGTCTCTCCTTCAGGCTGCTGTGGTGGAATAATAAACTCAAGGTGTTTATCTTCAGGGGCGAACTCGAGCTCTGTGTCTGCCTTCGCAGGTTGCTTCTCCCTGTACTCTTTCAGCTTTTCTGCATTCTCTGTGGTAAAGAACTTCAGATATGGTGGTGGCGGAGGGTATAAAGATGATATGAGACTTTCTTCTGTCATTGAATTTTACGCTATTTGTTGTGATCTGTTTCTGTAAGGCCTCCCAAATATTGTATGCTTCTCTTTCTTCTATTTCTGTTTGTCGGTCGGACAAGGTGTCGCGCGTTTATACCAGCAGCAAGTAGCTGAACAGTACTATGACAGATTGAAGACTCTCGATCAGAACAAAATTGGCCCGACTCACTGGTAATCCATATTTCTGATCTATAATTACACACTAACATGTTAATAGAAGTTGATATAGTGAGGTATAGTATAGCGACTTTACATCTGGTGTCCTGGTGTTTCCAGGCAGATGTCTATAAGGATGTGAAAATTTCACTCTAGTCTCTTTATTTCCCATGAGCCTCTCCTTACTAACCAGTAGAGTATTCCGATGGCACGATGGCACTAACACCAGAGCAGCGGGCCAGGATTGTATGTGATGTTATTTATCTATTACTAACGGCATAGTTCGATTGTCTACTGACGCCCATCCATTTGCCACTCTTGTGATCCCACAACTAACCTGATTCCTTAAAGGATGAAAACAGACGTAAAGCCTTGGAGAGACTTAAATCACGAGGAGCCGTCACTGGTTCTACAGTTAACAAAGTTGTAAAACCCACACTGCAAGGTGAACGAGTCAACTTATCCTCCATCAAGCAGCTCACAGAAGAACAAAGAAGGAAGATTGAGGAAAACAGACAAAAGGCACTGGCCAAGTTGAAAGAGAAACAGCAAAACTTTAGAAATGCTTCGAGCAACTCTAATCCATCACTTAATACCAATACGAATTGGCAAGGTCCAAATAAGTTTAAACCCTCAGTGATCACCTCGGAATACATCGAGTACGACCTGTCCAAGATGAAGGACTCAAAAGGTGGGTTCATCTCCGCAGACCCTACGAACTCCAAAGGTGAAGAGAAGACATTTGACGAATGGAGAGAAGAACAAAGAGTGATACACGATCTTCCGCCACCGATGGATTTGGAGAACGCCACAAAATGCTTTGAGTGTGGAACATATGAGATTGACCAAAAGCTATGGGAGATCTTCAAGTGCCGAGTATGTAGGCGATGTGCAAAAGGTCATCCAGACAAATACTCTCTACTCACCAAGACAGAATGTCGAGAGGACTACTTCCTAACTGAATCAGAGCTTGAGGATGTCTCCCTATTGGCTCGAATGTCCAAGCCCAACCCACACAGCAACTTCAACAGGATGCAACTGTTCCTGAGGTATCAAGTTGAAGAATTTGCCTTTAAAAAATGGGGAGGCGCTGATGGCCTTGATAGAGAATGGCAGAAACGAGAAGAAGGCAAGATAAAGCGCAGGGACAAGAAGTTTGAACTCAAAATGAAAGAAATGCGGAAGAAAACTAGGGCCGAAGAGTATAACAGACGTCTGAGGGAGGGAAAGTACGACGACCACAAGCACGAATTTTCCAACGCCATGGATGCAGGGAAGAATGAGGACGGTTTGACACTAGTAAAAAGACGATGTATTGCATGTGGGTTTGAAACTGAAGAGTTATCTATTTAAGTCTACAGCTCGGGTATCACAGATGGCGATACACTCGTATAAAATATTCCAGGGGCTGACCTCCCCGAATATTACCAATTGACTTTATAAAGTTTATTATCATATCATGGTCTCTACACGTATTGAACCATATGTTTATAAATATGCCTCTAATTATCCGATAAGAGTTTTTGTGTTTGACCGAAAACAGCAAAACTGTGCTTATCAACTGGCTGCTTGAAGTAAAAAGGAGTAGGATATCTGATTTCGCGGGGCGAGAAGAAATCCATATGTAAACAAAACATGGGCCTGACCCTTAAAAGAAACCATCGAGCCTCTAATTCTCACACAGTTCTAGGTGGTTATTGAAGTTCAATTGATTTGTCCCAAAGTCCAATGTCTGAGCAACCGATTACCTCGGGCCCAGCGCCCTACCTTGATGTCCCACGCCTTGAGACCATTACACAACATATGATGACGGGCCCAAGACGTGGCTCTCTTTCCTCCACTCTCAACGATTCTGGCTCAATCCTCGACTTCTTCAGACCGCTGGATCGCAGTGCAATTGAATCTGAAGATGAAGAAGATCCGGATCACATTGACCAGCAGACTCCGCTGCTCCAAAGTCTCAGAGACCCTAGCAACGTGGCCCCTTTCACACTAAATGGGCCAACAGATCTCATCTCTTCCTATGGGCCCTCCTCCTCAAGAAGAGGTTCCCTCGCTAATCTCAAGCGCATGAAATCCCACAATACGATTAAGCACGTTATTTCCACCGGCCATCTCCCAGAGGTAGAAACAAAGTTCAAAGATGAATTCAGAGTCATAACTAAATACTCAGTGCCTCTCGTCATCACATTCCTGCTGCAATACTCTTTGAATGTTGCCTCGGTCTTCTCCGTGGGAAGAATTGGTAAGACCGAGTTAGCTGCTGTATCCCTCGCTGGTATGACTGCGAATATCACCGGTTATTGTTTATTCCAAGGTACGTCCACTTCACTGGATACCCTCTGTGCTCAGGCATTTGGTCGTCGTGAGTATAAGACTGTTGGACTCCATTTCTTAAGATGCACAATCTTTCTCTTCATGCTCTGCGTTCCAGTTGTTATTTTCTGGGTTTTCTTTGCTAGTCCAGTCCTGACTTACCTTGTGGATGACGCGAAACTAGTTGCACTTGCCTCAACTTACCTGGCCATTCTCTCCATTGGTCTCCCAGGTTTCATTCTATTCGAAACCCTGAAACGTTTCCTTCAAGCTCAGAATATTTTCCACGCTTCAACATACGTTATCCTCTTTGCTGCTCCGTTCAATGCCTTTTTGAACTATTACCTTGTATGGGGTTCTCCTCATTTAGGCTTCGTTGGTGCCCCGATTGCCATCGTCTGCACGAACTATATCATGGCCACGTTCCTCTTCCTCTACGCTATTTACGTAGACGGTTACCAATGCTGGTGTGGCTTCCCAAATGACCTTTTCAAGAACTGGGGACGCATGATTAACTTATCCATCAACGGCTGCATTGGTGTACTTAGTGAGTGGTTAGCTTTTGAGATACTTACACTAAGTGCCGCAAAATTTGGCACTGTGATCCTCGCTTCACAGAGTGTCATAACCACTATTTCCGTGCTACTTTACCAAGTGCCATTTGCAATCAGTATTGCTGCTTCTACTAGAGTCGCAAACTACATTGGCTCGGCATCAAAAATGGCCTCCATTACCGCTTCAAATGCCAGTATTGTGCTCTCGCTCGTAGTGGGTTCCATCAACGGCATAATTCTCACAGTCTTCAGAACCCACGTCATTGAGCTATTCACATCTGATGTGGAAGTTATTGCCCTGGCTTCAAAGATTATTCCATTGGCAGCATTGTACCAGGTCAGTGACTGTCTTACTGCTGTTACTGGTGGAATTCTCAGAGGTCAAGGTCGTCAAAAAATTGCGGCCTTCTGCTCTCTCATTGCTTACTACCTGATTGCACTGCCCCTCGGTTTCTGGTTAGCATTCGGATTCCAATTGGAGCTCTTTGGTTTATGGATTGGCCTCGGTGTTGCCATATTCCTTCTAGGTTTCCTGCAGTTGCTCAGTGTGTTGAACTCTGATTGGGAACAAATTATCTCTCAATCGTTGCAGGATGCATTGGCTGATGCACACTACTCGGAAGAAATAAGATCTGTTCTCTCAAATATTGATGAGATCTAAATTCATTCCTTCCGGATATAGACCACACCATACAACTACCCCTATATTTATATGTATAAATTGGAATGTACATGAAACAATATCTACAAGACTGCGGTACAATTAACCAACATCTGCTATTAAAAAGGCAAAAAGCTCGATCTGTAAACCGTCGGTAACACATAAAAACAGAAGACGGAGAAAACAAAGAGCATCAGAAAAATAATCGTATAAAAGAGTGATCAAAGGGGTCATAAAAATGCGAATTGAATTGAGTTAAGTTGATGTGAAAAGGGGGCATATGAAGACAACTTAAAAAATATGTGCGGGTTCGAGGACATAATTTGTATGCGGTATATATAAATTTGTATCTCCAATTTTGTTGGAGACCTGTTTATGTCAATGTGCAGTAATAAAAGGATTGGACACGCCTATTGAAGACATCATAAATCATCGGTAGAACAGAAAATTTTGCAGGATTTCCCAATTCATTCCGTTGGCGTCATTGGTGGTGTAAAACCACCTATTCTCATAGCTGGTGGATGTGGTTGTACAACACCACCCATGAATCCTGAGATAACAGTTGTGCCAACTGGAGAACCTCTTCTAGAGCTTGGAGGAGTGGCCAATGACTTCATTGGAGAAGGCATTGGAGTGGTAAACTGTGTGGACTTAAAAGGACCGGCTTGCTCTGCATCCATTTTAAGAAGGGCCTTAAGCAGACGATGGTAAAAAGTCTTGACACCCGGTAGAGAAGTATAGTAGTCTAGATAGAAACCAGACAAGTTCACAATAGTATCGCAGAGTAACAATTGATAGAAGTGTAACTTTTCTGCCTTTAATGTCTCTGGAATCTGGAGCTCTGAGTGGAATTTGTGGTCAGGGTAGAAATCTGACATTGTCTTGAATATGACAGTGGAAAGTTCTGCAGGGTGAAGCTCAATAAGCTTAAACTCCAAGAGTGCAATCTCCGAAAGGAATCGCTTGATATGTATGAATTCAATCTTCTCATTGAAGAATCCGTGAGAGTTGTTCATTTCAAATTGGATCAAGTTATTCTCATAGAAACAATTGAGCCAATTTCCCAATTGTGGCTCGGTAACATCCCAGTTTAAGGTGTCCAAGATGTGACGTTCCATTTGTACAAACATGCCCTCGTCATAAGTAGCAGAACGAGAGCCACCATTGCAGAATGTAACCAACTCACTCAAACGAGGAATTCTTGCCCTCGGTGTTGGTCCGTGGAAACGGCCACCAGGTGGTACATTTGTGTTGTTGATAATGTGGTTACAACCTCCGTATGTCTTTGCTGAAAGCCACAGACACGTTGCCAGAACGAGCTGGAGCTGCTCACGAAGAACCACTCTCTTGGAACAATATCTGTCAAAGAGACGTGCGCCCTGGTAATAAATACCATATGTAACCTTGGTCCTTATAGAGATTTTAAGGAGAAACTCCAAGAGGGTCTTGCGGAGTTCTGGCTTGACCTCAGGCTGTTGTTTAATCAATGAAAGTTCTGGTTTGTACTTCAATGCTGTGCGGTATAATGAAACAGAAAGCTCATCGTTGTATTCTGACAAAGCAGCTGTGTGTGCAGTAAGCTCACTTGTAGACAGCTCAAAGGAATATGGCTTCTGCACTGCCGTAACAACAAGACCAAGAGACATATTGTTTATTGAAAGCGTGATGATGGAGATTGTGAAAGAGTGACTTGAAGTTAGACGTTAGAATGTGGAAAACCCTACTTTGAATGGGTCGTCCAGGCTAAAAAAAGTGAAAGAAAAAGGCTGTAGAAGGAGTGTCAAGATGGTGTAATAAAAGAATGTAGAGGTGATGAGAGGGGGAGAAAAGAGGCAATACAAGCTATGTGTATTATGACCTGTGGCAGTACTCACTCTATTCCTCTAAGCTTCAAAGAGAAGGTGAAAGGAGAAGGGGAGCAAAAGGCACTGGCTATATATGGGACACGGCAGCAAGGTGGAGATACCGAGAATGGGTCTTGTTTGTTTTTAATGGCACCCACCCCTTTGGAGCAGGCCTGGCCTGCTGTCTGAAGTGTTCTGCACTACACCCTAACATGATCGCGCCCGCGTTACCCATATCGTACTAAGTCCCCCTGCTCCAATTTTCGTCAGGGGTAGGAGAATCTAAGAATTAAACGCTCAAATATTGAAGTAATAAAATAACTAGAGTATAAACTTAAGCATGGAATTTGTTGTAGACATATTTTTTTTCTAATTAAATAAGTTTCAATGATGATTTTAGTGCTAAAAGTCCACCATTTACCAAACAACAAGCTGTAAGGAGAAGCATCGTGACGCATTCCGCCGCGGTTCATGCGTAAACGGTTTTGTCTTTTCGTCATTTTGGCGCAAATCCTTCAGATCTGGCAAAACAAGCTCACGAAGAGAACGGGAAGTCATCGGCATAAAGGAATGTTGTTGAAAGTAGCTGGTGTTGGAAAGTGTTGTCTTGAGGTTGGTTTCAATATTCTTAGGATCGCCAGGGTCCCTTAACAGAAGAGTTTTAGTATAAAATGAAATCACCCAGAAAGCAGCACCATCTTGTATCAAAGGGGCGGCCGCCTTTAGAAGGTCTGAGAAAAGAGCGTACCTTCCACCAGAACGCTCGGTATACTATTTGTGCGACGCCGAATGACGCACTCAATATTTTGGCGCAATCTTATATCGAGTGCTACCATTAATATCCACATTGGCGCGCAAAATGGCGCAATACCCATATCAGTTCTAGCGCGTCGATATGCTGTGTCGTATAATTTGTCGCGTACTCTTTCAAAATCTCTTGCCAAGTTTTGACGTTACCCCGTCAACAAACCGCCAAATCTGTTGGCCTATGCCTATGCTACAACACATTCACACGCACTTTTTCTCCTTTGACTGCTTCTACCGACGTGTACAAGGCTCATGTTGGAGAAAACACGCGCCCATGCCCCACAAAGATCACCTGGTACAGCCTCAAATAGGAACAAACTCGGTCTTGAATAGGAAGGCGACAATGTGCATAAATTATTTATACATAGATTATCTCAGGAGATTGCTAACGTGTTTTGATTTCGGGTTCGAACGACAGGTTGCATCATCAACCAACAATCATAGCAAGAGGGTCGATGAATCGTAGTAAGGAGAGATAAAGCTGTGATTGGACTTTCTCTCCCTAAGCGCTCTTCATGGTTATCTAGAGTCATAAAAACCCCTTTCTCCCCGCTTGCCTTCTCCTAGGCCTACCATAATAAAGTTCACCAACAATGGAGTAGACCGAACTACATGTGATTCCACGAAATGAGGTTGAGGTATATCTATCTATAGAAAGTATAGTAAAAACCCATGATGAAGAAGCGGTATGTAGATCGCGCACAGGGGTAAAAAATTTGCTGGTGCTAGGTCTTATGGGGAAGTTCCTTGAAATACCTCATTCCACTACTCACGTGTTACTACCAGTTCAGTTAGCTAAGCTAACTGTACAATATTAGGGTAATAGGAATAAAGGAGTACTAATCAGCAGCTCATTTATAGTTCGTCCCAGACTAAAATTCCCCTTGACCTCTTTAGCCTCTAAAAGAACGCGCCCTCGGAACTCGCCTAGACATAGTCGCGCGCGCTCAACAAGGGAGAGCCTATGCTCTGCGCACACAAACAAACAAACAAACACACGTAAACATTCCTTCGTCACTTCCAGCTAGCGTAAACACAGAAATCTTGCCTCATTTGGGCATCCAGATAGGACTACTTCAGTGTAAAGTTGTGCATTCAAACCAACACACACACGAAATATCAAATCCGACACAGCGGCGAGAAAAAGGCAGCTGACCATATATATGTGGAAACAGGAAATTGAACAACCGCCGCCTACTCCAGGACTCGCACAATGGGCATGGAACTCCCTGTTCAACAGACAAACACCCATGGCTAAGTACAATGCTATGAGGAAGACTCAAGACCAACAGCAGCGGCAATACCCGTTGCATGTAGAGGAGAACACCCAGGATCTTACCGCCAAAGATGACACATTTCACTACAAGAGGGCATCTCATGCCAGCAGACAGCGTCGTTATTCTACATTAGAAGACACGGACCCTATGAAAAAGAACGTATCATGGGGTACTCAGAACCAACACCTGTCCTACGCAACAAATCCGTACAACAATGTTTCTAGAGAAAAGAGCCGTGACTCGGATTTCTACAGAGAAAAGGATCTTCTCCCAGATCCTAATGATGATGAAGATAACTTCTCATTCATATCACATCGTTCATCAAATTTACGGCGCTCACGTTCAGCTCCGTACTTGGATCGTGATGTACACACACAAGAGCACACCTCTCTACCACAGGCATACCCAGGGCGTTTCCCAAGTCCCTACGTACACAAAGACGATTTACTGTCCTCGGGGACAAAAAACCTTATGACCGCAAATTCAAATGCAGAAAAGAATAAGCATATACTAGTTGAATCGTCACCACCAGTGCCATTAAGTGATTGGAAAAAGAAATTGAATCTTTCATCGCAAGCTAGGACAAAAAAATCTATGATATCCGGTACAACACCCAATCGCTCGGTCCCATCACAAAGACTGTATCCAGATAAACCGCATCCAACAACAACAACATCATCATCATACACAGGGTCGTTGTTTGGAAGAAGTAAGACATTTGATAATTATTCTCCGACGCTGGATCAAAACGAGATTTTAAAGCAATTGGATCAAAACGCATTGGAACTAGAGGGGATCACTTCACATATCAACAACTTGAAGACCGATAACAATTTCTCTGATGCTGCAATAATATCATATAGTAATAGAGACACTGAAATGAAATATAAAAATATTAGGGAAGAACTTATCACTGAGTTGAAGAAGAGTCAGAAGTTATATGATTCCTATTATCGATTTGTCGGGAAATACAAGGACTTGAAAATCAAATATGAAAATCTCACAAAAGACCAAGAGCCATCGCATAAGTCAAGAGCATTGGAGAAGGAAATTCTGCTTCTCAAGGATGAAAACCAGTTTTTGAAAGATCAGATGAATGAAAAAGATGTCAAACTACAAGAGGATGATTTTACATTAAGTGATCTGAAATCAACATTGCAGAATTCCTCGAAGTTTGAAGTCACATTAAGAAGAAAGATCAGATTTATGGAAGATAAGATGGAGCAAGAGCGCCAAGACTCAAAGAAAAAAGAGTTCCAATTGAAAGAGAAGATATACATGCTAGAAATGAAGGCAAAGGAAGATGAAGGGAGATTAAGAAAAGCAGAGGAACGCATGAGAGAATTGGAGTCATATGATTACTCGCGTGTTGACCGCTTAACCCCCTTGAAAAACATGAACTCACATTCTACAGGTTCAAAAAAATCACAAAGGCCCTTAAGTATGAGCTCGTTGGGTGGTGGTACATATACAAACGGATTCAAATATAATTCCAAATACTCCACCTCTGCCTCCTCATTGCACAAGGAGGAACATGATGACCTGCACGAAGACACCATTGACAGGTTGATTAAGAAGACGCTGTAATAATACAATGATTTACCAACCATTATAAATCGATGTAGATTAACTGTGAAGTATAGAAGACGGTCTAATATACCATTAAACATCTGATGTCCGGGTTTATGGTTGTGTGGCCCTGGTGGAAGATTTGTTTTGGTGGGAAAAACCACAGGCCGGCGCTGTAGTGAAACTGACGACTTCCAGAGAAGACATCAGTAAAACACCCAATAAAGCTTGGCTACTATCCCACATTTGTGCAGGACTTCCTTTAAATCCCTTTTTGGTCCCATTTCCGCTTTTTTCTTGTTCCAACACGATCATTTTGCGCTGAGTAACACGACCGTTGTGTCATCCCCCATTATTCTCACTTTTGTCTGGTTTGCGTCAACGCCGCTCATCACTCAGGAACCGCACTCCACACAATAAAACTCCTACACAGCCACATTTAACGCCAATACGGTGCTGGTAAGTTCTGATCCGATTTGCTGTTTGAATTGCTTGGGTTGTACACATGATGACTTCCGAGCTTTCTGAGAAACCGACACCCTCTGGTACCCCAACAATGGGTCAACAGACCATTGACAAAAAAGCTTCAATCACATCGAAACGTATTGAAGTAGAAGTCCTGGCAACTGAATTGCAAAAGAAACTGGGAATCAATTGGGACAAGTACCAGACCACGATATCTATGTTCCTCGTGGGGCGTGTCTCGCGTACTGAACTGACTGCCACACTGGCGAACATGCTCACAGACTCAAAAATGGTACGAATGCATAACCAGCTTCTTCTCGCTAATCTGGCCAATTCCTTAAGAGATGGACCAGGTCAGAACCAGTCGAGATATTCGTTTGGTACTACATCGAAGAAACAAGTGAAGAGGGGCGTTAAACAATCCTCGGAATATGAGAAATTAAAGAAAGATATTATGAACTTGCCGATCAGAGAAAGACATAGAATCAAAATGATTACTAGGGATTCTGGTAAGCAAAAAATGGCAAACTCAACAATCACCCTCACTAGACAGCAACTTCTACCGAAGATTCCTTATGTCACTGATAAGGATAAGAACATTCAAGGAAATACCATAGAGTGGACTCAAGATATCAGTCACGCTTTGAACACACCACTCAGTATTGAAGCATTTGCCCTACTGGAACCTGATCAACTAAAAACAAGAATGCTGGGCATTTCAAGGGAGCATGGTATACCAGGACAAATGGATAAAGATGTTGTTGATATTATGTACCACGGGTTGGAAACATATCTTAAGAACATTGTTGAGAGTGCCATTGATATTGCTCGCTACAGAAAAAAGAAATATGCCGATGACATGTTGGATTCGGTTTCCTCCATGCACAAGAGACAAAAGGTTATTTTGACAAATGAAGATATGGTGGACACTTTCGACATTCATCCGTTTTTGGTTGAACCAAGTGGACCTCTTTATCGTCTTAACGCTGTGTCACTCCAAGATGATGAATACATTGAACCGAAGACGTCGATTGATGAGCTCATTGATGAAATACAAATCCCATCAGGATCGGGGTCTTCTATTCTCGAACGTCATATATCATTGGCCTCAAGAAATAGTTCACCATTGTCCCAAAAGAAGGAAATTAAAGGCTCGCCTTCAGATATAAAGAAGGAGACGGAATCCCCAGAGAATACCAATATGGGAACTAGGGAGGAGTTGAACATGCTTATTTATGACATCCTCAAAGTGTGAAAAGTATTGATACTCTGTTAATGATAAAGTACGATCAATTAAAAGCTGTAGATGCTATGTCATTAAATGAGTCATTCAATTATTAAAAATCGTAAATGGTATAGAAGTTTATAATAGCTTGCTGTAAACTCTCTTCACAGGTGCTGCGTTGACAGAAGAAACAAACTTACATAGCTCTAACCATTTAATAGTTTCCTCTGTATCCGAATCTTCGACATTACAAATTGTGAGTGCCTTGGTGTTAGAGTACAAAGAATGGACCAATTGGTACATCGAATGTTCAAACTCCGTAGTGCTAAACTTACTCTGAGATATCTTTGCAGTACTGTTATGAATCAGATCAAATGACTCGATGCAAGAAAGGTTGAAGATGTACAAAGCTGAACTGAAAGATCTTTCTGATGATGTGGCAGTGACAGATAACTTAATAAACGTAGATGAATTCTCCACAGTGGTGAAATCTTTAATCTCGGTGACTGGTGAAGATTTCGCAGATGAAACTATGGTTCTGTTTTCTAGCTTGATGTCAACAGAATTTGAGGTCAGCATGTCAAAAACACCATCTGGGGTAATGGAAACGACCTGGACACCATACTGGAAGTCCCAATTTTTGCTTATATAACGTTCTTCACGTTCTTGCAATGTTGAAATACATTGTTTTAACAACACTGCAGTGAGTGAACCATCATCAGTTCCTGAGAGGATTATTGACACATTACATCCATTCAACATGCTTTCACAAATTGCGGATGCCTCCAAAGAGACTGTGTGATCGGAAGAGGAGTTATCAAAGATCTTGTTGAAGCTGTATGGGCAGTCCTTAATGATTAAAGTGTCATAACCCGGGTCTTCTTCAGCCAATTGCAAGACTTCTAAAGACGATGACTGCAAAGGTAGGATACGAACGTAAACTCTCAGCTTTCCCATAAGATCTTGGATAGAATTTTCAATGCGTCTCTTAAACTGGAGCTCCTTACGGACTTGCTTAGCGGACTCCTGATATCTCATTTCAATGACATCGGCATCAGCAGTTGCATGTCGAAGTTCCTCACTAACTTGTTGATTATCAAGTTCCAGCTGTTGAATGCTTCTCGTCAGCTCTGCAATATCAGTTCTTCCAAACGACTTGGTTTCCTCTTCTTCTTGTATTTTCTGTTGAATGTCCTCAAGCTCCTTGGTGATGGCATTAACGTTAAGTTGGGCAGACTCTAAATTTTCATCCAACTTGGCCATTTCTTGAGATACAGATTCATAGTCTTTTGTCAAGTTTTCACACACACCTTCTGAAGTTTTGATCTTGTCTTGTAAATCTTTCTCAAGTTGTTCCTTCTCCTGTTCGTATCTAGCATCATTCTTCTCTCTAAGCGAATGAAGTTCCTTGTTTGATAAATTTAACGATTCCTCCAAGTTCAAGATTTCTTTCTCCCCAACATCATCTTTATAGGAAAAAATCTCTGTGAGGCCCTCTTGTAACCCAGACTCGAGCTCATCCAACTCTCTCATCAGAGAGTGTTGGTATTCCTTCAATTTCAACACTTGCATCTGTTCTTCATGAAGCTGTTCCTTCATTGCAGCCTGTTTAGAACTTTCCAACTTGTGATCCACATTTATACACTCTGCCTCCATAGTACTGAT
This sequence comes from Petasospora nakhonratchasimensis, assembly GCA_030572335.1. Lineage (NCBI taxonomy): Eukaryota > Fungi > Ascomycota > Saccharomycetes > Phaffomycetales > Wickerhamomycetaceae > Petasospora > Petasospora nakhonratchasimensis. The sequence goes on from JAJLZS010000007.1 coordinate 435,440, forward strand.
CTTGGTCTTAAACCCACTTATAGCTCGAGCCAAAGATTCTTTTTTTTGATCTAACTCATCATTCTTTTTTTTTGACTCTGAAATCTTCTTATCGAGTTGATTGATCTTATCCTGTTCAACTGAAATCAGCTTCATAAGACGCTCTTGGTTTTGTAGCTGTCTTTTTAATGCATCTGGGTCCTGTAACGAATAAGCGTTGGACTTGTGCGTTGTAGTCCTCTGCGGAGGCTGTGCGATCTTTGAAGAGATTCTTGATGATGCATCAGATATACTTCGTAGGTGAGTATGAGCAGCACTATTTGTGAATCCATAAGATGTTACTGGATTTGATGCTCTTCTAGATGTAAATGAAATCTTTGTTGGTTTCTGGAGATTGGTGCTCCCCGAGGCTGCTACGGAGGTCCATGGTGATGCCATTTTAAGGGATGAGGAAAAGTGTGGAGACTGATTAATCTTAGATCCAGCTTCACTGAGGGCCTTCCGCTGCTTTATCGGTGGAGATGTATGTGTGTGCCTCATAGTATTAAAGTCTGTGGGTGTCATTTGCAGACAATTTTTCTGTTTTTGAGGGTATGTGCAAGTGTGTTATGTATGTGTTTCAGCGTTACCAGGGGAAAGTCGAGAAAGAAGAGCGGAGAGAAGTGGAATGTAAACCAAAAGCAATGGGAGAACCTGGCGCTGATACAAATCCACGTATCAAAATAAATTCCTTCAATCAATAAAAGCTGAAGTTAAATAAAAACCCCTGTGTAAGTTGCGCCCTCCTTAAATAGACGCCAAAAAGATGTTGTTCTCTTAAATCTTTATATTGACGTTTGTTTACCTTTTGCGCGCGAAGCTGTGGGTTGCCCTGGTAACACAAACGAAAGCAATATACTATATAAAAGGAGCTCTAAATCACATACAAAAAGGTACCAAATTGGCCTATTATATAATAGATAATGGAATTGATTATGAATGTTAAGCTTTTCATAAATTTTAGATCAAGATTTCAAAATCGTTATTGTTTAACTTGAGTTCCAAGCTTATGCTTTTAGCTTATAACATTAAGAATAACACCTATTTAATAAAATAAAGAAAAACGGCCTTCAATATAAATGAATTAAAATATTGAATTACTTTTGTTATAGAAATTATATATACAGTAAATAGATAGAACTTTACTCAACACTAAAATTCAAGTTATTATAAAGATTTCTTAATTTAAGTATAGCTTTTTAAAATCATGGTGTTCGGATGAATGTCCGGGTGTGATAGTTAGTATTTGGGTATTATATATTTATAGGAACATCAACCTGCATCAGATTCTTTAGATAGACAGTAGGTTTCACGAAAATAAATAACTTTTCAACACTTATAGGATGATGTATTGACCTTCAATTCTTTGGGAAATGTTTTGCCCGAGATTTTCTTGTAAGGCTGAATAGAGATAGATCACTTATGAGATGACTTGAGTTGAAAAATTTACAGTTCATCAATTCTTTAGTTTAGCCGACAAGAAGAGCAGTAGAACATATCGAGCGAATTCTCATGTACAGGTCATTTATATTTTGAAGTCAAGTAAAGACAGATATTTATAGGACAGAAGATCACTCATTAAAGATGACTTGGAAGTAATTCTTGACCTTCTTAGAGGTGTGCCAGAGGATGCAAATGAGGAAGAAGCGGCAAATCCTTTCAAATGGAGAATGCCATACAGCGTGAGAATACACGGAAAAATTTAGAAAAACCGAAATAAATAGAATGGAAGGAATTCTGAATGTAGAAAAAACTCAGACACAAAATGGAGCCATGGGGACTGATTAAGAGAAGTCAGAAGAGGAAACGTTACGAGTCATGGCCGGGAGCGCGACTCGGATACCGTCAATCTCTTTCTTCATATGGATACAACAGCCCAATCTTGAAGTTTCGGTTAAGCCAAATGCCAAATCTAGCATATCATTTTCATCATCATCTGGCTCTGGGATCTCGTCGTAGAAATCTGGGTCCACAATTACGTGACAGGTCGAACAGGCACACGATCCGCCGCATGCACCCTCCATATCCAAGTTGTAATGCTGTGCAATGTCTAGAACAGAGTCACCCTCGGAAACTTCGTACGTCAGTTGCTCTCCTTCTTTAGTAATGAATGTTATATGAAGTTCTTCGCCTTCTTTAGGCTTGTGTATGTGTCCGTGAAGTGTTATAGGTGTGTTGTGGAAATTTCTAATCAACGGCATCTGATTGGAAGAGGCCCTTCTCAAGGCTGCCTGCTGAGCCATATTATGTGTGTTTGCCAGCATGGCTCTTGTGGATGGCTTCAGCGTGTTCACTAGTGTTCTAAACATCTCTTTTCGTATGATTTAAAACACTAACTTGCGTTGAAAGGATTAAGAAGCTTATTATGAGGAATAATTTTTTGGAGTCACGGAGGTCTTACGCATTGAAAGTCAATATCTGGATTTGAGTCATCGAATTCCGAGAAAGTCACGTGATACTAATACACCGGAAATCTGTTTATCACCATGGCTTCGCACATACAGATAATTTATAGGGCCACCTCCCCCTTTTCAAGACAAAAGTCAACCCCACAAGCAGCAGAACAAGTTTGCAAATAACTGAAGATGTCGTCGCAGGGGCTTTTGGACGGTGCTAACTCAGACCTTTTCAATACATACGAGACTGACTACCAAGTTGCATATAACGAAGCGCAGCAGAAGCTCGAACAGATCAGAGGGCTCGATGGTGGTAAGTACAGCACCCGATAAATGCCATTGCAAGCATTACTAACATATTGAGCACAGAACAACGCCGTGAAGCCATGAAAGCCGTGGAAAAGGCCACTGATGAGTGTATTGAGATTGTATGTTTCCCTTTTGATTAGTCCTGTGCATCACATTCATCGCGACACACGACATTGCGATTATTCTAATGAGAATGTGGATACTAACATGACCTCAAACAGCTTGACCAACTCGCCATTGAAGTCCAGAACATTAAGTCTGGTGCCAGATCCGCTTATAACGCAAAAATAAGATCATACCGCTCAGATGTTGACAAGTGTAAGAAAGACCTCAAGAAGCTTATGGATGATGAGGACAGACGGCAATTATTAGGATCCAGCAACTATAGCAAGGACTCCCAAAGATCACAGCTTCTCCAGTCGAACTCTGCCTTAGAGAGAACATCCGAGAGATTGAGAGAAAGTTCCAGAATCGCTTCAGAGACTGAACAAATTGGCTCTAACATCATGCTCGACTTGAGATCACAAAGAGAACAATTGCAAAACTCAAGACAGACATTGTTCGAAGCCGATGGTTACGTTGACAGATCAATCCAGACCTTGAAATCTATGACAAGAAGAGCCGCTGCTAACAAGATAATATCTTACGCAATCATAGGTGTTCTTATTCTTTTGATCTTGCTCGTCATTGCTAATAAGTTCTGGTGATACTTTTTTCTTATCATCAACCCTCTTTCACGACTTGATTAAATGTTTGCTTCTTCTTTAATATTATTACTACGAATTACTATTAATTTGTAGTTTTAATGAAACTCATTAATTTTGTTCAAACTTCTATACTATCTCTTTTCAGGGCGTTTTCTCTAATCTTACCACCAAACTTGATTAACACCAGACAAGCAGCGTACCCACCCAACAACACGAATGCTGAGATAGTGCTTGTCCATCCAACACCAATATGTTCAATTTGTGTTAGGCAGGTGGCTGCACCAACGGCACCAGCAATAAACCTTGTGAAGTAACTTGAAGCAATGCCGGCACCACCTAGATGTGGAAGACAGTCAACACAGTATGCGTTAAGACTCGGGAAACAGAATGTCTGTGCCACTCCGTTGAGGAATAAAGCTACCACTGGCAACGCCACACCACCAACTTCTTTGTCAATTGACCATCCATAGATCATTATTGTAACAGGGAGAACAACAAATGGACCATGTGTAGACCTGAGACGATCTTCAGCCACTCTTTTCCCTCTCAGTTTTATATACAACCTGACGTATCTGTCGGCCCAACGGCCACCAAAAATGGATCCCACCAAATAGCCACATCCTGGTGCTAAGTAAAAGAGTGCCCCTTGTATTGGCTCTGTGAGGCCAAATCTGGGGTTGACAACATTTGGAATAGGCGTCGTCATAGAATACATGCTATATACGAGAGCCATGCTCATGAGCCCACCGAGGACTAGGTTTGGATACCTCAAAGCCATTGCAACAGCAAAAGGGTTGAAATTTACCCACACGTATCCTTTCCCGGTCTCTTTTTGTTTGGCTTTGTATTTCAAGTTTCTTGAAGTTTCGGTAAGGAAGAAGAAGGATAAAGTGGCAGTTAATCCACCAAGACCAGCCAAAACCCAGAAAATTACTCTCCAACTTGTGTAAGTGGCAATAATACCACCAATCACAGGTGCAAATGCTGGACCAAGCTGAGATCCAAGAAGCGTCCATCCCATAGCATTCCCACGTTCTTGAGGGATGAATATATCTCCAACAATACTCCCACCAAGAGAGAAAAATGCAGTACCGAACAGGGCAGTGACGCAACGAAATACAAAGAACATAGCTAAGTTCTGGGAAACGGCAGTTAATGCCGAGGCTACAGCAAAACCAACGGTGCAGACCAGAAACATTGAACGTCTCCCATAAATGTCACCCAGTGGTGCTGCAAGACAAGGCGAGATCGCCATAACAACAGTGTACATGGCAACAGAGAGGTGAATAGTGACAACCTTTGTATGGAAGTCTTTTGCAATGTCTTCAGCAGCTGGGAGAAAAGCCATCGAGGATGAGGGAGACAAGAACACGGCCAGAGCTATTACCGCTACAAAGACGTTCTTTCTGGCGGGCGAGTACCGTGTGTAAGGGTCTTCATCTTGTGAATTGTGCTCATCGATAGAGATTTCCACTTCCGTAGATCCAAGTTCCTTTTTCTCTGACATTCTTATGATTTCTTATTCACTTTGGAAAATCATGAGAAGCACCTCAAGAATGACCAAAGTGTATATGACCTTATATATATCCGGATGAATTTGACTCATACATTTTTCTAGAAGTCGGAGTAATCGCAGAGGTTGGCCGCTTTTGGCGATGCCTGGGGCCTTCGAAGCATCGGAGATCTGCACCGATATGGACATGACTCCTAACGTGTAGTAACAATACATCTATATGCGCGCCTTTTCTTTTTCTTTCGCACGGGACCACTTCAGGGTGAGTGCTCAGGCAACGAATATCTCTACAGGTGTTTTGGCTTGGTTTCTTATTCATTACATTTGTCTCCGTCAACCGTGTCATCTTCAAACCCTTGGTTATCGAGCGGTGGTTTTCTGGTTATCTATAGTCGTGGTTGCCAATTGCCGAGACTATTCAAAGTAGTGTATATGTAGAAAAAAAAATCAAAACTCTCTATTTCATCTTACCTTAGTAAGGTGTATCAGTATATTATACATGGTCTTCTTTCACCTGATCATCACGTGTGTGCCTCAAACTCATCACTAGAGAATGGTTCATCCTCTTCCTCATCGTCTTGATGAGAGGTGAATCTAGACATGGCGTTTCTAATCTGCTCTACCAAGTGTCTGTCATCCTCATCGTCATCCTCAGACTCCACAGTTCTGTTCGTAGAGGTTCTGGACAACAGGTTACTCGAAGCTCTAGACAATTGGGCACTAGATGGCTTAGACTTCAAGTTGACAGTCAACGCATTACTCTCATCGTCATCCAACTCTAAAATCTCAGCAGTAAGGGTCGCCAAGGATTTCGAAGACTGACGTCTAATCATGCGACCAGGTACTGGTGACTTTGGGAAGTATGAAGTAGGCTCCTCGTGATCAGGCATGGAGGCAGGCGTCTTTAGACCATCTCTGGATTTCATAGTCAAACCTGTGTCTTGAATCAACTTGGCAACAAGACCGGTCCAACCACACTGATGAGAAGCGCCAAGGCCACGACCAGTATCACCATCAAAATACTCATAGAATGGAATGTAGTTCTCGAAGTGTTCGTCAATAGAGGATTTGATGTCTTCACCATTACATGGACGTTCACCGGAGCCTTCATCTTGTGTAAAAATCTTGATCAACCGATGTTGTAGGAATTCAGCGACTTGCGCCAAGTTCATCATGTCACCTGACCCAGTTGGACATTCAACCTTGAAGTTAGGGCCGTAGTAGAGGAAAAATCTTTGAAGAGACTCCACAAGTAAGAAATTCGTTGGGAACCAAATCGGCCCTCTCCAGTTCGAATTACCACCAAATAGACCGGAGTCAGACTCGCCCGATACATAGTTGATTGAATAATCTTGACCATTGACAAACCAAGAGTATGGATTTTTCTCATGGAACTTGGACAATGATCTAATACCGAAATCGGACAAAAATTCAGATTCATCAAGCATTCTCTTCAAAATAGCCTTTAATCTGTCTTCATTGACTAATGCCAAAAGTAGTCGTTCACCAACACCCTTCTTCTCCATACTTGCAATATTTCTAGTGGCAACAGAACTTCGCTTTTCAACGAACCAATTCAATCTTTTCTTGAAGCCCGGGAATCGTTCAAGTAATTGAGGTTCCAATGTTAATGAAGCATATAACGGGATTAAACCAACAAGTGATCTGACCGGTAACTGTTGACGTTTCTTACCATCCCAAGCGATAGCATCGTAGTAGAACTGATCGTCCTCGTTCCACAATGACTCTTCAACTTTCTCTGGCTCATCACTGTTTGCTCCCTCGGTGGTGAAAGTCATGGCATCAGCAATTAACAAGAAATGCTCGAAGAATTTGGATGCAATATCTTCGTAAACAGGTCTCTTCTTAGCTAATTCCAATGCAATGTTCAACATCTGCAAAGAGAAGAAGGCCATCCATCCTGTAGAATCTGCTTGTTCAAGACGGCCACCTGTTGGTAATGGCTCTGATCTGTTGAAGATACCAATGTTATCCAAACCAAGGAAACCACCTTCGAAAACATTGTTACCATCTCTATCCTTTCTATTGACCCACCACGTAAAGTTAAGTAACAACTTCTGGAACACTCTTTCCAAGAATTCATCATCAGTACGACCATACATCTTACGTTCTAATTTGTACACTCTGAAAGTGGCCCAAGCGTGCACTGGAGGGTTGACATCACCGAAATTCCATTCATAAGCTGGGATTTGTCCATTTGGGTGCATGTACCATTCTCTTGTCAATAAGTCTAGTTGCTTTTTGGCGAAATCGGGGTCAATAAGAGCAATAGGTATACAGTGAAATGCAGTATCCCAGGAAGCAAAGAAGTTATACTCAAACTTGTCCGGTAATGAGAGGATGTCATCAATGTACATGTGTTTCCATTCCTTGTTTCTACCATTGGCTCTATTGGGTGGTGGCTTTGGAGCAACTGGATCACCTTTGTACCAATCCTCCTGGATGAAATGGTAGAACTGCTTCGTCCAAAGCATACCAGCAAATGCTTGACGTTGGATTTGGCGCAATTCTTCAGAGACAGGGAACGGTGTAATACGCCAGTAGAAACGATCAGCTTCTTGTTCACGTCTGTGGAAGACCTGATCAAAAAAGTCCTCGTCAATGTGAACTTCATGGGTGGCCTTTGTGAATTTGTATCTGATGGTAACGTAGTCATGTGCTGGGACACCACCATCTTCATCAAAGGAAAACCATGCACATGCCTTGGTACCTTCGTTCGCTTGATTGATTGCTGTGTCGTCTTCATTGATAACATATTCATGAAAGGCATCCTTAGTGTATTCAGCAGTGTTTTTCTGATTATACAACTTCTGTCTGTTTGTTTCATTATCAGTAAAGAGCAATTGAGGCTCAACATCAGGATGGCTTTCTGTGAGACCTGGGGATGGGGCAAAAATAATGGAACGAGGATCACCAAACTTTTTGTGATTCATCTCAATGATATTGGAGCCATCCAATTGCTTCAAAAAAGGCTTGTAGTTGTCTTGGCCCCAAGACCAGGTGTTTCTGTAAAACACGTGTGGCAAGAGATGCAAAGGAGCGGCCTTATCGCCTCTGTTATAGGCGGTAACTCTAAAACACAACTCCTCGTCGTCTTCTTTAGCCATTTCAAATACCACGTCAAAGTAGGCATTGTCGTCAAAGACGCCCGTATCTGGGAGCTCGTACTCTCTCTCTTCCCTGGATCTTTCCGCGTTCGTCTTGACGAGATCTTCGTATGGGAACTTGGCGTGGGGGTACTTGTACACGTACTTCATGTACGAGTGTGTAGGGGTATTGTCAACGTAGAAGTACACTTCCTTGACATCCTCACCATGATTACCCTGTGGACCGGTAAGACCAAACGCCTTCTCTTTCAAGATGTGGTCCTGCTCGTTCCACATGGCGAGCGAGAAGCAGAGCAACTGGTGGTTATCAGAGACGCCCGCAAGGCCGTCTTCGCCCCACCTGTACGTTCTGGAACGGGAGTCATCAAAGGTGAAGGACTCCCAGGCATTGCCGTCGTGGGAGTAATCCTCCCTCACAACACCCCATTGGCGCTCCGAGAGATATGGCCCCCACCGGCGCCAGTATTTGAGCTTAGCGCGGTCCTCCTGGAGCCGCTTCTCCTCCGCTGTGAGGCCCGCAAGCTGGGCAGTCGACTGAGTTCTTCTGACCATGGAAAACTGTGGCCAATTGCTGTTGTGCTTGTGTGTCTATGGAGAAAGAAAGGGAGAAAAAGCGGTTGGCGGCTATTTTATCGGGAGGTGGGCAGACAGCAAGAGCAACTCTTTGGACGAATCCCACACAACAAACGCGAAGCTCCGGAGAGCGCGCTGTGGGACCCGCTTATCTGCAGCGAACGTTAATATACCTACGCTTTCTACAACCAAATTCCATAAATCGTTTGTCTCATAAGTTATACAAATGTTAGTTATTGAGCCTTTTTGAGTTCGAGCTCAGCTCTTCTCTGGCCGACGGAGCCGTTCATAACGGCCACTCTCATCGTAGCCAGCAGGTTGTGCGCAGCGTTGGCGTGCAAGTAGACACCGCCGTTGAAGGCCTTGGATGCGTCCTTGCCGAGCGATGCTCTCAGCAACGGCTCACCACCTGGGTGCTCGGAGATGTATCCCGAGACGTCGTGCACAATGCCGTTAATTATGACGAGACCCTGGCCCTCCTTGCACTTCTCGAGGAACATGGCCTTGTCCCACACTGGAAGCTGGGAGAGCGGCGTGCCCCAGTTTAGCTTGCGTCTCATGTTGTCGAGCTTCTTCTGCTGCTGCTGAACGAGGCCCTGCTCGATGGCATTCTGGGAGAAAGTCTTCAAGTTATAGGCTAGGCCAACCTTGGAGGAGATCCAGATGAGCAACTTTGTAGGGTCGTACTGCCACCACTTGATGGCGTTTCTGTAGTCGGATGGGAACTCGTGGTGGAAGTTATGGTAACCTTCACCAAACGTGACCAACGCAGTCACCCAATGGTCCCTTGGTGTTCTTCTATCATCAAATGGTTGAACACCGATCCAATGGGCCAGAGAGTTGACACAGAATGTTGCTTGCTGGATGCAGAATGCTCTCAGGATACCTGCGTACACAAAGCCTCCTTTGTAATCGTCGAAGAAGTAGCCACAGACAAGCATTGGGTAGATGTAGGACATAAAGAGCATGATGAGTAGGTAGTGCTTGTGTTGGACACGCACGATCCAATCGTCAATCAAGTCTGCAATGTCCGCACGGGCCTTGTACTTTGGATTAGGTTTGATAAGCATCCAGCCAAGGTGCGAGTACCAGAAACCCTTTCTAGCGTCATATGGGTCTCTATTAGTGTCGGTGTAACGGTGGTGGATCCTGTGAGAGTGACCCCACCACTTGATGGAGCCCTCGACAGCGGCGGCACCAAACAATGCGTAAAAGATTCTCAATGGCCAGTGCGCGTTGTAGGCCTTGTGCGACCACAGTCGGTGGTAGCCACCAGTGATGGATATACCGGAACATGCATAGTGGACGACGGCGAACAGCACCGTCTTCCACTTGAGCGGAGTGTCGAGGGACATATACACACCAGCGAGCGGGATACCAATCACGAGCACCATGTTCAGCCAGTTGATGTGCTGGTGCCAGTTAAGCATCGTCCATGGCTGCTCCGAGATATGCTTCTTGCTGGCCCACTTGGCCTTCTCCTGCGCATCCTTCTCGAGGATATCGGCGATGCCGGCCTTCTCGTCAAAGTGAGGTGCCGTCATCTCCTTGGAGCCCATGAGCGAGCCAAACCCGTTCACAATGCGCTTGGTCTTCTTGTTGGTACCAGCAGCGATGACGTTGGCCTGGAGCACGTCGACGCTCTCGAGCATAGGTTCTTTACACTCCATCGTTGCCTGTTGCAGTGGCCCCTATATCTTGCACCTATCGCTATCAGCTAACCCACAGAGCGAGACACCTTTCCAGCTTTATATACATTAGAAAAAAAAATCCACGCCCCGGGTGTCAAATCCGAATCACCTCAGCTGTACTGCATCATTGTGTCTCGCTCGCCTTTCTATGACACACGGGGATGCACCCAACAAAAATGTGGGTAGGGACCACACGCCAGATGATGAGTTCGATATGTTAGACCACCATCTGTTGGGCAGGAAGACAGAGTTCCCACCCGAGTGCGAGTGTTCGTTTGTGTGTTTGGCTGGGGTGTTCAAGGGGTCTGTGGGTCTTCTTTTTGGGTAGCTTTTGTGGATGTTTTTTTGTTGTAGTGCCCGTTTATACCTGGCACTACCAGGGTAAACCCCTTGTCTGCTCCCCTAAATACTTCTCAGGGCGAGAAGTATTTAGGGGAGCACAAGGTCCCATTCTGGAGATGCTGTGCGGTATGGCCACCACCTTAAAAGATATTGGGCTCATATCACGTAGTGGGATGTTTTTTGGGTCTGTGAGCGGGAAGGATGACATCTCTTATTGGTATTAGCAGGTGGTTTCACCAGAATATCGTTCGTTTCGTGCAGTATGCACACATATGGGCCCCATAGAACCATACTGCTTTACAAAATAGACAGTATCACCGGCCCACTTGGGACCTTGGACCCTCTACAGTTTGACACATATGACCGTTTGGAGAAGCTCGTATATGGCCAACTTCCTATAGAACCCGATTCTCTGCGATTCACCCAGGTTTCGCCGTCATGGCTCAAAAGTGCTTCTCCCAACAGACTATCATATGAGGTGTTTCGATTTGAACGATTCCAAGCAATAATACTAAAACTAAAAGAAAAACACAAGTCAGTGTGAAAACAGTTTAATATAGATTACATAAAACTATTACTCCCACTCAGGACTTTTGCTCAGCACTTATCACAGAAAGACACTGGAACTCGTTGTTGTAAGATGCCTTCCAGAGTCTTACCTTACCATCATCACCTGAACTGCTCAGAATAGTCCCGGTCAGGTTCCAGGAAACAGACCACACCTCGCCGTGATGATCATCATATTGACCAACAAGCTCAACTTGGATATCAACGTTTGGGGTGTTCTGGTCCACGCTCATTAAACTTTCATCATCATCGTTTGAATTGTTATTGAAGGGAGAGCCGTTATTCATGTCGTATGTGTGTTTAGAGGATGGTCTGCTTTGTGAAAGTCTTTCTGTTAGCTTGAAGATACGGACCTTACCATCCTTGCACCCTGTAGCTAATAGTTGATAGTATCTTCCCATGGAAGGTGCCCACGATACAGATCTAATCAATCCAGAGTGGTCCGGCAAAGTAGCAGCCTGCACGAGCTTCCCCGAGTTTGGGTCTCTGTTATAGATAAATCCTTGGTCTAACGCACAAATTACAATCTTCTCTGGAGAGAATCTGGATGGGCACCAGGCCAAGGCAAAATCTGATTGTAAATGTGCAGCTGGTGGGACGTTAAGCACAGATACTTCAGATGTGACAGTCCAGGATCTCAAATCAGCTGGTTCTAAGGCGTCATATATCCTTAAAATACCATCACTTCCAATAGCAGCAAGCCTCAGACCTAGATGTGAAGGAGCAAATGCAACGTCATACAATGGACCCCTGGCATCGTTCAGTACAGCCAATTTCTTCCATCTGCGACCGCTTCCATGTGGTTCATCTAGGTCTTCCTCCCAGATCCTCACTGTTTTATCATATGAAACCGAGGCAATAATCTTACCAAACTCAGGAGAGGCCCACGTCAGCTTTATGACCGAGGAATCGTGGGCTTTCCAAGTGTCATTGAGGATCCACTCGTTGGTAGTGGCATCAAGGTCAAATACCTTAATGTGCTGGTCTGACGAGCATGTTGCCAATTGTTTGCCGTAGAAGTCGTAAGCAACATCATGAATCAGTTCCTCATGGTTGGTTGCAAAGGGCTTCATGTTTGCTTTAAAAACCAAAAGTGAATGTTCTAATTTGGTTAATATAATATAAGGCAGTTTAAAGCTGTCGTTGGTGTTTACCTTTTCGCCATATAAAAGTTCGCTACCATGGTGTCCGGATGGGAAACTGGTAAACAGCGGGGCGCGATCTCTACGTTATCAACGTTTGTACTCAACTGTTATACATCCAAAACAGTTGCTTCTAAAAAGAACAATAGGATCAGGAGGGTCGGGAATTGACTGGAATTCAATATGTCCCTTCTATCAGAACCCGCGGTTTTGGTTAGAGTTGGCTCCTTCTTGAGTCTACAAGATCGTCTGAACTATACACATTCTCATCCGACCATCACCGCAGCATTGAAACAAACAGACGCGGATTATTACTCACAGAGACTTAGTAAAGTGCTCATACGGTACGACCCGAACCACACAGATGATTTGCTTGTTGAGCCTGATGCACCGACCGTGTTTAAGACGAGTAAAACTGCTGATCCAAAGCATACATGCTCTGTGCTTATATCTCTATTCCAGCCGTACTTGAAACGACTACAGGATATTGAAAGTATTTCCAACTTCGACGACTTTGATGGTTTCTTTGGAGGAAAGATTATGAGTGAGCAAGACAAAGCGAGGATTTTGGTTAATTTGAGCAAGTTAATATCAATGGATGACGCGGATCAACAGGTTTACAAACTCAACTCCGATAAGGTGAAGGTTATGTTAAAACTCTACACGAAGACCAAATTTGAGGAACTGGAAGACAATTTTCAAAGAGAAGAGTACTCCATAGTGGCATTATTAGTTGAAACTTTAAATATCTTGGACCAGGAAGACCTGGTTGTTGACTTTTTCAGACAGGAGAACAAGTTCCCACTAGATTTTTTTCCAAGCACGATATTGGACGTTGGTGACGAATTGGATACGCAGTCGTTGGAGAATGTCATCAAGGACTTGTCAGAGTTTTTTAACGCCAAATCTGAGATTATAGACGTTTGTTTTGGTCAACAGTTACCTGTGATGCTGATGTACATTGAGAACATTCTGGAAAAGCATATAATATTATTTCTCAGCAAGGAGTGTACGAAGAACATTGACATTGTTCCACAAATCTACTATCAGCTTCTCATGTCATTTGTGCCGGGACTTATAGAGTCGAAAAATGCTGGTGAGAATTATAAAGTTATGGTGACAACGTTTATTAACCTCTATTTCGAACCGCTGATTGTAAGATACTTGAATGATACAGTTGTCAGTTTTGAGCAGCAGGCTATCGAAGAAGTCCGACAATTCCGGTCAGATTACGAAGATCAAGAGAAACTTGAGAAGGACCATATTTATAAGTCCATTTTAAGTGAATACAATACAGAGGAAGTGAAGACCAACAAGTTTGAGCTTTTGACAAGCTTCACAAAGATCTTTACCAAGTCCAACAACAGCAATGAAATCAATTTCAAACTCAATCTTGAACTGATTGATAAGAACTTGAAGAATCTCAAAAACTTCATAAATTTTGAGCTCTGCACACAGATAATTTCACAAGCTAAATTTAGAGTAGAGAGAGTAAGAACTTTTGATACTATCACAAATTCTATTCTGGACAAGAAAAAAATTAACGACGAGATAGAGTTGATTTTTATAAGACTCATCACAATAATTGAACAATATCATGTTAAACTTGGTTTTGAGAATGCTATTGAGATTTTGACCAAATATGATCCTACAGAATTCAAATCTCTTGAAACCATTGAATCGCTGAATACTGTTGAACCTTTAGTCAAATTTACCGAGTTGATTAATATTGGAGACCTCATTTACCAAATGACGGAGATCTTTTATGAGAATGAACTTGTGAAAAAGAAAGTCACTGACAGAAATGAATTTTTGAACAATGCCAATCAGGCTAAAAAGCATTTTGAAGCAGTTCTTGATGGATATGTTGCAAATGGTTTAAATATTGGTATTGACAAATTGATGGATGAAATTGAGTTCATTTTCAACACATTACAATTTCCAAATGACTTTAATCCGAAATCAAATAAGCTTGAGGATGTTGTGTTTGGTCCAACAAAATGTGCTACAAAGACAGTGGAGTTATTGTCCAACCATATTAATTTGATTAATGGTTCAACCGAGAAGGGTATTATTGACGTTTTCCAGCAAGAGATTGGAGAGAGATTCTTCCATATAATTGTGAAGAACATCAAAAAGAGACAGATATCAACCAATGGTGCTATAATATTGATCAGTGATTTGAATTTGTACTACGACTTTATTGTTAACACATTGAAGCAGAAGAACATCACTCCATTGTTTGCTGGCCTGAAAGAACTTAGTCAATTATATTTGATTTCGAGTGAGGACTCCAAAGAACTGGGTAAACTTATTGGTGATTTGAGTAAGTTTAATGGAATTTTCAAACAAGAAGAGATTTATGAGTTTGTTACGAAAAGAACAGATTGGATCAAGGTGAAAAAAGATGTTGAGAAGGCTATGTATGGGTTGGGTATTACTGATTGTACGATCATGTAATCCACAGTCAGTCTGGGAGGGTAAGGAACAATGAATATGAAAAACTTAATTTTTGTGTTTCAATCACTCATTGATAACCTTATCATTATATACCCAAATCTCACCTAAGTAATCGTACAGTACTGTCTGTAACTCATCGTACTCAACAAGAGTACCCATATAGTAGGGATCATTACTGGCACCAATTCTGTCGTAAGCACAATATAAATAACCCCCACATCCAAACATGACATCCCAGCCGGATGATGGCTCACCCAATTCGTTGTTAATGACACGCTCTTGCGGAGGGGGAACAAGCATAGCCTTGATTTTCAATGGACCGACATATGTTTCCTTTAACTTTTCTGCAGAAGAGAAGATGTTTTTATAGAGGTCCATCTTGATATCGTTGGTAGCTTCATCCTCACGCTTACATGTAATGAAACCAGAGTTCATCCACAAGAGGGTGTGGTCATCTAGTCCTGAAAGATGAGCTGGATGAGTGGTACAAAGCATGTGTGATTTGAGCTTTGAGCGTCTTGAGTCATCCGAGTCCCCCAATAACCTATTGGAATTTGGATTGAGAGTTCCAACGGCACCGACACCGTATTTGTTCATGTAGTAGTCCTCGTCGCCAGCAATTGAGAAACCAAGCCAGAAGAGTTCTTTATCACCGTGTACTCTGGTGGTGGCTGCGTGCCACATTTGGAGCATATTGATTGTTAGTGTACTTCTCATGTGTTTTTTCTTGTTGATTGCGACCATACCAGATTCCTGGACGTGCTTGTACTTTTCTCCAAAGAATCTATTGTTCATAGTGTGGTCTGTCAACTCGGGAATGTCAAAAAATGCAGTATCAAGTCTTGTTGGTAAGAGTTTTCTGAAATATGTTAATTCTGGGCCGGTCATCCGATCATATAACTGACGGTCTTTGAAGAAGAAGGCACCTAATTCTTTGTAGACGCTGGAGTTAAGAATGTACTTTTGGATATCGACAAATGGAACAGTGTCTGTATCCACAACAACGGTATCTTCAAATGATGCAAAGAGCAAGGTCAATAACTTATTTCCATAGGTAACGAAACGGGTGTCATCTGGGTTCACAGATTCAGAGATGTCAACGTACCAGATCTCCTGTGGCGGGAAAATTGTTCCAATATCCAATTCTCTGACATGAGAAAAGTATGCCTGGACATACTTTTTGAAACTTGGGATCCTTTCGAGGTGCAATGTCATGGATCTCGCAACCTGCGTTAGCATCTTTTGAGACTCAACACTGAGGTCACCTCTGTGCACAATCTGAATTGGCATAGTGTTGTTCAAAGCCCTGAGAACGAGAATTAAACTTGATAGTTCGTTAACGTGTTTATCAGCAGCGGTGAGGGCAATACCCTTACCGTTGAAAGCATCCTTAAGCTCTTTTATAAAACAGACATCTTTACGATTTGATGTCTTGGTCTTGTAGTCGACATTGGCCAAATATTTGTCAATGACTGGTAATTCGTTGAGCACCTCTCCATTCCATCTAACATACTTTGGATATTTTCTTGTTAAGAACTTGAAGAGTCTCTTTTCATTCTCCTTACACGTGATTTTGTCACTAAAGCTCATAATTTTTGACTGATCTTCAGCGGGGATATTTTCGTCCAAGTAGCATTGGGAGAAGACTCTGAGGTGTGTTGCCCAGTTGGACATCGCTGTCTCAGAGTCGTAAGACTCCTGTCTCTCCTTTTCGTAAAGGGCCTCCCATTGGTACTTTTTGTTTCTTTCCTCCACCAGCTTGTTGACCGCATCTTCTTCGGTGATGCCTTTTTCGCTCATCTCGTTCTTGAATTCGTTGAGTCTTTCTTCCATGAATCTGTCCTTGGTGTCAAAGATATAGCCATTATATGGGTAACCGCTCTCCAACTCCTTGACCATCCAATCCGGTTCCATTTCGTAGAGCTTCTCAAAGTAGAGTTGGCACTTCTGGACTATAGGCATTGTTGTGAACGATTCAGCGGTGTGATCCTTGAGGATTTCCGCGTACACCTTTGAAGTTGGGTACTTGGAGTTGATAAACACAAACTTGGAGACCTTGAGCGACGCATCTGGAGGGGCGGAAGGGTTCGAGAGACTGTGGCCCTCGGCCTCAAAGAAGTCATAGAGACCATCGAGAGAGCTTTCCAGAGTTGTCGTGTTCATGCCGAGCTCGTGGAATGAGGACGTGGCAGCATTCAGATAGCCGCTTGGAAGCGCCCTCGTCAACAGAAGTAACAACAGCACCAGAAGAGTCAGCTCCAACAGACGCGGCTGCGCCCTCACAACCTGGTACCAGCGGTATTTCTCAAGAGCTCGGGACCAGTATCCAAGTTTGATACGGGCATTGTTGGTAAGCGACATCCGGCCGTGATCCTTTTGTCTATGTTCCTGAAAGTAATGCAGGGAAGAAGTAGCTTTTTCGTTGATGTGCAAGATACATAAATAAAAGAGGGTGCGTTTTACGGTAAGTGCAGCACTTGGTGCCTTAAGGGACTCTTGATGAAATTCTATTTCAAAACAGGCTAGTTTTTTTTAACTGGGAATATGCATTAAAGTCACATTGTTCAGTGATTGATATTAGAAGAAATAGAAAGTGGGTGTGCTGCTAATGGGGAGGGGGTACATTATTTGAGCTCATTGAGCTTATCGTTAGCGGTGGCAACAAAGAACTTTGGGTCCTTGCAGTCTCTTGGAGTTTCTCTGAGAACGTCCTCAATGTTCCATCTTGGTGGCTTGCCGTCGAGCGAGCCACCAGCGATACCGGAGCTGAACTTGAGGAAGAGCTTGTCGCCAACCTCGCTGAGGTGGCGGAGCAGGTAGTCAATGTCCTCCTTGGTCAGGGCAGATGAGACACAGAGACGCACCCTTGAGGAGGTCAATGGCGTAGCCGGGTAACCAACCACGACAACAGCAATTTTTCTCTTGTAAAGCATTCTGGAGAAAGCAGGCATCTTGGATGGTGCATAGAGCAAGAGTGGCACGACTGGAGAGTCATCCACACCGTAGACAATAAAGCCGAGTCTCTGGAGGCCCAGTCTCAGGTAACGAGAGTTGAACGCAATTCTATCTAGTCTCTCACGGCCCTCACCTGGGTTGACCTCGCCCATAATGACCTTCATGGAGGTCAGGATCTGGGCCAGGACTGGGGCTGCAATGGCCTCAGCGGCATTTTGACCATTGATGTCCAATCTCAAACGATCAATTAACTGTTGAGAGCCAGAAATGTAACCACCAGCAGCACCAAAGGACTTGGTCAAAGTACCCATGAGGACGTCAATCTCCTTTGGATCAATGCCAAAGTAGTCGCAAACACCACGGCCTCTTGGGCCAATGGCACCAATAGAATGGGCCTCATCGACAAACAAGTAAAACTTGTACTTTTTTTTCAACTCCAAGAGTTTTGGTAAGTTAGCCATTGTACCTTCCATGGAGTACAAACCCTCAACAGCAATGACAATCTTTTTCCAAGGACGGTGTGATCTTGGCTGGCCCTGGGAAATCTGTTCTCTGAGCAACTTCTCCAAGGCTTCCATGTTGTTATGTGGGAAGGTCTTGACGGAGCAACCCGAGAGTCTGACACCAGTTCTGATAGAGGTGTGGTTTAGCTCGTCGGAGATGATGAGGGACTTCTTGTCGAGCAAGGAGGCGAACAAGGATGCGTTTGTCGCGTAGCCCATAGAGAACAAGATGGAGTCGTCAACGCCAATGAAGCGGGCAATGGTCTGCTCGGTCTCCCTATGCAAATCGGTGGTTCCGACGGTGTTACGAGGCCCACCAACACCGACACCATAGTGGTCGACGGCCTCGAATGCGGAGGCGGTACAGCACCCCTCGGACTGGGCAAAGCCCAGGTAGTTGTAGGAGGAGAGGTTGAGGCAGGTAGAGGTTGTGCCTGGGTAGGTAAAGTAGCGGTTGTAGTCATGGGCGTCTCTGTCTATGCAGGTGATGAGCCTTCCTGGGACGCCTGCCGTTGGTCTTGCAAAGCAGTCGTCAATCTTCTGCTTCATACGGCGGATATAGAAGGACTCAAAGCTCGAGTACCAAGGCGCCATGCCGTCCTTCTCCAGCAGATCCGCGTACTTGCGTGGTTTGAACCGGACGCCAAAGAAGTCCTTCACGTGTCCCACGATGATCAGGATCAGGTAGTTGAAATATGTGATGAGGTAGACGTATGTTGGTGGCTCGTCCTCGATGGGATCTGGCAGCGGCACTCCGTGGCGGGACACCGTCGTGTACCGGTACTCGTCAGATGTGAGTGCGCCAAATTCGTTCTCCTTCTTGTCCTCCACGGACAGTCCGCTCAGATCAATCTGCGGTATTGTATGGGACATCTTCCTTGGCCGTGCTGGGTGTTCTGTCCTCCGTCCGTGCTTGTTGTTCTCTATGTTTATATCCAATTTTCTCTCTGTTTACACGCGTTCGCGACCATGTTTGCTACCCTTTCTAGCGGCTCTAAAACGTTCTTCAATGGTGCCACAGACAGGCCAGCTCGAGGTAGCCTGTCTGTGGCTGGTGCAGGCATGTGGTGCCCATCACACACCAGCTTCCAATTTCCAGATGCCATTTTCTAGTTGAAAGCTGCCAATTGGGGCCCTCACCCAGCTGCCAATGGCTTCAGATAAAGCGAACCCCTATTTTTCACATGGTTCAGAGCCCTGGCGGAACTGGAGGGCCATTGCGGCCGGTACGGCCACCCTTCCAAATGCCAAAGTGTCAACAAGTTGGTAGAGGCGGTTTTTCGTGTCTTCCTGTGTGTGTGCTATTTGATTTGTCAAGCATTGGAGGAGAAGCACGCTGGACATGTCTGTGATAGCTATAGTACAGGCTGCTGCTGGCACAGCGCTGGTGGTGACAGCGCAGGGCCATTTTCAACCGCTCCAGGCGGCGGTTGGGTTCGCCATTTACGGTTACATCTCCACAACCTATCTCATACCCAAGCTGGCGCCGCACTTCACGGCCAAGGGCCTGTTTGGCAAGGACCTCTCGAAGAAGGAGCGGCCGGTGATACCGGAGACGATCGGGGCCATCTCGGGAACAGCATACCTCTTTGTCATGTTCTTCTTCATCCCGTTCCTCTTCTACAAGTATCTCGTCACCTCTACCGCAGGCGGTGGTGAACGCGGCGGTGGCCTCCAGGTCGAAGGAGACAACCTCTTCCCACACGATAAGCTCGCTGGCTTCCTCAGTGCCATTCTGTGCCTCGAGAGCACGCTCCTCCTGGGCCTTGCCGATGACTTTTTCGATTTGAGATGGCGTCACAAGTTCTTCTTGCCGGCCATCGCTGCTATCCCGTTGCTTATTGTCTACTATGTCGACTTCGGCATCACCCACGTCTTGATCCCAACATGGCTTCAGTCGTATTTTGGTGGTGCCACCACCATCGAGCTGGGATGGCTCTACTACGCATACATGAGCTCGGTCGCAATCTTTTGCCCAAACTCCATCAATATCCTCGCCGGTATCAATGGATTGGAAACAGGCCAGAGTGTCGTGCTCACAATCATCCTCCTCATCAACGACGCCTGCTATCTGTTAGCTGGTTCTAAACAGGCCTTTGACTCCCATTTGTTTTCCGCATCACTCCTAATCCCCTTCCTTGGTGTTTCTCTACCATTGTTCAAATACAACTGGTGGCCTGCTCGTGTCTTTGTCGGTGACACGTACTGTTATTTCGCTGGTATGGTCTTTGCCGTTGTTGGAATACAGGGACACTTCTCCAAGACACTATTGCTATTCTTCATCCCACAAATTTTCAACTTTTGTTACTCAGTGCCGCAGTTGTTCAACTTGGTTCCATGCCCAAGACATAGATTACCCAGATTCAATCCAGACGATGGTCTCATGTACCCATCTCATGCCAAGTTTGAAAAGCCACTAAAAAAACCAGTGGAGTCAATGATGTACATCTTGACAAAACTTAATCTTCTCACAATAGTCACTGGTAAGGACGATAAAGGATCAGAAAGAATTTTGGAATCAAATAATTGGACTTTGATTAACATGACTCTTGTTTGGTTTGGTCCGATGAGAGAAGACAAACTTTGTACTACTATTCTTACGATGCAGTTTATTATCGGTATTTTGGCCATCATGGGGAGACACACGATCGGGCCATGGATCTTTGGTTATGATAATTTATGGGCTTTCCAGTGATCTACGATGTATATAGTCTGTCTAAAAAAGAGTTTCTTTTTTTAAGAGAAAGAACAATTAAAATGGGGGTATATATATTACAGCTGATAAAGCTGGATTAAATACAGAGTGAATTTCATGATGAATATATATGAAAATGTAGAAAACGTGATGATGTGTGATGATGTGTTTAAAATGTAGAGACAAAAAGAAATAGGGTAATATAGCACATCACTTCTGCTCATCAATCTTTTTCCAGAACTCGGATCTCTTAGCCCAAAGATCATTGGTCCATTCTGTAACCTCTTCAGTTTTGATGGCCTTTCTGGCATCCCAGAACTGATCAAATCTCTTAGTACCTTGGAACCTCTTTTCATACTCAAAGCACTGCAACAACAATTCATATTTATCAATGTCCTTGACATATCTTGCTTCTCTTGTTCTAATCTCCTCATAGTCTAACCAACACTCTAACATCTCCTCACCACGCTCAACATCGTATTTCTTCACCATATCGGATAAGAATTTGATAGTTTCAAGCTCTCTTCTGTGCTTCTCATTTTTGTCAACAGCATCGAATGGTGTGATATCACCAACGATGGACTCGGCAATGTCATGGACGATGGCAATTTTGACACAACGGTTCGTGTCCACTGTTTTATCCTTAATCAACATAGCAGTTACGGCCATTCTGTACATATGGTCAGCGATCGACTCGCAATCCTCAACACCGTGGTCCAACCACCCGGTTCTTCTTTGTGATTTCAAAAGAGACACAATTTGGAGGAAAGACATAACGTAGTTGGATGGGGATTTACTGAGTTCATCGGAGAGAACCGCTTTGATATGGCTCGGAATAGCGGACTCAACGGTCCATGTTTGTGTTGTTGTCATGTTTGCGGTGGAGATCTTGTTCTGTGATTTGGCAGATGTAGATGAGGAGAAGCGATCCAGCAGCGATGACCTAGATCGGAGTACGAAAGAAGTATGTAGAAGATGGCCTGATGTTCTGAAGATGTTCATACACTTGGAAAGAAGTCTGTCTTCACACAAGTTGAAGCTATTTGACTACTATCTGTAAACAAACACAAAAGAACGATCTCTAAAATCGTAGGTATGAGTTGTTATTGTTGACATTTCAACGGAGAAAAATTGGTTGTATTTTGATTTCACTGAAAACGTCTTGGTAGGGGCACTTTATAGGAAGATTCTGTATACTCGGCCCATTAGACTATAGATGCTGTTTATAGTTGGATTAATCGTATTCCTTTCCGAAATGGCATCTAGAGTTTTCCCAGTATGCGTGTTTAATCCAATAACAGAGAGCTTAGCTTTTCGGTTAAGTATTATCCCTCCTCCATTAGTAGTTAGTTAGTTCTCTCTATACATCTTGAGCACTACAGACCTCATTTCATGAAAACAACATATGAATTGTACAAATTATGAAGTTCCCTTTTGAGGACCATCGTTCTTTTTCTTTATTCTTAATTCGTGAACAAGTCAAAGAATTTAAGCAACCAACTCAACAACACCACCAGCAGCTCTGATCTTCTCCTCAGCCAACTTGGAAACAAATCTGGCCTTGACGATGACTGGAACCTGTGGAAGACGACCCTTACCAAGGACCTTACCGTAACCGGCAGCCAAAGTGTCAATGACTGGGGCAGCGGAAGCAGAGGAAGAGGCCAAGTACTGCTCTCTCTTGTCCTCAGCAACCAAAGTCCAGAGCTTGTCCAAGTTCAAAGTTGGTCTCCAGAAGTGCAACTGCTGCTTGTGGAAGTATCTCTGACCGACCTTACCGAAGTAACCTGGATGGTACTTATCCATGTTAATTCTGTGGTGGTGCTGACCACCGGCCATACCTCTACCACCCGGGTGCTTTCTGTGCTTACCAACACGACCCTTACCGGCTGTTAAATTGTTAGTAAATGCTCAAAAATAATGGAAAACAAGACATCTAAAAGAGCTCTTTGAATAAGATGGAGACAGGGGTCGTGACGAGTTAGGTCTTGATGATGAAAAGTTTTTGGGTATCTTGTTTGGGATGACGTGATCATCCGAAATGGGTTAAAACTTTAGGCCTTTGAAAGCCAAATGAAACAATGCGGATTCCATGGTTATCATAAACTGGACTAATGCTCTGATTTGATGAATACGTGGTAGCTGTTGTTTTTCCAGTGTCTTTTAAAATTCTTCAGGCCATGTATGCTTCTTCAAAAGTGTGCTCGTCGTTGTGGTCGTATAATTGTCTCTTTCATCATTCAATGGATGGGCTCTTTCGTATGCTTGATATAGAGAACGTACCGGAAACGTGACCTCTGTGCTTTCTGGTCTTAGTGAATCTGGTAGGCATCTTTAGAGTTCTACTTGTGGTATCTGAAAGAGTCCCTTTCTCTTCCCAAGTGTGAGAGTTGAAGAGTTGAACTTTTTGGTTTTTTTCACTGAGGCTT
This sequence comes from Petasospora nakhonratchasimensis, assembly GCA_030572335.1. Classification (NCBI taxonomy): domain Eukaryota; kingdom Fungi; phylum Ascomycota; class Saccharomycetes; order Phaffomycetales; family Wickerhamomycetaceae; genus Petasospora; species Petasospora nakhonratchasimensis. The sequence goes on from JAJLZS010000007.1 coordinate 458,868, forward strand.
GCGCGCTCACCAGAAACTACACACCACACACAGGCGGAGCCTTCCACTCACACAGAAGCAGCGCTATTCGCGAACTCTCAGTTGGACTCTTATGTGGCACATACCGAGTTTTCTGCTGTTTATAGTGCTTCGAGAGGCATTTTCTGTTGCTCTAACCGAAATATATTGAAAGGCGGGACTGCTGTTATAGAGGTGTATGGATGTTTCATTTTATAAGCCCTGGAAGTGGACACGTGGACAACATCAGGGCTACCTGCATTGATGAGCGGGGGGGGGGGGCTACAGGCTCCACCTGCACCTCTAATCCAGACATAGAGGCAGCATATAGGTAGAAATATACAATGCCCTCGGGCTTTATAACGAGGTGATGTTTATTTATCAGACGTAGAATTTCACTTTATATAATTCCTTAATCAGTCAACACGCATTGCCCAAACCTCTTCATAAGTCTTTTTACCCTTAGTCTCTGGAAGGCCGGTCTTGACAAAGACTACAAAGCATCCACAAATTGCGGCAAAGCACAAGTAGACATACCCACCGATCAGACTATCAGCAATTGGAAACATGTATCCAATAAGGAATGTGGTGATCCAGTTAATACAGGTACCATAGCTTTGTGCTGCTCCTCTAGCCTCAGATTGTGTGACCTCAGGAATGAGTAAGAATGGGATTGGGCCGAGACCCATTGCGAAGGAGGCAACGTAAGTGAACGTGGCAAGCACAGTTACCAGAGGAATAGATTGAAGAATACCCAGAGAGACAAATACAGAAGAGATTCCCATAACAGATACTGATCCCAACAGACATGCTCTACGGCCATGACTGTCAACGAGTGGGGCAGCTAGAAATGTTATCAAAGCATTGCCAAACGAGATACCACAGTTGATGAGCACAGCCCAGTCTGGGAGGATTTTTCTTATGGTCCCGATACCATAAAAGACAATCGAGTTGATTCCACATAGTTGTTGGCCAGCAAGAACGGCAGTAACAACAAGGAACGATTTTTGGTATAATGGATCGGAGACATATTTCTGAAGGGGAATGACAGGTCTCGAGATCTCTTCACCGGACTGACCAGATTCCAACAGCAGTTCCCTAGATTCGGCACCATAGCTCCTAATTTCTTGATCAACAAGAGAGAAATCACCTCTTAGTTTGTAGATGACCTCGCGGGCCCGTATGAGGTCCCCGTTTGCCGTTAGCCATTTGGGAGATTCATCAATGAACAAGTAAACACATAACGAGTTCAGTGCACCAAGTAGGGCACCGATAAGCAAGAGGAATCTCCATTGAAATGAATTAGCCCAGCTAATTGCCAACACCTGTGTGACCAAGATACCAATATTGATAGCCACCTGGTTCATTGATCCTAGGAACCCTTTGAGTCCGAGAGGCGAGATCTCATTAATTATCAATGGGGTGACCACAATTGTAGATCCAGCAGCAAAACCAGAGATAAAACGTCCTAACCCAAGGGTGAAGACTGTATTTGCAAATGCTTCCACGAGTGAACCGAGCACAAAGATGGCCCCGTTAAACAGGAGTGTAATCTTACGACCGTATTTATCAGCCAAGTGGCCCGTGTAATATGAGCTGAGCAGGCCACCAATTGAAAAAATAGCTGTGACAAGTCCCAGGCCTTGGTCATCCATTGGGATGCACTGCGTAGAACCCATTCTACCAAAGAATGTTCCAGCGTACTCGATGTTAGGGATCCCAATCTCCTCTTTACAAGACAGCACTGCGGATGGCCCATTGAGCTCAGACATATGGTAACCATACTGGAGGGATCCCAGACAGGCAATGGCCACACTGGCAATTAGTCTTCGCGTCCATTGTCTATTGGACATTGCAATTGCTCCTTAGCAGCTGTTTAGTGGTGGTTGATTACTGGGAAGCGTTGATAAAAGACTGTTGGTAGTTACTCCACATGGAAAAACAAAAGTCCGGAAATTTCCTCTGCACCCCCACATTTCCCGCCCACAAGATACCAAACATCGCCAATGACAGATAAACAAGCAAACGAGCGATTTCACATGGAGCCAGCTGCGCGTCTGCTACTTACGGGTGGGACGGCAGGACTCTACGGTTTCCTTCAGGGGGCCCGTTTGTCGTATATCGAAAGTGGCTCTCGGTTCCTCGTGGAGAATTCTCATCGTTTGCCGAAGACCAAAGGAGGTTGGTACTGGTACCACAAAAGGAAGAACTGGGTTTGTTTGAAAGCGGCAGTCGATAATGGTGCCAAGAGGTCTCTGAAATTTGGGATGACAGCTATTTCATTCTTTGGAGTGGAGGCAGCCTTGGACAAAGCTAGGGGAAAGATAGATATGTTGAATACTGTGGGGTCTGCTGTCATTTGTGGATTTGCATATTCCAAGTGGTACAGGCTCCCTCCAATACCCAGAAGACAACTGTTGAAGAATGGAATTGTGTTTGGCACGCTCTTTGGAGTGGTCCAAGATGTCCTCATTGCAACAAGAGGAGGGTTCGTGTGGTATCTTCCATTTGCATCTGGCACTTCTTTGGCTGCTTGAGATCTATTAACGTTATTTATTTAATTATTTATTGTCTTGATATATAGAACATTTATAAAGTATGACTAATTCTATTTATTCGTCTTTTTCCTCATCATCACTGTCATCAAGATCAAAGAGCGGGTATTTCAACACAACAGCTACACCTGTGATTTGATCCAACTGCTGTCCGGACTCGTGCAATGATGAGAACACAAATACCTCACCACCGTTTGCTTTCACGTAATCACTCATACTAGCATACTTTTTTCTAACTAGTACGTCATCTGCTCTGAATAGAGTATCTGTAAGCAATAATTTTTTCACAGCCCCCATAGCTACAGCCTTATCACATTCTTTGGAGCCATACCAGGCCTTACCGTCGTCATTGTTCAATGACTTGAAGAACTCTTCCAAGGCCATCACGTCCTTTGCATATTTGGTATCTGAGAGTTGTTTCTGAACAACGTCCGTTTTGAGTACCTCATCGAGGCCTTGGATGAATCCAGTAGAAGAATGAGTCACAAAGAACTTTGACTTATTGGAAAACAGCACCTTGTCGTCATTTTTGGTTGCTAGCTCAAACAGCTTGTCATAGAGACCTTGGGCATAAAATCCCGGGGATGCCAAAATGATGGCCTTCAGCTTGTTAAGATCTAAATTGCGTGTTATAGTAGAGCTTACAGTTGTGTAGAACTTGTCCAATGCTTTGTCATGGGCACTGGAATCGCCCCTACGTTTTTTGGGCACTGACTTCTCAACTTTCTCTTTCAATACTGTCATGTTTTCAGTAATAAGGCATATGTGGGCGATGCCTTCTTGCAAGACAACAGCTGCAACTTCGGCTTTGGCATCAACATCACACGCCTTGTGGATCAGTTCTTGTGATCTCTGGTCCCATTCATCCTTGTAGAGTGTGAATGGGTGGTTATATGTGACCTCTGCAGAGTGCCATGAGTTGAGTGGAACGTTGTCCATTGGCTCGGTGGTGCGTCCACTGAGGCGCATAGACTCATCAGTTGGCTCAAACTCAATCTTTTCTAGCAACAGTTTGAGCTTGAGAACGACTTTTTCGGACTTTCCACCTGCCTTGGACGTGTTACTGCCCTTCTTGATGTTTCTTGTCGTTGTAATCTTGATTATGTCGCCCTTCTGAAGGATGTTGTACAGCGTAAAGAGGTCCTCTTTATCTTCTGGACACAGGGACACCCGTCCCTCACCACCAACTTCGATTGAGTGTGAGAGCAGTTTCATTGTAAGTGATCTGTAAGTGGTTTATAAGTGGTTGGTGTGTGCTGTCAGTTGATCAAAATTACCTTTGATGATCTTGTCACGGCTTTTTTGCTACAAAGCGCGCAGTGTGTGTGCAATCAATCCAACATCAGAAGTCTACCTGTTAAGCACTCAATCTACAATGAATTTTTAGTCATAAACATTTATGTACCCACAGAGATTAACGGACACAAGCGTTGGCAATGGACTTAACCTTGAACTCTTCGCCTCTCTCGTTAGTGAGCTTAGCGTCTGGCTTGCCCTCGAGTTTGTAGACAACCTGAAGGTTCTCCAAAGTGGTGAAGCCTGGCTGGACAGCTTCCCAGATCTTCTTCTTAGGGTTAAGCTGCTTCTCTGGAACAGCATTGTAGCCCTCAAAGAAGACCTTCTCACCAGCCTTAGAACCGGCTGGTGGGTCAACGAATTCAACAGAGCCGTGAGCCTCATCGGAACCACAGAGCACCATGGCAGTGGATTTGACACCACGCATGTTGACTGGCTTCAAGTTCGCCACAACGACAACGTAACGTTCCTGCATGGCCTCGAGGGAGAAGAAGTTCACAAGACCGGAACACACGGTACGTGGGCCTTCCTCATCACCACAGTCAATGGTGGAGACGTACAATGAGTCAGCGTCTGGATGTTTGATGGCCTTCTGGATGAAACCAATCCGCAAGTCAATCATACCTGGGTTTGGTGGAACCACCTCAGCAGCCTTCTTGGCATCCTCGGCAGCCTTCTTAGCCTTCTTCTCCTTTTTAGCCTTTTGGGCCTCCTCACGAAGCTTCTTCAATGTTTCTTCGTCTGGCTTACCCTTTGGCTTATCATCCTTCTTTTCGGCCTTAACAGCAACAGTAGGGGCAGCAGCATCCTTCTTATCATCCCTGGCGTCCTTTTTTGGTTTTTCCTTGATCTCTCTTGGGAGCTCAACTGAGAAATCTATAACAAGCTTTTCAGCAGCTGGGACCTCGAGAACGCTGTTCTGGATAAGGTCGGCCCATCTGAGAACGTGACGAGAAGTGGCGTACTCTTTGGTGGAAAGCTTTTTAAGCTCTGGAACCACACGAGTATAGACAATAGCATCAACAGTAGCTGGAGTGTTACCGAGTAAGTATGTAGAGGACTTAAGAGCCTCGTTAAACTGGGCAAGCGACTCCGGGATGCGCTTAGACAAGGTGAGCCACTGGGACTCGAGTGCCTGCTGTTCAGCAGAGAGGCCGGCAGCAACAGCAGACTTGGCCGATTCAGTGAGGGAGAGGTTGTTGAACTGGGAGGAGAGATCAGACATTTGTGTAACAGGTGGAAATCAGCTAAGATCTTTGACTTCGGTACATGATGAAGTCATTAAATGCCCCAACGTAATAGTGAAAATTCGTTGCCAGGTCAATTGACACTAGCAAAATTGGCAGTGTGCGATTATGTAATTCTGGTTGTGGAGGATGATATGTGAAGGAATAGAACATTAATTGGGTATTGACCGCATTATCTATGAGTGGATCCGACAGTATAAAAGAAACACTGTAAGGGGTGTTTAGGGGTTTATCAACTGTTCCTGGTCTCCTCATCTTCGCACGACATGTTGGCTGGCGAGAGGCTTTTACTTGTCTTTTGAGAGACTCGACTTAAACTTGAGGGAACAAGGCCAGATTGACCGTTGATATACAGTTGATTGTAAAGACATTTCAAAAATATTTTCAACCAATCGATTGAACATTAGCAAGCACACAACCACCACTGTATAACCCCACTAGCCCCAACTTGTAGACTACACTTACCGTATCGGGAACGCACACCGGAGCATTTGCGAGTCTCGGACCGCTAAAAAACCTGGAGAACCCTTCTAACAGAGGCATATACCCCCCCACACTTGATCAGAAGAACTTTGACAACAACGACGCTGCTTCAGGAACTCAACACGAGGTAACGCTTCCAAGGTCGCCATAGTTGTACTGACAAGTCAGTTTGTTTGCTCACCGCCTCATTGCTGACCTGGGGGTTTCCGAATAATAGTCCTACCAAGACGCCTGCAATGTCAGCAATACCGACAACAGAAGATAAGAAACGCCGACAGGGGAGTAGGAAGAAGACGAGCAGAGCATGTAACCACTGCCACAAGGCCCACATGACTTGCGATGAAACAAGACCCTGTAAACGTTGTCTCCAAAGAGGCCTTGAGGCGACATGTGTTGATGCTCCTCGAAAACAGAAGAAGTACCTAATGGATGTGCCTGAAGAGCTGACAACGTCAACTGGGTTTGACATTTCAAGAGGCTCAACGAGTCCACCTCGTGCGAGGGGAGCAAACGATCAGGCCTCTTCTACAACCCCGGTACCGTTTGGTGCTACGCTTTCAGGACATGTTACGCTCCCTCCGCTGCCTTCTCTCATGGTGGATCAAGCCAAGCCAAAGGCATCTCCGATCCCACAACAACATCAACAACAACCGCAACACCACCACCATCAACAATCACCACCACAACAGTTACCTATGATTAATGACCTGTATCCACCCCAACTGTCATTCAGTAAATCACCAAATAATCAGAAGTTGCATCAACAGCAGCAACACTATATGCCATCTTGGGGCTCCAAACCCCAGACAGCGAAGTCTCAGAGTCGCTCCAAGTTTATGTCCAATGCAGCAAATTCAGAGTACTCCATTCTTTCTGATATCATAAAACAAGATGATATAAACTTGGGTATACATAGACACTCCCACTCCTATGAATCGCAATCTCCACAGCTTGAGAATGGAATATACGTGCACCGAAAGGATTCATCTTGTCCTTCTGCGGGATCAACACCAACACCACAGTCAATGCAGCATGACTTGTATTCAAGCTATGGAAAAGCTGATAGGACCATCAATCAGTACATGCTTGGATTTGTGCAGGACAAACTTATCACATTACCAGAAGTACTAAAATCTATTGAAGGGGAGAAACAATTCCAATGCGATACAGCACTCAACGAAACTAATGCTGTGTTATCGTTCTCTATTGCCATTAATGAAACTACAGAGAGTGGAGGACCAGGATCTTTCACAAGCTCGGTGTCACAGTGGGGACTATTATACAAGGAAAGTGAAGATATATATGCTAAAGTTCGCAGTCCATTCTTATATACCCCAGGGTTCCACTCCTTGATTCAATACCTCAAGACACGTTTTGCTCGCGCAGAGTTGATACAAATGGCTAAATCCATGGCAAGTTACCGTCCAAGTTTTATTGCATGTACTAATACGCTGAAAGAGGATGATTTAATCTTTATGGAACAGTGTTTTCAGCGCACGTTGTTGGAGTATGACAAGTTCATTGCACTGTCTGGCACACCGACCATCGTATGGAGACGTACTGGACAAATTGCATATGTGTCCGAGGAGTTCTGTATACTAACTGGATGGTCAAAGGAGCAATTGTTGAACAAGGTCACATTTATAGTGGAGTTGATGGATGATTCTTCAGTAATAGAGTATTTCAATTTGTTCTCGACTATTGCATATGGTGATTTCAGAGGTGCCACTATGGCTGGGTGTACGTTGATGACACCAGAGAGCTCAAGAATCAAGACAACATGTATGTGGACTTTAAAAAGAGATGTGTTTGGTATTCCGATGATGATTATTGGTAACTTTTTACCAATCATATGACTTGCGGAGACTTCATTCCAAATCTATGTTTCCCTACCCTCATTTATATTATTCCTCTCTTTTGCTACCTATCTGTAAGATTAACCCGTATATATAATACAGCTTGGCTGTAAACCTATAGTAAAAAAAAAGACACAATCGTGCCATATATATCAAAAATAACCTTAAATATCATCCTGAGAAAGGTGGGGTTGGAAAGCAAACAAGGATAGAAGAGAAGGTAATGGGGTATGGACAAAAAGGAAACATTTCACAGAAAAAACAGAAATATTGTTCACTGGGCCAAGATAGACTTGACAAACTCGACGTAGTCGACGTTACCATCCTTTGTCACATTGACACCCTTGAGTAACTCATCAACTTCAGAGTCGGACAACTTTTCACCAATGGAGGTAAGGATGTATCTAAGCTCACCGACGCCAACGTAGCCAGAGCCCTCCTTGTCAAATACCTGGAATCCCTTGATGTAATCTTCTGGCTCGCCCAATGGCTTGAAACCGTCTGGTCTGTTGATTATCTTGACGTAAGTGTCAAAGTCCAAGTCACCAGAGATCTGAGACTGCAGGTCTTCAATCTCAGCAAGCGTAGGGTTCTGGCCAACGGCGCGGAGGAGGTCACCGAGGGCATCTGGAGATACTTTGCCAGTACCCTTCTTGTCAAAGAGGGAGAAGGCATCCTTGTAGGTCTTAGTGTTGGAAGACTGTTGCAAAGGGGTTAGTACTGCAGGCTCTAGACAGGCTGGTTTGTATGAGATCGGTGTGGGAAGAGGCAATGCTGTCATTTATTCTGTGCAATCCATACGCAATAGAAGGACACCGATGGGTTGAAAGTTCTTGATTCTTCCTTTGTAGCCCCATTCCTCTCACAATACCGCATACACACAATCGTCAGACACACTTACCATTGCTTTGTATGTGTTCTTGTTTGGTTTTCTAGTGAGTGCAAGGAAATTTGCTGAGCGTTTCAGAGATCTCCAATGTTTTCGTTCTTAACGTTTCGCGGTTTGTTTACATTTCGAAGAAATGCGCGTATTATCCTGATTTGGAAGTGTACTTGAATAGGGTGGTGGTTATGAGTATTGGTTACCTTTATAATTTTATATCTCTTAAGAGGCACAGCTATCTCATCTCAATGTGTTTATTGGTAATGGTCGAAGTTGTGATGACTGACGTTCCACGTTCAAAGAGAACTGCACATGCAAAGGTAGATTTACCTCCGTGCTCGCTTCGATACCACCCCTCGGATCCTTCACTTTTATTCCTGGGAACATACAAGCTCAAGGATGACGGATCGAGGCACGGTTCAGTGGACATATACACGCATTCTGGTGACTCTTTATCGCTTTTGAAAAGCGTCCCAACTCAGAGTGCTATTCTTGATTTAAAGTTTTCTCCCTTTGATGATTCACTGGTATTTAGTGGCCATTCAACAGGAGACATTAGTGCATGGAGGTACAAGGATGGTGAACTAAAGCTACTTCATCACCAGGTTTTGTTTGAAGAAGATGTATTGATCACCTCTATCATCGTGTCTCAGGTAATTGAGAATAGATTACTGTTAACAACGACTGACGGATACGCTGCATTGGTAGATTTGACCTCTACAGGATTTTCTGAGCCGCGTTATTTCGGCTCTCCACATGACTTGCAGTGTTGGACTGGTGCGTTTGGTAACTACGCAGAGTTATCTCACGTTGTATTCACCGGTGGCGATGACGGGTGTTTACAGGCGCACGACACTAGAGCTATGTATGACATGGCAATTTTTCAGGCAAAAAGGATACATGAAGCGGGCGTGGTTGCAATACAGACAGCGCAACCCGGTGATTGTCAAGGTCGTGGTGATTGGTTCTGTGACAAGCCATATACTTTATGGACAGGATCATACGATGACTGTTTGAGAAGCCTGGATTTAAGATGTGTTCCTGATTCTGGATTAATTCCAGGCTTAGTACCGAGATTACAGAACAAGAAGAAACTCGGTGGTGGTGTTTGGAGATTCCAACCTAGCGTTAAAAGTGGAGATAATAGACTGTTGACCTGTTGCATGTATGATGGAGCAAGGATAATTGGCGCAAATAATGAGGGTGAGCCTGTTGTGGAAAGATATTTCAAAGAAGAACACGAAAGCATGGTATATGGGTGTGATTGGAGCCCGGAAGGTGATAAAGTCGCTACATGTAGTTTCTACGATTGTGTTGTGCAAATATGGTCACCAGATGTTTAATGAAAAACAAAAAAGATGGTAATTATTCATTATTAAAGTATGTAGTTCATATCAAAGAAGAGGTAAAATCGTTTCAGGAATCTTCAGGGTCTGCGTTTTTTTCGACAAACTCCTTCAACTTTTGCCAGTCAACTTCGCCTTCTGGGTCTTTGGCCAGCTTATAGTCCACAAAGTAGTCCACTGGAAATGTTTTTCTTACTGCAACGATAGTAGGAATATTTCTCACCCCGAATCGTGGTAGAAGGTCGCTTGTTTCAGGGTAATCTGTTTCAATATCCACCATGTTGATCTTCTTATCTGTTTCGTAAGCAACAATTCTTTGTAATGCTCCAGTGACTTTGTTACAATAAGGGTCACCTCTGATAGTAAAATTCAGAAGCAGTGGTCTCTTGATTAGAAGGTAAGAGTCCAACTCCTCGGCATTTCTCACTGGGAGAAATATTCTGTTACCTTGCTTTGTGACCTCTGGAGGGTCGAGCATTTTGGCTGGTGTCCACCAGAAATTACGGGAACCCACTATGGCTGTAGCAACAATGAGGCCCGAGCCTACCAGTAGCTGTCGTTTAGTAAGGGTGGCCATTGCGTTCATTCCACTTGCTGTGTTTGCGATCTACTTAAGCAATCTTGTTATGATTGGGATGCCTTCGAGATGTCTCAATTTTATTTAGGGATTCCAGATTGCTCCAGGGACTAAGAACAAGTCGGTTCAACGCTCGAGGTCAAGACTCGGCATGATATTAAGTGTGCCAATAATAAGATAACACGGGCTCTATCAACAAAAAAAAACACACGACAATTACAAGAACTATTCATTTCTCAAAGAAAATAGAGTCCCAATATATAATCATATCATATCATTAGCAATTATTACTGTAATTACTTTGTTGTTAGTCAGCATTGTCAGCTTACTAAGGATGCCACACTTTTGCCCGTCATGACAGCTGAGGACAGAAGAATTGAAATACCGGCAACGAACAATCGCTCGTGCACGTTTTTTCACTCTCGGATGATACATAGACAATTTATAAAGAGAAGTTAATACCAAAGCACCAAAGGACTACACTCAAACCAGGTTATAGTGCACATGTTCTAAGAAACAGGTACAACCATACCGACCTAATCAGGAAACTTTCGCGCCCATCCAGAGTTCTTTGCATCTCTGCCCTCACTTTGATCCACACTTTTCGACGACCAGGCAAAAGGACTTGTGAATTACACTTTGATATTCTACATTTGAAACAACTAGAGTTGTTTATTTTTTCGTTTTACTTTGATATTTGAGAATAAGTACATTTTATACCTATTTCCTTTTTTTCAGCTGCACATTGTGAGATATATTCCTTGATCTATACTTGACACCCCACACTCATCACAGCATACCATACCACACAATGACTCATCAACGGACCGACTTAGCTCATCCAAAGCCAATTCAGAGTGACAAATCACTATTTGAGGACCTTACCATAATTTCACCGACGGTATCACCATCATCCTCGTTCCCTTCGACTCCCTTGGGAGTACCTGTTGTTGAGACAGATCGCTCTAAAACAACGAGACAGCTGTTGCCTAACGACGAGCTTCCTATTGTTCAATGCATGGCGCGTGCCAGAATCCCAACGACACAGGGACAAGAAATCTTCCTGCATCTGTATTCCAATAACGTGGATAAGAAGGAACATTTGGCAATAGTGTTTGGCGAACAGATTAGATCAAAAACGCTGTTCAAGAGAAGAGAAGGCGAGACACAAAGTGATCGAATGACTAGAGGCGCTTATGTGGGAAGATTACGACCAGGCAGAACGGTGGCCGATAAGGACGAACTTAGTGGTGAGGAGGCCCAGTTCGATGAGAATGGATACATTAAGCAGCAAAGCTCAATAGACAAGGAAGCTGCCACACTGGTGAGAATCCACTCTGAATGTTACACTGGTGAGACTGCATGGAGTGCCCGTTGTGATTGCGGTGAGCAGTTTGACGAAGCGGGAAGGCTAATGGGCAAGGAAGGCAAGGGGTGCATTGTCTACCTCAGACAAGAGGGACGCGGTATTGGTCTTGGTGAGAAGTTGAAGGCATATAACTTGCAAGACTTGGGAGCTGACACTGTACAGGCAAACCTGTTGCTTAGACACCCTGCCGATGCCCGCTCGTTCTCGCTAGCGACAGCTATCCTGGTTGACTTGGGGCTCGCTGAAATCAAGCTACTGACGAACAACCCAGACAAAATTGTAGCAGTGGAGGGCAAGGACCGTCTTGTGAAGGTTTGCGAGCGCGTTCCAATGGTTCCTTTGGCGTGGAAGAATGGTGGCGACGAGGGTATCAAGTCGAAGGAGGTTGATGGCTACTTGAGAACCAAGATTGAGCGAATGGGTCATTTGCTGTCCAAGCCGATTAACATATGAACTCCTTCCGCGGTATACCACTTATCATATCATACACAAACATGTCATATTTTACCTGTAGAGTTATGAGGCGCACATGGCGACTAGGGGGATCGTAACGTATGTGGGGTTCGTGTTCCATTACATGACGGCAATATATCCTGACTATAATGGTGTGGCTGGGGACAACTGTACATGCTGCTATTTGTTTTTATAGTAGCGAGCTATCAAATACGGTAGGCATATGAATAGAAGAACCGCCAGAGATGACATCGTTAGGTGGTGTGTGCGGTAGAGATGGTGGATAGCGGGCTTGCTGTACTGTAATGTGAAGTCTCCACTACAGGCAATACAGCCTGGTGTCACAGGAGAGATCCGCACACTCAATTGATCTACATCTCTTTCTACACAACATACGCCATATGCCAACTACCAGCGGACGCTGGAGTATCTCGGTAACTTCCAAGATGGCTTGCACGTGCATCTGGTCGCGTGGGGGAAGCTAACGTGATCCTGCCCCACTAGTTCCGTCCCCTTAATGGGCCGGTACGTGGGCGGGAGGAGGTGATGGGGCTGCGGTCTGCTGACCATAACTCTTTATCTTCGCAGACCACATGATGCCACAGATACTTGATTACCAGACGTGAAGTATGGACCGTTTTTTACCTCAAGACCCCTACTATTCAAAAAAAAAAAAGAAAGCCCATCGCACAGCTCCTTAAGCTTGGAGTGCTGCGCTGGGCACACACCGTACACCAACTGTACATGGTACGATTAGCCGGATCCAAGCTTGTGTTGCAACGGTACGTGCGTGCTACATTGCTTTGATGTGGATAATTTGCTCTTGAATACAACCAAAGCTCTTAGCTGGATACAAACCAATCACAATTGGCCAACAAAACACACTCCGCTTTGCGTCGTTAATCCTTTCGTATAATTTGTTGTCTAATAAAAAACGCCGAGCAGCCCAGCTGCCCACTACCAGACCACCCCAATTACACCCGCACACCCACTTTAACAGCCCCATTTATTTATATATACGTTTTAAACCATATCATCAACTAAAAGCAGTCTGCGCTAGGACCGAAGGAGGTGTGACTTGTTCCTGCCCTATTTTACGTAACAGAGTGACAAGCAAGGCTCAAGTTTGAGAATTTCTTGCTGTAAACTCTTGTAGGCCCCACATACACACACCCGTACACACACCGTGCCTCTTTATATACCGCTACTGCTTGAGCCATTCACCCACCAAATACAAACATCGGTCCAAATAAGATACGAAAGTTCCCAGACTATACTTGTATATCATGGCCGAATTCTACGCACTCACACCTAAGGACACCAATGGAGACCCTTGGCCTTTCACACAGCTCGAAGGAAAAGTCGTGCTCATCGTCAACGTTGCTTCAAAGTGCGGCTTCACCCCGCAGTACACAGAGCTCCAAGCGCTCAACAAAAAGTACGCCGACAAGGGCTTGGTCGTAGTCGGTTTCCCTTGCAACAACTTTGGTCGCCAGGAACCGGGCACAGATGAAGAGATCCAGTCCTTCTGCAAACAAAATTATGGTGTCACCTTCCCCATCCTAAAAAAAGTCGACGTCAATGGGTCAAATTCAGACCCAGTTTACCAATACATCAAAGAGGCAAAACCTGGGATCTTGGGATTCAGAGCTATCAAATGGAACTTTGAGAAGTTTCTGATTGACAAGAGTGGTACGGTGGTACAGAGGTTTTCGTCATTGACGAAACCAAGCTCCATTGAGCCATACATTGATGAGCTGCTGAAGGCTTAAGATCATGTGCTTTTACACCTCCCAGATTCGCCTTTCGGGTTTAATTGGGTCTATTGTATAAATATATCTCGGCTTTCACATGTAATCAAGACTTCCAAGGATGGTTAAATTATGTTGATGTTGTGGGACTTTCACTAATGTTTTGAATCATTGTTCCTTAACTGAAAAGATGCTATGGTGATCATTGTTTCATCGAATCGTTTTAAGCACTTGCCGTTATTCATGTGCTCTTATAGCACTTACACATATCGAATATGCTCTTGAATAAAACTTTATTCTACAAGTAGGCCACTTAGTGTATAATATAGTACATTTCTATCAAGAATTTACTCTTCAAATACGAAATCATTATGGAACTGCTTAGGATGCATATCCTCAAAAGGAGGCAGTGATCCATGTGAAAAGATGGTCTCATCAAGGCGGATAGGGACATCAGTCTGTAAATGGTCTTGATCTTGGTCATCTGGTCCTTGCATCTGTGCATGTGATGCATTTGTTGTAGTGCTGGCGCTAGAAGTAACAGCTGAAGGCAGCGAGTATCCTTCGGCACGCAGCTGATGGCCTGGATTATTAGGCGCATTGATCTGTGAATGCTGATTGTTCTGTGGTGGTTGACCATGCGGATGCCCATGAAAGTTGTTAAAAGTTGTGACTTGGTCTGGAATGGCGTATTCAGATGCAGGCATGGGATTGGCTGAGTTTCCACTGCTGGAGATATTATGTGAAGGAGTTGGAAACTCTGTACTCATCTGTGATTCAATACTTTGTACAGAGTCCTTTCTGCCACGTTCACCAACAAACATAGACTCGTCCAAAGTGACTGCTTGGATTTGAAAATCTGTTAATCCCAACTCCTCCATCAGGGTATTGATAGCTAACGACCCATCTTTCTCAGCCATATATCCAACATCCTCATGGTTTTTAGCCTTGATAAACAAACCTTCAAGACACTTGGACAGAAGTCTGACCCTGGTTTGTAACATCTCAACATGGTGCTGTGGATACATCTTCTCTGTCTTTCGACGATCAGTGTAAGAACAGATCCTATTCTCAAGGATACATCTGGAGCAAGGACGACCACCATCACACTTTGTTTTTTTGACACGACACATATCACATGCTTTATCTACCCTTCTCTTGCGGTATTGTTCATGGAACTGCGACTTTGGTGCGGGCGAGGAGAGTTTTTGTTGTAGATGTTGGTGTTGATGTTGATGTTGATGATCAGGTTGATGCACCATATGAGAGTCCGGCATTCCCTCTGAAGGCGCCATCAAATCGCTTGAAAGGTGAAATTCGGCATTACCACCACTGTCCACTTGGTCCAAGTATTCCGAAGGTAATTGGGCGTGTGGTAGCGGTGGGTAATCGTGGTTGTGTGTCTTGTGTGGATGTTGTAGTGAGGACGATAGTTGATCCGCGGAGGGCTGGGTGCCCTTTCCACCGGCCTGGAGCCTCGTATTACGCCTCGACATCACTAGAAGGAGTCTGCTAAAGCGTGAATCGAGGTCCGAGGTGTAACTGGCCAGCCAGTTATATGGTAACTGATCCGGAGAGTAACTGTGTTGGTTCAAAAGAAATGGACGAAGAGAAGAATAATAAAGATGTTTGTCCGAGCGAATGGCGAAAAGCACAGTTGTCTATCAACCTGGGAACAGTTGAGTCTGAATTTCTGCAAGATCGCAGATATGCCAGCCTTTCCTGTGGGAGAAGAATCAAAGTGTTAACCTTGCTTTGAAACGCTATGTAACTCTTCATGTTTCAGTGAATATTCGTTGGCTGCATTCTCACTCTTTCTCTATATATACACACACAAGATTGTGTGTCAAGGGCAGAAGGTCATCCTTACATTGGGCCTAGGCCGGATATACCGTACATACATATTCAAGAACTGTTTTGAGTAAAGGGAAATGTAACCATCTGCCACAATGAGTATTGATTTTCCGTCAATAAAGCTACACAATAGTGTTGCCGGTGAGTTGATGCCTGCCCTTGCAAATCCTGGGAGTGCCCACTTAAGCTATGTAGCCTTCTCGCAGCACCGCACCGTTTCACACAGATGTAGGCCTGAGCACCCTGTGAAGGAGCCGAAACCATTACACCTTATGAGACCAAAACTATGGACTATCTTACGTTAGAGGTAAGTCACTACTTGCGGTATTCCACTCCTTCGTAATTGACACAACACTACAAAGGCGGCAGGTTGAGAGAATCACATAGATTCATCTCCAAAACTCCTTTGCAGCTTGAGGTTTGTTTCCAACTCATCTGGAATCAGACTACCCATGAATTTCGCTTGAGACATCATTTATGGCTGGGTCGATGGTATGCTTTATTATTTGTCTTTCTGGTATGGCACTAACTTCCTAATTTCACAAACATCATATGTGGCTGCTGATACAACTGAAACCGCTGAGGTGTCTTGGCCCTACCCATAGCAAAAAACCTATTCGAGATACATAAGCAAAACCCTGGACGGTTATTGTTATTGTTACTTTCAAAACACTGTAGTCAATTACAAGTTGAATGTTCATCACTAAATTTGTAACCTTTGTTGAATCATAGCTGTCCCCAGAATGGTATTCCGTCTTCGTGGGTATTCGCGGGTATACACAGGAAACAACTACGGACTGCTCTTCCGTATCAGCGAATAAGGAGTATTGGTTTATGTTCAGGCTGGAATGTTACCTTTAAGTGCCTGGACTTCAAAAGTTTGAAGATATCACCGCTATTGACGAGTGTATGATGAGTCTTGGACAAGTCCAGGTGGAAGATCCCAATCCGCAGCATTTCAGTTTCCTGTTGCCCATAAATGCTTGAATAGCTATTGATTGCCATCGATACGTTGTTGATATGATACTGGTAATATTACACTGTTTTTGCTCAAAGCAAGTGTGATAATGTAATCATAGAACAGGAATTGTTGAAAGACGGGAAAATGATATCTGTTGGAAAACGACTTTTTTGTGCAACTTGAATCAAAAGCTCATAAGATCACAACCACTGATCTGAAGTGGCCAATAGTTCGCAATATGGGAATGTTTGTAGGTGGTGAAAAGACTTCAACTGCTAGTTGCTTGTATGTTTTGAATGCATTCGCCCTGAATGTATGTAGACAACCAAGTTGCCACGGTTTCTAATCTAGCATCTTCGTCAAGAAGGGTACTTGAGAAGTATTCTGAGGATTCTCAAAGAGCTAAGAGTGAAACAATTGCTCTACTTCCATTCATGCTTCTACTCGCCGTTTTAGAAGCATTATTGAAGCACCTAATTCCGCTTTTATAGGGTTAATCATCTGATACCTGCGTGTGACGCGTGCCACGAGAACAAGGAACGGGGTGGCTATAGGACACAATTGCATATGTTATAGGAAATATGTTAAAAGAAAATATGCGTGCATTTTCGTTTGAGATCTTTACTGCACAAGGCTCATCATCCCTCATTTGACAAGGGGTGCTCGATGAGCGGACTTTCACCGGGATCAGAAGATCGCAAGCTCTGTCTGGAAGTTGATGGGCAGGGGTTAGTAGGAAGGTCCAGGTCTAACAGTAAAGGTAAACTCTACCATGCCTCGCCAAAATCTGTAAAATTCTTACACTTGGCCGGCCCGTTCCACAATCTGCAGAATTATACCCTGCAGTGCCTCCCGTGGGAGGGCAGGATAATTGAAGTACAAAGCTCGTTAAACAAGAGGCGTAAACATATTTGAGACAGCGCGAAACTATAAGGCGCGGAGTCATGGAGAGTTGTGTCTGTCTAGTCGCATTCGAGCAGTTGGGTCCCTTCATCTCGTACTTGTCACCTCGTACTTAAACTACTATTAATGGGCCTTTACTGAACTTTCTATATTATTATTATGCACTGTTATCATCAATATTCTAAAGAAGAGAAAGCATAAATAACAAAAGCAAGTGAAGATATTTCAATGAAAACACAAGGAAGTTATCACCAACTTCCAGCCCGAAGAGACGCGTGTGCGGGCATCTATTGTGAGCTAAGTTAGGTCCGCCCTTGCATATTTATGCATCTAAATACAGATTTTGGACATTACATGGATAACTTTCACATAATAGGTTTTTAGCCATTAATAGCTCAACCAATCTAATAAAAGATGACCGTTGACCGTTTACCGCCAAAGGTGACGTGTGAATATACTTTAGATTACAGTAATTCAGATTTCAAAGAAAATATCGGTTTCCTGCTCTAATAATACCGAAGTCTAATTAGAAAACGAAAACCTATGGGCGTATCTTATTATCCATAGCCGCCTCTCAACTATCTTGTTTGTGTTCATTGTACTATCCAATCATGATGCTAGGAAGCGTGTCTTAGACCTGTCAACTTTCCTTGTTTTTAATCTTGTCATTTTTGATCTTGGTCTACAAGAGTTTCTTATCCAACTGCGAATAAGAAACTTTTGTCTGAGATATCTTCTAACTTTGGAAAGAGTGAGAACTTTAATCAGGAAAAACAACTTGTACTTCTTGTTTCAAAATCTATATCAGCTTTGATCTTTGACATACTTGTCATCTACTAAAATTGGATAAACACATTCTAATGAAAACGGTCAAATGTAGTGACTCAACTTTTTAAGTTATATTCCTTCAAACAGCAAAACGCTGGATATGATGCAGCTAAATGGGTAGTGTGCTCCGTCCAAGTTTCTGTTTATGTAATTAGTAGTAACCGTACTGAAATTCTATAATTTTATTGCTATACTTTAACTACGGCTCATTATTGGTGTCTGAAAATAATTGAGTGCTCATTTTGGCAGGTTTATCATTCGGGTGAACTTGTTTTGTGGGAAGCAATAAGGTGAAAATTCATTTGCGGAGATCTTTGTTGCAGCGTGCGGCAGTGAAAACCACTCTCTGTTAAAGGAGCTAATGTGGATATACAACGTACAAAAAGCACTTTAGCCGACATATTTGCAAATGTTGTTTTGTTTTGTTTTCGTTGTTTTAGAAAAGTTATCAAACTGTTGAATCAAAGGTTTCTTTGTTGTGATCTTCAAAGTTGACAATCGCTACTCACGCAGCTAAGCCAGATTTCTCTTTGAATTTTTTAGTGAGCGACTCAGAAAAACAGATGGTGATGTGATCGATATTTTTTTCTTTAAAAGTTTACAAACATATTAACACAAAAAGAAGATATTACAATAGCTTTAGAGCAAAAATTCTCAAATGGTTTCATTCAATGCTTTGTACTGTAGGACAACAATCCTGATGCGTTCACACGCATTACAAAGCAAGGTAGCAGATTGGATGTGCTGAGATGCAGCGCTTTGGCGCATTACTGACAACTGAACAGCCCAGCGTGTCATCTAGCGAACTCGCAAAGACTTCGCCTAACAAAGGGTTTCGTGAAGTTTTTTTAAGGTTTATTTTAGGCATACCCCTTCGACCTACGAGATCTAACTCCGAAGGTTACAGAAGGGGATTTCATCCTTATCACATATCACAACTTAAACTTGGGTGTTTGATACAAGACTCGGTGCCTAAAACTTTTTACACAAGACTACTCATCTTGATTTCACTGGGGTATATGTTTCACCTGGACCATGTTCTAATAATGGTTTGTTCCGGACCAAAAATTTGTAAGTAATCAACATGGAGATTGAAGAGAGATCCTTTCCTGAAAAAACTTCAAGCAAGCAATCCCATCCTATATCTTGATTTAAGTGGGGAAGTCCCTCAAGAGTCAAAACTTAGAGGAAGAATATTCCAACTTCTTCAAGCATTGATAGATCCGATACCAAGCTTGACCCTGGCAGATTTAAATGAATTTTGTAACATATGCATATTGCATTGCCAATCTTACCCGAGACGTGCAACATTGTGCTGACAATCTCATGTGTATGCTGGGGGGTTCCAGTGATTACGTACTATTCTACATCTCATGGTGAGACAATGTTGTTTTGATTATCTAAATCTTAAGTCTAGATTCTCTTCATTAGAAGCAAGTTTTTTTGATATTTGAAAAATACGACAGGGATCGATTTTCTAATTGACAACTGGATATGCTACCCAATTAGGTAGTCATGACATGCATGTGGAGTCAACAGTCTAGTAATTATTGATAAAACCCCGCTTGATAAAATATATCTGCACGAAAACTTAAAGTCTATGTTATAAGGTAGATTACTTGAGTCATGCGCTCGAGCAGATCTTGTGATGTTAAAGTTTATCTTAAACCCTTTTAAAAAATACTATTATTTGTTATAAAATATCTACTCTTGAAATAAAGAATTAATAATCATAACATCAAAAAATATTATAGTATTCTAAGAGTTACTTTGATTGAATTATTGTTATTAATGTTTTTGAAACTCATTTCCAACAAGCGACATTCAGCAGTTTAATCTTTCATAATTCATCTGAAATAGTTAAATATAGTATTTATAAGAATCACTATAAGATGCTCGGGTGTGGTTTTTGTCGCGATTTATTGTAAGTTTCGGATCTTTTTATATTTGTAAGATCTCATGCATTGCGGTGACTAATAAATCTAAGATATGGCTACTGCCTTTTTCTACGAAATTGAAGTAATTAACTGAAAGAAAAAGAGCATAAATATGTCCCCCTCAGTAGAGGGCAAAATTCACAGGGAATCTAATGACATGATGTGCATTGGGCATTGATCGCTGACATCTTTATAGTATGAATTTAACTGTTGCTCTCTGAAGCTCCCCAATAAATGTGCAGTGTCCAATCTCAGCTTTTCACTGGCATCAAAAAGGTTCATAAAGTCTGTAATTTCAACTTGGTCACAAGCTGCAATACGAACAGACTCTTGCTCCGCATTCTTGTTGTTCCTATATCTTAAAATTGACTTGGGTTCATTTTCTTTGTCTCGACCCACAGTAGCGAAGAAAGACTCACTGTTTTCATTTGCTATGGATTCACGGGAAATAGTATCCAAGTTAGCTATTCTGTCCCCGCTAGAACTGTGATGAGAGAGCTCAGAGCAAGATTTTTCATCTTTCTCATTCAGAATTGTTGACTCCTTGTTATAGAAAAGAACATGTGAGAAGGTATCAAACCTGATAGATGCTTTCTTTTCATCTTCGTTTTCATTGTCCGAGTTGTTATAATTAATATCTGCAACGTATTCTGAAGAATCATATGGATCAAAAAATCTAGGATCAATAATTCCCAGTAAATCTTCTTCATCCCCTGCGCAACTGATATCCTGATATATTTCTGAACCGTACGTTCTTCCAATGTAATCACCAATAGAAACTTGATTGGTAAATTGTCCAATAAAGTTTGAGCTCCTCAATGTTGGTACCACAACCAACATTGGACTGTAATTAGAGTCTGTGCTCCGGGTGCCAATATCAACAGAAGAAAGTGGTTGAACATCACCAACCATGGCATCTTTAAGCTTTCCAAAGTAGGAATAAGCTCTTTCAAGTGTAGTAGGGCCTAAATTCAGTACTTCATGTGGATTGGATGCTTGTAGTGAGAGCGAGCCAGATTGGGACGGAGTTGGGGATAAACATGAAGATGATTCTCGTGATGGAGATGATGATGATAATGGTGATAAGATTGGCGTCACATTTTCTTGTTGTAAATCTTCCACAAATAATTGTCTTACAAATTGTGGTGCTTTTGAGGTTAAAAAAGAGTTGGTTCGTCCATTTGAAGAATCAACTTCTGATTCATTTGTGCGAGATTCATCAATGGGTACCTCACTATAACTTTGAGGTTTTGAAGAACTAATGACTTTATCGGTATTATGTGCATCAGAACTGACATAGATTGGGGAAGAGTTGGCAGGCTGTTTCAAAAGTTCAAGCTTTTGAAATTCAAAACAATGTGATGGCGAACGCTGAAGTGCCTCCAGGATATCAAGCTCATGATCAATGATGTCAAATGGATTGCCATTTATATTGATTGGGAAATCAATAATGAGAGGTGAAAGATGTTTCAACAATGAGAGTTGTTCATTTTCAGAAGGCAGAAGGGAGTCATTGGAATGTTGTTCAAACGAGAATTCTGACAGAGTAGAGATGCTTCCATTGTTGGAGTCAGTTTCCAGAAGATACATTTGTTTATTGCAATTCATGATGGATGTCTTAAATTTGAATAAAGCAGCACGATGGTACCCTCTACGATGCATTCGTAACCGGGGAGACCCTCCCGTATACTTGTGTGTTATTTTTCTTGGAGAGTGTGTATGGATGATGTCACGCAAGTTCCTGAGTACTGATACTTGAGATTTTACTTCAAAGGTTGGATCTTCACTTAGTGGACTGTCCATTTCATTCTCTGTGTTCCTGGAGTGAAAGTCATCTTGTTGTTTTGTAATGTGATATACTGGAGATTGTGCCGTTCTTCGAAACCATGAACTCTTAGAATTGTCTCCTTTTGAGCGTGACCAGAGCGACAGGAAATTAGAGGAAGTTTTCGTGAGATTCGAATGGTGGGAAAACTCAGAAATTGGATTAAGGAGAATGGGTTCCATGTGAGAGGGAGTAGTGGGGTTGTTTTTCACAATGTGGTGAGAGAAGTTGAGATAATTGTTACGTGTATAGATAGCAGATGCCAATAGTATAGCTAGCTGATTGCGCCGTAAAACACTTGCAAGACCTACGGATCAAGGTTCTGAAAAAACACTAGAAAGTTAAAGACCACTTCTAGATGGGATTCTTCTTTAGACAAAATCATTAATGTTTGCATGATGATGTTCATGGGAAGGTAGGATTGATAGATGTGACACAAAACCGGAAGCGGACATCCGAGACGAGAAACGTCCCGGCTTCGGAAACTCATCATATACACGAGACTTATTTAGGATGGAATACAAGGAGAGTCAGGTCAGAAGGGTAGACCAACAATTCAAATTTTGATACTAATAAATACTGAACACTTATTTGCTTTGGTGCAAGAAACCAAAGTTTGTGGGGATGGGGAGAAGCGAGTTTCACAGTAACTTTAAGAGAGAAAGAAAGAAAGGGAGAAATAAATGCCGAGGAGTTCATGTAATAATAGCGCATGTGTTAATAAACTAATGATCGTGCATATAATAGTGAAGAGCAGGGATCCAATAATGGATGGATCTGTTATGACAGAATATTCGAATATTTAAATGAGTTTCCATGTGCACATTTATCTTGGATTGTAGAGTTTGGGAGTGAAGATCTTTTTGATTTTTCGTAGAAGTGGACACATACGTTCTATAGTCGCTTTTAAGGTTTTACAACGGATTTTTCTTATTTATTCCGATCTATAAACTAAATTGATTGATTAATCTCGGAGCGCCTAAGCTTTGT
Organism: Petasospora nakhonratchasimensis; assembly: GCA_030572335.1. Lineage (NCBI taxonomy): Eukaryota > Fungi > Ascomycota > Saccharomycetes > Phaffomycetales > Wickerhamomycetaceae > Petasospora > Petasospora nakhonratchasimensis. Next base: position 481,979 of record JAJLZS010000007.1, read on the forward strand.
TCAAAACATTTACCATCAAAGGCTTTTCCTTTTCTCCTCACCGCCGAAGCTCACGTACATATTCATATGATGAGCGTGACTCCTACAAAGCACACCCTCCTAATTATGCAGAGGACTTGCAGATAATGTGATCAATTCGTACATTATACTGAATTAAATGGTTACACCTTCTTCTTTCCATTCAGCAGAACACACCTATGATGTACAGATGATAATAATACGTATTGGGGTGATCAGATGATTTTTAAGAAAAAATTGCTGAAGATAGTCTAAATTAACAAATTTCACCTAGGTATCATTTTAAATACTTTGATAATACAGCCAAGAGTATCTATTGGATTATAATGGTCGATGAAGGAGCTGGTCAGAAACAGATGGAGTTATGGCTGAGCGTGTCATAGTGACAGGTGAACTGGATATACGCTTTGGAATCAACTGGTTTTTGGCAGAGAAAAAATATATATATATATATATATAAAACTAAGTAAATATATATACATATATATGGAAAATTCAAGTGTTGTTAATACAAAGTTCGGCTGCAGGAATCTAGAATTGAAAGTGGAGGCTTAATTACCTAACATACCTTCAATTGAGATTTTAACAGGTTTGAAGCGCCGTTCCAGAACTGAGTAATCCTTTCACCATGGCCGGTTTGAAATTGCGTTGAACTGCGCTTTTGGGTGCGCTCTATATCCATATGGTTGAACTGTATAAGGTTGAGCTTCAGCTGTCTCTCTTTCCAGGTTTTTTCCGCCTTAGTCCCAGACCCATACTCTAGTCCCAGAAACAGGGTGATGGGATGCAGGCCCGGATATCTGCGCGTTCAAAAACTGCAGGCCCTTATTCATCTCTCTCCAGATTCTTATTCACGACGTGCGCCAAGGCGGGGGAGAGGAAAAGAGCGCCTTAGAAATACATGTAAGTACATGCCAACTTCACTCAAAGGACCATATTTATATATATGTGCAAGCAAATACGAACAGAAAATATATTAGGTATTATTTCAGTCGTTTCCCGGCTTTATGTGGATTACTAGAAATACATAACTCCTTTTTTTGTTTATGATATATCTAAGTTTTGATGCTAGAAAGTATGAGTATACTGATATATTCAAGGATTTGAATGCTCACTTCAATTAGATATGGGAACATGAGACACAAAAATCAGGAACATACCAAATTTTCTGTAGTAACCAGTCTTACCATAAAATAATCCTAGGTCCAAAATGCACGACACGGGGTATAGACAGCCACATTTACATATGGGTGCCATATATGAGTTAATCCAGGACCACAAGAACAGGGAAGCCGGACCGAAAGTCAGCAAATGATCCTTTTTGCATTGACAGAAGAATTCTAGCATATGTCAAGTACAAGAATCCTGAAGCAAATATAGTTGAAGTGGAGTAAAATTTAGCACCTACTATACACTTATAGATAAGCCACCTACGAATGCTTCTTGAAACAGAACAGAGGTGTGTAAGGCACTCCAATAATATCTGAATAAAAGTTGAGCAATAAAATACATTGAATATTCAAATAAATTTCCAGTTTGAAGATCACACAGGAGTTGTTCAAGATAGAGAAACATTCTGATTAGTCTCACGATGGATACGTCTTATGTCATAGGACTGTAGTTTCATGAGAATGTTGAATCGGTTTTTAAAAGAAATTGATGTCGTATGGTTTTTATTTTAACAGGTGTTGTGAGTAGATTCAGTGTTAATATACTTCAAAAGAATAATTACTATTTTTTTTCTGAAAAACGTGGTTTTACTTCAAGACTTTGGAACCTACGCTAAACTATACGATGAACCGACAATGAATTACCCGCATCCACAGTGTTCACAATTCATTTGTCCCCTCGATTGTGAATAAAGGTGTTTGTAGTTTCTTTGATATAGATGCTATGATCATGCCAGAAGTTACACTAAAAGCTTTTATTAATAGTAATTGAACCATATTTAAAATATATTTAAAGATACTGAACAGTATTGGAAAATTGAGTCAATTCTTTCTCTTCTTAATTTTGTCCAGAATGCTCACTCATCCTTTTGAATATGTGTCGCGATGACTTTATTACTCATATCTCCATATACGATTGAATTTATTGATAGATCAAGTTAGACTATAAAAATCTGAAGTTTTTCTGAAAATGATATCTCTATTAGAAGCATGAGAATCTTGGAAACATAATTAGTTCTATAATTTTTTAAGAAAACAAAGCCATGGTCTCCTCCTGTGTTCTACCCAAACATAGGTGTTATCTTTTGGAAAGTCCGTTCCGGTTTTAATTAAGAAATAATTCATCGTTTTTAGTCCTAAATGCATTTAATAAGAACTATGAACATTGTAAACTTTGTGTATTTTCATAAACTCTGTTTTGATGTCAACTAATTGTTTCCGTATCCAAGTCCATGTAGCGTTTGCCTGGCCTCTATATATAGAGTTAGAATCGAACACCGTTCAGGTGCCTTCCACGCATGTAGTTGCATACCTCAGACACTCTTCTCCTTCCCTCTTGTTATGATTTAAAATATCTTTATTTCTCCACCAGAGGAAGAAAATTCATATTCTGTTGGAATATAAAGTAAGTGGGGATAATATTGAAGCACATGGTATACAAGCCCTTTGTTTCATACGGACAGCGGAGACTTCTTACCAGGTGGAGATAAATGTCTGTAACAAATTTGGTGTTTAACACACTTCAGTCCAAGATCACTTACGATCTAGATGACAGTTCAAATGGCTAAGTGTTAGATGACACTAGGTTGACACTAGGTTTCAATTTTTATTAATTTGTAGTTTATCCAGTTTTTCTTTAAGGGATGGTCAGTTGAGAACAAGGTACAATGATTAGATTTATAGGGTTCGTAATAAAGGTATCGGATTGAATTATTGAATTGATAGCGGGTGATTTGATAATATAGATCTTTGTAACTTTGTCTGACTCATAATCTACGGATGTTAGTTGTTAAAGTAATGACACGGATAAACAGTTTAACGCTGGCGCTTTATATTTTCCTTTCATGGGATCTCAGGCAAGATGATGATGTACGCATTTTTTAAATACGATGAAATTGGAAAAACAAGGGCCAGTCTAGCTTTAAGAATTTACCTGAGCATTACTATCAGAAGATTTTGCTCTTTCGGCCTCCCCTCTCTTCAATAATAAAAGGAGGAGTTGGATACGAGGCGTGTGACCGCACTTTGAAATGCTGTGTGCCCCAACTCAAACCCCTGAGAAGGGCCTTAGGGTCTTACACCTGAACATCATCCAGTCTTCAGGTGTATATGCATAAAGGACAATGTCTATGCATGTATAATTTGTACACCACATAACACATACAGTCTCTGTCTGAGAATAAGGACCTAATTGGAGCTAAGGGCAGTGTAGGGTTTCTTAGCTACAAAAATTACTCAAAAGGGAAACAGAGGAAGATTCTTTGGAAAGAGTTCTTAATTTTGCATTGATAAATATTCAGGTAGAACATGTAGTACTCTAACCACATTGTTAATGGTAGACTTAGTGCATGGTTTTCCTGTTTTTATAAATTTATCAATGAAATATAATACGCCGGATCTAAGTTGAGGCGTTTAACAACTGAACCACAAAGGTGCGCAGACAACCAGAACTTTTCTCAGAGCAACCCAGCTATATAAGAATAAATGGTAATATTGTAGAAAATATAAGAGGGGCTTGTAGCTGCGATATGAATGACGGTGGCGGAAGACATGCTGATACAGTTCTGGAACGCTTCCAAGAACCTTCCATACATTTCATTAACACCAACTTGGAAATATTTTAGGTAATTCTAAAAGACAAATATTAGATTTTTAGACAAATCAGCAAAAAGAAAAGTAGCAGTTTGCAGCAATAATACCTGATTTTAAAAAACCTCTTGGTGGTTTTCATTTGACGAAATGTGGTTTCCAAATGGGGGAGATTACACTCAAATGATGTGCAGTGATCATAGAAAGCATCACAATGTCCAATCGGATAGCTTGCTTAAAAAGGTATGCTCTATGTATTTTTACGGTTTGATCGTCTGAAAGTAATATTAATTAGTAGATGTGTGATTGTAGATAGAGGGTACATCAAGATGTGTTGCGAGTGAATAACATCTAATCGGCCTAGTACAGCTGTACTATGGGATGTTCAAGATGGCACACTAGTACGAGTCAGTGCCAAAGGGGTGATTAACCATATGATTTACATATAACTTCCTAAAAAATTGAAAGATTTTGTTAAGCTTGCCTAAATGCTTTCCTCTCTCTCTCTCTATATATATATATATATATATATATACATTATATTGGTTGGTGTATCTAGTAATCATTGCAACAGAAACAAATATTGTTCCTTTCAAGGTAGTCTTTGACCAATGATTTATTGCTATTCTGATTAACTAAAAGGCCATATGTGTACCATTGGATAACTGATATAGACCGAAGTATACTTCTCATATAGTTTGATATACGTTTCATAAAATATACATCAGCCTGCCTTCGCGACATAGAGACTACCTTGATGTGGTGATTGTTAGAAGCTCGTGTTTTCAGACAATCCTGCATGGACCGCGTTTGCTGGTATGGGGAGTTTATTTTAATATGGAACTATCACCGGTGCACAACAATATTGCTTTCAAAAGCTATAATTTTGAGTCATATCATATATCTTATATCACCCCACATACCTGTCAACCTTCTCTGAATTTTAAGTTTCGTGGTGATTGTTTCCGCATCTTCCTGCTCCTAAAAACCTTAGTCTCCATATCCCGAATTAAGTGAGAAAAGCAAAACAGCAATATCGAACAAAAAACTCCAAACAAAAAAAGGCATATGTTGCGGTAAGAAACAATTAATTAATTTCAAAACATTGCCAATAAGTATTACAGCAATAATTGTTTCCTTAGCAAATGTCTATTCTTGAAGAAATTTGAATTAGTTTTCCAGAAATATGATAGTCGCTGGATATGTGCAGGTGCCACAATGACACAAGAAAACGCAGTTCACCAGGCTTAAACAAATCCAGGAAAAAAAACGCTTATGTATAGTAAATATTCTACTCTACTTTTTGGTGTTTTAACAATGACTTTCAGTAGTCAAAAATTGATGACTAGACCTGTTATATACAGCTAATAATTGTAAGTGTACTCAAACGGCACACAGAAGACTATGGGAAGATCATCAAAGGCGGAAGCCACGATACGCCCAGATGTAGAAAACTGCACGGGGCTTATAGGCGCCATTCGTCACGATTTGTATTCTCCATTATCATTCAAGATAAATAATGAACATACTTTAGTTCTAATACTAGATCTACAATCGTGGTAGCTATTGGCACACATTCCTTTTTTGCATAAATAATCTATCTATAGTACAACGTGGTTTGATGGCGATGCGGACATGAGACAAAGAATACACAGTATACAGTGGTAGGAGTAATTTGTTGTCGCAGTAGCTCGGCATACGGTGTACGTACAACAGGGCAATTTTCTTTAATTTTTGCTTAGAAAGAGATATATGCACAACTCAAAGAAAGTTTTAGGTCTTAAACTATCAATGATTTCTGCTTTATAGTTTTGTATGCCCACAGAGGCAGACTTGGTTGGGGCTCGGTGTTGAACCTACAAAATGTCAAGAACTGTCAATAGGTATCACTTAAGAAAAACAGGGTCTATCCTTTTCTTTATTTTCCGCCAAGTCTAGAAAGCACTAGAAATCTGTCCATTAAGAGATAAGATATAGATGGCGTGGGCGACACACTACGGGCGCAAAGTCCGAATTGGTGAGGAAGCGGCAGACCCAAATGCTACAGGGCTGCTAAGATTGTCCGCCGGGCCCGCAGCAAGTCTCCGTAGACTGCATTGTTGTGCATACTCAAGTCGCCTGGACTATACAGCCGATTGGGTCCGCGCCAGCTCCAGAAGGCCACCAAACTTTATGCAGGCCGGGTCCCGGCTACTGAAAACTCCTACATGCTTCCAAAGAAAGAAAGGACCAACAGTTACGTTACCTCATGGGGTCTTACCATCGAAAAAACCTGAACTGCGGACCTTTTTATATATACACGGATTGATTTCTTCTGTTTCTTTGAACCTGAAAGCAGTGAATGTCGTCGTTCCTTGATTAACATGTCATTCTGGTTGTACAATACAAGTATCCTATACACATATATATCATCCATTCTTGCAATTTTGAGAAACAGTGGACAAGGCAAGAGCAACTTCATTTATTAGCCTGTGCAGTTTCACATAAAATCCCAACATACCACAGCTGTACATCACAAGCCCCCCACAGACACTAGTGTGATCAGTTAGTCTCTCCACACACAGAGAGGACTTTGTGCTATACACGCTTTGTCCCGTCCTTGACACGTTAGAGAGAATCAAGCCTTTGATTTAAGGGCGCATCGACTAGATCTTTCCACACATCTACATATACAACCTCAGGAGTTGCTTATCCCAACAGCAACAGCTTACAACTTTATTTTCACGTTCGTGAAGCATATCCAGCCGGGGGCACAGGCTACCTGCACAGATACACAGATATATATTTTCCGCTAAAGGCTAAGACCCTTTCTAACTGATTCCATCAGAAAATCCAGATCCAGATATAAAATACCGCAAGTATACGGATTTCTCACAGTAAGGAGCAAAAGTAAAGTGCTAACAGGACTACATAGTGGATTTGACCTGGAAAACCGCTTCCCCTTTTAGAAAGTCATTCAAAAGGACAACAATTATCTCGAACAAGGGTGCTACTGTTGGTGACAATACAAAGTTCTGTGTGCTCCTGCATTAACAAACAGTGCCTTGAACTTGTACATTATTGTTTTGTTATAAGCAGCCACACACACATACACATACACACACCCGAAGAGAGAGAATTAGTTTCCTCAGATCCGTTACATCGTTCAGCAAACTTCTTGAGATTGAGGATCGCATAGAGTCAATATCTGACACAGAGACAGTTCACTTACATCCATCACAAATTCACCAAGGTTTTTGCTTGTTGACTTTGTCTGCTGTATTTTGGTCCACCCTTCCTCTTTGCCCATATTCGCTTTATATTTGGGTCCCCCGACTCGCGGCGAAAACAGCTTCGGAATACAAAGCACCAGAGACACAAACAAAACCTTATACAAAACGACCCACACACCCAAGGAAACAGAAGGTTGTGCTTTGTTTTGTGTACATTTGAGAGGGTTTTCCACTTTGATTAAATAACGACAAGAATAAGACAAAAAGGTCAAAAGCAAAGAAGGCGAAGTAATCAGAAACTTCATCTCATATCACTGGGTTTTTCGTCTCCCCTGATACAAAAGTGTTCAAAATCTTTCAGACGTAAAGATCGGGAAGTTTCAAGAACAACAAAATCTAGAGAAAATCTCCCCCTCCTCTTATATTTTAGGACATCTTTTGATTTACAATCTTTTTGTAACATTGTCCCATAATTTCAATTACCAATACGCAATCACCAACGATTACAAACAGGCAGAGCTCTTCTGCTATGCCTCACCGTATTAGGGCCAATCCTAACGTACTGTGCAATAACACAATGAACTCTAAGGACCAGATCCTACCTGGGACAGACGGATATCCACTTGGAAAGTTCAGCGCAGACCCTTTACCATTGCCCAAGTCTGAGACGGAAATACGCCACATACTTCAACCAGCGCAGTACAGCCCCATGCCATCTTCCAGTGAGAGTTTTCAAAGGTCATCCGCAATCTCAGAGTCCTCTAAGTCGAGTGGTTCTTCTACTGAAGATGGTCAATTTGTTCGACTAGCACGAAGAAGAGCAACAAAAAGCATTAAAGAAAGAGCCAACCAGCGGAAGTCCACGCTCTCGCGACCACAAGGGAGACCCCTTTCCAAAGAAACAAGGGTTAGATTGACATTAGTACCGACAATGGGAATTCTTTACTCCATACTAGTTTCAGATACAATGAGAAAGCAGTTGAAAGTTGTCAAAAACTCAACAGAGCTCAACTCTATTCCTAAAACAAATGAGGAAATTTCAACCAAAAACGTCGTCTCAGGGTTTTCGTCCATGCTTAACGTGCAATCAGCTCGCTTCAATGATGACCCAACAGTATCACCGGACAGAGATTCCACTGTCCCACAGTTCAGGACTATTGATGAAGCTGTTTACTCACTTTTTGGCGTGACAGAATACTCCCTAATCAGAGTTACACGAGCTGCTGCCACAGAGGTCGGTGGTTCGGTACTGCTTAAAATTGAGACGGCAATGCCGGGATATCTTTTCTTGAATGATGATGAGGAGGATGACTTCACTGAGGTTGAACTCAACAAGGAGTTATATCAAGAATCCATTGGAAATCTTGGAGATCGTCCAACAACCACTTTCCTCAAGAAGAGAGTGGCAAGACCAAGATATAAGTCGGACATGAGAATATACCTTATTCCGAGATCAACCAATTGTGCCATATACTGTGAAAAGAGAATTTTTAAGAGAGATCTGATCAGAGGATTTTTGGATTTCAGCAAAGGTGATAGAAGCATAATCGTTGGGTTTGACTACGCTGATGTATTGCAGGATTTGCAAAATGAAGGCCATGGAGATTTATTTGCCAAATTTGCAGTTCCAACAGTAAAACAAGTGGAAGACATTCAAAAAACTATCCAGGAATCAGCTCACACAGAGCCTACCACAATGAACACCGGTGGAATTTACTCTGGGTATCACATTCCTGGAGCTCCTCATGGCACTTTCCAGGCTCAACAACGTGGTGCTGTTCCGCTATACGGTGGAATTATGAGAAATCCAGGAGAAATGCAACAACAAAATCCTGCTGGGCTTTCATTATATGACACCAATATCACATATATGTCACAACCTCAACAGAATTATCAGGCTCAAATGTCCCAGCCACAGCAGTCATCATTTGGATACCCAACGTTGGTAGGGTATGGTGCACCGCCGTCAACAACAACCGCGGTTTCCGGCCCGCAAGGACAGCAGACACAGGGCCAGTATCAATCAGCTCCACAGCAACCAGGTGGATGCATGCCTGATCCTCAACAGGGACAACAGGGCTTATCACTTGCTCCAACGATGATGACTCCACCACAGTCAGATCAGATATATTTCAAGGGAGGAGTATCACAGTTGTCACATATGCAACAAAGAGGAGGTCCTCAGATGCCATCTTACCAATTTATGCCGTACGGAACAGATGGATCAAGAGCACCGTTACAGGTGCTACAACAGCAGATACCGCAACAGGGTCAACAGCAGGCAATCGATTCGGGATCAGGCCAACAGCAGCAACCACAGACACAACAACAGTGGGATTCGTATACCCAACAGCAGGGGCAACAGCAGTATTACCAATCCATGGATGGCTATGCGATGCAGATGATTCCGCCTCCAAGTTTTAACAATGGTGGTGGTGTTTAAATTCTGGTTTGTTTTGACCTCCTGCTTACTATTACCTCGCTAGAAAATACGGTAACGATGCCCATGTCCTTTTTCACTAGACTTCTTGCTGCGTAGATGGTAACAAAATGTCTCGTAACAATCGAGGAATTGCAAACAATGGCGTGCAACGTTGATGTCATAGGCACACAGTCATATATGTATTAGGTCCCCGCCTCCTTACAGAGGCAGAGTTGTGTCGATCGGTCCTGAGGGGCGAGAGAATGAATAGTGACAAGAGTATGTGTGAATGCAATGATGTGAAGAGGGTACAGAGATCGATTAACCATCAGATATGTATAGAGTTGTTTTGTGTCCCTGTTAAAGAAGATACAGATATAACTAAGAATTGAAAAATTACATAGTCATAAAGCAGATGGTAGTTATTTCAGGGGTTGTCATAACAGAAGCGAGTATGTGACCGTGTGTATGCCTCGCTCAACGGTTTGTTGTGCGTTTGGGAACTCGCTCCTAGGATGTTAGTGTACAGTCCCAGACTAGCCGGAAAGAGGAAAAAAAGTTGTAAGGTGTGTATGACGTGATGTTGTGTGTGTAGCTTTTCGAGCGGCGTTGCAATCGGAACCAATGATGTTTTGCTTGTTCCACCATCACACGCCAAGAAGATGGAGTTTGCGATGGAAAGCAAGTGATATAGGATGGATTAGTTACGTTTCCACCAGGAGACTAAAGCTTTTCGGTGTATTATGTGAACATGGGTATTATGCCGTCGTTGGTATTAAAGAGATCGTGTGGAAATAAAGACGTAAGAATTCTATGAAACTAAAATTGTCCAATAATTTTACCATGCAGAAAACATCCAAAGGCAGGTGGCTGCCTTTATATGGTGTATGGAGAGAGGTATATACGGACGTTTATATACGAGGAGGTACAGAGAGAACGAGAGAATGTGCCAATCAACACGGAATTGCTCCTCCTTCGCAGTTTCAGGTGCCGATGCTATCCTCTCATAAGCAACGGTAAGCTCCAACACAGGTATATATTTACATATTCCGTGTGTGTGTGTGTGTGATTGATGGTTATATTACCGATCTTCTGGGCTGTGCATCCGTTCTCAGGTCAAGTGGAATACTGCATAGAGATCCTGTGAGTGGTGGAGGGGACGAGACGGCCAGGCGAGATAGCGTGGCAAACGGAAAGACAGCACGACACACGACAAAAGTAAAAGAAGAGGAGGAATAACTAACCGCACAGAACTAAAAGAGTCTCGAGAAAGACCTCCTGTCAGATTTCCAGCTTTCAGAAACTCCAAATTCGGCTTCCTCTTTCCAGCTTCTGCGCGATAGTCGGATTTCCATGTTGCAGTCTGCACCTTGAATCTTCTAACCACAAAAACAGCAGCCCTCTTAATCTCAGGCTCCGAGCGTCCTGCTGGTTTTGTGGCACAAAACCCATTTGATTCTTTCCTCCCGGAATCTGTTCACTGATTCGCCGGACGATGGTTGTAGCTGTTAGTTGACTTTGTGTGCCACGGCGACTGGCTGCTCCTTTTCCCTTCTTGATTCCTGCTGTACTTCTGTACCGCATCTTCATCAACAGAGGAGAGACGAGCGTGAGATAGAGAGCACCGAACACCCAAAGTCTCCACGAATTTGATTCTCTCGTCATACTTGTCACATGCTATACTCACTTAGCTCTTTCTCACTGTCAAGCACAGACACTTCAGGCTCAGAGAGCGACAGCGTAGACATGGTGTCAGTCTCATCTAGTGGTAACAAGGGTGCAACGATCAAGCAGTCACTGTTGGTATCTGCCGAAGACCATCATCACAACCAACAACAAGAGGCTCAGAATACATCCCAACACAAAAGTTTTAGTGCAAGCTCCTCACCAACCAAAAACAGAGAGTATAACGTTAACAATGATCTCATTGTCAACACAATACGCTCATCAAGAGGTGGGAGCTCACTCGCTGTCATGCTGTCATGGAACCACAACAAAAATAAGCCTCCCCCAGGATTTGATATACATTATGACCCATTCAGTAGCAACAACAAGCCAGTGGCACGGGCAACTGCAACAGCAGACTCAACAAGATCACACAAAAAGGTAACATGGGCAAGCCATCACCACAACTTCACCAATGAGGCCAACAAGAAACAGAAGAGCTCAAAGACGCAGCATAATGCTGCTTCTACCGCCGCTGTGAAGTCCAATTTAAAGAGATCCCCCTTTAACAGGCTAAACCATCTCCATAGTATGTCACAACCAGACCTTTCTCAAAGACCACCTTCAAGCCGGTATAGTTTGACACCGGATGTCACAGTTGAGAACAACCAATCTAATTTTAGCATCAACTATGGTCAACAGCGAGCACTCCCTTCTGGTCATCCGAATGACCACGATTTGCCAGCAGAAGACTATGAGCGTTTTGCTCCACACAGTTCTTCCACCATTGACCATGCTCCTCCAGCAACACTTTCCAGCTTATTTTCAGCAAATATTGATGACGATGATGATGCCCCAACGACGGTTTCTACTGGTATTCCAAAGAGTGAAGCAAAGAAGATCCAGTGGAGAACTACAAACAATAATATGAATGAGCCAAACAACACTATCAACTCTCTTTCTAGCAAGTTTGGCCACTTGTCGCTTGATTCAAGAAGAAAAGGATCGAAGAGTGATACAGACGTGGCGAGGAAAGACTCTAGTGTCAGATTCTCGTTGAGGCCAAATCAGCATGGAAGTGAAACAAATCTGAGTGACCAACATGGTGTATCTATGCAGGACTCTGCTGATGGATCATTTGAAGACATTCTCGATAGGAATCCACCAATGTTACCCGAAGTATCACGAGTATTGGTATTTGATAAGAATTCCGGTGCTGATATTAAAGAGCAAAAGAATGACACTGCAATGAGTGACATGTTCCTGACATTAGACTCAAATCCGTTGCCAGAAAACACCAAACCTGCGTCCATTGTGAACGAACGGCTCAGTAGACTTGTTGGGCTTCTCGGAAAGATGTGTGAGTTGCCTCTGAGTGAATGCAACCAGATGACTCTGAGTTTATCCATTGACGAAAATGTAGGAGTCTTGGAGAAAATGGCAGCACGGTTGTCAAACAAATTTGAAGATACGAGTGTAATGAGGATGATGTATGAGAGCAAGATTTCTCAGTTGTCAGCCTTAGTACAGACCCTTACTAATGAAAACACAGAAGTGAAAAGAGAAGGTATGAAATGGCGCCAGAAGTGTGACTCCGAGAGTGATGAGTTTGACACTGCTTTGAAAAGAGTGTTCAGAGTTGTTGATGCTCATCTTGTTGAGGTTCTAAATGACAATGTTAATCGTGACAAGAAGGTGGAAGCACTTGTATCTAGTGTCAAGAGTGTGGTGTTACAGCGTGAGAAATTAGCTGAAACACTTCATGATCTTCAACGAAAGACCTCAGAGCTTGAAGCGGTGCGACACGCTCTGTTAGAGTTACAAACGTTACAAACACAGTATGGGGAAAAGACACGGGAATTGACGCTGGCTAAACTCCTGATTGATCGGCATAAGGAGCTGCTTCAATCCTTGGAAGCGGACCACAGAGTGTTACAGAAGAAACTGGACGAGTTGATCCTTGCCAATCAGCGTCTGACAGAGGAGTTGCACTTGAAGGGGGACAAATGGTCGCAGACAGTGCAGCAATTGCGGGACCAAACAACCATTCTCTCTGAAGCGGAAAAGCAGTTGCAACTGCAGACTACAACAATCCAAAAGTTGGAAAGTGACACCGAGCTGAAGAATTTGATGATTGAGGATATGCAGCTGGAGCTTCGTAACTGGGAGGAGCATACATGTCGAAGCGAGGAGCTTCAGAATGATGTGAGTGAACTTACCAGTAGGGTCCAGGAATTGCAATTGCTTGAGACGGAAGTTGTAGAACTCCGCGAGGAAACTGCTTCCTGGGCCAAGGAGGTAAATGAACTTCGCCAGAAGAAAACATCACAAGAACTGGAAATTGCTACTTTGCTTTCCAACTTGGAGGAACAAGAATCCTTCTTTGCAAAAGCGAATGCTGAGAGAGAATTTGGGGCTCGCCTGAACAAACGTCAATTATATCTCAAAGATGAAGAATTAAAGAGGATCCATCTGCTGCTCCTGGATGCCAATGAATTATCCAATGAGCATGCACAACAGGTTTCCATTCTCAGAGACCGTTTGAGTGATGCAATCCAAAAATATAACCGCGCATGTCGTTCTCTTGATGAAACGAATGACCAGAATCGTGAACTTAGATCCAGCCTTTTGAAAAGCGGAGCTCAGAGAGATGATCTTAAAAGAGCATTCCATGCTCTTGAAGTCAGCTGTGTTCGTTGTCTTGATGGTGTTATACAGGAAGATTCTCTTGAAGGAATAAAACAGGGTCTCAATACTTTTGGTATGTTAGATGAGTTTACTTCTCGTGATTTGGTGATACTTGAGGATTCCGCTTCGTTCTTAAACGAGGCTCTTGCACTTCTTTCTAAGGAATACAGAGTTCTTTTGAAAAGAGCAGAGAATGAACAGATGATTCCACTTCGCAAACCTAAGCGTTCGTCGACAAAGAAATCGGTTGCTATTGAAGGAGACGTACTCAGAGATCTCAAAGAAACTGATAATGTTCAATACACAACCAAGTATCTTGTTCCTTCAAGACCAATGACCCGTGCCAATTCCCGAGTAATGAGAAGACTGATTGATGAGGAGATAGGTGGAAGAGACACAATGAGGTATTCTTGGAATCCATCTCAGGATATTGATAAGTGAATTTAATAAGCAGGTGTGCGGTATACATATATTTTTTCTAGAAAACATAATAACCGTAGAACATTTCAATTGATTAAGCTGTAAGGATTATTTAATGCGTAAACTAGAGCTCTCTTTCAGAGAAACTCTGAATCATACCAACTTCAGATTCCTCATACTCTTTCAAATCAACTGAGCCTGATACAACAGTTGTATTAGCTTGGATGAATTGCTTTCTTGGGAGTCTAGCGGCAAGGACCGCGTCTCTAAACTGGGAAAATTCTGGGGTGACAGTTGATCTGTCAACAAAATACTTTGTACCATTCTCAACGTCACCTGAGGCCTTGTAAATGTGCAAATGTCTCAAGTAGTCCTTGATAGCCTCATGACCTACAGTTTCAATAGAATCCTTGTCGAGCTTGAGATAAAGATCGCTGAAATCTGACTTAGTGTAGACAAACTTCACAAGACCAGCTTTGACTAAAGTCTTCATAATAGAGAATCTGGCCTGCATGTGTGGTTGACCCCACTTTTGAGAGGATGGGTCCCAGAACTCCAAAGCCAAAAGACCTGCTCTGGCCATCTGAAGGAAGCCCTGGTAGACAATAGCGTCTTGTTCAACAGCCTCGGAGAAACCAAAGATAGTTAAGAGTTCCTTGTTCGTGATTAAGTACATGGCAATTACTTCAGCTCTGCATTCTTCATAAGCACCAGCCAAGGACCCAAATTTGGAACCCCAAGTTTCGCCCTTTTTGTAATATGTAGTGACTGCTTTACCGTCAATTCCCAATGGTGGGTTTGCATGGTCATAGTTAAAGGTGCCATCGTGCAACTCACTCAAGAGCTTACCAGAGCCGTGGCCAAGCAATTCATGGATACCGACTTGAACTTCAAAGGAGTCCTTGCTGTACTTCTTGAAGCCATCCGAGTCCTTTTCAGAAACAAAAGTAATTGGTTCATTTCCTGACTTGGCATTAAGGATGTTACCTAAGGAGACATTCTTGAAACCGATTGTAAGTCTGATGTCGTCGTAGTTTGGAATGTTAATACCAGCTGGAATACCAGAACCAGCAAAGGTCAACACTTCCAAAGAGGTGAAATCTGGCGGCTGGAAAGTATCCTTTTCATACTCTTTTGACCACGGCAAGAGCTTAATAAAATCAGCAGCTTTATTAACCAACTCTTGGAACTTTTTGGTACGGTCCTTGTTTTGAATTGAGACCAATGCCTCCCATTCACCAATGACACCACCTGGCTCTCTGTAAGTTTCAATGAAACCAATGTTGGTTTCAATGACGGGAGAGATGTCTTTGACCCAGTACTTTTGTGAGTCTTTGTGAGCCTCCAGAGAGCCGGTCTTGAAGGATTCAATATAGGAGTCGATAATCTTGGTCTGAGTCTCATTAGCAGCAAACTCCTTTGCCTTCTCCAATTCAGCACAAATTTGTTCCATTTCTCTAGAGTGGTCACCAAATGTGATGTTGATCTTGTAGCCATCAGCCTCAATGACTGGTGGGTATGTGACGTCGTTCTTCTTGTCAGCGGAAGCGACAATGATGGTAAACTCAGTCTCAGAGATCTTCTTGACTCTAACATTTTCGAAGTACACTTTGCGGACACCAAGGATCTTCTTGATCGCATTGATATTCTTTTTGGAGACATCACCGAAGTAGTAACCAGAAACGTGACCTTCATCTGGGAAACCAAGTAGTGCCGATTTTTCATCAACAGAGTACAACGGGATCTTGACCGATTCGAATACATCTTTGGAGGCACCCGATTGGGAGACGATCTCCTCAAATTCCTCCAGAGAGATTCTTGGAACAAACTTTTTGTCACCAAAGGACTTGTAGTTACCCAAGTTACTGAGGAATTGGGATGCATACTCCAAGTATCCTTGAATTGTTGATGAGGTTTTGTTAAACTGGAGCTTGCTATAATCACCGCCGAGCTTATTGTGGATATCCATGATAAGGTCAAAGATTGGCTCAGACTCATGAGAGACCTGTCTCAAGACAATTCGGGAACCCCAGTGTCCCGCTTTAGAAAAGTGGTGGGCATACAGCTTTTCTTTGTCAGTCAATTGGGCAAAGAAAGGCTTAGCTGTTAATGAGACAACTGGTGCCTTGGTATCGGCGTAGAAGTTGGCGGACTTTGAGGACATTGCAAAAGTTCGGTGTATTTGGATAGATGTAGAGACCTTCGCTTGTTTAAGAAGCCTGCGATGCATTCAATTATCTCCAAATCTATTTCAAGTGATGGTGTAATTGACGAAAAAGAAAAGCAGAAATACAAGATTGGGCGATGCAGACTGGGACGGCAGGGAGGGGCGTTAGCAGAATAGTCCGTTGACGGGGTTTTCTACTGGTAGCGATAAACGTACCAAAATCGGCCTATAAACTAAATCACGTGATAATTGGTACAGACAGTATTATCCGGGGGTACAAGCTGATGTGCGGGTGTTACTGTCTCTGTTTTTTTGGTTTCAATTTAAAGGAGAGCAAGCCAGATAAATTAGACACACCTGAGAGAAGCTAACAACGGCCACCATTGAACCGCTATCTCCCACACAATCTCCACACTATGGTTACCATCAAGACCATCTTAGTTTCTGCTCTTTATGGCTCTGCTGCCATGGGGTTTTCTCTATTTGCTCGTAACGAGCAGACTGCTCTTTCCACGAATGCCTTCCCAGGTGGTGATAAACCTGTGCCAGGTGACTCTCCAGTCGCTGTGTGCGACGTCACTGAGGCTCAGCTTTTAACCATTGACCTTGTTGACCTTTCTCCAAACCCACCAGAGCGTGGCACCAACCTTACTGTTTCCGCCGTGGGCCACCTTTCCTCCAAGATTGAGGAGGGTGCTTACGTTGATGTGGAGGTGAAATACGGCTACATCAAGCTTCTTACACAGACATTTGACTTGTGCGAGCAGGTTGGTGAGGTTGACTTGAAGTGTCCACTCGAGAAAGGCGAGTACAAGTTGTCTAAGACTGTTGAGATTCCAGGTGAGGTCCCACCAGGCAAGTACACAGTCTACGCTAGAGCATATACTAAGGATGACGTCTTCATCACTTGTATCACTGCTACTGTTGTCTTCTCTGTGGACGCTTGGAAGATTATCGACTTCAGTGGTTGAAACATCTCACATCGCATCAATTATTACACCTAATGTTGTTTTTCAGTTCTCCCAACGTTTTTGTTCCTTGTTGTGTTAAATATAAGGGGCTCATTATTGCAGTTAGGTCTTATCAGTCATATTTACTGTTTTTCCATCCCATCATTTTTGTACCTCTAATTATTATGAAGACTACCCATACGGGCTTTATATATTATTGTTCGTCTCCAACTTTTTGCTTCTTTTTCTAATGCTGGTAATCATATACGTCATTTCTTTAATATTAGACTCTGTAGGCCAGCGGGTGTGGGTGAGGTTTCTAAGTGCTTGATTTCACCGATGTAGATCATAATCAATGACCACCACCACCCCGAAGGCACAAATAACTTAGTGACTATAAAATTCATAGAAGTGAATGTTTATTTCATTAGGCCATATCGACAAAGCCCAGTATTATATATCTACCCAAAGAGCTTGTAGCGTGTTCTTCACAAGATAAAAGGAGGAATGCTGAAATGAAAGTTGGGGTGCCGTTAACGAAGGCCATAGCAGATTTTTCTAGTTCTAGATCAATCACGAGAAGACAATAACGCAGTGGTGACCTCACTTCCTTGGTCATTAGCACTAATATTCTCGTTCTGATCCATTTCCAACTCAACGTCATTAGCTTGGGTACTGTTGTACACTGCACGGTTTGGTTGATATGTATCATTGTGCTCCAAATTGTACTTGATAATGTGGTATCTCTTGTTGATATTACGCAACTGCCATTTAATAGGGAAAAATGGAATGTAGCCGTGTCTCTCTTGGAACAATTTAGCTTTGAGCATGACAATGATGAATACCCAATACAAGTTGTATGAGATGATCGAGCCATAAGTAGCGGTGTTATTCCAACCAAACAGCGCATTCAACAACATCCAACCACCATCGTTAATACCACTGCAACAGTTGACGTGCCAAATAACATTTCCGATATCATATGAGCCAGGGCCATTACCAACTTCAGTCATGTCCTGGCCATGGCACCTCTGCACATATGCTTCAAGTTCAAAAAACCACACACCACGAGACATCAAACCAGCTGACACCATGTAGAGGAAGCAAGTGGAACCAATTAAGAACATCTGAAGTCTCATCTTATTACCACCTTTGTATAAGACGATACCGATAGAAGAACCAAGGGCAAATGCTGAGATTATTGAAATTGGTAGAGAAGAGACTGGTTCAGACGCAGAGATTCCAGTTATCACAAAGATGGCCTCAAGACCCTCTCTCAACAAAGTCACCAGCGGAAGTACCATGAGAGAATATTTCTTAGCATATCTTTTTAGTAGAGACTTCATGCCCTTTGGCTCACATTTGCGCTGGAGTCCGAATTCATCGTCAATGATGTGGTCCTCGTTCAAGTCCAAGGCGCCGTTATCAGATTCAAACTGCTTGGCCATTTCTTTGGACAACTTAGCTTGCCATTTTTTCTGCATCTGGCTAATTCTCAACAAAGATAGACCCATTAGAGAGATAATGAGTGATGATAAGACGGAGAACAGCGCTTCCCAAACACGTTCATATCTTGTCCAGTAGTTTTCTCCAATGAGGTAGAACAGGGCAATGAAAACGGCACCAATCAACAAGCAGATACCCAAACCAATGACAGCCCCAAGCCAGACTTGGATTTGAAGCGATCTGTAGACGTTCTTTTTGATTTTGATTGCATTTGTGTTAGCCGCCGTAGTGTTGCCTGATCTCTGCGACTCGTCTGTTGTGAAGTTCTGTTTGAGGAAAGAGAGGAGAATCGAGATGACGATCGCAGACTCAAACGTCTCTCGAAGGAGCACGAAGAAGACCTTGAAGCTGAAAAGGGAGCCGCCCATTTTGGCTTTTTTGGTCAGTCTTTGTCTCTTTATGTGTGTATGTATGTTCAGATGTGGGCGTCTAATTTGCGTGCTGTGTTGATGCAATCTTTTTTTTAATTTCTGGATCTCGCTTTGTTAGCCCACCTGTTGGACCTGGCTCTACCAGAAAGGACCTCTTCATATAATCAGATAGTAACTATACTCGAAGGCAGATGAGTAGTAATGTAGAAAATAAAGAAGCAATGAAATAAACAAAAATAACATACATATCATATATCATATAAACGGCAAATAAATAGATCACTCGATATCGATGAACTGCTTACCATTGTATGCATTCTCCACAACGTATGTGAACAGTTCCTTGATCTGCTCATCCGAGAACTCATCGAGCTTCCAGGAGTGGTGATTCACTTCAAGCTCCTGCAACTGGCCTTTCTCATATAGCTCAACGAGAGCCGCAGTAGTGTCGATCTTAGACTGCGGGTCCTTTTTGGTATTTTGTGTGACCCAGTAGCCCTTGCAAGTTAGGTTCTTGAAGATGAATAGCGAGGTTGGTAACTGCACTGGCTGCTTGGACATACCGCCATATGTGAACATAGTGGAATCTGGAGCTAGTTTTCTAGCAATGTTTGTTGATGAAGCACCACCGACAGAGTTTAGGGCAATTTTGATATTTCCACCAGTGATTTTCTTGATCTCTCCGGCCATCGCACGGTCACTGTTCTGAGACTCAGTGATGACAAGGGCGGCACCTTGCTGCTCCAGCTTTGCTTTCACTTCGTCAAAGTTTGCACGGTCCCTAATAACACTGAGAACGTTCACACCTTTGGCTTTACTAATCTGTGCCACCATTTGAGAGACACCAGAGGTACCAGCGTTCTGGATGAGCCAATCGCCCTTCTTCAAACCGTAGTTGCACACAAGTTGGTAAGCTGTAGCTGGGTTGACAGAGATCGTTGCGCCGGCTACGACGGAGAGTGACTGTGGAAGCTTGACCAACTGCTCCTCAGTGGCAACGTTGTGGGATGTCCAAGTTCCAAAGTTTGAGTGCAATGGGATCACATGGTCACCGACCCTGAGTTCCTTGACGGATGGACCCACTTTAGTGATCTCAAATAGACCCTCGTTACCAGCAATAGCAGATGGCTCAGCGGTGTTGTACCTCATTGTTTTCTCAGGTTTGGATGGGTAGACACCCTCGAGCTGGTTGATATCGGAGGGATTGATTGGAAAACCCAATGATTTGAGCACAATCTCATCGTTCTGTGGTTCTGGAATCTCAAACGTGTGCACCGTGATCACATCCTTTGGGTTGCCGTGGCTCGAGTATACAATTGCCTTCGCAGTGGTGATCGATCTGGTCGCCATTACTGTTAGTCTGTTCAATGACGGCTGAAGCAATTGTACTGACTTGAACATCTTCTTGGTAGAACTATTTCAAGTTCAGTTGATGTGTGTTCGGATATATACTAATAAACGAGGTTCCGTGAGTGGGGGTGGGTGTGACAGATGTATTTTTGCCTCAGCGATTATCGAGGGGTTGCCAATCTGGATGTTGCCAGTTTATTGTCTACGAGATATACGTTTTGATGATGTGAAGCTACGCAGACCAATTTATATGATCTTCTACTTCACCTGCACCACATATTGCTAAAGTACATTCACAAAACACACAATAACTTGAATATACTTTGATCTTTGATAGTACAAAGCTTCACACAATAACGGCTTCTGAGTGACCCCCAGTTGATTAAAGGGCCGGAATATACTAGATCTAGAAAACGGAGAATATTCCGACCTGTCCCCCACCATCTAAAACAAACAAAACATAAACATAAACATAAACAGAAAGATAAACACAAAGGCAAACAAAAAAGTATTGACTAAATAGGGGCGCTGTTCTTTGTTGTCGAGACCCTTTTTTGCAATTATACAACGAGCATGAATAGCACTACACTCTCACCACCAGCACCTGCTGTTTTCCCAGTACTCCCGCTTCGGACAGTGAGCGCGTCTTCCAGCAATGAAACCATCGACATCACAAAAAGTCGAAAACTGTTGAGACGTATCTCGGAATCGGCATTGACACCACGAAAGAGGTCCCTAGCTCGTAAGGCCAGTAAGTTATTTGAACAGGACTCCACTCCATTGGGATCAACAAGGTCGTCGCCCTCAGTGGCGTCCCAGAGATCACACGAAGAGTTTAAATTGGGTCAAACAGAAGATATTGAGAGTAGTGAAGAAAGAACCACGCTTTTTGAGTTTCCCAAAGCAGAAATCTTTACCTTTGATGACAATAGCAACGCTACTATGACTGACTCAACATCTCAAGGCCGACTCTTGGGCCACGGTAAGTTTGAAGTGTTTCAGTTACACCAACAGCGAGTCACTTATATCCAATGTGGATCTGTCGTACACCCGATCTTGCCTCGATTGAAGATTCTGAAAATCTCACGAAACCAGTTCATTCTTCCATTGTCTAACCCAGAGAGATATTGGAGAATTGCAATTGCCACTAGTGATGACTTAACATTGAAACAATTGGAATCATCTTTCTCAAAGGTTTGTCTATTCAGAAACTTATTCATGCAAACACCGCCGCAATCACGAGATACTCCTATAAGACCACTAATAACGGAACAAACTCCAGTGGCCAGAACACCTTTGCAAGAGCATGCAAAAATATTGCAAAAATCTGATTCATTGTCTTCTATAACAACAGCGGTTGCCTGTTTCAATTTAGAGTCAGATACAAGTACATTTGTCGAAGATCCATTGGACCCTTTCAAATCAAATATACTACATAGAACAGCTTCTAACGCGTCTACTTTAGACTTGGCACTAGAAAGCTTCTTTCAAGAACCCGAGTTAACACTGTATTATACACCGGATCCATCTATCATCATAACACCCTATGATGAATCCAGGGATACCATTTTACTGTCATCATCATCACCGTCATCGCATCTACTGCCTAAGAGAACTTCACAGACTAGGTCCTCCCGCTCTGCTTCACTGTATCAGTCAGAGTCAAGTTGGATGGATCCAAATGATGACGCTGTATCAACATCGACCCCAGCAACTCAGAGATATGTCAAGTTGAATTTGAACCCAACACCGAAAACAACTGGCAAAGCTTCAGTATTTCATTCGCAGAGATCAAGCTCTATTGCTGAACCGATTTTGGGGAAGGCAAGTAATGATAGAGCCAAGTACAGATACTCATCATTTGATGTTTATAAGATGGTAAAGCAGTCTCCAGTGGGTGATTTAGCTGAGGGTGATGCCTCATTCGGAAGTTTCCTGAGGTCATTCTTCTGATGTTTTTTTTTTTTGAAAATATGACCACACAAAACTGTACCAATGCTTTGGTTTTATATGAACTGTTACGATTGATTATGAACACTTTTTCTTTACTTTTCTTTGTAGGTATCGTATGGGGTATTTGGTAGCAATTACTCAACTACTGTCATAAACTACAACAGCTAACACAGCTGTGTGTATAAAACAAAATGGTCAAAATATTGGTGTTCTCTTAATACAAACAAACTATGAGGAAAAAATTATTCACAAGAATTGTTCAAACATGTGATTTTAAGTTGATCAATGTAAGAAAGAAAAGGTGGGGGGGGGGGGTCATTTCATCATGGAAAAGATCAAAGAAGGGAAGAAAGTTGTGATATATTCCCATGAGATTTTGATTTGTGTAGTGGATGTTGGGACATGCTATATGTATCATGGTTTAATGGGGGTGATGGGGAAACAGAGAAAGAATTATCATGTGTGTGAATTGTGTGTTGATTTTTATTTTTTGGGAAAGGTCTAATTCTAAAATAGAACTTAGATCTGTGGGGCACCAGGAACTGGGTTACCGTTGGCATCGACCAAACCTTGCTGCATCAAAGCCAATTGTTCAGAACCGGCAGTCTCAAAGGTCAAACCCATACCAAGCTTGGAAGCGTACTTAGACTGGTCAATTTCACCACAGAACAAAACGGAAACGGTCGGCAAAATTCTTCTCTCCAAGAAGGCAGCGACTCTACCATTGGAGTCCACCTGACCTCTGAAAACAGACTGGCGGAATTCATACTTGGCACCGATAGTGGTGGTACCTTCAAGAATAGCCTTGATGGATGGTGGCTGACCCATCATGGCGTCGCCTGGAACTTGAACGAGCTGGGAGGCCAACTGGGTCTCAATGCCAGCTTCAACGTTTTCAGCAACCTTTCTCCAGTAAGAAGCAACGAGAGTACCCTGAGCTTGGAGCTGGGCGGAGGCGATCCAGCTACCAGCGTTGTAACGGGCCATGTAGGAGACAGCAGCGTCACCTGGCATGGTAGGCTGAGCAGAGTAGACGGTCTCCAAACCAACAGAGAGCTTTGGGGTAACGGACTGCAAAATGGAACCCACAGCAACACCGGTAAAGTTACCATTGTCAAGGAAAGATGGGTTCAATGCTTTCAAGTTGATAGAGAAATCGGAGGCCTGGTAGTCTTGCTCCAACTGCAACATGGTTGGCTGACCTTTAGCAATCTGAAGAGTGGCCTTGCTGATGTTGAACTTGTCCCAACCGTAGTTAACTCTACCGGAAAGGGAAAAGTCATTGTCAATATTACCCTGAGCAAAGAAAGTGTCTGTTGCGTACAATGCAGAGAAAGCGTATGGAGGAATGGATTGGGAGCCGATGGAGAAGGTGTGAGAGGTCTGGAAGGCTGGGTTGATGGCAAATGCCTTGTTGAGGTCAGCTCTGAGACCCGTGAAGAAGTACTGGTTAAGGAAAACATCTCTGGAAACTTCCTTGTTAAGGTTCTCTGCAGTTCCCGGGTTAGTCAAGTTGAGAGAGCGGCGGTGTTCGTGAATGTTCTCATAGGTGTTGTTGAGGAAGGAGAAGATCGGATTGGAAGACCAGAAACCAGCAGGCTTTGGCTTCTCTGATGTGATACCTGGAATGGCGGCGACCTTAGAGAGATCACCCAATGGCAAAGGAGTAGGCTGGGACATGTCGTTGGGTGCTATGTGTCTGTGTGTATCTGACCTTCACTTCTCTTCGACATGTGGCGACTTCCATTAGCCTTGGACGTTTTTTTCCAACGACCGCTGAGGGGGGATAGTCTGTGGTGTACGGGTTTTCGAGAAAGGTTGGGGCACGTTACAGAAGTTCACTACTACTCTTGTACTATATTACTGTATGGTAAAAAGTATTACACCTTTTATTGTCTATATTAGCCCATGTGAATATCTTGGTCGTCACCTAGATTAGGGATGTCTTCGATGCCGGAGATGTCAATACCTGCATCGCTCTCTGGCACAGGACCAGCATCGAAGTCCGTTTCGGCGATCATATCGACGTCATTGTCAGTAGTTTCTGGAACCTCGAGATTATCAAGCGTTGGTTCTGGTAAGATGTCAGAGCTCAGTGATGGCTTTTGATCTACAGATGTGTGTTTCTGGAGCTCTGTGTCTTCTTGCCTGGATTCCGTAGAATCGGTTTTGGTGATGTGTGGGCGTGTATGTGTTTGGTTGGTCTCTTCATCAGTTTGTGATAATGTAATTCTTTCTGAAACGAGCTTTTTGAAGCGTTGTAGAGATTTGCTTTTGACATCAATGTTTCTCTTTAGTCTTTCAACTCTTTTTGAGCGCTCCTCTGGTGTCTCCGCAAGGCCATGTATATTTCGAAGTATGTCTCTTGCCTTGGCCACTCTAACTTTTATAGGCCCAGCCTTGAACGTGTAGTTAGTATTAGATGATTAACTGAGAAAAAAACTAAGGTGGTATTTGAACGTACAGCATTTTCCACATCCTGTGCTTTGAGAGACCCTGTAGAAGCTGCATTCACTATATCCATCACCAAAGGGATCAGCTCGATACTTCTCAGTTCTTCTATGGCCGTCTCCGTGTCCTTCCAGTTCTTATCCTTGTCCTGAAGAATAGATTCCGGTGTTGGACGGATAGGCGTAGATAAAGGCGTGCGCTTCGGTAGATTATTCATTCTGGTGTGTATTTATCTTCTTTGTGTACTGCTTGTGATGATTTCTGATGATTTAGTTTGTGTGGAGAGTTTCATTACTTCCAGATTTTTCACATGTCGCGGGCAGGTGAGAGGGGTTCTGTGAATAGCACACTTTTAATTACGCCAGCTTCGATTATATACAATGGCAAAATATTTTATAATATTAATACATCTATATAGGAAAAAGTTCCAGATAAAGATCAAACAATATAGCAAGGCCTTTGGAGAACTTTTGAGAGATATATCTCCCTTTAGAACTTACCACGGAGAAGGTTCTTACCCATGTCAAGACCAGTGAGATATGCAGTCTTTACAAACAAGTAGAAGTCCATGTTGGAAGTAAGAGTGTCCAAGAAACCAAATGGCAGCATGGCTGGGATCCAGCCCTGGGCCAACTCCAAAGCAAAGCCACCAGAGCTCATGCTATACTGCTTGGCATAGCCCTTCTGCAAGTGGTGGGTGTCACCTGGACGGTAAACTTCAGCAGTCAAGGCACCTGGCAATGCGGCCTTCTGCTCACCAGTGAGAATAGTAAAGTAGTCATCAGCAAAGTGAACACCGGTGTGACCTTCAGTTCCGACAGCAGATCCGAAGAAGATGAGGTATTCGGAGATGGAAGCGTGGAGGATGAACATTGTACCCATTGCACCACCAGCAGTGTTGTAGACCCAATCTTCAAAGTTGAGGTCGTTGATGATCTCACCATACTCAGACTTCAAGTTGATGGCCAAGTCCTCCAAAAGAGCAGTGGTATTTCCATCGGTGTGGCGAGCAATGGCCTCATTGGATAGTCTGTTTAATACAACCGGGTCAAACACGTAGTGCTGTGGAAGCCAGTTGTAGAAAAGCTTGTTAAAGACCGAGTAGATTAGCACTGGGAGTGACAACCAGAATAGTTTCATTGCACCAAAATCGAGCGTGAAA
Organism: Petasospora nakhonratchasimensis; assembly: GCA_030572335.1. Classification (NCBI taxonomy): domain Eukaryota; kingdom Fungi; phylum Ascomycota; class Saccharomycetes; order Phaffomycetales; family Wickerhamomycetaceae; genus Petasospora; species Petasospora nakhonratchasimensis. Next base: position 508,072 of record JAJLZS010000007.1, read on the forward strand.
TAGATGTTATACACAGCAATATTCGGAAGGAGAGCTTTCTTCAAGAATGGCCTTTTGATTGTTTTTATAATAATATTAGAAAAAAAAAACGATAAACGACGGTTACAGTAAACGACGGTAGTTGTTACGAGCCCGTGAGACCTTTCGTTTAGTTCGCGCGTGGTTATTCAAGGTTTATTACTAAAAAGGGAGTTAGTATCTACACTTGGAAGATGTAAATTGGCACTGATTAGCAAACGCCGAATAAAATGGCTTCGATTGCTTTGCTGAAAATCTCAGAACTGGCAAACAGCGATTCTACTACGAAGAGTGATGATGTGCTCGAGCTGCTTGTTGCCCAGGACATTATGGAGCTTGAGACGGTGATGTTCTACGTCACTGCATTGACGAAGCAGCAGACCCTTCCAGTAAAGAGCATCCTTGGAAAGTACATTGACCACATTTATACGTCATTAGACATTTCAGATGCGCGGAAGCAAACGCTGTACGAGACCCTTGTTGATAGGTTTACTCCACCAACGGCCAGCGTCTCTCTTGCATTGACGAAGACAGCACAGAACCTTGCGACACTCTACGAAAAGTCTCACAGTTACACTAAGGCTATTGAAGTATTGAGAATCTTGAACACAGATGTAATTGTTCAAGACTTCCAAGATGTTGCCGATCTGAACAAGTTTAGAGTACAGCTCAACATTCGTATTGCCCAAGACTGTCTCAGTTCCGAAGACTATGAATCAGCGGAGAGCCATTTGACAAGGATTGCACCGTTGCTGTCAAGTTTATCTAGTAATAGTCTTGAATTGGTACAGCATGTGCAGAAAATGTCTGTGAAGGTGATGGTATCAATGTCTAAATGGTTAGAGGCAGCCACACGATTATTGCAACTGGATGATGAGACCTATGATGCTGCAACGGTATTGTATAGCATCCTGGTTCCATACTCACAGTTCAAGAACAATCTGTTCAATAACATCTCTAAGTCAGATCGTGTCCTGATGAGAACTGCAGAAACGCCATTGGCTATTGTTTTCAGCAAGATGAAGCACACCAGATTGATTTATGCCAGTGAGGTCAATGATATTGTTTCGTTCATTGCACTACAGCCACCCATTGATATAGGCAGTCTCTCTTCGGAGCTTCTACAACCTGCGTTAGCAAAAGCCGTCATAGAGAACAATCTTGTTGCTGCTTCAAAAATCTTTGAGAATGTGACATTCGAAACCTTTGCGGGATTACTGCAACTGGATACTACATTTGTAGAAGATATTGTTACTGAGATGGTTAGAAGTGGCAGGTTGAAGGGATCTGTGGATGATATCTCGAAGGTCATCACATTTGTCAAGGTTGGTGATGCTGTTCAGGATGGGCTGAAAGAGTGGCAAGACCATGTTGTGGGTTCCTGCACTATTTTGGATAATATTGTCGAGGAGTTGACATTTGAGAGTCATACGAAGATTTGACATCGTGGCTTTTAGTAACAATGAGTAAATGAAGTAATGAGTTAAATTTATTAAAAAGATGAAGTTATTCGTAAGATATTAAGTCGTAGTAAACAAAAGCAACTGAATGAAAGATAATTTCTAGTCATAAATGATAAAAAAACAAGTAGAACATATATAGGGGGAAAAACAAATGCAAATAGCGTTGTGAGTAGTAATTAGTACAATGGAAAGACAGCTTCAAAAAAAAAGACAAAACACCCTAGGTTAAAGACAAATTTCTTCGTTTTTAGGAACACTTTTTTCAGTTAGAACCAATCAGAGTGGACAACTGCAACAAAGACTTCGCAGCACCGTACGAGCCTGGGGTCTTTGTAGGACTTGACATCAATAAATCACCACTCTCAGATCTGTATGGTTTGATAGGAGTAGCACTGGAGTCCATGAGGTTTTGAATTCTAAGCTGTTGGGAAGATCTGTCAATATGAGGAGACGAAGTAGCTGGGATGATTATTCTCTTTTCAATTTTGAAGGTTGGGTATTCTGAAATGCGAGGAAGAGATGTAGATATGGCCTTTTTGTTATCTCTTTTCTTCGTTTCCGTTTGATAACCAGATGCATCTTTGCTTGCGGTGGAAGTGGAGAAAGTTGGTGGATCGAGAACAGATTTGGATCTTTTAAAGGTGACGGTTTTTTTTGGTAGAATTGGTGCGTAGCCTGATGTGTGCAGTGGCGTAGAAGCTGCCAGAAGACTAATGTGACGTGTCAGAGAAGGTGTTGTTGTGAGTTTCTTCTTTTGGAGCGGTGGTTGCTGACCGTTGCCAGTCGTGGCGGCAGTAAATGTCACTTCATGTTTTCTGATGATCTCTGCCAGTGGCACACCAACCTGGTCTGTCTTGAGCTTATAGTATGCTAGCTTAAGTCTGTACTTCAGCTTGCGGGCATTTGCGGCATGTGATGGTGGTTTTGAGATGCAGTTAGTTGAGTTAAGCGAGTTGGTGAGAGATGGGAAGGAGCTGCGAGGGATGACGCTCTTGAGTTGGGGCAAAGAGGGCTTGACGAGGTCAGTGTGGGCTCTCTTGAGAGTGTTGTTGGAGAGAACACGAAGTGGGGGACGCTCAATGGTGGTCATGTTTTGTGAGTAAGTAAATTGTTGCTGCTGGTAGTGTTCTGATGAGGGGGGACAGAGAGATGGGCGTGTGGTTTGGGCAAGAGATTCTAACTCAACTGGAAAGAAGGTGGCGACGGTTGTAGGCGAACGGAGGGGTAGAAGCTCAAGGCGGAAAGGAAAGTAAACGAGTGTGTAAAAGAACAAGAGAGTCTATAAGAGATAATGGGAATTGTTGTTCTGTGTGAAGAAAGGGAAAGAGAGAGAAATACAACACACACATACACACAGGATCCCGCCGTCCTTTTATTTAAGTGTTGTTTTGTTTGCCTCGTGCGTCAACTTGTTTACCTTTTGCCCAAAAGCACGACGCGTCTTGACGCACTAGTAACTACGACAACAGATAACACCCGGACACCACACATACCACTCACACCCCCGCACAGCCCAACAGTACTAAAAGAGCAACGCGCGAGCGCGCTCAACAGGAAAAATACCAAAACAACAACAACGAAAAAAAAACAACGCGCTCGGTTACGCGTCGCGATTGGCTCTCAGCCCTTACGCAGGCAGGCCACACAACATTTTTAGGCGCATGCATGAAGCGCATCGGTTGCCCTGGCTTCTGATCTAGGGGTGTCTCATTAAATCAAGGGGACAACAGCGGGCCAGCCCATACCCAGGCCCTATATCACTACACAGTGCTCTTTCACAAATGTATAAAATGGTTGTACACAGAGAGAATGAGTGGTGTGGTGTGTAGTGGCGTGTGTCCACGTACTTCGCCCGCCGTGCTGTTTTATTTTCCCGGTGTAAACGGTACGCAGATGCGTCTGGGCAGAGGGGTAGGGCGTTTCGGTGGTTGTTGCGCGGGGTCGTGCGGTTTCCTATGGCCCCCCATACGAAGCGTGTTTGTTTACCTTTTCCTTAACGCGGCAAGTGTGAGGGAGTGCACCGTTTGGGTACGGTGTGTAGTGCGAAGGTGGTGGTCTTCCTCAGTGATGGCTCGATTGTTTCAGGACCTCGAAAGGCAGAAATGAAGCAAAGAGGAATGTGAACCTTATAGCCTGAGACTCACTTCGGGTATCTGGTATCATATTCAGCTGTGCCACTCTTCCTGCTCTGCCGCTGCTCCTCCTCTGTCCTTAGCGACGTAGGCGTGTCTATACATATGCGCCAGCATGATAACACACACGCCGTACACCTACCTGTCAGGGCAGGGCCGCGCTTTCTGTAGAAAGGTCCCCCTCTGCGTGGGATGTAGGCTGTGTATGATCGTTAGAGAATCATACAGGAGAAGGCCATAACATCAGCACATTCATTATTAACCTATTATATTTACTATATTCTAATTCAACATCCCAAAGTCCATCCCTTCAACCCAATTCGTCAAATTGGTCACCAATCTCTCCTCAATCAGATCATCGCGGCCACTGGCAACCTTTAACACCAGCTCGTTCAACTCTGCAGAACCTAAGATGTCAACGTGCTCAGCAGTCTTGGCACCTCCACGTATATCAAATCTGTCTGGTTGGTGTTTCAATTCCACAATCTTCACCAGTGAGTTTCCTGGGTTGTAGTGTTGGGAAGTCTTCCATTTGTGGCACATGGAGTGCGTTAACAATGGGATTGTTCCATCACCATCTGTCATAAACACAGAGGACTTGTCATTCTGGAACTTGATGGAGACGTTCAACTTGGTTAGTTGCTTATTCTCCTCCTCTTCATACAAGTAGGCCCGTTCAGTTGGGTTTCCCACACCATAGAAACAGAACACTTTCAAATCTGGAGCGTTAGGTAACGCAGCCTCCAACGGATTTGACCATGTGTTGTGCTTGTGATTGTTAGCTGCAAGCTCCTCTGGAGTTGTGGCAACACCAAACGAATACTGTTCTTCAACTCTGTTACGGAACCAAGCCGGCGAGTTATCCAAAAGGAACTCAATGCTGTCGCCCATGGTTAAGTTCTTGGCGGAGTATTCTCCAATGGTTTTGTCAAACCTGATGAAATTGGCAAACGATTCATTCTTTTTAACACCAGCAGCAGTGTCATCAAATGATCCCTTTTCTGCATCACCCCAAATCAAACCGAGACCCTTTGGAATCATGCTTGGAATACCACCAAATGATCTAAGCATATCTAAACGTTCTCTTCTAGAAAAGAATTTTTCCAATCCATAAACGGCCAATGCATTTAGTTGCACAGTGTCCTTCATCTCACCTGACAATAAAGCAGGAACAGCTTTTGGAGCACCAAGCATACATCCAGATATATCGACGTAAGCTGCAATGTGGTCATTGACCCAACTCGAGCCACCATTGCCATACAATGGACCTTCTGCTTCAACCCATTTCAAGAAATAGAAAGCAATCTGGGAGCCCATCGAGTGGCCAGTTATAGCGACCTTTTCCCCAAACTTGGCCTTCTGTGCCTCAATCTGAGACTTCAAGGAGCTGAAATATCCATCACGTCTCTCTAAATCCAAGTATGCTAATCTCCAATCATATGCAGCAGTAATCATCTTATTTGGTTCATAGCCAATTGCTGACAAGTTCTCAATAATCTTACTCCAAATCCAGTAACCTGCCATGAAAAAGTCAGCAGCTTCGAAACCTTGTGCAGCTCTTATAGTGATACCCGGAGGGTCCAACCCTGTCTCTGGGTCTAACATCACGTGTTTGAGCCAACATGCTTTATCCATAAACATTGTTCTCAACATGTACATAGAACCCCAAAGTCTCTTTCTGAAATGTGGCTGAGATGGACAGTCTACAGTTCCCTCTGTACTCCATGACTCAAGACCAGTGGAGATGACACCAGGAATGAGGACAACTGGGTGTTTAGCAGCCAAATCCTGCTCAGCCTTCATCGCCTTACCAACGGCAAAGCTCTCAGTAAAATCCGGCCCTTTTGGAGTTTGAGATTCAAATTCAGATAATACACCTTGGATACTCTCAGGAAATAACTCCTTCCAATCAACGATGTAGTCCTGGATTGTCTCGAAATTGATCAGCTTGTCAAACTCAGAGCCTACATCTTGCTTAGCTCCAAAGTAGATCGCTAGCAGAACACCAATGAGAGCTCCACAAAAAAAGATAATTCTTCTGGATTCTCTCAGGCTCTTGTTGTGATGCTTCTGGGCCTTTTTGTGTCCGTGTGTTTTTGTTGGATGGAGTTCATCATTTGCTTCAATGGATCCTGGGGCGGTTTTGATGTTGTTCAAGTTGTCTTCAATGGCATCCAGGTTCTCATTTATAGTGTGCTGGGCATCTTGGCTTGCCTGGTTGTGCGTCTTAGAATGACGTTTCTTAGCTCCCATCTTTCAAAAGATGGAAAATAGAGTTCTAGTTGCTTGTGTGTAAGTATACAAGTTTTAATCGATGCTAAGGCACCAGCTTATAAACAAATTTCTTTTTTGATGTTCTGGTTTATTTACGCGCTTTGGCACAACGTCTGACCCTTGCAAGGGTGATTGATGAACTCGGAAGATCTTGATTCCGTATCGCCCGAGGCCCGAGACGGGTGAAACAGACGGATAAACTTGTGGACGTGGATGTGTTTGGGCCTTCTGCTGCTATAATTTGCTCAAACCCTGGTGCAATGACAAAAACTTAGTAACTTCTTCCAATTACCAGAGTTGATGTTATAGTATAAAAAGTAGATGGTGCGAGCAATCGTGTGGTGCTCCTAATACATAGGCGTAACAGCTGGTTATGCGTCCCTGCGTTTTCGCGTCTTTCGCGATCCCAGCATGCAATTTGTGACAAACTATGGCTGTTTCTCTCTGTGTTACCAAGGCCAGTATCAGCAAGCAAGCAAGCAAGCAAGCAGGCAGGTCTTATACAAACATTAAACTTTCAAGCTTTAGGTTATTTGTGTTATTTTTAACGAGGAATAGATATATTACTAAGAGAGGTTAGAATTTCACTTTTCCACGAGCACTTAGCACTTCACTCTCCCCTTATCGCTGCATCCCTTACTAGCCTCCCCATTTGCCTCCCCCACACGTAACGATGATCAGATCAACTTTCAACTCTTGGAGAGAGTATTTGACTCCAGCGTACCACACATCGACTTTTTCCACTACTGGAGAGATAACCCCAGAAGAGTTTGTTGAAGCAGGTGACTACTTGACATATAAGTTTCCAACATGGCAATGGTCTCCTTCTCCAGCGTCTAAGAAGAGAGACTTCCTTCCGGATGACAAACAGTTTTTGGTGACTAGACGCGTTCCTTCTTATGTGAGAGCATCACAGTATTTGGGGATTGGTGAGGATATGGAAGAAGATGTTGATGAAGAAGGGTGGACAAAGACATCAAAGCCACAATATGCCACCCAGAAATCTGGCAGTAGCTCGACCACAGCCAAGACTAAAGCACAGGAAATTGAAGAGATTGACGACTTGGTTGATGAAACTGCAGAAGATGATGAAGACGAGGACAATGATATACCAGAAAATGATGCCAATAAGAGATTCTACGATTTATATATTCATTACTCTACCGCTTATAGAGTCCCAAGAATGTACTTGGTTGGATACGACAGCAACGGCTCCCCATTGTCACCACAGGAAATGTTTGAGGATATTTCAGCTGACTATAGAGATAAGACTGTCACTATTGAGAAGGCCCCATTCCTAAATGACATGACTTCTGTATCGATCCACCCATGCCGACATGCGGCAGTGATGAAGGTATTGGTGAACAGAGCCATAGCTGCAGCCAAGTCCAAGAAGTCCAATGCTAAAAAGGCGGAGGATGAGAAGATGATGATTCAAGGAGTCAAGAAGTTGGGCCTTGCTGATAATGAGGATGAAGATGAATGGGAAAATTTGGATGTGAGCGAGGCTAAAACCGCGGAGCAGGACATCGTGAGGGTGGATCAGTATCTCATCATCTTTTTGAAGTTTATTACCAGTGTGACACCAGGCATTGAACACGACTACACGATGGATGCATTTTAATTATCTCTCCTCCGCCTTTTTTGATTTATCAGTATGCATAGTCTACGAATATAGATATCTGTGATACAAACTCGCCTATTTGACAAACTTGTAAAGCCTTTTAAAGTCCTAATACGTCTGCAAGTAGGGTCTGACCAATGTTACATGGCGGCAGACAGTTTCCGAGCACAATCGCGGTGTTTCGTTCGGGAAAGCTCTAAAAGCGCGCGCCTGTGCGCGCGACTATAGGCAAGGAAGGTATTGTGTAAGGGGCATATGTATTTAGTGACTCATGGTTCAAATGTGTATTCGCAGATGAGATTGTAGCCTTGATGTCTCCGTTTCTGTCTCCGGCACTTGTCGATACGGATATGATATACCCATTTGGTAGTGAAAACCTTAGGTATTGATGCCTTCAGTCATCTAGGCCGGCCCGTTAGTAATGCTATAACCGAATTAACCGTTATTTCCTATTCTATGTAGGCTCACCAAACTTAATGGAGGCACGGTGAATCGGTCACATCGTCCAGCAAGTGAGTATGGAAGCCAGCAAGGGTATAACCCTCTAAGCTTTCCCCCGAGGCCCACCAGCAAGGAGTAAGATGCCTTTCTAGTAGGTTTTTTGGAAGTGTAATAGTAAGTAAGGCCGAGCGCCGAGAAAAGCCGCTTCTACTGCTATCCCCGACTTAACGCCGCTTAACGGCTTGCTTGTAAATATTGGCCGTTTTTCTGGAACGCTATATGTTCCAGAACATCTGAGTTACTATAGTATCGTGCGCAGTGTATACCAATTAACCAAAATTAAAAGGGCGTATAGCAGCCCAGACAGACTCGGAACCCCAGAGCCTTAAGGTTACCTCATTGAGTGCCTTTTTTGCCACTTTTTCCATCTGCCAAAAGATTGCATATTTTTTCATGGAATTAAGTGGGATCTGTCAAATGTGCGCGGGCTTCGGAAACTCGGGCGCGGAATCATCGGCGGAAAAAGAGGCCGGTACAATCTAGTTGAAAGCTCAATGGCTACCCGAGGCTTTGTTACTGTAGCCATTAGCGGGCTGGCACAGGGGATTTATATAAATGACGCCCGCCTTGTTCGTCTACCTCGTCAACACCATGATGGGAAACATGTTGCTGAGATATTGATAAGACAAGAGAATACTGTTCAATCAGACACAGAGACCCAGCGCCATTACTAAGACGCTCAGAAATTACCCATCAAGAACAAAGTTTACGAGCGGTCGCCTATCTGCACATTACTCATTGGCACCCAATTAGTAACCACCACAATTAATCATCACGCAGTATATATATACAAGCTGGTACGCTCAATACTCTTTGAGGTTTTGTTGCTATTGAATCATCAACAGTGTATGCAAAGATGATGATGACTTCCATGGCTGACACCTACATATTGGCATCCAAGGCCCGTTCCAAACTTACAAAGGAGGCCCAGCGCCCAGACCATGACTTGAGAGTTTTGGTTTCTCACGCAAACCTTCTTGACAACCTCATGGACAAAATACAGTCACACAGAGAGTCGATTCTTGATGGCTCTTATGTCGCCCAGAAGGTTTCATTCGAGCTACCTCAGATAACTAATATCTCTGTCAAAGACGAGGATGAAGAAGACTACGATGACGAGTCTGACGATGAATCAGACGATGATGATGAAAGTCTTTATTACAAGGCTTCTACAGTTGTGTACGAGGATGATGATGATGAAAATGATGATTTCGAATCTCTCAGTGATGTAAGTGATGAAGAAGATTCAACTGAGGAAGACATGATGGAGCCACATTACGTTTATGACACGCCAAGAACACATTCCAAGAAGTTTAGACAGATGCCTACTATTGATGAGATGACCGAGCTGGAACTTGACGAGTTGTCATACGAATCTGAATCTGAATCTGACAGTGAAGATGAACATAAGGACGGTGAGACTGATATCACAGAATTGAAGAGAACACCATCACTGGTATATTCAACAACAGAAGAAGAGGATGACACAGAATCAGAAGAGGAGGATGAGGAGTTTAAACATACACATACGGAGTATACACCAGGCCATAAAGTTTACAATACGTTACAATCCAGACAAGGGAAGCATGGCAATCTAATGTTGGAAAGTTTGCAATTGGAAAATGAATCGTTTGCACATGTTCCAACTGTTTGCTGATTTTATGGTGATCACCATCCTGTTAATATTCTCTCACATACTATTCACGAACTGTTATGATTTTACTCCTATTCTGTTACTCCTGGCTTCAAGGATTTCAGCACGATTTTACATATAATCCACATACCACGCTGGCCATGATATATGATTACGATGTTTTTTTTTGTTTTTTTAACGACGATATACATATTTATTGAAATACAATAGAAATATGAATTATACATTTGTCATGTGATTTGTAGAGGTTGATTTGTGTGGTCATTATTAAGACTCCAAGCGGCAAGCGTCGCTGCCTCTGTTTCCTACTTGGGCCGATGATGCACCGCGCAAATAACGGCTGAGGGTAACGGGCCATCCGGATCTGTTGGAGCTCGTCGTAAAGCGAAACAATTAAATGGCTCGCCCAGTTTGAGGGAAAGTGAGTTCTAGTTTGCAGTGAGGCTGGCTTGCCCTATGAGTGTAGGGCATGCCGGCATATGAGGTTCATGGATGTTGTGCTCTACATCAAATCGTTATTATATTAAAGTGTATAGTCATAGTGTTTTAAAATGTTGTTTCTAAAGAGGTAAGTCAATACCAAACTCGTCAACACTTCTAATATACTCATAGATAAATGCCACAAGGAATAAGTGGTTGTCAATGGTAGTGTGCTCGTTGACACTGTGAGTTCCACCTTCTAGAATACCATGCATAGTGCTGAGCTTAAACCGGTAGATATGATCTGTCAATTTCCAATAGTGATGTGTATCAGTGTTTCCTGTGTTCAAACTTCCACTCACAATAGCCGGTATGCTCATGTTTGGATAGATATAGTCCTCAACAATGTGCTTGATGGAACCTGAAAACACCTCCCAAACGGCATCGTCTATTGAAGTGCCCTTTGCAGGCTCCAATGAGTTTAAAACGGTCACATTAAAGTAGCCATTGTTTTCAGAATCTGCAATCAGCTCACTAGTTCCATAATAGGCACCAAGGCCGTACTCTTTAGCAATGGCTACAACGTCAGCTAAAATCTTATCAATCGTTTGCTGTACTGATGACTCAACGGAAATACGGTGGTTAATATGAAAATGAACATACTCCGGTAGAGCATTATCCTTGACACCACCTTCAATGATATCAACAGCCTGAGAAGTTCTCACAAGGTACTTGTAGGCCTTAAGGCCATCCAAAAAGTCCAGTACTTTTGTATTCGCCAACTTGTCCCATGCAGCAGCAAATATATTTTGCTTTAGGTCCTGATCATATTCATTAGAGTATTTCGCAACACATTGTAAGAAGTTTAATGTTGGATTATCTTCACCCATGATTGCTGGGAAGGGATTATCCTCGATATGTGCAATCAATCTTGATATGAGACCTATGTTTGTATGTGCTGGTGGCACAGAAGAGTGCCCACCAGGAGTCTTTAAAGCAATGTCCAATGTCATTGAGCCTTTCTCACCTACAGATGGTTGGGCAAAGACCGTATCTCCGATGGTAGAAATTGCGGTTCCACCTTCATCAAGCAGTGCATAAAAAGAGTTAGGACCGTATTGGTCCCACAAAAACTCAGCGATGCTAGCAGCACCTTGTGGGCCACCAATCTCTTCATCAAATCCAAATGCAAGAACAAGACATCTCTGTGGCACAAACCCATCCCCTAACAATTTCTCCACAGCCTGAAGTGAACCGATCAACATAGACTTGTCATCAGAAGAACCACGGCCCCAAATGTTTGTACCATCAAAGTAACCTTCAAATGGTTCATAAAGCCAATCAGATCTAGTGCTATCCTCAACGGGAACAACATCTTGATGAGCAGTTATCAGTAATGGCTTCAAGGATTCATCCGTTCCTTTCCAAGTGTAAACTAATCCCAAAGTGTTAATCTTGTCCAAAATGAGCTTTGAGTGCACCAACGGGAACTCCTTCTTTAGATAAGCATGAAACTCGGGGAAAGCAGACCAAGCATCTGGATCTCCCTCAGGAGTTGGCATGTTGTCCTTCACAACCGTTGGAATCTGCACAGCACCAGCCAACTTGGCTACTGATTCAGCACGATATTGCTCATTATAGACAATTTGATTCACGGTGGTGTTATCCTTGTAAAATGCCGTTGGACGAATAGTTTTACCCACTGGGCAAATTTTTGAACTTTCAATAAACTCATAACCATGAGTTGTAGAGCAGTGATAGTTATATGTCCTAAAATACCCAGAGAAGATTGCAAGTGTAACAAGTGTGGTGAATAAAAGGCCAGATTTTTTTAGCCAGGGAAGCCCAGTGTTATTGGCCTTTTCCAGTGGCTTGTCCGTGAGAGGAAGTGCAAGCTTCATCAATTGCGATCAAATGAAAATGTATTGCAGTTACGAAGTCAATCGACAACAGGTGTTTTAGAAGATAGTATTGACTTTGCTTAAATTGTTTGTTGGGTAGATAGTAGCTGGAAGATAAGCTGGATTGGGCGCAAACCCAAACAGGCAATATACCCGTAGCGCTCCAGCCTGTGCACGCTCCAGAAAATGGACTCTACAAATGGCATTGTCTTTATATTGAGTAAACGTGTATAACAATGTAACCTAAATAGTTGAAGAGCTAGTCCTCCGCGTATTCCTGTACGTTCTTAATATATTCATAGATAAATGCGAGCTGGTATAAATGGTTTTCAATAGTAGCATGCTCGTTTACACTGTGAATGCCTCCGTTGGAAATACCATAAGCTGTGCTCAATCTGAATCTGTAGATGTGATTCGTCAATGGATGATAGTGAACAGTGTCAGTGTTTCCAGTGTTTAGCGTACCGGCAACAATGGCAGGGTTGGTCAAGTTTGGATATATGTAGTCTTCAATGATGTGCTTTAAGGTTCCGGAGTATATGAACCAGGTGTTATCATCAATAGGACTAACCTTAGCAGGGGGTAATGAAGAGACAACAGAAATATTGAAGTATCCATTTTCTGATGATGGTGTTAGCTCCATATCACCAAAGTACGCACCAAGGCCATACTCTGTACATATGACTTCGACATCAGCTAAAATCTTATCAATCGTTTCCTGTACGGATGACTCAACAGAAATACGGTGATTGATATCAAAGGAAACAAACTCTGGTAATGCGTTGTCTTTGACACCGCCCTTAATAATATCCACAGCTTGAGATGTTCTAACCAAATACTTGTAAATTTTAATGTTGTCCAGGTATTCCAGGACCTTAATGTTGGCCACTTGGTCATAGGCAGCAGTAAATATACTCTTCTTGAAGTCGGGTTCAAATTCGTCAGAGTATTTAGCAACACATTGCAGGTAATTCAATATTGGATTATTGTCGCTCATGATTTGTGAGAATGTGTGGTCCTCAATATAAGCCACGAGTCTGGAGACCAATCCAATATTTGTGTGTTGTGGTGGTACTGATGAATGGCCACCAGGTGTTGTGAGAGCTATCCTCAACGTCAGAAAGCCTTTTTCACCAACAGATGGTCTTGCAAAAACAGTTCCACCAACCTCAGTAACAGCACTTCCACCTTCATCGATCATCGCATAGAAAGAGTCTGGACCATACTGTTCCTGTAGTGCAGCTGACAACTTTGCAGCTCCTTGTTTACCGCCAGACTCTTCGTCACATCCTAGGGCAATGACTACCCCTCTATTTGGAACAAAGTCTTCACCCAGCAGTTTTTCGACTGACTGAAGAACTGAAATTAACATTGACTTGTCATCAAAAGACCCACGACCCCATATGCTCTGACCATCGAAGTAACCGCTGAATGGGGGGTATAGCCAATCATCGGTGGTCGCTTCTTGCACTGGGACAACATCCTGATGAGCAAGTATGAGTAATGGCTTCAGGGAGGGATCTGTGCCTTGCCATGTGTACAACAGTCCGTAGGAGTTTGGAACCGTTTCCACTTTTAGCATCTTGTGGATAAGGGGGAATTGGGCCTCCAAATAAGCGGCAAACTTAGGGAACTCAGCCCAAGCATCCGGGTCTTCGTCAGGTGAAGGCATTTCATCATAAACCACTGTTGGAATCTTCACCGCACCAGACAGTTTAGTAATTGATTCATTGCGGAAATATGGATCAGTGAGTATATATTCAATGGATGAGTTGTCCTTGTAAAATGACGATGGACGGAGTGTTTCACCAACAGGACACACCTGAGACAACTCAAAGTGTAACTCAGCATTCAGGTAAGACCTTCTAGTTAATTCACCCACCAGTAGTAGGAAAAGACATATTGATACCTGGATAATAAGTAGCATTCGTGACTTCAAAATCGGGAAACGGTGAGTATGTTTTAACTGCTTTTCAGACAATTCAATTGGCATAGCAGCAATTTCAATATATAGTCATATGCAATAAACATGTCTGTTAAGAACCAACAGGAGAGGGGTAGTATGGTTTTCATATATAGGTGTCGTAGATAGATTAAAGATTAGCGATGTACACAAGTGAGATAACAGCCGGACAGTCTCCAAAATAGGTATCTCTCCGGAATAAAGAATTGGGTCGTTATGGTGTTACTGCTTGTAATGGCCTCGATCAGCAAGACACAGTTTGAGTTCAATTAACCAGTTTGAGGTTATCTGGACTCTAAAGGAGACACAAATGCTCACAGCTTGTTGATATTGACATCTAGAGTTGAAAGTCTACAGCTATTAACTTGCGCTATATACATGTTCAACCAAAATGGCAATAAGCGCGATTTGTTGACCTTTAGTTAGTGGCGTTCAAAACAGCTCGGATACTTCAACTAGATCCCAAACTAAAGAGCGTACTTTGCCACCAATCAACACAGCATCAATACACACGAAAAGATGGCTACTACGGTGAACTCTGGCTATCAGTCCGAGAACCAGCATGTGCCAATTGAGCACAGATTCAACCCATATTCAGACAGTGGTGGTACTATCCTTGGAATTGCAGGAGAGGACTTTGCCGTCTTGGCGGGTGATACCAGACACACTGTCGGTTACTCTATCAACTCCCGTTACGAGCCAAAGGTGTTCGATGCTGGTGACAATATCGTGATATCTGCCAATGGTTTCTCCGCTGATGGTGAGGCTTTGATAACGAGATTTAAGAACCAGCTAAAGTGGTACCACTTCGACCACCAAAAGAAGATGACACTAAGTTCTGCTGCCAGATTTATACAGCATTTGCTGTATGGCAAGAGATTTTTCCCTTACTACGTCCATACTATTGTTGCTGGTCTTGATGAAGAGGGCAAGGGCTCCGTTTATTCCTTTGATCCTGTTGGATCCTACGAAAGAGAACAATGCAGAGCCGGTGGTGCTGCAGCTTCATTGATTATGCCATTCTTGGACAATCAAGTGAATTTTAAGAACCAGTACGAGCCAGAGTCCAATGGTTCTAAGAAAAAAGAATTAAAATATCTTAAGTTGGATGAGGTTATTAAGCTGGTTAGAGATGCATTCAGTTCTGCCACAGAGAGACATATACATGTTGGTGATGGTCTTGAGATTTTGATTGTCACAAAGGATGGTGTTAGAACAGAGTACTACGACCTTAAGAAGGATTGATTGAATGTTAACATCATAATTATGTTTTCTTGCTTTTTTTTTGATTTCTTTCTACATTTGAGAGAGATGTATTTATATGTAGCATGTATGCCTATTCTGCAGATTTATAGCTGTACAGAACGTTTCACATCTTCCAATTGACGAATGAGTGCCCGATGCCCACCATGTTCCTTGAGATCGATAATCCATTGTGTGACTTTGGAATTCAGTGTCAATTTATACTCACTTTCTAGGTTAGCATCCACCCTGTCCTGTAATTCTAATAGTGTAGAGGCACTGATGATAGTCTTTTCATTGGAGAGACCAACTACATTCTTTTTCTTGGTGAAGTCAGTTTTGTCAAGGGTTTCAATTTTCTTCATCATGTTGCAAAGATCATCAAAACCCTGTGGTTCAATTAGTGTTGTACTGACATCATTGTAATTTTGGTTATGCGTTTGACTGTCATCATTCTTCTTCAAAAAATCTAAGAGATCTTTCTTTCCATTCTTCTTTTCATCAATGATCTTGGTGAGGTTCAAATCATTCAAGTCATTTAAGAAGTCATTAAGTTTAATTAATTCGTAGTAGTTGTTGTATATGATGTTTTTGATGGATGAGTTAATGAGATTAATGCTCATACTAAGTCTGTTTGTCTGAGTCAAGACTTCTTTGAAGCTGGCCTGTGTGAGATCTATTTCAACAATGGGTCTATTTTCGGTGATTTCTTTTTCTAAATCATCCTCTTCCCCATCGGAGTCACCTCTAGTATCATCCCTAGTGGGTACTGATGTCGGATCGTTAACTTTCTCCTGAAGCCTCTGCTCTTGTTCCTTGAGTTTATAGTACTCCTTGAGTGCATTTCGTCTCTTTTCACTCTGCTGACTGCGAATTCGCAGTGGCTTTTTGTGCGAAATAATCTGATCGCCTGTAACCGATGAGGATGTCGAGGATATTGGATCGGCTGATGACTGGCTCATTTCTTTGCGGTCTTGTTAATGTAATATCACATGTATGTCACATTATGAGCTGGGATTGTTGGTGTTGAGATCTTTACGCCAATTGCTCACGACATCGCGCTCAGGAACACCCCAGTCATCGCACCAACTACATACAAAGCCACATCTGCTATAAGCAAAACATTAAGAAACCACTAATAATACACTGACTTACACGGCGGATGACTTTTAACTGAAAACTTAAAGGAGTGCATTGATGTTACCTAGAAAGCTGTCGGACTCCTCACTAGAGCCGCCGGTTGCTGGCGTCCACAGAAAACCATCAACCTCCATTACAGACCATTACACCATGCTCAGAAGTAACTCCAGTTTAGACGCTTCGCCCTTTGTCGAGGACTCAGAAACACCACATGCAATACCTATAACTAGAAGTCACAGTACTTCACCACCCACTATGATTCCTATGAAGAAAGCACTATCTATTGTTTCTAAGCTCCCTTCCCCTTCCACTTCGCCTATACATGACGGTATTCGCCATCTTCTAAGGAAGACGAACTTGGGAATCTTTCAAGACCACAGTCCCTTTTCTGGAGCAGATGGGCCCTTGACAAAGTCATTTGACGATTTATCAACATCCCCCAGCTTGGATCCTTTTGTAACAGATGAAGCCGGATCTATTGATGGTTTAACTCTTGCCACTTCCTCCAATACCAGCAATAATCCAGCAGAACCAGGGGATGAAGTCATTCTAGAAAGCCCAAGAATACCAGAGATCCTTATCCAGGGAATAATACTTTTGAAAATAACACGAAAGAAGAAGGCACAAAGAATTTTCAGGATTGATTTGGACAAAGCACTCGTCATTTGGAATAATAAGTCCACTTCCAAGATGTCACTTGACCGCATTCAACAAATTAGAATTGGAGAAGATGCTAGAAACTACAGAGAGGAGTACGGTGTTTCAAAAGATTTAGAGGATCAATGGTCAACTATCCTTTATAATGATTTGCACTCTAACAAGTTGAAGGCGTTGCATATCATAGCTGCTAGCAAGCATGACTTTGATCTCTTTTTCGGTACGCTTACGAAATTGGTGTCACGGCGAAGAGCATTAATGAAGTATTTATCTGTTCCAGGTGAGAATTTTGCACATATACATTGGAAGAATTATGTTTCGAAGGATGCTTCTAACAAAGAAATGCTTACGTTTGATGATGTCTTGAAACTCACAAGAAGACTGCATATTAACTGTGATGAACAATACTTGTCGCAAATATTCAAGTCTACGGACTCTGAGAACAAAGGTGCATTAAACTTTCCAGATTTCCAAAAATTTGTCAAATCCTTAAAAGTGAGACCTGATATCCTGAGAGTATTTGAAGAAGTAACACACGGATCTGAATCTATGTCTCTCGAGATGCTTACAAAGTTTATCAGAGATGTACAACATCAAAATGATACCGATGAGACAATTTCTAGTTTATTCAACAAGTTCTCACAAAGTGGAATTATGAATATCGAAGAATTTACCAACTATCTTACTTCATCCTACTCATCGGCTACCAAAACTACACAGGAGGACCTCACCCGCCCACTCAACGAATATTTCATTTCTTCTTCACACAACACATATCTTTTGGGTCGCCAGTATGGCGGAAGTACCGCATCGATAGAAGGATATACTAAGGCATTACAACGTGGATGCCGCTCCATAGAAATTGATTTATGGGATGGTGAATCTGGCCCTGTGGTGTCGCATGGTAAAGTCACTTCAGCAATCTCTGTTCGTGACGTTCTTGAAACAGTAAGGAAGTACGCATTCATTGTTACTCCATTGCCGCTATTTGTGTCACTGGATGTTAAATGCAAATCTGAACACCAGCTTACTGTCAGAGATTTGATTTTGGATGTCTTCGGGGATATGGTTATAACAGAACCATTATCACCAAATCCATCACAGTTACCATCTCCGTTAGAATTGAAACACAAAATTCTGATTAAAGTGAAGAACACTTCCCATGAGGTATTTGGAGCTCCTTTGAATACTTCAACTAGTAGCCCTTTCACTTCTAGCTCTACTGCTGCTGATGACAGCGCTGACGATGATAACGTTCGAAGATCTACAGATACAAAGAAAGATAAGAAATGTTTAAGGATTGTCCCACAGCTGAGCGAACTTGGAGTGTATGCATCTGGGATCAAATTCACAAATTTTGCTCTTCCAGAATCTAAGACAATTAATCATGTGTTTTCATTCAGTGATAGAATTTTCAGCTCCATGATCAAGGACAGTGACAAGGACTACTTGGTACAAAAGCACAACAGACGATATCTTATGAGAGTATACCCAGCCAGTTATAGATATAAGTCCTCCAACTTTTTACCCATTATACCTTGGTATTATGGTGTTCAGATGGTGGCTACGAATTGGCAAACATATGATTTGGGACAACAACTCAATGAGGCAATGTTTGACGTGGGATCCAAAAATGGATATGTGCTCAAACCACACCATCTTAGAGACCAGTTCCCACATATCAAATTCAAGGATTTACCAACAAAACCAGAATCACACATCAAATTTTCCATTGACATTATATCTGGCCAGTTACTACCGCGCCCCAAGGAACTCAAATCAGATGATAAATTAAATCCTTATGTTTCGTTTGAGATTATAGACCCGTCAATGGTTACACCAATGATTATCACAGACCTTCAAACTAACCAAAGATTCACATCGACTACAGGGTGTTACTCAACCAAGGCTATTCCAATGAATGGTTTCAACCCAATTTGGAATTACAGAATGGAGGGAACTTTCAAGGACATGAAGAGCTTGAATTTTGTTCGTTTTATGGTGAAAACTGGGGAGATACCATTTGCTTTAAATTGCTGTAAACTCGATAACTTGAATCAAGGTTACAGACATCTTCCACTTTACGACCTTCAAGGCGAAGAGTATATATTTTCCACCCTTTTCATCAAAGTGAAGTATGACTTTCAATAAATTTTAAAGTCAGCCCCATATGTTAATGCTTCGGTGTTACAATACTCTCATTTGCAGAACTTCTTCATGCATATATGCATAGTCACTCTAAAATCTGCTGCTACGAAATCATATATGTAAGTAATCATTCATGCCAATATGTTATATATTAAATGCCGTGTAAACCCGTAGACCATATCATTAAAAGGCGTCAACCATGTTTGCCTCTGTTTCTGGAATGAGAGGCTCTCTGGCCACGCCAGCCATCAGTTCTCTTCTAATCTCGACACTAATATCTTTGTGGCCTCTCTGGCGCACTGTTTCGAGGAGGAAATCTCTCTGGTCTTCTGTGATGTCGTTCTTGTATCTTTGAGCAAATGCAAGGAAGGCCTTGTGCCACACAACTGGGAGTCGAGGTGCCTCTTTCTTGGCTTTATTCTCATCTGAGTCGTCAATCATTCCATTGTTATCTTTGAGGGTTCTGAACTTCATAAAGTAGAAGACCAAATTATCAACAGTCTGATATGGGAGGGCATATTTCTTCTCAATCAAGATTCTGATAAACACAATAGCAGCTGGAGAGTAATCCAAGTTCACAAGATAGTTTAAAGCAGCAGATGAGTGCATAGCAGGAATAGAAATTTTTGCGAGCACAGAACCAGCAATAGTAGCTTCTCTCACAGAACAACTATCGTTAACTAACGGAAAGAGGAAACCTTGGAAAAAAGCAGCTGGCTTATAGAGAGCTTTCTTCAAAGATCTGTAAATATGGTAGTTCAGGGAATGATCTTCAGATTCTTCAATTTCTCTTCTAAATCTCTCTAAGAGCACCTCATCAACAAACTTCTGAGCCTCCTTAGCTGGAAGGTTCGAAACAAATAGCTTCGTACCCTCATAGACAGAATGTGGTGTCCAAGCCTGTGGATTTGTCACATATAACACATCTTGCCAGTTGTTCAGGGTTGGAATGATTTTGAAAAGCTTCGGAAGTTTACCATGGGTCCAGGTAGACAAGATGGTACCAATTTTTGTGTATGCAGCAATGACTTTTGGTGGAAGCAACACCGCATCCTTTGGTTTTTCAATTCCTTGCTGCTTTTGAAGGATTTCATCCTCTTTTTCTCTGATTGAAGCCATGATCTTATCAGCCAAGTTGTAAGAGCCATCTGCAGTATACTCAGAAGTACCACGTGATTGCTGCATGTACTTCTCAAATAATGCAGCATCTTCTTCATCTATTTCCTCATCATCGAAGTCGAACTCCTCATCAGAACCAAAGTTAGAAATGTTGTCGTAGTTCTCCTCTTCCTCATCCTCTTCTTCCTCAACAAATCTAGAACCAAAAGCAAACTTCCCCTGCTCCTTCTCTTCCTGTCTCTCCTCTCTCTCAAGCTCATCCTGCTGCTCTTTGGCCAACTGAAGAATCTTTCTGGAACTCGTGGAGCCAATGAACTCTTCATGCTCGTCCTCCTCATCTCCCTCTGCTTTCTTCTTACCGCGAGCCTTCGTTCTCAGATTTCCACCTTGAGTAGTCAACTCCTTGTAAAGAGGGTCATGACGCTGTTTGAGCTTGTTAGATGTTGCCTTTCCCATTGTATTCCAGTCTACAATATGATATTTTGAAAGTATTAAAGAAAACAGAGGGCATCGCATACATAGAAAATTTTTTGGTGTCCTTCGCAAGATTTCCGAGGGGGGTTATGAAGCCCTCGGTAAGTGTCTGAGAGCTTAGTTACTTCCACATTTGGATATTTTCCTGATATTTTATTGCTTGATTGCGCGAACTGGAGGGGGAGCTGTAGCCTTCATTGCCAGAGAGCACCGGTACCGGTGAGTCAACTAGATGGAAGAAGTACATATTGTTCCTTTACCTAAAACTTGGAAGACGGCACACCCTCTTTTTTTCAGCTTTTGGAAGAAAGTAACTATCATGCCAGAGCTAGTGCACATTATTGATGCTGAGAGTGGAAATCTGCGCTCTCTCCAGAATGCTATCGAGTTTTTGGGCTACGAGACCAGCCTCATCAAGGATGCTTCAGACCCTGCGCTGAGAACAGCTACAAAACTTTTCCTTCCTGGTGTTGGTAACTATGGACAGTTTGTTAAGCTTTTATTTCAGAAGGGGTTTGAGAAGCCTTTGAGGGAGTACATCAACGCTGGGAAACCAATTATGGGTATCTGTGTTGGCCTCCAAACTCTCTTTAATCAGAGTGAAGAATCACCAGGCATCACCGGCCTGCAGATGATCAATATGGACTTGAAGAAGTTCAACACAGCAACTAAGTCTGTGCCATCCATTGGATGGAATACAATAAACCCATCATCTGATGATAACCAAACTTTCTACGGCTTAGACCCGAACGATCGTTACTACTTTGTCCACTCATACGCTGCTATCGTTGATGGTGCAAAGATTAAAGCTCTTAAAAAGGAAGGATGGGAACTTGCCTTGACAACATACGGTGATGAACAGTATATTGCTGCCGTTTCTAGAGATAATGTCTTTGCGACACAATTCCACCCAGAGAAGTCAGGCGAAGCAGGACTTAAGATTATAAAGGCATTCCTTGAACAGAATACCCACTCCGCAAAGCCCCCTGTACTTATCCCAAATGACGGCTCAAACAATGGTCTTTCACGTCGTATCATTGCTTGCCTTGATGTGAGAACAAACGACAATGGTGATTTGGTCGTTACAAAAGGTGATCAATACGATGTTCGTGAGAAAGATTCTGAAGGTGGTGATGTTAGAAATTTGGGTAAACCAGTGGAACTTGCCCAGAAGTATTATAATCAAGGTGCAGATGAGATTACTTTCTTGAACATTACTTCCTTCAGAAATTCTCCAATTAGAGATGCGCCAATGCTCGAAGTTTTAAAGCTGGCTGCCCGTACAATCTTTGTTCCACTTACAGTAGGTGGAGGTATTAAGGACGTTGTTGACCCAGATGGGACTAAGGTTCCTGCTTTGGAAGTTGCTGGTCTTTATTTCCGTGCAGGTGCAGATAAGGTCTCCATTGGAACCGATGCTGTCTCGGCTGCTCAAAAGTTCTACGCCCTTGGCGGTCAAGGTGATGGCACATCACCAATCGAGACTATTTCGAGTGCTTACGGTGCTCAAGCTGTTGTTATTTCTGTTGACCCTAAGCGTGTCTATGTGAAATCACCAACAGAAACTAAAAACAAGACTTTTAAAACAAGATTTCCAGGGCCAAACAATGAAGAGTATGTTTGGTATGCTACCACCATCAAAGGTGGTCGTGAGACTACAGATTTGGGAGCTGCAGAATTAGCCAGTGCTTGTGAAGCCCTTGGTGCTGGTGAAATCTTGTTGAACTGTATTGACAAGGACGGTTCTAACTCCGGTTATGACTTGGAATTAGTCCAACAAATCAAGGATTCCGTTAGCATTCCAGTAATCGCCTCCAGTGGAGCTGGTAAACCAGACCACTTTGCCGAGGTGTTTGAAAAGACAACTACTGACGCTGCGTTGGGTGCCGGTATGTTCCACAGAGACGAATACACGGTAAAAGAGGTCAAGGAATTCCTGAGAGATGAGGGATTCCAAACTAGACTTTAGACTGTTTTAGAAAAAGTTTGTATAAGAATACAAATTGACTATGATACATTATTTTACGTTAATCTAACAAAGGATTTTGAAATACTCCTTTTTTCTCGTTTTCAGAAGATTACTCTTCTTCCTCCAGTTTGTCCTCTCTCTTCTCGAACTCATCTTCGGACAACTTCACACCACCAGAAATGGAAAACTGGCCACCAGCACTAACAAGCAAGATATTGTGCTCCTGTGTGGCGGTGTTTTTAATTCTCGTTGGTATCTCAACATCCTCACCGGCTGGACCAAGACCAACGGCATAGGTCTCACCGAAACCCCATGAATAGACAACACCGTCCTCAGAGATGGCAAGAGAATGGTGGGAACCAACAGCGACAGATCTAACCTTTGGAATTTTAGCCAACTTTGTTGGAACAGGTACGGATCTTGGCTTACCATGGACGTCTCTGAATGTTTCCTCTGGAAGATTATCTTTGGACAAACCAATCTCAAACATGTCATAGCGTCCGAAGGTGTAAACAGTACCATCTTCGCTCAAGGCCAATGTATGATGCTCACCAGCTGCAATAGAAATAATATTTTTGTCCGACAAGGCCTCAACCTCTGTTGGAACAGTCACAATAGATCCATCTTCCAAGTCAGAGGAGACACCACACTGACCAAACTGGTTTAAACCCCATGTCAAGACTCTGCCTTCTGTGGTGATGGCAAAGCAATGGAACTCACCAGAAGCAATAAATTTAATACCAGCGAGACCAAATTCACGTGGTTCCAATGTTCTGAGTCTGTTTCTTTCTAAGATACGTCTACCGAGCTGGAATTGCTGACCGTTACCCCAAGCATAAACAACACCTCTGATATCGAGACCGAGAATGTGATCCTTACCAGAAGCCAATTGTGAGATCTCTTTGAACTCCTCAACCTTCGCTGGAATTTTCTGAACATGGATGTTGTGTTTGTAACCGAGAATACCCTCGTTACACCTGAAAGTACCCCAAGCCCAAACGTCACCATTATCAAGCAGAACAGCTGACAAATTGTCGGTAGCACAAAGCTGTACAACCTTATTGCCCTTTGGCAGACCCACAACCTTGTCTGGAGTAGACTCAATCTCGTTCAAGTCGCCATCCTCATCGTCACTGTCAGCATCATCCATGTCTTTCAGCACCTCCTTGGCGTTAGATGTGTCTCTTCCCAAGACGAAAGAGTCATTTGATCCCCATGACCAGACGTTACCCTTCGAATCAAGGGCCAATGTGTGCATACCACCAGCAGCAAAGTCGACAATTCCGTGTTCTTTCAAGAATGGGTTCAAACGAGGACGCTTGACCTCCTTTGTGTTGGCGGCAGGTCCGAGGCCCAATTCACACATGGAGCCTGTACCCCAAACGAAGACATCGAGCTTGGTGGTCTTTGCTCGTGGAATCTCATTGATCTGCGGCAGGTGTTTGAACGAGTTGAGTGAGCGACCAGTGTGTCTGATACGTTTAGCGGCACGTGCCTCTTCTGGGCCTGCAATTCTCTTCCTATCCAGCTTGGCCATTGTGGCTATTTTGACGTCCGTTGCCGTTGTCGAGATAGTACCAATCTCAGCGCCCCGAGATCCCATTAGCATTAGTAGAAGCATTGTTTACATCAATTTTTCTTAGCGGGATCGAACGGGATTCCCAAAACGTTGACTTCCGGTAACGCCTCCCGAGGAGGCTTAAACCCTCGGATATCAGAGACGGCTACTCACGGGTATATCCTTACGTAATTTAAGGGCGGCAATCGGCAGCGAGTGCGGTTATTGAAGGCCCCACCCGGTTATTGTTTTGTCTGTAATAGCTTCCCATTGCTATTTTGTGTTCCTACAAGTCAGCATGACACATATTGTACAGTACTTCTTTTGTTCCCCATCTGTTTAGTCTCTGTTCAGTCCGGCTAAATAGCAGCGCTGCAAGCGAGTTAACACAACTACCAATATATACAACTGACACCGCTTACTCAAACAATGTTAGGGCAACCACACCAGAAACAGTCACGCTGAAACGTAAGCAAAAAAAAATTTTCTCTTCCTTCCCCTGGTCCAGACACGAGGGCCGAGGCCTAAGGCCCGAGACTGGAGGCCTTGCAGAACTATGTAACTCTCGCGCAATGGCTGTCGTGATGCGCCGAGACTAAGAGACCAGACCATGCGCCACGAGTGGGACTAGGAAACAAGGGCGAGCACAGAGAGCTGGTATTTTGGCTCTCTGCATTGCGCATATGAATACTTAAATATTTCTTTTACATCTGATCAACACCAACCCGCAATGAAAGTAGCTCTGCCTGGAAATGTATAATTTGCCAGCGAAATATGTCATCAAAGAAATCGCTATATGCTGGACCCGTCTGTCTGTTTTTGTATAGAAGGCGCGGCAATAAGAGACTAAAAGGACAATCGCGAGACTCACACCATGTGCAATGATCTGGGCTGTGAGTCAACGAAACAATTCTCACCAAACGTTATAACTCATCTTCATCTTCTCCACGTTTTCTTCTATTGTTAATTATCAACAGTTGGGACTGCACACAAGACCACAATCACCATGTCTGTGAGTACAAATTTGTGTCCTTTGCTTCTTGAGACTGAACAAACACGGTGTGGCCTCTGAAACTGTCTCTCTTTTTTTCCAGCACGTTCGAGCTCATCGTCGTATCAAGATATATTATTTTATATCAGCCTATTATGTGTTGTGAAGTGTATTAAAATGCACATTACATTACAAAAGACACTAAGAAGAACCAAATATCAGTCTCTGATATAACGGACTTCTGTTCAGTCTGGTTGAACTTGAGAAAGAACTTGAAGTGAAGCATCATCAAAGTGGCAAAAGCACTAACACACCTCTAGAATATTCCAAGAAACAGCACATCCACTCCTGTCCCAGAAGAGATGGAGGACCTCAACATCGGTGGCTACGAGCCGTTGGTTTCTCCAGCTCTTTTGCAACACGAGGTCCCAGCAACAAGCTCCTCCTTAAGAACGGCCATTCTGGGAAGAAAGGCCGCTAACAAGGTCATCTCTATGGAGGACGACCGTCTTCTCGTAGTCGTCGGTCCATGTTCCATCCACGACTACAAGGCTGCTATGGAGTACGCTGACAGACTCAAAGCACTCAGTGATGAGCTGCAAAAGGAGTTGCTCATCGTCATGAGAGCATACTTGGAGAAGCCAAGAACCACTGTTGGCTGGAAGGGTCTCATTAATGACCCAGAGCTTAACTCGACCTTTAACATCAACAAGGGCCTTAGAGTCTCTAGAGAGTTGTTCGTGGACTTGACCAGCAAGGGTGTTCCTATCGCTTCCGAGATGCTCGACACCATCTCCCCTCAGTTCCTTGCAGACTTACTTTCTTTTGGTGCCATTGGTGCCAGAACCACGGAGTCCCAATTGCACAGAGAATTAGCCTCTGGTCTTTCCTTCCCAATTGGTTTTAAGAACGGTACTGATGGTTCTCTTGATGTTGCCCTTGATGCTGTCCAAGCTGCCTCCCACCCACACCACTTTATGGGTATCACAAAGG
This sequence comes from Petasospora nakhonratchasimensis, assembly GCA_030572335.1. Lineage (NCBI taxonomy): Eukaryota > Fungi > Ascomycota > Saccharomycetes > Phaffomycetales > Wickerhamomycetaceae > Petasospora > Petasospora nakhonratchasimensis. The sequence continues at coordinate 534,313 of JAJLZS010000007.1, forward strand.
ATGGTATCGCTGCCATCACAACAACAAAGGGTAACCCTAACTGTTTCGTTATCCTCAGAGGTGGTAAGAAGGGTACGAATTACGATGAGGAATCTGTTTCTGATGCCAAGAAGAAAATGGGTGAGAAGGGTGTGCTCATGGTTGACTGCTCGCACGGTAACTCTAACAAAGACTACAAGAACCAGCCAATTGTCTCCAAGGAAGTTGCTAAACAGGTTGCCAATGGTGACAGCCGTATTATTGGTGTGATGATCGAGTCACACATTAATGCGGGTAAGCAATCCATTCCAAAGGAGGGTAAGGAAGGTTTGAAGTACGGTGTTTCCATCACTGATGGATGTGTTGGCTGGGAGTCCACTGTGTCCATGCTTAAGGAGCTTGCTGATGCCGTCAAGAGCAGAAGAGCACACAAGGCTTCTGCTTAAATCTGTTATTATTAGCTCGGGAAGTTGATCTTCTTGATTTTTTTGGTCAATGATGTTGCATATTCAGTTTCCTTAGAAAAGTTGTCTCCTATGTATAAGTTAATGTCGCTCTACTTCATGATCTCTTGTAAACCTGCCACTACATATAAAAAGAAAGAGATGGTACATTATAGAAAGCGACTTCTTTTGAACTCACATGACTATGATAAAAATTATGCCAATGACCCAGTGTAAGTGTCTGAAATGTATATATATGATTGCATGCAATGCTTAGCTCGAATTGCTCGAATTGCCCGAACTTCTCTTACCAGAAGGTCCACAAGACTCCGAATCAGGATTCGGCCTTTTCAACGGTGACTTCGGATAAGCTATTGAGTGGTACTCAGCTGATACGCCACAGCCATTACCCCTATTTTCATGTGGCAGTGATTCCCTGCGAACTTGTTCTATGCGCGGAAGGACAATTTGCACATGACGACAACTAGCATTACCATTAGTGTCTTGGAATTCCGTATCCAGCTGATCCTGTTGCCTTTGTGGCAAAAGTTGGATATTGTATTCCTGTTCTTTGATCAGTTGAGTCTGCTGTAATAAAGGGGTCTGATGTTGTTGATGCTGATGTTGTTGCTGGGCGTCTCGAACCTCTTTCAGGAGTCTTTGCATACCAGCCTGGAAAAGATCTTCTCGAAGCGTATCGGCCTCTGTGTTAATCAAGTTGGGCTGACCTCCTTCGGGTACATATTGTCGGTCAATTGTGTATAGATATGCCACTGGTGCCTCATCAAGCCCTGTGCTTTGGCCAAATGCATTTACCATATGTCTATAGAATCTTTCCAATATTGTAAATCCGCCATTGCGTCTCGCATGGACGTTGTTAAAATCTTGATTTTGTGGGGACTGTGCAGAGTTACTATCGTCCTCCAATGCTTCCAGAGCACCAAGAGAGTTCTTTCTCTCTTTGGACAGGTCTGTCTGCAAGTCTGCAGCGCATCTCTCAATATTCAAGTCACGAGGCAAGACCCTGTATTTGATGCGTTGAAGGAACTCCTTTTCTAGAATATCCAATTCATTAGGTTGAATACCACCAACTTTTGCGTAGTGTGTGTTGGTGCAAAAAGAGTCGCATAAACCTTTGCTTCCCACTGTTGTTACTGTTAAAAGAAAACGATGTACTGTCAATGAGTTAATTGTGAATGGACGATATACTGCTGTTAGGAGATCGATATAGTAAACAGCAGCCAAGAGGACAGCATTTTCCAGTGACGAATAACGGGCCAATCTTGACAAGTAACTATGTACGCTGATCCCTGGTGGCGTTCTCGAGTGGAATCGTGTCAACTCAGCTGTGGAGAGCGATTCACTTTCATTGAGTCCATCATTCATAGGTATGAGTGTATTCAACATTCGTGTGATGAGAACAATCAAATCCTCTCTGGGACACAAAATGAAGTTCTCAGGAATTCCTCTGTTTTCTTTGGACCTCTTATCGTTGTCGGACATTGTGATATGGTGGTCTTGTTCAATATTCTGTGTTGTATGTGTGTCTTCTTTGTTGGTCTTCAGTGAGATGTGCTTCTGGGATGAGTTTGTACACGGATATATTCAATGTGTTAGTTGGTGTTTTTGAGGTAGACTTAGAAGAGAAGTAGTACGGCATCCATTGTAAGAACGGACCAGTTCAATGTGTACCTGGTACCAACGCAAGAGCGTAGTGAAATCAACAAAGCAAAGAAAGACTCTGGCAAAACAGAACCCCACTCTATGGAAAAGGTATGTTTGCTGGTCTGTTTCTCTTTCCTCAGCTATCACTCCAGATAAAATATATATGCTGTAAAGTATAGCTATTGAGGCAATATAAAAAGGTCGAGAGAGATGATGAGGCCAAAAAGTATCAGGGTGTCTCAGGTAAACTGTGACAGATGCGTGGTGATTGGGTGTCCAGCTGTACTGCGATAATGACAGATGTATCTCCCCTGTATATTATATGGCCAAGTAAAGAGCTGTCACTCAACCGTTCGCTTCTTCGGCGTAGTCCAGCGGCTTTTTGATGTGAAATGTATATCTATAGCGCCGCCACATAAACAGAGCTGCCCACGTTTTCTTAATCGCTTTGTTCTTTCAAAGTGATGTCCGGGTTAAATGATTTTCCTGAGCACACTAACAGTGTTGGTGATGGATCAGTCCAGGTGTATTTAACCTAATGGCTATCTAATCTGAGGCAAAGGTATGTTAAAAACATTAACATAGATTAACGGAAATCTTTGTAGAAGATATATATGTTATCTTGGTTGCGTACAGTCTTCTAGCACACCTAGCCGTATGTAGCCACAGCCAACATGACACATCACAGCTTCTGCATCAACGGCACTGGAATTTCTCTTATTTGATTCTGATTTCAAAATATAAGCTACTTAGAAAATGAATCATTAAAATACAGGAAATATTTAACTGTCTTCTGATCCCAACCGAATAGGTAGATGAAGACCTCAAAAGGAACATCAGCATATATTGCCCCTACTGAGTTTGTATGCTTAAAGATTTTCTACCTTCAAGAAAATGACTTCGTGGCCAAGTTGGTTAAGGCGCGCGACTGTTAATCGCGAGATCGTGAGTTCGACCCTCACCGAGGTCGTTTTTTTGATTTTTATGCGCCGCTCGTCTGCTTTTACCTAAAACGAATAACAATAAATATTAACTCAAGATCACTACACAGTTTCATTGAAAATTGATGATCTAGTGTATTTTATTTTTTAACTTCTCATCTGAACATCTTGCTCTCATCTATGTATGACTCAGTAGTTCCAGATCGCTTTATACTGCATCGTTCTTGAGCCCATCAAGTCCCAATCCTTTGGAGTGACAAAGAATTCCTCAATTATTTTTAATCTGGAATAAACAGAGCCACCTTTCCATATTAAAGTAACAGGATCAATATCTCTTGGAGCGGGTAAGATCTCAATTGTTATTGCAGAGTTATTTATATTGTTCAAGAACACCTCCAACTCTTGTTCAATCAAACCATACAACTTATCCTGTAGTGGTTGTAACTCCTCTTCAGACTGGATCTTGGACATCTCGTGCTCTTTCTCAAACTTGGAGACAATCGCCTCGACACCTTTCAAAAAGTCTGGGAAATTTTGTAAAGCCAAGATCTTTGGCCTCCAAATGTTGAGTCTGTCAGTAAGAATGAAATCCAACGATTCAATTTTGGATGAACCACCAACAATTAACAAATTGGAATAGAACTGCTTGATTTTTGTAAAGTCATAACGAGATGCATTAGCAATGGATTGGATAATCAACTTCTCCAATGGTGAAATTACCGGTAAGTCAGCAGACATACCATCATCCTGTGAATCAGAATTCAGTAAATCTTTCAAGATGTCGAAATCGGCCATATCAGCATAGAGTGTCTCGTGCAAGTTCTTTTGTGTTGTGGAAATCGGGTTGTCCTCATCCCCAGTGAATACATCCACTGATTTAGAACTTGTGAAAGGCTTCATATCAATAAAGTCTTGAGACTTCTTGAAAACTTCGGGGAAGAATAATGCCATTGGCGCCAAAATGACTTCATCGAACACTTTGAACTCGTACTTCTCGCTCAACTTGTTTGCATATCTCTTGATAAAGCTGTATAATTGCACAGTGATATTCTCATCCTTGAACGTGATAAACTTTTCTTTCAGCTGCTCCATCATGACCCATTCGTGCGGAACATTTTCATCCAGGTCAATTGGGAAATGAGACTCCTTGAGTAACTTGTACAGGTACCTTGTGATGTCATCGCCACCATAGTGTACAACGCCTCGAGAATTTGGTAACACCATACCATCGTCGACACACGATACTTTGGTAGTTTTGGAACCAATGTCAACAACACAAGCCGAGGAAACACCAGCACCATATGTCGCAGCAAGTGATTCCTGGATAATAGCGACACCTTGAAATTGTAATTGCAGGAGCAATTCAATGAAACGTTCGACATAGAGCTTATCATATAAGTCTGGCACTACCAGTGTAACTCTGAAATTTCTAAAGTTGGTAATTTGGAATTCCTTTTTCAAGACTTCAACCAAGAAGAGTTGTATCTCGCCAAGGTTCTCTTGAACTGAACTGTAGTCCTCTTCATTGAACTTACCACTAGTGATAAGTGGGTATCTCAATCTGTACTCCTTGGTGTCCAACTTTAATGCATCACCACCAACATAATAACTCATTTTTGGTGGTGGAGACTGTGGTTTGATAAACTCCATCCTGTGGACATCGTTGTGTTCTGGAATTTCTTCTGCGTGTACTTTCTTATTGAAATTATCGACAATTTCGTTAGAGTTTGGGATAATTCTTCTCTTGTAGTACTTCATCCGCTCTTTGAAATCTCTGTACAACAGCTTGTACTGCTGAGCATATTGCAGTTGTTCATCGTCTGTCAATGTACGTTCAGACTCCGGGGATACAGTTGATGTCCCAGGTATGGCAACGACGAATGGAACAGTTTTTGGATTCAGATCCGTTCCAAGGCCGACTCTCATGTTCTTGGCACCAGGATGTATGACAATTGTCTTCTTCCCTGCCATATCTTCTTCCGACTCGTCTTCATCGCCTTTGTTATTTTTGCTTTCGCCATCTTCGTCGTCATCGTCAACCTCTTCATCATCATCAACATCTGGCATGTCTTCATCGTCATCGTTGATGGCTGGAGTAGACGATGACACACCCTGTGGGGCACGTGAACCTGACTTTGGACCCTGTGGCTTGACCTGTGACTTTATTTCCTTTCTGTCTCTAAGAATGTAACTCTGCTCGTCTTTCTTCAGGTAGTCTGTGAAGTAGTTTTTCTGGTTGATCAGGTTAACATTTTCGAATACAGAGTACTTCAATGGATTTTCTCGTCTCTCAATACCAGACTTTTTGATCTTCAGTGCCATCGTCTCGGCCGCTTTGAGACGGCCAAGACGTCTTCTTTCAAGGATTTCGGCAGAGACCTTGGTGCCCGATTGAGAGTTCGTCTTCTTTGTCTTTGCAGTTGTTGTTGATGTTGATGAAGGAGTTGGAGATGCTCTGGAAGGCGTCTCCGTTACCGGTGACAATGGTTGTGGTGTCTCTGACATCTTTCGGGACAATTTATTGATGTCTTCAGCACCTGATTACCTTGTGATAGGTGTATATCTCTAACTTCGTGTCCTTCGTTATGAGTACTCCCAACCTCGGTTTCAAGTGTGTGTATTCGCGGTTAGTTGTTCTGTGTTTTTTTTTTATTTTTTTTTTTTTTAAATCTCTCTTTAACAAACACGCGACGCGGGCTGATCATGATGAAGATTATGTTTGTACTGTGTTGATTTATGAGCTCTTGACATCCTTTGGACGTGCTGTGTGGGAAGATAACTCTTCATAGACACATTGCAAGAAATACATACAGAAAAAAAAAAGAAAAGCAGAAAATTAAAACATATTTCCTTCATTAAATCCATTATACCCTATCATATTATTACCCATTAAATTACCGCCGCTTAAGCACTGTAAGTACCAGTGGCACTCTGTGAAGATGGAGATACACGGAATACATATATCTGTTTGTCTTCATCTTATAAGCAAACATGCCTCTACTTCTTGCCGTGCTTGTGCTCCTTTTCACTGGACTGCACTGTTCTTTCCGAAACTACCTCCTTTGGAGATGCAGTGCCTGTTGCGACACTCTGAACAGGGCCCAGGTGGAATGTCGACTTATAGCTCTGGACAAGCTTCTCCCAGGACCTTACCAGGACGTCTCCCTCCATGCCCTGTAACTCATTGTTCACCTCTCCGATATCGAGCGACATCTTTGGCTACCTGCGAAACAGTGAGCCATTACACAGGTATAAATTCAGCGAAATAAAAAAAGCACTGGCTTGGATTCCACCTTGGCCAAACGTATGGTGCGGCCACACCATAACACAGACGCAGCGAGAGCGTTGACATGGCGTGGTGTTCCCACAACCCCTCTTGGGGTTGTCTCGAAAAGCCACCGGATAACAAACAGCTATAAGCATCAGCACAATGGAGGCATAATGGTGTGTCAATTGAGACGCATAATTAGACTAGCATGGATACTCAGAATGGGGACAAGTATATATATATAGACGAATAGGCTTCTCCGCTCTCTACGGCCCGGGAGGGTGTGCGCACTATCCAAGATGTGTCCAAGGAACATGCGATGCCATAGTGTCAAAATGGCTTTGGCTAAAAAAAAGGCCACAAGAAACACCCGACTCCGAAATCCTGATGAACCGACTGCGCATTCTAGTTTGAATAAAATCATTCAATTGACCTTAACTCCATAGCACCTATATCGGTCTTTAGACCCACGTCAGCGTGGGGTATGGGGTATGGGGTACGGGGAAAGCTACTACTTTGCTGATCAGTGGACCTGGCACCTCTCATGGAGCAAACACATATAGACACACCAGCGGTATTATACAGGCACATTTTACAAGGCCCACAGCTATCCGCTGGGCAGAGCAACTAGACAACTGTCTGTTTTTTTCTTTTTTAGATTTCCAGGAAGCTGGGAAAAAAGGGACACTAGAATACCCATAGAGTAAGTAAGTGTGTTATGTACGGTGCTGTGTGCGAGGACCTACTGTGGAAGGTGCGGCCATCTGGTGGTTCGGATCCGGGGCGCACACTGATCGGGGCGAGGGGGAATCCAGAGGAGTCGTCAAGTCTATGTGGCTTTGAGGTAACGTGTGCCGTTTATAACAATGTAAGTGTGTATGTGTGGACAGCTGCGGTTTGGAGGAGCTTAATTGGTGGCAACGGTGTTATTTCAGGTGTTCAGTCCCGTAGTTGTTCCCAATTAAGTGTCTCACGCTGCCACTCTTCAAGGTTCTCCCGTGCCCCTCCGTAAGCACCCCACCGTGAAAATCACCATGTTAAGAGGTGTCTGTCTTCTCGATCGGAGAGGACCCGCGCTTCCGCATATATATAAAAACCCACATCCCCCCTCATTTCTGGCAGTTCCCATCCACCCGCCTTCGCCTATTTTGTAGCTACATCAATCATCAATTAAACAGCCTCCACTCCAAAATGTTGAACAGACAAATCCTCGCCCAGACGAGAAAGTTCTCGAGCTCCGTTGCCAGACGCTCCTATGCCGACACAATCAAAAACCTCAAAATCACCAAGGACACGAAGGTGATTTACCAGGGTTTCACCGGTAAGCAGGCCACATTCCACGCCTCGCAGGCCATCGACTACGGCACCCAGGTCGTGGGTGGTACAAACCCAAAGAAGGCTGGTACCTTGCACTTGGACAGACCTGTCTTTGCTTCCGTCAAGGAAGCCATCGCTGAGACTGGTGCCACAGCCACTGGTATCTTTGTCCCTCCATCAATTGCCGCCAAGGCTATTGAGGAGGCCATTGAGGCTGAGATCTCCCTTGCCGTTGCTATTACCGAGGGTATACCACAGCACGACATGTTGAGAATTGCCAACATACTTAAGACTCAGTCTAAAACCAGATTGGTTGGTCCAAACTGTCCAGGTATCATTGCTCCAGAGCAATGTAAGATTGGTATCATGCCACAGGCCATCCACAAGAGAGGTAAGATTGGTATCGTCTCCCGTTCCGGTACCTTGACCTACGAAGCTGTCGACCAGACCACTAAGACCGGCTTGGGTCAGTCTCTCGTTATCGGTATCGGTGGTGACCCATTCCCAGGTACCAACTTCATCGATGCCCTTACCTTGTTCATGAACGACCCAGAAACCGAGGGTATCATCCTCATTGGTGAGATTGGTGGTTCCGCTGAGGAAGAAGCCGCTGAGTTCTTGAAGCAGCACAACTTGACAAGAGACGTTCCAAAGCCAGTTGTCTCCTTCATTGCAGGTGTCTCCTCCCCACCAGGTAGAAGAATGGGTCATGCCGGTGCCATCGTTGCTGGTGGTAAGGGTGGTGCTCAAGACAAGATTAGAGCTTTGGAGGCCGCTGGTGTCATTGTTGAGCCATCCCCTGCTAGATTGGGTGAGGGCTTGATGAAGCAGTTCGCTGCCATCCAGAAGTAAACTTTGCTTGATTCCGCTTCTCATTATTCTGTTTACACACCCTCTTCATTTCCACCTTTACCTCCCCCTCCGAAACAACTTTTTTGACCGTATTGACTGCTGTTGCTTATGAAGAAAACAAATTATTCCCCCCCCCCACACACACACAAATGCATCATGAATGAATTCTACTTGATATATATCTCCGATCCACCCCTTTTTTTTCTGTTTGTCTGTATACATGAGGATAATGATTTTGTACGACTGTTCTACACATTTATAAATATACAATACAATTATACATGTGAGATGGGATACATGATGTTTTGCTATTATTCCGTAGGACGCAGCTAAAGTTAATCGCATAAGACAAAGACAAACCTTTCATTCTTTCTAGTGTACAAACCAAATGCAAGCTCTCATTATTAACCCAAAATTATATCAGTAACGCTCCTTCATTCTGGAAGCGACAGTACGCAAGTTACCATAAACCTTACCTGGAGGGGAGCCAAGAATCAACGAGACAACAGAATGTCTAGCAATTCTAATGTGTGTGTAACCTCCCAAAATATGAATCTTAGAATCGGCAAGCACAATTCTTGTTCTTGTAGCATTCTCAATTGCAAACTTTGTCTTGCCATCTTTACCAGCAATACGACCAATAGCTCTGGACAAGTGGTCACCTTGCAAGGTCTTCACATCCTTGATTTCAAACGTCTCGATGTATAAATCATCCAATCTCAGTAGAGCAATAGCGTCGTCAATATCGAACCCCAATGTGAATGCCTTAATAAAATCAGCACCTTTTTGCAAGGCACCAGGATCTGTGGTCTCCTTCCAGGTTCTCAGCTCAACAGTCTTGGACTTCAGATTCATTCTCACTTGCAGCTTCAGATGATCAACCAGCGATGGATACACCTTCGGCCATGAATTCTTCAATGGTGTCATTCTGTGTGGTGGGACAGGCACCTTTCTTGACTCAATCTTCACCTTCTCTCCGGCCTTCGCAGCAGAGGCAAAACGCGGCTTTCCATCAGCATCTAACACCAACGATTTGGATTCGGCCTTCTTAGTCTTGTTCTCCTCAGAAGTCTCCTCGGCTTGCCCTGTTGTGTCCAGGAGCACTTCATCCTCATCCTCCTCGGGAGCAACACCCAGGGGCTGAGTTTGTGCCTCCAAAGAGTCTTGAACCTCAGCGGCCTGTGAATTTTTCTTAATCGCTGTTGGGGCAGCCATGGTGACTATTTGTTTTAAAGTGTGTTAAGTGAGTATCTATATGACTTTATATATATATTACGAATTCATTCATCTCATCTCAGGAGAAATTTTTTTGACAGGGGAAGCAGCTTTCGCGAATAGAGCTGCTTCGCGTATGAGCCAACTATCCATGGAGACCCTCTGCTTTTTGCGCGCTTTTTTTTTTCTTCCATAGGATTGGATTATAAGGAGTTGTGCGATTATCGGCTTTTGCTAGTGGGGATAGGGTTTTTTCTTCATTGTTAATTATAAGTAGTAGGTAAATACGTTAATATCCAGTTATAATTCTTTTGCACGTTATTACAAAGGTAACTAGTGTAATAATGAATAATTCAGCTTACACCCTTCCCCGCCAACCCCAATAATTGTGCCCGGATTCCCGGGCTTTCCTAAGTGGTGAAAATTATCGGAAAGCGTCAAAAGAAAAAGACAAGCTGAAAACTTTGCCATTTTACCACCTAAAAGATTTATAACATTTCCGTTACCCCAGATTTCCCTCCATTCTCTCAACACTTGGAAATAGCACCAAAGGGGGAGCTCTGAACCAAAGACATGTCCCTTGTTCTGCGGCTGTCATCTCTGCGGCTGTCATTGCCGTTGCACAGCGGTTTCTCATGGCTGGCAGCTGGGTCTCTAGCCACAAAGCCATTACACAGATCATACATTCATACTATGAACCCCACACGGTTCACAAACAGAGTTTTTTTTGAAGGCTCTATCATTCCTCTTGTATACAGAACATACTCTACGATCAGTGACAACAACATAAAACATACACCATCCCAGATGGTTTTTAAAGACCTCAACTACTTTAAGAATCCACCCACATCTACCACCCCGCAGCATTCATCTATCAAATCTACGGCACTGTCAAACATCAAGACTCCTACAGCATTAGTAACCAAAGAAGCACTTCTATCAGAGGCTACTGGTTTTTGGCAGCGGTTTGCTATTCATTCAAAGTGGGCCTTGATCAAGAGCTACAGGCCATTCACAGCTGATGAAATTTCTGCCTTCTTTTCTTGGTTCATCCTCAGTCACATCATATGGGTCATTGTAGGAACCACAACCTTCTTCTCTTTGTTTTTCTTTGGAATCAACTCACTATTTACTAGAGAACTGGTAGGTAATGCGATGGGCAAACTCCTGATGTGGTTGAATCCAAACTTCAATGTCATGTTTGAAGATGCAGTCGTGCCAGATTGGAAAGATGGAAAGATCGAGTTCAAGAAAGTGAAGATTCAAACAGTGGATGAACCAGGCACCATGAAGCTGGATCTTGCTGTTGAATCTATCAAATTGACGTTGTCCTTCAACAAATGGAAAAATTTAAAAGGTATAATTGATACTGTCGAAGTACAGGGACTTACCGGTATCATTGATAGAAGAAACATGGAGCAAACGGATGCTCCTGAAGTTGATTGGTTTGACAACAAAGAATACGTTTTGGAAAGTGTAAGCATAGTTGACTCTATGGTCCATATGTATCAGCCAGGATCAGACGAACCATTGAAAATGGCCATTTACAACTGCAAGATTCCAAAAGTCAGGGTCGGCTGGATCTTGCTTACTGTCATGAACGCCCTCGACATCTCGGGATCACTTAACGGTGCCTTATTTACTATTCACAAGCGTCAACAGCAGTTGGCGTACGTTGCAGATGTTGAAAACGATATAAATCCATGGAAGAAGATTATGAGGTATAGATTGGATCCATTGGACATTGAGTCCATTGGCTTGAATGGTAATCTGTTTAACTGGATAGTTGGCGGCAAAGTTGAAATATTAGCAGACATTATGCCACCTGCTGAAGAAGGGGATGGGATGGATAAATCCTCGAAGTATGTCGTATTGGATTTCAAGTTCCAGTTCCACGACCTCAAAGCGAAGACTCCATTGAGCCCACCGGTATTATCGGATGGTCGAGAGATCTTGTCCTTGGACGAGTTGAAGCCTATTGTCACCTACGTGAATGATATTAGATCATCTGGTGTCGATGCTACTCTTCCTCCATTGTGCTTCCGTATTGTGAAGAGATTGGATGAATTAGAAAACGTGACAACGCTGAGAGAAAGCGGACTTCCAGACGCCATCGCCACGGAGTTGTACATTGACTTGATGAAACACGTGCAAGAATATGAGCTTGAACAGAGGTATAACAGAATTGCTTCTTGGTCCAAGACAATTGCATCACAGTTGCTGGTAGTTGGCCTTGGAGCAATGGCGTGATCATAGTCAAGTGAAGAAAAATCCACAAAACAGGAGAGAACTTACACCCAAAACCATGTTTTTGAAAACATTTTGTACGGATTATGGACTTCTCTCTTGTTGCTATTTATTTCTTTTTTGCGGGGTAGATTTAACACCTACAAAAATTCCCGGATGGGTTAACGAATGATAACGAATTGATTGACGATAATACAGAATCTTGACCTTTTGTAGAAAACCTGAAGATGTATTAACAAGACATGGCACAGATATATGTGAATGTGCGTGAGGTATAAATAGTGATAGAGTTTAAAGAATTGAAAGAAGCCATCACTCTATCATTGGATTCATAAAACAAGAATCAATCTGCAGAAGGCTGATTCTCCTTGTTTGCGACAGCTTCTTTCAACTGCTTAGGCAATGGGTACACCCGTGGTTTACCAATCTGTCGATTCGGCATCAGTTTAGGGTTATCATATCTTACTGCAGACTTCGCTTGGACTTCTGTTCTCTTAATCGGTGTTGACTTCGTTGGGTCCACTGTACGCCGGATTGAAGGACTGATAAACTGGGGGTTGAATGCATGCACACTTGTCACTGAAGGGCTTTGCTTTTGCAGTTCTTCCGCCACACGTGCCTTATAGAATCCTACCGGTTCACCTGGTGGGTTCATGCTACCTTTAGACGGTGTATCCGTTGGTGGCATAGTTTCATTTACCGCAGATACACTAGACTCCTCAGTTGCTTGAGTTTTAAGTTTTGTATCAAGAAGTGCATTGACTTCATCATTGAAATCCTCAGATTCCAAATTTATGTCGTCGCTAAATGTAAGAGAATCGTCAAAATTCTCTTCAATCTCACGTCTCTTGCTCGAGGGTGGCTGAGGCATGTGTCCGTTTCTCTTCTCTGGTATTGTTGGTTGGACTTGTGGTTGTGGTCGTGTCTGTGGTTGAGGTTGATGAACTTGCGGTGGTGGGCATCTTATATTAGTACGTGATTGTGGTTGCGGCGCTGCATAAACGCTATTTGAACTCGCTGTAGTGTCCTGTGGAGCGGTAGGCAATGTTACAGGACGTGATGGTGCATCTGTGTACCTCATTAAATTAGATTCATCAAAGTCTGGTGGAGCGCACTTAACCCCTGAAATTTTGCGTAAATACTCCTTATCATAGAGACAGTTACCCATTGCATTACCAAAACATCTCAATGCTCTCTTTAAACCATCCGTCATTGCTTCCTTCTTCGCTTTCTCAAATGCCATCGCCTTAGTACGCGCGTTATCCAAACTGCCATAACCGATATCTTCATGATATGATCCATCTTTCAATGTGACACGAACAACAATGGAAAGACCCACATTGTACTTGCCATTTCTGTCATCTAAGAAATCGACATTGATAGTCTTAACTTCGGAATACCAACCGTTAAAACCAAAAACCTGATTAGCAAGGTTGATGGCTTTCCAACCTTCAATGTATGAAACTTGGACACCACCAGCACCTGGCCGTGTAGAGACGTACTCTGGTCCAAGTTGTTTTTCAAGTTTTGATTGGATGTCATCCGCTTCGTGACTCTGGTAAGTTTCAGTCTTCAACGATGTGCTCTTAAAAGCATTATTGTTTAGCTGGTTCATGAGTGTGCGTTTGATCTGTGAGAAAAGGAAAGAGATCTTAGTCGTGGAAAAACTTTCAGCAGGGCGGTTAGACTGATCTGTGCTTAAACTGTTGAGTTTGACACAGATATACACAATGAATTATCAGATCAAGAGTCTAAGAGGCACCCTAAATGAAATGGAGAAAAATGGAGAAATGGATAAAGGTCGGCGTGTTTTGGTGTCGCGTTTCGATGGCGTCGCATTGTTTACCTTTCAAGATCAGGCTGATTTCCGAGGATTCCAATTCCGACCTCTTTATTAATGTTCATCTTTGGGAATAGAGATGAAAGAGCCATTTTGCAGTGGTGATAAACAGCAAAAACACAGAAGGAAGAGGGAGTAAAAAGATGGCTGATAAAATGCTTCTGGATGAGCTACAGTGGAAGAACCCTGAATGGATTCAAGCGTTTGGTTTGAATACAGGAAATGTGCTTGAATACTTTTCGGAGTCACCATTCTTTGACCGCAGAGCCAACAACCAGACCGTAAAGATGCAAATGCAGTTCCAGGCAGGTGTTCAGATGGATTCCGCAATGATTGAAGCTGAAATGAAGAAGCTCACGGGTCTCGAATATGTAATTCTGGTACGCCGTGAACCAGACTTCTGGATCCTTAGGAAGCAAAACAGACTTGGGCCCGAGACCGTTGAGCCGCTGGCTGACTACTTCATCATCGGAGCAAACGTTTACATGGCACCAAACGTGAAGGACATCGTCTCGTCGAGACTTTTGAGCTCAGCGTTATCATTAAAGCAAGCTGTCGATAAACTGCAATCATTGGCACAGTTCACGCCTTCAGATGGTCACACCTACAAGAACCAGTCCACATCAGATCCAGCAGCATCGAGGTCTAGAACCATTGGCAACACACCATACACACCAGCTACGCCAACAGTTGCCGGTTCAAATAACTTTAATAAGACTGATGAACTCTCGACAGCTACAATTGACAACTTGTTCAACATCTCATTAAGTGGAGTGCCGGTTTATGTTGATGCTGATAAGGACGAGGATGAGGATGCACTGGTAACACCCATGCAAAAGCCAACAGGTAGGCCAACAAGGGATGAAGAGACAATCAACTCGCTGAAGCTGGGAAAGAGAGGGATTAAGTAGAATTTTAAGATTGAAAAATTTACGATAATGATAATGACTGACCCAGCTTGGCAATAGAGTCTAATAGGAATGAAGTGCTCAATGTCGATAAAGAGTGGGTCTAATGATGGTGTCCAGGTGTAAAGCCAGATTGTCGCGGACAACAAAGAGGCCAACTGTCCTTCCATAATCAAAACCATTAATGGTGGAAGTTCCTCCATTACCAACAATTGAAAACTGAGACCAATTTTAAATGATGAAGTTCCTTGGCTCTTTGATTGCCGTTATTGCAGCTCTTTTCTTTTTTTCTTCGACTGCTATTGCCGCTGTAAATGACCCACCAGTCACCCACCAGGTGTACTTCGACGTTTCTCAAGGCGAGGAGTATCTTGGTCGTGTTGTGATGGGTCTTTACGGTTCTGCTGTACCAAAGACTGTCGAGAACTTCCGTCAATTGACTATTTCCAAGGACCCAGAATTTGGTTACATCGGCTCTATCTTCCACCGTATCATTCCAAACTTCATGCTTCAGGGTGGTGACTTCACCATGCGCAACGGTCGTGGTGGAAAGTCCATCTACGGCGACAGATTCAAGGACGAGAACTTCCTTGTCAAGCACGATAGACCAGGTAGACTATCTATGGCTAATGCTGGCAGAAACACTAACGGCTCGCAATTTTTCATTACCACCGTCGTCACCTCCTGGTTGGACGGTAAGCACGTTGTCTTTGGTGAGGTCTTGGAGGGCATGGATATTGTCAAGAAAATCGAGGCTGTTAAGACCTCCAGAGGTGACAAACCACTTGTTGACGTCACCATCACCGGTACTGGTGAGTTGGACCTTGATGGTAATGTTATCACCTCTGTCACCGTTGATGAGCTCCTTGCTGCTAAGACCGATGGTGAGGATTCTATCAAGAAGGATGAATTGTAAATATCAATCAGGTAGATCCAGTGGTTTAGATAATCTTATTTTCCATATGTCATCGTCTTTAGTAGTGTTTATTCATTACGTTCATAGTTCAGTGGCACATACGAATGCACAGAAATATGGTTATGTGGCCCTGGATTCTATGTTTTTATTCTCAAAAGAAAATGAAAGCTCTCTGAGCTCTTATGACACTGACAAAACCAGCAGACAACGATACACAGCACATAAGCTATAAGAGGCTGGACTTCTTATTAATCTGAATATGAGCGATAGTAATGGATTTAATGGCTTGGAAGAGAACATTGTGCCACGTGATGTACGCATTTTGCACTTGATTCTGGCCTCCCAGTCCATTCAGAGCTATGAGGATCATGTCCCATTACAGATCATGGACTTTGCACATCGTGAGTGTTTGCCCCCCTCCCAACTCTTCTATATTTTGAATTACTATATTGACAACAATAAGGATACACTGCTGGTGTGTTAAAGGATGCGGTGATATATAACGACCATGCGAAAGCTGGAAACGGCAGTGGCTCGCTCACAGGAAAAAACATCACAACAGAAGATATCAGACTTGCCATCGCTGCGAGAACAAACTACCAATTTAATCCAGTTACGCCAAAGGAGCTGATGCTCGAGCTTTCAGCTGAGAGAAACAAGAAGTCCCTCCCGCCTGTTTTACCAGGTTACGGTATTAGACTTCCGCCAGAAAAGTACTGTTTGACAGCTAAGGATTGGTCACTCAGTGATGAAGAACTCGATGTAAGTTGACAGTTGGTTAGTTTTACTGTTTTTGTTTTATTGTTATTAACCATACTAACAATGACTAGGATGAGGATGAGAAGATGAAAGATGTTAAATAACCTAGTTTAAATGATAATGACTTCTTTACTATACTTTGGGACAGTGATGTAACGCTTCATAAGTATATATACCAGCAGATACTTTACCCATATGACGTCACATATTCAGATGCCAAAACATGAGCATTATTACTGTAAGTATGCTAAAATAGGTCCCTCAAGTCTCAACAAGTACTAGCTAGCTAAATGCCAATATAACGTCTTCATGACAGCATATGGCTGAGGGCTCACAACATTTTCCGCGAATATCCAGATCCTTGAGTAATTGTTTAAAGGCACGCTGGTCAAAAGATCGCTGTGGGTGAACAAGTTCCAAAGAATACACAAACTTCATCTAACGCCCCAGATCTTACAATGTTTGTTACACAGGGCTCAATTCCTGAGTAAGTTAACTTTGCTGTGGTGAATGATTTGCCAATAAACTGTCTTAGATTTGAGGTAACTTGTCCCACAGCCTCACGCACCTTAGACTACACAGACACACCAATAAAGACATGTAAACAAAGTACTAACAATTAAAAAAAAGGGTTCGAGAGGACACTCCTGGTGCCTGCCTAGATGAGAGAACTTCGAAGATCAAGACTTTCCAAGAGCTGGGCCCTCCAGATCTTGTTGCGTTGACTAAGTCCATCCCAAACACCAAGAACTCTGAAGTATGTGTTTTCTCTTCTCCTCAATTACCCTCATAAAACGCTTACTAACTACATTATTCCAGATTGGAACATACCTTTACTATACCGGTCTCGATAACTCCTCTTCCTCGGCAGTTGCTGCTCACTTGAACCAGATTGCTAACATCATTGCCTCCAAGCCACAGCTCTGGTTCAATAAACCAAAGGCATTTAAAGTCACCCAGGCTGTCTACTGTTCGTACGATGCCTTCTCCAGATACGATGTAATTGTTGCGTGTCATCTTCCAGGTAAGGTCGAAACACATGTGGTTGACGCTAACGGTGAGAGGATCCAAGAAACAGAGTCCATCTGGACGGAAGTTTTTACCAGTGCCATCATGAGATCCGTCCTGACACCAGAAGAGGATGATGAACAGGTTCACAACGTAGTCGAGTCCCGTAATTTGAATCCTTTATCCACTCCCGGATTGGCAAATCAATTCATTTCCGCCTTCGGCGAGCTCTTCTTCCGTGGTCCAGATGTTGGTTGTGCCCCAGAGATCCAGTCCCCAACTTTAATCAACAATTATTTCGTCGATGCTTTCTTGAAAGTGGTTGAATTAACTGGTCTCTATGATGAAGCAATCGATGTTTTGAATACCTTGAGAACTAAGGAAGAATCTGTTATCAGCTTAATAATTAAGGTTTTGTTTATGAAAGATGAAGAAGTTATGGCTGTCAAACTCCTCTACGAAGGTATCAAGAATAATCCAAGGGATGCCTCTCTTTTATTAATCCAATCGCAATTCCTTGTCGATAAAGGGAAACTCGACCTGGCTTTGGTGTCTGCTGTACGTGCTGTTAACTCCACTCCCTCTGAGTTCAATACCTGGGCAAACTTATCACAGGTTTATCTAGAGAATGGACAAGTAGAAGAATCTCTTCTCACGCTCAACTCCTGCCCGATGGCTGCTTACAAAGAGAAGTTTCATTTAAAGAGAGTTATTCCAGCATCTGCCGATAGAATGCATTTGCCACTACCAATCGATGTTACTATTTCAGATGTTGCCGCCTTGGACTCCACCAAAGTTGCTGAGGAGCATAACGCCATTGATCAATCACTAATGGGCCTCCAAGCTGCAAACTTGAAATCTACTTTTGCAAAGGCCTATGAAATTTTGACAGAGGTTGTGCACAGAACGGGATGGGAGGCCTTGTTGAAATACAGAGCCAAGATCTTTGTCATGGAGGAGGAATACCAATCCAAATCATCCAAGAGCAGCATAGCTGATGTTCAAATGATGGGGAATGGTATCCCAACAGAGTCAAATTCTTCGACCTCCATGTCCAAGGCAGATGTATTCAAAAAGAAAAGACTTTGTGAAAGATGGCTCGATAACCTTTTCATGCTACTATATGATGACCTCAAGACCTACACGATGTGGCAAGCTGAAATGATCCACTTCCAAGCACAGAAGACTGTTTATGAAAAGATCCCATTAGAGTGGGAATTGTTGGGAATGTGTGCATTTAGGCTACATCACTACAAAGAGGCTGCAATTGCCTTCCAGAATTGTCTTGGGTCCAGATTTGCGCCAACTTCAACCAGAAATCTGTTGAAATACTACATTATGGAATCCCAGGCCTTAATGAAAAGAGGCAGCAATGCACATAAGCCCGTGTCGGCACAGTCACAGAATTATAACAGTAATGGTAGCCGTACAACACTGGCCAGTGAACAAACGCCGCAACAACTCGAGCGTAAACTTGTGGTTTTGGATGACAAAATTCTGAATTGTATTATACGACTCATGGCTTGGAACCACAGATGGTACTGTGAATTCAGTCCAAAGCTTGTACTTGTGTTAGCTAACATCGTTGAGAGACAAGGCCTGATGAAGGTCCAGAATGAGATCACTTCCAAGTTTGCAGATGACTCTGGCGTTTCTGATCTTGTTGAAGATGCCTTCCTGTTCTTGAAAATGTTTGAGAAGCCTGGTAGTGATATTTAGAGATTTATTTTATACCACTTTTAGGTGGTGATGGTATAATTAATCCAATTGAAATTAGCAAGATCTCGTTTTGTACAGCAGTTTTATATGCATTAACTAACTGTAGCTTTCTTTCACTTCTGTTGTATATCAAAGATTTGAGTTAAGGCATCTGGAAATTCCTAGATGTCCGGGTGTTAAACATTTTAAGTATTAGCCTTGTAATGGTGGAAAATGAACCTTTCATAATTCAAATACAATTCCAGAAAAATACCGTAAGTAATTCTATTGTAGTTATTAAGTTCTATTTTATATTGTTTTATGTTTTGATGTAATTAAGACTCAAAGATTCTATATGTTTAAAAATTTTGTGTAGATTGATTTCCCTTTGAACAATGAAATTTTATTAGCCATAATATTCTTTTTTAAGATTTTTCTTAATATTTTAAGATAAAGTATCATGAAGTCTCATTTACAATAAGAGTATACTATACATAATATTCAATCCTCTTATTTTAATACTTTAATACACTATCTTATCCGATTTAGGAAGCAATCTGAAGTTTTATGAGAGAAGAGTCGCAATAGTGGATAAATGACTCCTAAAGTTCTATTTGTTGTATTATGGGTTTCTGGACTGTTTTTTCAAACCGCATGCACATTGACTGCGAAACACTTCACTAGTAAGTCGGTATCTTTTGGAAGCGGTAAATGAATTGACTTTTGTTGTAATATATTCAAAAGGAATGTAGCCATATTAGGAGATTATGGATTTCTCGGTTTGTCAAGGCTGGACTTTTCAGCAGTTATATATGATGCTTTCAAAAAAATATTAGTATGATTATTTTAAGGCAAATAAAAGCATTCTACAAGCTATCAATAATAACAGAAGATAATTGCATTCCTCTTAGTATTGCAGAGTTGGTACCTCACAAGGAATATTAGCTAGGTAGCCGGTATATTGCACCTGATGAAACGAATAAACCCGCAAACTCCCCTACAGTAATAGAGTAAAACACGGCCCACCCTAGATGTATCTGGTTTAATTTGATGGGGTCAAAATAACCAAGATTGATTTATTGCTTATTCTTAGCTATTTCAGTACTAGCTTTTTTTAACAAGTTCTCGGGCTTGAGATGTTTCATATATAGAGCACCGAAGAGATTTCATACATTGAGCTGCGGAGTTGATCTCCAGTTGAGGAGTCTCCCAGTTTTAATAATATTTTTAACAGACGATCTTCAATAGATCTGCAAAAAATTGGTTATACAGGTTATGGTTTCTCTAATTTCAAAAATCGTAAGGCTCTCCGCAAAAGAACGGGAATTACTGTTTAGCATAACCTTGGGACCCAAGGGGGTCTATTGCCTAAGTTACTGTCTACCTCTCCGCTCAGAATTTCCACACAAATTCAGTTTCTGCCCATATAGCTTTGAAGATCCGGTAATCTTCATGATTATACCATGCTTCTTTTTTTCCCTTCAGGAAAGTCCCTTTTTGGCCTGTTAATTGAGTGTGGTTGTATCCAGAAGAGAGGGTTTTCCACCGCTGAAACTCCACATATCATAAATAAGGAACACACTGTAGCATAAGCAGGCGCATCAAAAAAGATCTTCTAATCTCTTGTTGCATCTTAAATTTTGGAAGGAAGCTTACATTGGTTCCGTGCTGTCGCTTCTTTTGCTTCTTTCTGCGGTGCATGTTAATAGGAGATTCCCCCAATTTGAAGGATCTGGGGGATCTGGGGGATCTGGGGCTATTGTTCGCCTATCCACAAGGAGACAAGGTGCCTTTGGCTAATAAGAAAAACGCACAAAAATTGTACAAATATTTAGCAATTATGAATGTATCTGAACCTGTAAACTCTTTGCTCTTCATTCCTTTTAACATCCAAAACTCCTGTCCTGCCTTGGACCATCATTTCGCCGCACTGGAAATGTGCGGACCGCTCTAACACCCGCCGCGGTGTTATCCTGATTTGGGCCAACAACTACGGCACACACACCAAATCTTTTGGGCACGCAGATTTGGCAGGTTTAACCTGCGCCTTCATCAAACCGTGGGTCCACCTGTTTGTTCTCCAGGTCCGGTCTTCCTGCTGGCTCTATATAGCCTGCCTTCTGTCCAACAGGTCAGTCCACAGTGTCCACACGTTGGGGCCAGGCGATCTCGTACAACGCCGATAATTTCCATGGCTCAGGGACGTAAAGAAATTAGAGAGGTGGCTGTCATCGGCGCCGGTGGTGTAGCAGGGTTGGCTTCAGTTTTTGAACTTTTGAACACAACTGAAAACGGTGAATCAACAGTGGGTACTGGTGAATTCCCTGATGAACCCTTTTTTACTAAAGTTGTTGGGTTTGAACAGAAGGAGGACGTTGGTGGTACTTGGTACACTGAGAATTATGTTAGTGACCCTTCTTTGCCCTCCCAAGAGATTCTTGATACCGAGAGATATGATAATGTTAGGGTGATCAGATCCTCAAATAACAATCTGCCTTCAACAGCCGAGTTGGTGGATTCCTCTTTTGGAAACCCAGTTGTTAGGGACGTTGATCCAAACTACCTCAATTGGTCTAAGAGTGGTGTGTGGCCTCGTCTGTACACAAACGCTCCAGAGAGTTACATGCGTTATTCCACTGAAGGGAAAAATGATGTATGCCCAAAGGGAATCTCTCCCTTTGTTACTCATGAACAGTTGATCACTAGAATGAACTCTTTTGCGCAGACAAACGAACTTAGATCTAGAATTAGATTTAATACCGAGGTTTACAGGGTCCGAAAATGTGAAACCACTCAGAAATGGATTCTCACACTCCGTTATAACGACAAATCCACAAACAAGGATCATTGGTACGAAGAATCATTTGATGGCGTCATCTTAGCACAGGGATCATTTAGTATTCCGTTTATTCCAGTTATTAAGGGGTTATCAGAATACTCACGCACATACCCAGGATCTATCCTTCATGCAAAAGCATATCGAGAGCCACTGGAGTTCAAAGATAAGAGTGTTGTAATTGTTGGAGGTAACATCTCTGCTATTGATCTGGCACAATACATACATCCAGTAGCCAAAAAGGTCATTGTCAGCAGAAATTTGGCAAGACAGCCATATTTGCCATACATGGCCCGTTGTATTAATGCTTTTAAAAACGTTGAGATGATTCAGGAATTCCTACCTCAAACAAAAGAGCTTAAGTTGACCAGTGGTGAGATCCTGAAGGGGATTGATCACGTTATTTTATGTACAGGATACCATGTTGAACTTCCATTTTTGGATGAGGGAATATTCGAATACTCTGTCCCCCCCAAATGCACTGTTCCAACTTCAAACTCTCGTATTAAAGGACTCTACCAACATGTTTTTAACATCAAAGATCCATCCCTCGTATTTGTTGGAAAGATAGTGGTTCAGCTTTTGTTCAGGAATATGGAAGCAAGTGCTGCTGCTGTTGCTGGTGTTTGGTCTGGTGCTTCTGAATTGCCTACAAATGACGAGATGTATGAGTGGGAAAAGAACAGATTGAGTCAAGGCGAAGAACATTTGTTTCACAAGTACGACATTTACACTACAAAGAGAGACTTTTATGACCCAATAAAGAAGTTGTACCCAAAGAAGAGACTCGATCCATTGACAGATGGGCTCCTGGAGAGCTTGGATCATTATGAACACTCCTTGGAAACATTTGAAAGAGTATTCAATGAGTTTAGAACTGGGAAGATCGATATTCACAAGAACTTCAACGATGATCTCTGACAATACAGTGTTTTTATATTATAATATGATATGACTAGGCTCTCGTCTTTACTGCAACTGTGTACTATATATTCTCTACTACGTTCCTCTATTGAAAAACCATTCGTTTATAGAACCAAAAAGAAGGGAGTTTTAATAGTTATAGAAGCAAACTTAAAAAAAGAAATATATTGAACAGATTGACTAAGACTACCAGCCACCCCCACCCCCATGACGGCCGCCGTGGCCACCTCTCATGCCACCTCTCATGCCGCCCCTCATGCCACCTCGCATGCCATCAAAACCTCCTCCATTATGACGACCACCACCCATATGGGCACCCATATTACCACCTGGACCACCACCAATGATGTTGCCAATCATGTTTTGAATGTCATCAGTTCTACTTGCACCACCAAAGTGGCCTTGACCACCACCAAAGTAACCAGGGCCACTACCATACCCTTGACCACCATATCCACCCTGTCCATATCGACCTTGGTTGTTATAACGACTGTTACCAGAGTTTCCACCAAGGATTGTTGACAGTAAACCGGACGAAGAGGTGATTCCTCCCAATGCAGGAGAGCCACCCATACCGTTCATGGATGAACCAATACGACTATTAGATCCACCAAACAAGGATGCAAGCATTCCTAGTTTACTACCTTGTTGACTCTGGTTGTAACCACCACCGGTGCCACTTGACATGAGACCGGAGATGACAGTGGTAGCCAAACCTCTGTTGGTGCTGCCGTTGTCAATTCCACCGATGGATCTTGTTCCCGTCTGACTTTCCTGGGACTCAACGCAGTTTGGCGGAGCATAGTTACCGTGAACATAGTCTGTCTCAGGGTTGAAGTTGATGGCATTCGCAGCATCATGGGTCAACTCATCAATCAGTTGGTCAATACGAGCACTTTCTTCTCTAGAAGGATTCATGTCATGGGCCCGGTGAAGGTCTTGTATGGCCTCTTGTGGCTGATTTATGTTGAGAAGAGCAACTGCTCTGTTGATCAAGGTGCGTGATGAGAGGCCACCTTGCGCAATACACTTCTCTATCACCTGAAATGCCTCCTGGTACTTGCCTTCGGAAATGAGACGCTCAGCGTCTTCGTTATACTGGTCGGACTCGGACATATTTGTTATCCAATGGAGATGGGGTTAGAAAGGTGCATTGTGTATATATAGAACATAGGAAAAAAGGAGCTTACTTCTTATTTAGTGCTGTGATTGATTCAAAAATAGCTAGTTAGTAAGTACTAGAATAGACAGAAGTACTCAAAGGAGGCTTGCAGATGGATAAATAGAGATATCAGAAAACCCATTGTTCATGTGTGTGTGTGCAAAAGAGGGGTTGAGCAGGTGAAATTCAGGCAGCTTAACATATACATGACAATTAAACTAATATACCCATAATAGGAAGTCTAGAACAAATGTTCATTTTTCATTGGATCGAGACTGTGCGCCGCGACAACCAGCGAAAACCACAGTGTTGAAAGCGTTCTATATGTCGCGTGAAGAGAGGTTTTGCAATTGAATTGAGTATCCTCTAAGGCCCCGCTTGTTGCTTCTCAGTTGCATAGAATGTTCAAGTCTACCTTTGGAAAGACAGTCACCAAACTTGCCGTGGGGTCATCCCTCTTGTATGGTGGAGGTGTGGCGCTCTCCTTACAGAACACTGCTTTCAACGAAGTGTTTACCGACAACATCCCTTTTGCTGACGAGGCGGTGGACTTTGTCGAGTCTCTTCTGAACAACAGCAACTCAAGAGACTACAACATCCAGAACTTCAAGCAGAAGTTTGGTGATTTGGAGAAGACTATCACTATCCCAAAATCTGGTATCTTCTCTGAGAAGATTGATAGTGTGAAGCAAGAGGTTGAAAAGACTAAAGAATCTGTCAAATCTGTGCTTTCCACGAAACCAACATTCGCTCTCCCAACCATTGATCTCCAGACTACCGACCCAGTGCTTTCAAAGGCTGTATCTGAGTTCAATGGCTTTGTCACACAGATTAACAATTCCGAGGTGTCTCCATCAACCAGTTTTGAGACTCTTAAAGGACTCTTTTCCGACTTGGACTCCACATTGAAGACATTACAGAACAAGGCAGATGAGGCTTTCAATAAAAAGATCACCGAGGCCATCACCAAGAAGGAGAATGACCTGACTATGTCTTTTACTTCCAAATATGACAGAGAGATTACAAAGATTCAGGAGCACCACGATGCTCAGGTTGCCAATGAGATCAAGGCTGCAAAGGCTGCCATGGAGGAACACTTTGAGAATGCCGCTAAGCTTCAGGCCGTTCGTGCTAAGGAAGAGTTTACTAAGCAGATCAGGGATGCAATTAAGGAAGAACGTGATGGGAAATACTCACAGTTTGCTGAATTGGACAACAAGCTTGCATACCTTCAACAAATTGTCTTGAAGATTGATGACCATTTGAACAGCTCTGAGTATAAGGTCAAACTTCAATACAGTTTGAACAAGCTCAAAACTAAGCTATCTTCAGACTCCAATGAGAATTTGACTTCTGAGTTTGCTGAATTGAGACAGATTGCTACTGAGTCCAAAAATGATGTGATCCTTTCCGCTGTTTCTGCCGTTGAGGGAGTTGCCCCTAAGGAAGGTCTTCTCACACAGGCTCAGTTGATCACCAGATTCAACTTGCTTGCCCCAGAGCTTAGATCCGCCGCCTTATTACCACCAAACGCTGGTGTTTTGGGTCACCTTGCAGCTAAGGTTTTCTCCATTTTGTTGATCAGCAAGGAGGGCCATGCTGAGGGTCGTGATATTGAGTCTGTCATTTCTCGGGTTCAGGATAATTTGGTTAGAAACAGATTGGATGATGCTGTGGAGGAGGTTGCTAACTTGAAGGGATGGAGTAGAAAGCTTGCTGATGATTGGCTCGTGGAGAGTAGAAAGAGATTGGAGGTTGAGTTCTTGGTTAATTTGATTGACTTGGAGAGTAAAACTTTGTTCTAAAGAGCAATTTTTATGCTTATTATCTGAACACACACACACATCATTAACATTCACATGATATAAACGTCTTTGTTATATACTACAAACCAGTTCTTGTTTAATTTAATAGACTTGAAAAAGCTAGGTATTCAGTTTGTAAGCTTCAATCTACAATAAAGCGATTTAAAGAGGAATGTATCAATCATTAAGCACCAGCTAATACCCAAAACGAGAAATCAATTAAGGAAGAGAAAATACAAGAGAAAAAAGTTGTATATCTGAGTGCGACACTTAAGAGCAACAGTTTGTATTGTTATTGGTGCTCGGTCTCTGTAAGTTAACACCCTTGTTCTGCAGAGTCTTACTCTTGAGCTGAGATTCCAATGGGAGCTTTTCAGCAATGCTCTGGAAGATGTCCTTGACACCCTCACCAGTCTTTGCACTCACTTCAATGAAGAGGAGACCTTCTTCGTTAGCAAATGCCTGTGCAGATTCCTTTGAAACCTTTCTATCAGCGTCCAAGTCAAGCTTATTACCAGCAAGAGCAATGACAATGTCCTGGTTGGCTTGTCTTTGTAACTCCTTGATCCAAGACTTAGCCCTCTCCAAGGAGGCCTCCTGTGTGATATCGTAAACCACAACAGCTGCGTTTGCATTTCTGTAGTACATAGGGGCCAAGGACTTGTAGCGTTCCTGGCCTGCTGTGTCCCAAATCTCAAATTTCACTGTTGTGTGCTCATCGAGCTGTATGGTTTGTGTCAAGAAGGCAGCGCCGATAGTAGATTCACGGAAGTCGTCAAACGAGTCCTTGACGAATCTGTGCACTATAGAAGATTTTCCGACAGCACTCTCACCGAGGAGCACGAGCTTGAACTGAGCAAAACGAGCTTCAGGCTGCGTTGCGGACATTGTGGTGTGGTCGGAATGTGGTGCTATGTGGCGGGTGTATAGTGGGACAATCGCCTGTTAGAGGGGCCAGCGGTAGACAAGCAGCGTTTGCCAGATAGGGGAGAACAACTATTTTAACAGAGAAAGGCAGATATTCAGCACTTGAACACTCCCCTGAAACACTCGGAAGATATGATGAAGCAAGCAGAGAAGTAGTAACTGCACTTAATAATGCAATATAGCAGAGCGAGGGAAAGAGAGGCTTTACTCAATGTGTGGTGTGTGTGTGTGTGTGGTTTATCGGCTTTTTGCAAGTCTGGCGCGAACTCTCGCGCAAGCTACTAAAATATGTGGAAACACACAAATCAGGTAACTTCTGCATTGGTATATTTTCGCGCTTTTCAGGCCACGTATAACAAATAGTGTTCTTGTGCTCTGCGCCAGCTTTCGAGTGCCCGTAAAATGGAGATTTCTGGTGTCTCCGGCGCGCAAAAGATCTTTGGGAACAATTTCCCCTCGTTAAAGGACCACTCATAGAGAAAGAGATAGAGAGGCATCTCACCGCTGCACACACATACACACACATCTTCAGCTAATTCTTCCCTGAAGAACGACACCTCTAACACCCACACCTCTTTCCCAACGCTTCACAACGCTTACCGCCCGCTCAATTTACGTTGCCGCTGGCGTCATTCCCTTAAGTGTTTTTCCCACCCTATTACTCAAGATCACCGTACTTTAGACCACTCATCTGTTGCTTTGATCCCCAGTTCCACCGCTAGGCTACCCATTGAAGAATTCTACCAAAGTGAGCTCCCTTCTAAGGTAATACCCCTATTTTACTCCTCGACGAAAAAAAAAAGCTAGGTAATACTCCCTATATCAAGTATTCCTGTTTACCGCCGTGTTTGATCCCTACTGCCCGTCTGATTCTCGTTATACCGCCGCTACCATTTCGAAACATGTCCGCTATTGTCGAATCAACTACCCAGGCAAATGAGTCTGTTGTTGAGATTGCTGTCCAGCCATCTATCAAGGAGGCCACCGCAATCACTACCGGATCCTCTGACGACAAGCCAGCTTCCGATGAGCTGGAGAATGTCCCAGTCGTCGAGGCTCCACCTCCTCCAGTTAACGATGAGAACGCCTTTCCATTGCTTGCTGGTGCTGTTCCACCTTCAAAGGACGACACTCCTATTGCCGCTTGGGGTCCTGGTATGGCTGTGAACGTTTTTACCCCAAACACTACTTCTACCAATGGTAAGGCCTCTAAGCCAGCGAAGGTAAGTACTACCACCAATGAAGTCTTCCACATTGTCGGTGCCAACTCAATTACCATCTCCAAGACTGACTTTTCCAAGATGGTCGGTGAATTGAAAAAGAAGTACGATGTTTCCATTGAATCTACTCTTTCCGCTGTCACTAAACAGAGAAACTTTGTTATATCTGGTAAAACCGCTTCCGTTGGCAAGGTTAAGACTGAGCTCCTTCGCCGCCTGACCAAGCCTGTTTCTTTGACTTTCAGTATCCCTGCCCAGACCAGATCAGCTATTATTGGTGCTGGTGGTAGAAATTTGAAGCCAATTATTGATGCCACCGGCATCAAGGTTGACATCGAGAGAAACTCTACTCCACATGGCGATTCCGATGACGAAAAGACTCTTCAGGTTTCTCTTGAAGGCCACAAGGAGGGTTGTGAGCTTGCTAAGTTTATGATCAACAAGATCGTGAAAGAGGAGACCAAGAACTTGACGGCCAGAGTAACTGTTCCAGAGGAGGTCCGTCCATTTGTCAAGCCTGTTGAGCTCGACACTGAGGACTTGACCGTTACTGGCCCAGGTAAGACTGGCACCATTGTTTTGTCAGGTCTGAGAGAAGCAGTTTTGGCTAAGAAGGCTGAACTTGTTGCCGAGTTTGAATCTCTTGCTTCTAAGCTGAAGACGGATGCCAAGGTCATTCCAATAAGGTTGCACCAGTTTATTAATGCTTCTGAGCTTATGTCAAAGCATGAAGTTTTAGCCAAGTTCCCAACTCAGGAGAACGATGAGACCGTTTTGTTCATAGGCCTGCCAAAGAACATCACTGCTGCTATTGCTGCTGCCAGATCTCAGACTTCATCATTTGCTGTTGACTCGTTGGATATCTCCAAGGCTCACGGTGGTAATATTAGCCACGCAAGAGCTCTTGCTGCTTACTTGGAGCACTCCAAAACTTTGAAGGAGTTGGGCGAAGCCAACAAGACTAGCGCCCATATTTCTAGCTACAGGAATCTTGCTGACAAGAACATCAAGTCTGTTGTGATTGAGATCACTGCTCCATCTTCTGACAAAGATGCTATCAAGCTCACTAGAAAAGCTGTTGTTAACAAGGTCAACTCTTTGTCACCATCTCGCGTATTGTTCATCACCGATATTGCAGAATTCTTTGCTGACAAGGTTGCTGCTGTTACAGAAGCTGTGGCTAAGTCCGCAAATGTACATGTTGTCCCATTGTCCAAGTTAAGTGGTGGTGCCACTAATGAAATTGTTTTGGTTGCTTTGGATCAAGATGATGAGGAGTTCGGCCCATCCCAAGAGGAAATTGACACAAGATTGCAGACTGTGAACTCTTCGCTTGATGAGTTAAGAACTGCTCAGCTCAACTTGCAAACTATTGTCCTTGATGTCCCATCTGAGAAGCAACAATTTATTGAGGGTCCAAAAGGTACAACCTTGAAGACTCTGTTAGCCTCGGTAGATGATGTTGTCATCAAGTTACACTCTAATGGTGAGAATGAATCCGCTGACAATGTTTTCTTGCAGGGTTCTAAAGCCTCTGTCGGAAAGGTTAAGAGCGAGATTGAGGATTTGTTGAAGGACTCTTCTGATTTAGAAAACTTGTACAGCTTTGAGTCTGAAATTAACGTTCCAGTAGTTGCCTTGTCGAGATTGATTGGTAAGAATGGTGCAAATTTGAACAGCATAAGAGCACAGTACGATATTGAGTTGGATGTGGAGAAAAACCCAACTGGTGAGAAGGCCAGTTTAAAGATTAAGGGTTACAAGTTCAACGTCAAGGAGGCTGAAAGCCATATTATTCAGTTATCCAAGAAGCTGGCTGATGAAATCACTAAAACTTTGATTGTTCCAAAGAAGCATCGTGCTTCTTTGATTGGTTCAAGTGGTAAACACGTCAAGAAGTTGGAGACTAAGTATAATGTTAGAATTAACTTCTCGCAGTCTTCTGATGAGGTTGTCATCAAAGGTCCAACTAGAGGTGCTACTAAGGCCGAAGAGGAGTTAAAGGAGTTATTGGAGTTTGAAATTGAAAATGGTTACACTAAGGAGGTTGTTGTTCCACAGAGTTCTATTTCCAGAGTCATTGGTCGCTCAGGTGACAACATTGACCGTATTATTGTCGACACTGGTTGTGAAATTGACATTCAAAGCAACGACAAGGGGTCTGAGACTGCTACAATCTTGTTGACTGGTTCAAGAAAGGGCTTGACTGCTGCTGAGAAGCAGATTTTGGCCATTGTTAAGGAGGTTGAAGACATTATTACTGTTGAGTTGGAGGTCGATCCAAAGTACTTCAAGGACATTCTAGGTTCCAGAGGTTCCAAGAAACAACAGATTATTGATGCAGCTGGTGATGCCGATGACAAGGATTTCAGAAAATTGTTGCAGATCCCTGAAGCCGGGTCTGGCTCAAATAAGATTAGTTCAACTGGCCCAACGAAGCTCGTCGAGAACATCATTGCTCAGGTCAAGCAGCTTGTTGCTGAGAAGGAGAGTGCCACTGTAGAGAAGATTGAGCTTGCAAAGCACAAACATAGATTGATTATTGGCCCATATGGTTCCATCCGCCGTTCTCTTGAGGAGGATTTCAATGTTGAGGTTAATATCCCAAGAGCCGAGTCTAAGTCAGACATTATCTCTGTAACTGGTTTGCCTGATAATGTCGAGAAGGCGAAGGCAAAGATTGCTGAATTGACCGCTGATGACTGGAAAGTTTCGATAGATGTTCCATCCAACCTTCACGCAGCTGTTGCGGAGAGAGGTGGTTTTTCTAGACGTGTTCTTGTTGAGCACAATGTGGAGATTGATCATGGATCTTCGAACTCAAAAGCTCATAAGCTTGCTTCGATGCTACCAACTCCACCTACGGACGCTCGTGGCTCAGAGGAGGAGACGATTAAGTTCACTATTGTTGAGGATCATTCCACACCACTTGCATCCGGATCTATCCCATGGAGATTGAAAGGTGACGATGAGGATGTTGCCAAGGTTGCAGCTGAGATCAATGATGCCATCAAGCAATATTCATTGGACACTTACTCTGCATTTTTATGGGTCAAGAACTCTGAGTCGGCATTCCGCAAGATTGTTGGGCCACAGGGTTCTCGTCTGGCAAACATGAGAAAGAAAGCTCACGCCCAAATTTATGTTCCTAGAAACAATGACAAGAACAAAGACATTATCGTCCTCAGAGGTACCAAAGATACTTTGGCCAAGGCTGAGAAGTTGTTGCGTGCTGAGATTAATAAGATGTGATCTTCTTGTGTTGCATTTTATTCATACCTTTGCATTATCCTTACTAAAAAGAAACATCAATTTGTGTATATTAAAAAAAAAGATTATCCAGATTTGTAAGTGTTTCCAAAACTGTTCGAGTCTAATGGTTTGTAGAGATTTATGTGAAACATCGAAAAACATGTAAAACGGCCAGATCAGGAAACCAATGCCCTCATAGTGTAGCATTGGGCACGCTGTCTCCGCGTATTTAGCAATTATGGCAGCATGGACAGTTCCCGCGTTTAAAATAACTCCAAATATTGAACTGGAGCCTCCCTCCTGATCAAACTCACACGACTACACATTGTGAACAGCAGTACTGCACTCACACACGGTAAATGATGGAGAATAACGAGAGTACTCCGTCGTTGGTGGGTGCCAACATCAGAAACGTCACAGACCACGACGAGTACGATAAGGGGTATGCTTCCCCAGCAAAAAACACACAGCGTGTCTCCATTGGTCAACCTCGTGACGACGAACACAAGGACTATATCACTGTCAATGAGCTCGCTGATGAGGGTGCCTTGATCACCGATGAGCAAGAGTATGCAGACCTTTTGGATTCAACTGGTAATCTGACCAAGAACTGTTCTAGGCCAGCTGCTGTGATTACTAGTGGTGTCCAGGATGATAAGCTGTCCCAGAGCTCTAAGGAAAAGATTATCGAATCTTCTGTATCTCAGCCAGTTGAGATTGATGACAAGTCTCACAAGGACTTTGTTGTTGTTGACATCCCCCGCCATCCAAGCGTTGACGTCGCCGATGCTTCAACTCCACTCGAGGGATCAAGCACTCCGTCTATTTATGAGTTGAAGAACACAGATTCTGGTATGTCTTTGGAGGATTTGATTGATTCTCAGATGGCATCAATGACATCTCTAACTTCTGATTTGCAGAAGAAACTTGGTGTTAAAAGAACACCAGTGAATGCTCCTTCCTCTCAGTCCAGATCAGCTTCAAGATTGAGAAACGTTGTTGAATCTGTCATTCCAGATTCTGTCATTGAGAATGACTCTTTGCAACAAGTCCCAGCTGGAGCACGAGAGGGTATGGCTTCACCATTGATACAATCAAGATCCCAGTCTAAGTTGCGCTTCAGTGAGGGTGAGAAATCTGCCGTCCAGAGACCACATTTGGCAAAAGGTGACTCTTATTCCGGTGTCCAGACATACGAGAGCAGACCAGGTAGAAGAACAGACCGTGACGGAATTATCGGACCTCTGTCTTCAAGGGAATACTTGCGTTCAGTTTCCAGATCGAGATCCAGAATAGGTGAAGATGTTGCGTTGTCAAATAAGGATTTGACGCAGGAGGGGGCTTTAGTTAATGATGATTTGGACCATGATCCGGAGATGATCCACAAGCTGGAAGAGACGTTGCAAGAAGAGGATGAAGACGGAGAATCAAAGTTGGAAGTTAAGCAGGACTCCTTAGAGACCAAGTCTATGGATTTTAGTGAAGAGGACTCTCTTGATGCCATTACCAAGAAATTGGAGGATGTCTTGAGGGAGGCCTCGCCTATCCGGAAGCCTATTGCTACGCCAAACAAGGCTGCTGTTGATGATACTTTGGCAGCTGTGGTTGATTCAGAGGGTCTTACTAAGGATGTTGTTTCTGACTCATCTAGAGCTAATGGTAACGATGAGGAAGAGAAGATCGATGATAAGGTGGAGGAGAGTAACGTTGATGTAACGGAGAACGGGCAGGAAGAGGCAGTTGATTCTGAAGTTGTCCCAGATTCAGTGGAGGGTATAACTGAGCTATCGGTTACTGATGCCGAGTCTCAGCTTGATCCATCCAATCTGGACGAGATGGAGCCAACTGAAGAAGAGCAGAAATCCACAGTGGTGGTTCCAGATTGTAAGGAACCTACTGCAGATGCTGACTCTAAATCTATAGAGAAAGATTCTAAGGTTAATGAGAAGTGCTCCTCAGAGGCAACAGATGAGCCTGAATTTGATCAGGCGGCTGATGACATTTTATCTAGCGAATCCACTTCTGGGATGGAAGACAAGGATTCTGTGGTCAAAGATTTCACTGAATCACCCGAGGCAGAGGACATGAAAGAAACGTTACTTTCAAACAAAGAAATTGAAGTGAATGAGGTATCTACTGATAAGGTGGTGGAGAAGGAGGAGGAGGAGGAGAAGGAGGAGCAACCGCTGAAGGACGTGGAGCAGACTGAGGTAACTTCTGATGACGAGGGTGTTAGCAAAATTGATTCAGAGAAGGAAAAGGATGATCCAAGCTCTGTAGAGATTGCACACCAGAAAGAAATTGAAACAGTGTCCAAAGATATAGAAAAGCAGGATGTTACAAACGATACTGGAGTTGACTCAATGACGCATGCTACCAACAACCTAAGCATTACTTCTCCGGTTGCTGAAGAGACTGAGAGGTTGATTAACGAGCTCGAGGCTGAGATTGGTGATTTATCAGAAGATACCTCTGCGAAGGATCCTTCTGAAACTTCAAGCGCAGATGATCAAACCCAGGAAACTACTGAGGATGCAATTGAAGAAGCCAAGGGAGTAGTTCCAGAGCCTGAATCAATTCCAAATGAGGTGAAACCGATAAAGAATGACAATATCACTAAAGTGGTAGGTTCGCCTCCTAAACCAGCCAAGGAGAACACTGAGGAAGAAGAGCTCCACGAACCAACGAAAGCGGAGATAATTGAACTCTTAAAGGACGAGCCTGTGTATATTTATACATCCCTGGCCGGTGGCGGTTTCTTGATGCCACAGAGAACGAACAAGCTTGCCACCATTCTAACAGCCAACCGTGTGCCATTTACATACCGTGATTTGGGAACGGATGAGGAGGCTAGAAATGTCTGGCGTCGTTACGGCAAGGGTCGTGTACCACCAGGAGTTGTCCGTGGTAAGGATGACATTGTTGGAAACTGGGAGGAGATTGAAGAGGCCAATGAGGACTACAGAGTCAGAGAGTTGATCTACGAGACGCTGTGATTTGATTTCTTTTTGCTATCATTCATTTGAAATTCTTTTCCTATTTTTTTGCTTTTTGATATAATTCTTAAATACATATTACTTGTGAAACTTTTCATTACTTTTACATCCTGTAACAGTCACGTGTAGTCAACATATCTATCAACTTATCCTCATCTGTACCATCTGCAACCCGCGAAAGCTCTATTTTGGTATCGCATTAATACTGTATCCGACTACTACACGCAACACTCTATCCAAACTTGCCAAGCTCAAAACAAGGGGCTCTGGCACCGTTTTCAACAACTTAAACCACAAGAGATGGTTATGCTTGTTGCCCGCAACATTGAATCCCTGCTTCAGCAGGGACTTCAGCCCGTGCCTACAACCTCGAAGTCGATTTACGCATTTACGATAACACAGGCTTCGGGTACGCCGTTATCTACGGTGACCTTGGCTGGGTCCTCCGAGTACAGCTTAACGAAAGTGAAGATGTATGCTCTTTTTGCTGTCCGCCAGGGGATATCAGAGGACGTCACGAATTATGAGATTGAAGATGTAGAAATATACTGTTGCCTTGTGCCCCAGACCCAGTTTGGTGTTGTGGCCGTTTGCGAGAAGAATTATCCAGATGGTATTGTTCGCAAGAGACTGAGGAATCTCGCTGAAAAGTTGATGGAGCTCAAGAAGTTTGAAGACGAGGACGAAGGATATGGTGAGAGGTACTAAATGTTGATAGTGTTTCAAAATACTAAGAATAGGTTCTACGATGCGCACGCTTGAGTTAATAATAGTAGTGCATTTGCGGATATTTCCTATATAGAGAAGTGTGTGGTAATGATAGAGTGGCAAGCAAATGTGAAGGGAGAGTGACAATAACTCAGAGGGTAGACGTTAACAAAAATCAAACAACAGAAGGAACTCCTAAAAAATTAGATGGCAGCAAAGAAATGGAGTGGGGTCAAAAAAGAAGAAAACAACATCGGATAAAACCAACCAAAAAAAAGTAGAAAGAGATAGAGAATTATAGGGGACAGTATATATAAAAAAGAAAACAATAAAAATCCAATTAGTGTCTGAATAGCAAACCTCGAAATCAGTAAATTATGCCCATGCAGGAAGTATGTTGAAAGTTCTGTATATGTTTATAAGTGTGGGTGGGATTGTGTGTTTCTCAAGTGAAGGGAACACAAACCAAAGAAAAAAAAAGCGCTGTCACTTCTCTCCGTCAGATGCAATCTCCTCGTCATCGTCATCCTCCACTTCATCACCAACATCGATGTCATCCATAATACTGTCATCATCATAGCTTTCTTCATCGTCTTCTTCATCTTCATCTTCTTCAGAGTCATACCAAAAGTTCTCGTCAATAATCTCCTCTTCTTGTGGATTGCCTGACTTTGAGGTGTAGGCCTCTTCTTCAGATGGCATCACAAATCCCTCAGGAATGTCCTGTTTGGATCTTTCCACCTCAACTGCCACCTTCTTTCTATACTCGTCAGGGTTCTTTCGGAAATCAACGGATGCATCAACGTTGGCTGGCGACGAGGGGTTTGGGTCTTCTAAGAGGGACATGATGGAAATGAGCACCGTCTCCACTGACTGTGCAGGTGACCATGTCTCGTTTTCTGGTTCGTCAGAGGTTGGATCGCCGCCCTGGTGTAGGATGGATATGCAGAGACGACCATCCCTGTAGATATTTGGGTGGTAGATGGCCGGGGTGAATCTGAAGCTTGGAGGCGAAAATGGGAAGTCTTGTGGGAACTTCATCTGTGCACGAAAGTAACCGCCATAGTATGCCGACTCCTTGTTGAGCACCATCATGCCGATGTTCCATAAGAAGAAGTTGCTTTCGTCCTCAAGTTCAATGTGAAAGGATGGGATTCCCTTCTGCGGGTCGGTGAGTTCCTTGAACTGCCGTAAGAGAATAGCCTGGGCGCTCTTGTTTGACATCGTTACTTGCTCGTGCTGGATTACGTGTTTGCTGTGTTCGTGGAAGGAACGGCTGCTGTTATTTCTTCGTAGCTGGTAAGGTGTGTGGTGCAAGCGGATATTTGTGTGTGTCTGTGTCAGGTCAAAAAGCCGCTCTGTGAAAGAAACAAAAAGTGGAAAAAACCCAGCGGAAAAAGAAACTCCTGGAAGCTGCTCTCTCCCGTATCTCTCCCGTCTCTCTTGGTAGTTTGCGTGCGTGTTTCCTAAATGGACGGTGGTGGTGGCTGCTCTCTTAAAGGATAGGAGGGAGAGGAAAATGTCTATAATATATATAAAAAGGGTGCCGCCACGCGAGCGCCCGCGAAACTTCTCCCTCTTTCCTCTCTCTTTCGCTCCCTCTTATTTTTCTCTGTGCCACCGAGCTGAGTCTTTTTTTTATTTTCTTTTTTATTTTATTTTTCTTTTTTTTATTCTTCTTTTCCCCGCGAATCGTACGGGTTCGCGAAATGCCTGTGTTTTCCATTCTGGCATTTTGAGGCTGATGAAGGATTCGCGCGGGCTGTTGGTGGCGGTGAAGGTGGCGGGGACAGGGTAGTTTAGCATTAGATGATTCGGGATGTTTTCCCGGTGTTATCAGTCGCAGTACATGTGTGCGTATATATATATATGTGCTAGATAGAGACTCCGCTGGATCTCCGTTCTTAACAATGCCACAACAGTGCAATTGATACACAGATATTAAGAAAACACATCGGATTTATTATGGCTCTGCTCATTGGTGTGGACGTCGGTGGGACCAACACGGACTCTGTCCTTGTGGATCCGCACCCTACCCCAAACAGCAGTAATAAAGGTGTTTTGGCCTGGAACAAACTGGTCACCACAAATGACGTCTCTCATGGAATCCAGAAAGGAATCCAGAAACTCCTGGACGAATCAAATGTCCAGAAGGAGCAGATCACATCTGTCATAATTGGGACCACTCACTTTATCAATGCCATCATCGAACAGGACCAGGCAAGACTATCACAGGTCGCAGTTCTTAGATTATGTGGACCTTACACAGAAATTATCCCCCCATTTTCAGACTTCCCACCTGGACTCAAGAGTATCATGGAAGGACATGTTGGCTATTTGAGTGGCGGGTACCATGTAGACGGTAATGAGATCCGTTCGGTAGACGACAGCGAGTTGCTGTCGCACATTGAGCAGATTAAGGACAAAGATATCAAAACCATCGCTGTGATTGGAATTTTCTCTTCGCTAAAGCCAGACCAAGAAGAGCACGTCAAGTCTTTCATCCTCAAACACATCCCAGATGCAAGAGTTGTGCTCTCGAACGAAGTCTCAGGTGTTGGGTATATCGAAAGGGAGAACGCCACGATTCTGAATGCTTCGATCATGCCATTCGCAGAGCAAATCATCATTTCCTTCATCAACGCTGTCGAAAGTAAATTAGGTCTTAAATGTCCAGTATTTCTAACTCAAAACGATGGTACTGTATTATCTGCTTATGAGTCTCTTAGATTCCCTATTAAAACATTCTCATCAGGTACAACTAACTCCATGAGAGGCGCATCGTTCCTTGGCAATCTCATTGGGAAAACCGCAGTTGTCATAGACGTTGGCGGTACTACTGCAGATTTTGGACTATTGCTTCCAAGTGGTTTTCCTAGGCAGTCTTCCTCATACTGCATAGTTGGTGGTGTCAGAATGAATTTTTCAATGCCACATGTTGAAAGTATTGGTCTCGGTTGAGGTTCTTTGGTTAGAGAGATTGATAGCGTAATGCACGTTGGTCCAGAGTCTGTTGGTTCTCAGATTTTGGAACGATCAATGATCTTTGGTGGTAAGGACTGCACTGCGTCGGATGTTGCTGTTGCTTCAGATGATTCATTGCATATTGGTACCAGAGTTGAACTACCTGCTGAGTTGATCTCAAAGTTCAAGGCCAGAGTTAAAGTCATGTTGGAGAGTGTTGTTGATAGAATGAAGACGAACCCCGAGGACGTCCCAGTTCTTGCTGTTGGTGGAGGTTCTTTCATTGTTCCCAAGAATCTTCAAGGTGCATCAGAAGTGATTAGACCTCCTTTCTATAGCGTCGCTAATGCCATTGGCGCTGCATTAGGTAAAATTTCCTCAGAGGTTAGTTGTATCAGGCAATGCATCAACAAAGAAAAAGTCATGGATGACCTCAAGAAGGAAGCGATTGATAAATGTTTTGCCAAGGGAGCGTTGAAGTCATCTATCGAAATTGTCTACTTTTCATGTGATCCGGTTCCCTATGTTGATGGGACCTATGTTTTCTTTGTCAAGACCATTGCTGATGTTGACTACGACAACATCATTTTCGATACAGAAGATCATCCACGAGTTACTATTCTGGATTCAGAGGTTACGAAAAAGTCAATGGTTCAGGAGTTCACAAGTTTAGATGAGATTGACTACATTAACTACAAGCCATTCATCAATGAGAAGAGACAGTGGATGATATCTGAGGTTGATCTTGAGTTATTGAGAATTGGTACCTATATACTGGGTTGTGGAGGTGGTGGAAACCCATATCCATACTTTCTCTGTGCACGAAACTTGTTGAGGCAGGGAGACCAACTAATGGTGATTGATGTAAAGGATGTATCCAAGTACTCACAGGATGCTATTGGCTCTTATTGTTCTGCAGGTTCACCAGCAGTATCTAATGAACAGCTGAAAGGCCCTGGTATTTTGGAGGCGTCTGAAATGATGACAAAATTCACCGGGAGGGCTCCAGAGTTAGTGTTCCCAATTGAGATAGGTGGTGGTAATGGTATTGGGATTTTCCGTGTGTCTGGTACTTCAAAATTAGGATTACCGGTGGTTGACTGTGATTTGATGGGGAGAGCTTATCCAACGCACTACCAGACAATTCCTGTCGCTTACACTCCGCCCAATAAGTCTTTTTATTCCCCAACTGTAGTGAGTAATGGTAATGGGAGCACAATGATCATATCACAGAGTAAGGATGATTTTCTGATTGAGAAGGTCATGCGAGCTTCATTAGCAGAGATTGGATGTACCGTTGATGTGATGAACCCTTTGATGACTGCTGAAGATGTGCAAAACAAGACCATACACGGCTCATTATCACTCTCCTGGAGAATCGGTCGTGCTATCAGAGCTGCTAGACAAAGGTCAGAAGTTCATAAAATGCCAGAAATTATTTTAAAGTCGGTTAATAACACTGGTAAGTTACTATTCAAGGGAAAGATCACTAATGTTGAGAGAAAGCTGATCAAGGGCCATTCATTGGGTGAGGTTACTATTAAAGATGATGGTGGTCGTCTTATGAAAATTCCATTTAAGAATGAGAATATCTACGCTACAATTGAAAATGAAGTTGTTTGTTCTGTTCCTGACTTGATTACAGTTGTTGATACTGATCTTGGAGAAGCAGTAGGAACACAGGATTACAGATACGGACTTCTGGTGTTTGTATTGGCTATTGCACCAAGTAGTAAGTGGACTGAAACCGAAAAGGCTCTATCCATAGGTGGTCCGAAGGGATTTGGAATCGATGATATAGAGTATAGGCCTGTTTCTTACTATTCGCCTCCAGTATCGGTGATTGATGAATATGGTCCAGCTTTTGTAGGTTGAAATAAAAAGCTGACGGAGTCGCGTATAGATACCATCAATAGAAATTACCAATCAAATACACTTCTTTTCAATAGAAGACTGAGAATTACTTAGGCATAAAATGATTGGAAAATAATGGGGTTAAATCTGTATTTTTCTGTCGGCGGAATCTCGGATATTTTGTAGTGCGGGTCATAATTTTTCTGAGGAGCAAACCATGACAGCTGATTGTGATCTGTAAAAGCTGCTTTTGAAGAAGAATTTACATCAATTGACCAATGTTTGGGTTGTTTTTATTGAGTTATTATGAGTGAGGATTCAATTGAAGGGTCTCCAGGTGTCAGCATTCTTTTGGATTTGCCCAACGAGTTGCTTTATAGTATCCTTTGGCACGTTACAGATATATCAGACCTAGAAACCCTTGCATTGATTGCACCATTGAAAGCAAGACTCTACTCATTCATCAGAATTGTATCAGGCCAAGCAGCATTGTTTCATACCCCAAAAGTGTTTCATGATTTTCCAAAATCTACTCTCAAAGAACCTGCACCAGAATACAGTATAAATCTATTGGAGATCGATCCTACAACGAGAATCACACGCTCGTTATTCAACGAACTGTTCATCTCTCCTAGAGAGGTGCGTAACTTCATCATGGTACTTGGAATGATTCGACTCCAAAGAAGGGATTCTGAGACACTTGAGTGGATCTGGCCAGAAGTAACGGTGGTAGAGGTGGAGACTATGAGTAGAGAGTTTAATTTGAGAACTGTCCTTGTTATTACTGAGCCAGCATTCACATTTAGCAATTTAGTGCTACCTACTAATAGTGGAAGAGTAACTGGAAAATGCCTTAAAGAGTTGACACTGAGAAATGTGACCGTTGTTGGACCCACAAATACGTTCAATGGACTACGACCAAACGTGCTTAATGTGGAGAACTGTTCATCGAACTGGATTGATGGAATTGACTATACCCATATTGAGGAATTACAGATCAACCATTCATTTCAAATAGAGTATACTGGAAGACCTTTTGTATATATGAAACCATTTTCCCGATTGGCCATTAACTTCCAAAATATTAGATTTGAGCGGCTCAAAACATTGACAGTCAACAACATCAATTGTATGTGCCATATTGAATTCCCACGTCTTGAGTTTCTAGACATTTCCATCACGCCAAAGACCAAACAAGATCATGTTCTTGTACTTCCATTGATAAGTCACATTAAAGCTCCTAATTGCAAACATCTTTCTGTTGACATACACATGATTCTCCCAGATGTTAAGGACATCATTATGCCGAACTGCAAGATCTTTATAGCTCGGGGGAATAAGCTATATCACGATATGATTAACCACCCAAGGTTTCAGCTTGATACGCAAGAATATTTTGGACTGAAGCACGAGGATATTTATGGTTGCAATGAAAGACAAAATACTGATAATGAACGCATAATTCCAGATGACCTTCATGGATGGCCCTCTGCACAGAGAGTTACATTGCAGGATGTTCACTACCCCTTTAAAGATGATAAATTTTTTGATAATATAACGAACTTGACTGTGGTGCTTGAAGATCGAAATCGAGTTGTGAGACAAAATTATGCTGAAATGCCGAAATTGAAGTCTCTGAAGATTATCGATAAGAGGTCCAGAAGTGGATACCATGGTATCGCTTCTCCTATGGATAAGTTTAAAGCAACTGGTGTGGAACATTTGCAAGTTTGTCGTCGTGAAGACTCAGCACTCCACTTGGACTTTGGTGACTTGGCCTCAGAGTTCCCAGATTTGAATTCATTATACATACAAAATTACAGCAAGTCAGACATATATGCTTTTCATGGAACAATCTTTAGAAAATTGAAAACCTTGATTATGGAGAAGCAAACACTTCTGAAGAGCAACATTTTGCTACATTCATTAGTTGACTCACCGTTGGAGACCTTTGTTATGGAAAAGACAGTTATCCCAGCCAGCTATCACTTTGGTAATCCATCTATCTTAGAAGACCTCTGCGATGGACTTTCTAGGAGGTTTTCGAAAACTATTTCATCGGCTGTCATTGACCTTGATATTTCCTTTAGTGAACGCCAGCATGAATTAGAATTGTCCATTTGCGGGATGGAAAATCTCAAAGCAATAGGTGTTGGTGGTATTGGTACACTGTTTATCAGATCGTGTCCTTTGCTCAAAGAAGTCCAGGTAAAAGATGGGGAGATATGGTATGTATACCCTCTATCGGAGCATGAAACTACAGCTGATAAGATGAAGATTAATGTCTCAAAATTTATTGAAGAAATGCGTGATATTGATGGGCCATTATCGAATTGCAATAGCAGCAGAAAACAATGTACCGGTATTTCCAGATCGATATCTTCTGGCCTTTGTTTTGGGAATTCTTGATCGTGTTATTCAAAAATGTATTGAAATTTTTCTTTATAGAACACGCAATAAGTTTCCTCTATAATATATAAACACACCTGTATGTAAGCATGCATGTCATTTGAATGAAAAAAGGCCGATAATGCTATCGTATTAAATGATCTCCTTTTTGGAAATTCATACTCATGAAAAATCCCCACCCCAACTCTCCTGTAGATTCTCATCATAACTTGAACCGAAGTACACACCCAGATCAAAGTCCTTAGAAGTCTCAATTCCCTGTCGATAAAGATCTCCAAATGTTCCCACAAAGCTGTCACCGTGAGTAGCTGGATTATCAATGTCACAATTACTAACATCTCGAAGGGAAACCTTGTTTGCACTAGGGCTGGTCAGAGCAGCAATGCTCATACGGTGATGGGCGATATGACGCGCTGTCTGTATCTCATTTTGATACTGTTTGACTTCCTCCGGAAAGAAACATCTGATGGCGAAAGAACAGTATCTTATGCCGAGCATAAACGTTCGTGAGAGTTTAACAAAAGAAAAGTTAAAACTTTTGAAACTCAGATACATTCTCATTTTCCAGTAGTTGTTAGCAATGAGAAATGCAACAGCCCTTGGATTTGTAAAGACTCGATACTTCTGGATAAGGTTTTCCTCATCCAGGTCAAGATCTAAATCATCAAAGTTGAACAGGTCTTGAATTCCAGAAAACTCTGATGATTGTGTAAGTCTCTCTAATATGGCATTGGTCATGTCCTCATCGTCTTTTTGATACAAAAGATAGTGTGCGATCTCTCTACCAGTTAACCCCGTATGCTTTCTGATTGTAGCAGTAAGCCAAACGAGGTGTCTGACAGATGAAATAAATTCAATACCAGCGGCATCTTGGGTCAGTGATATTGCATGCTTAAGGATATATCGTTGCTCCAGTTTGTCACTCTTTTCTCGTAGAATGGCAAAATTAACCATCAAAAGATGCAAACAAGTGAGCCCATAACGGTGTGCAAGGATATTATAAACCAGTGCCCTGCGAGAGTTTTCTTCCGTTTCTCCAATTTTATTAACACATCGCTTGAGCATTGAATAGAGACTCTGGATAACACCCAGAATCATCATTCTTGTGTAGATTCTTTCAATAATGAGACGATAGTTTTTTGGAGGCGTGGCGTTTGGTCCATCAGGAAATGGGATCTCGTTCCATAGGACTCCATCTTCCAAAAGTGTGGTATCCATGCCTTTGTATGCCAGTTTCATCTTCTTGATACTAGTAAGTAGACATTGAATCATTTCTTCAGCTTTCAGCTCTCCATCCAAGAAACATACTTCATTCAAAACTTGGTGAGCAGTCCTTAGAGCACCAATGGTTCTCATCTCTGTGTGAGCACCCGCATGAAAGTCCTCCACATGGATACTGGATTGGTATCCAAATTCGACAATGTCCATCAAGTCCATATATGCTAAAAGAAACCATGTATCGTTATACATCTGTCTTTCTTCTCTAGATAACTCTGGATAGTAGATTGCCATATCCTGATGCATGTGCTGATGTCTTGCCATGCTGATCAATGCCCGAGTAGCAATCACACGATTTGGCCCTGCACCGTCATCTCTAACTCTTAAGTTTGAGCACGGATTATAATCAACAGCTAAGTGATGCTCCACCAGTGCCAGTGTAAGACGTAGTGATGATAATGAGTGCGGTAGTTGTATGGTGTTCCCAATGAGGTCAACTTTCGTTATTGCAGCTGCGTATCT
Organism: Petasospora nakhonratchasimensis; assembly: GCA_030572335.1. Taxonomy (NCBI): domain Eukaryota; kingdom Fungi; phylum Ascomycota; class Saccharomycetes; order Phaffomycetales; family Wickerhamomycetaceae; genus Petasospora; species Petasospora nakhonratchasimensis. The sequence continues at coordinate 578,166 of JAJLZS010000007.1, forward strand.
GTGATAAAGTGCACAACTAATAATTGATCCAGGTGGAGCTACACTCTCATAGAGATTTGCAAGGATGAAGTGTGCTTTGGATAATGACATGAGAAGTAATGAGAGTGTGACCAGTTTGTGTGACTCTCTTGGGAGGTCAATACAAATCTGGGCGTTTCCTTCTGTATCAAAAGTGAGAATAGCTTCCATTTCTCTAACAAGGTTCTCTGGATACATTGGAGGACCAATCACGTATCTAGGAAGATTGGTTTCTCTGAATGTAGCAATCAATTTCTTCACCCTAGTTTCATCTGGAATCAGTTTGCTTAATTCGTCCAGTAAATTATGGATGAGAACGTCACCATCTGAACAGGGAATTCCAACAAGAGCACCCATACATGAACTTTCAAATTTGTAAAGTATGGGACATTGCTCTGATGTGTGTTTGTTTTTCTCTGCATTCTGCTTCTGCATTTCTTCGAAGAGCTTTGCATAGACGATCAGCGATCCATCTCCATTGTTGCCTGATGGATCATCAGGCAGTGTTGCAACTAGAGACGCACCGCCATAGTAGCTTGTCAATGGTGCATCAGCAGTTTTATCGTGCAATCCTCCGAAGAATAGCTCGCTTGAACTTCCTGATGTATTCTCCATGTGCTTCTTGAGAAATCCAAGCATAAGCTGATAGTGCTCCAGTTCCAACTTCAGGTCCTTATTGATTTTCTTTTGAAGATCAAAAGATCTTTCTGCATCCTTTTCAGAGAGCTTGAACTCATTGTTGTAAATACACCACTTTTGTGGGATCTGTAGCTTCTTGCACCGACCACACCAAGGTATTTGCCTGTCACACTTCTTACGTCGCAGACGACACGAGATGCAGGGAACTGGGGCAAGTCCTTCGGACATATCCTCCTTTTTATGACCCGGGTTATCCTTAATGGTTTCTTCTCAAAGATTTCACACCCCTGGTACGTCAATGAACTTTTAGGCTGTCAATATATTGCGGTTTCAATGACGGAATCAAAGTCATTGGAAACTTCAGCTAGATTTGACCTGTGCTTGAAGAAGATATACCTGAAAAACGGTAGGGGACGCAGTTCTATATAGACCTATGATAGACGGTGGCCTAGAGTGGGAAAAAATATGCTGTGCGTGTATACTTAGCTTTCTTATAGTTTACTCAATTGGTCAGTTAAGAACGATGATGCAAATTTCAATAGCAATCATCCAGAATACTAAACTGTGTGTCATGCCACTAAACTTCAACCGTATATATTTTATTTTTTTGCTTTAGAAAAATGAAAATAAAAAGCGGAAGGTTCGCGAAATCGCGAGCCCGTCGAGCCCTCAGCAAAACACTACTGAACAAAGAGTAGAAGCTGTTACACATATTACAGAAAGACATTCAATTTTATTTTATCTACGGAGAATACTAACCAGGTGATATGGCCCAAGCAAACTCCATTCTTCAGGTGTATGGTGGTGGTACGTTATTTGAAATTTTCTATTCTATTTTTGCATTATCTACGCGTTACTCAAGGACATATATACTGACCCCTGACAGACGAAGTCGCTGCCCTCGTTCTTGATCCAGGCTCTCAGACTACCAGAGCAGGTTACTCTGGTGAGGACATGCCTCGTATAATTACTCCCTCATATGTGGGGTTCAACTTTAAAGATTCAGATCAGATGGAAGTTGATGATGATGTCTCATCGTCATTATCAAAGCCAGTAAAGAAAAGATCCAATACTTATTACTCAGAAAACGCTATAGAGTATCCTAAGCCTGGTGCGGAGCTGCACAGCATAGTGAAAGACGGCGTTGTTCAAGATTGGGATTCAGCATTGGAGCAGTGGCAGGATATTTTTGATAACCTGCGTGTGAATTACTCTGAGCAGCCGTTACTTCTGACAGAACCAGTGTGGAACACAGAACAGAATAGAAAGAAATCGCTGGAAGTTGCCTTGGAACAATTTCAGTTCCCAGGTTTCTATCTTGCATCATCGCCAACATGTATTGCCTTTGCACAGGGAAGACCATCTGCACTGGTTGTTGATATCGGACATGATGTAGTCAGTGTAACCCCCGTTGTTGATGGAATGTGTCTGGCCAAGACCACATTAAAAACACACTATGCTGGTAAGTATGTTTCGACACAACTACATAAAAGACTTGAAACAGCTGGTATAGAGACTGTCCCAATGTACAGAGTGAAGTCTAAGGTCTTTACTGAACCATCAGAAGCTCCAAATTGGGTACCAAAGCCATTTGAGAATATCACACAATCATACGACAACTATCAGCTTGAAAAGACACTATTGGGAATTAAGGAAGCTTTACTTAGGGTTCCAAGAGAGCCAGTCTCAGGTACCAAGCTTACGGAACAAGAGGCTTTAGAGGCATACCCTGAACGTACTTACGAGTTGCCAAATGGACATGCCATCTCAATGAGTAAAGAACGCTTTGAGATCGCCGATTCAATCTTTGCTCCAGAGAGCTATGAAATTTCAGAGTATGGAGCAGAGTCTGGTGAACCCGAGATCAATTCTAAAAATGACTATGTGCCATTGAAGAGACCATTGAAGAAGACAAATGAAGAAAGCGAAACAAAGGTAAAAAAGTCGAAGAAAGACATTCCAAAACACCGTGGTCTGACCCAGCTCACATCATATGCTCTTTCGCTTGTAGATGTCGACATTCGTGCACAGTTAGCGCATAACATTATCGTTACAGGTGGTGGTTCGCTAATTACTGGTCTCAACGAGAGAATGTTCGTTGAGTTGACGAGGGACCACCCAGGTTTAAAGATCCGTATTAACTCTAGTGGTTCAACTGCAGAACGAAAGTTCCAGTCCTGGATAGGTGGTTCTGTGCTGTCATCTTTGGGTACGTTCCATCAATTGTGGGTTAGTAAGAAGGAATATGAAGAGGTTGGTGTTCATAGATTGTTGGCTCAGAGATTTAGATAAGCCTTTTTATCTTTTTGTATACTACAAAAAAGTAAATACTCATGTAATAATAAACTTTCTCTAAAGAATAAAATTTAAACAGAGGCTAAGGATAGCGTACCATTCGTAACAGCGTCGGCGGTGCATGAACGCATTGCTTTCTGTGCATTAAGAGCCTCTTGTGATTTATTCAAGAATGCTAACTTGTTTTCGACAATTTTTAGGGGATCCTCAATTTCAAATAACTTACTGAGACCTTCCACTGAGCTAGCGAGACGAGCTTGTACACTCTCAAATATGTTCACATATGGTGTTGCATCACAGTAGTAGCCAACTACATAAGACCATTTCAGCACACGTCGTGATCTGAGAAGGGCAGTAGCTGACTCGCTTAAAAACTGTGCTTCAATCCATGATATACCAGAAGTCTCCTGCAAGACCTTTACAGCCTCCTCCACTTCTGCACATCTTTTGGAGTCCTGCCTCGTGGACTTATCGTGCTCCTGGAAAAAGTTGTAATAATGAAGATACCTGTCCAGAGACTCCTTTGTAGCGTTTTTGGATGGCATGTCGTTTTGGTTCTTCTTCTTAGTTTCCGGATCAATGTAACGATTGCATTGAAAGAATTCTGTACCATGCGGCTTCCAGTCGCCGTCACAGATCCAGCAGAACTCGTGGTTGCACTTTTTGCATGTCATGTGGTTGCAACCGCCGTTCTTCTCAATGGACGTGCCACATTTTCTGCACTTTTTGGTATTTGTACTAATCCACTTCACTGTTTCCGAGTCGTCTTTACACTTCTGTATCCATGCTGCTGCATGATTACAAGGTGCAGGGAGGTGATTCTCCAGTGAGCAATGCAAACAAAACTGATGACCATGTGCGCAAGTAGCCACAGGGATTTCATCCTTAGCCACAATGCTTGATACAGCCAAAGGGTCTAGCACTTCAACCACAATGTTACAATCAGGTGCCGGGCACCACTTGTAAGTCTTATGGCGCTCAACGTATAGTTTAATAGAGCTCTCGAGTAGCTGGTCACTGACACCGGTGCCACAAATGGCATCAACATCAGCACGATCGAGGGCCACATCGCAGCCAGGGCATCGGATAATGTTTCCGTTCTGAACCCTATCTTGGACATAACGGGTGTAGCAGGCCGTGCAGTACTCGTGGCCGCAATTAAGCTGGTAAGAGTCCTGCTTATCCTCACAGCAGATGACACAAGTAAACTCCTTGGGAGAATAGTGACGCTTACCGGACTTTGATTTGTGTTGAACAGACAGACCGGCCTCTAAACGGGTCTTCATCGGTGAGTCCATGTAATCTTCCATAAGTTTTTCGGAGTTCCATTTGTAATGGTGTAGGAGCGTCACAGCATCATCTGTGGAGGACCCCAGCACTTCTGCAAGCTCCTTTGCCTGGCCAGCCATTCTCTGTGTCAGCTGTGCAGTTGTATGTGACTTGTGATTAGGAACATCATTACTGGAGGAGATAGATGGTGTTTCATGAAGAAATAGTTCATCGTCTGAGCAAAAGGCTTGATCCGAATCGTCGTATTCAAAGTCACTATCGCTCATGTTCCTCAGCGTACGTGGTGTGTGACCTGTTAAAATACCAAAAATATAATGATGCTAGGAGTAAGAATCAAAAGATTGGTAGAGAAGTAAAAAGTGGAAACGTGAATTGAATCAAAAGAGACGTATGCGGAATCGTCGTTCATCCCTTGCAGTTCCCGGACTACAAAGTCTAAAGCGTTCAGCTGTGCGCGTTCGTTTATCCCCAGGAAAGTCGCGCACTGATCTACCCTTTGGTATGGGAGTTGTTCTAACAGTAGGATACCAGAGAAGAATAAATCTAATATTGTAAAAAATTAAGAAATTAAACGACCATTGTCTCTAGACGGTCACTTGCTGCCTTGATCTTCATCCCCACACGTGTGCTTAACTCGTAGTCCTCTGCATACTCTTGGGCGTACCGCAGCCACATCTGGGCAACCTCAAGCCCATCAACGCCTCTAAACTTCCATTCAAACAATGAACGCTCATAAAAACTGGTGGTGTACACCCAAGGGTCAGCAGTCAGCTGAATAAATTTGTATGGCTCACGCTTGTTACCAGGCTGTAGTGTGATGATCTGTTTGATGACATGCTTGTCCATGATCTCCATACCTTCTTCAACTTTACCAAGTCTGCGTAGGGTGATGGCAGTCAACAGTTGTCTTATCATACCCTGGTTTGGTTCTTCTGGTACAACAGCATGGTCAGATATGGAATAATTCAATAGCTTCTCCGCAATGTGCAAATGTTCCACTGGCATTCTGTTATAACCGTTCCAAAAGTACATCAACTCGTGAGTAGGCGAAACACAAATAGCATCAACAATGCTAATTCCACCATTTTTCTCTGAAGTTGCCTCAAACTGCGCAATTTTTCTTAACAAGAACTTGTCAAATGGCATCTGTTTAGCCATAATTTTACCATTCTTAGTGACTGACGGTGCCTTTGTGATTAGAGCTTCGGCCTTGTCCTTGAACCACTGCTCACGTTTCAACTCTGCAGGATCAGTAATCAGTCCCATTTTACACATACGATATAGCTCGAGGTAACAACAACCTGCGCAGTATGTGTATAACCCAGGAGACCAACTGTTGATTTTCAGTAGTTTTTCAATCTCCTGTGCAGCACGCTCGTACTTGTGTAAAAAGATTAAGATCATAACACGATCAAACCTCAATAGAGCCTCAACTTGTTTCATACGGATATCCCTAGTGAGGGAGTCCATCAACTGTAATGACTCTTCTAAGCATCCACGGGATGCCAACATACGTGCCTCTTGCAACAACCATAGTGCAGAATGTGGGAATAACGCACGCGCATACAAAAGGGCATCTTCCAGTTTTTTTCCGGGATGGAGAAGTGTGGGCTCGCCTACCCCCTGATATGCCTGAGATTCAGCCTCCATAATTTTACAACTGATCGTTCTCTTCAGTACCAATTGCTGATTCTTGTCTGTGTTTGTCTCGGATAAAAAGGTGGAGGAACATGCTAAGGTATCAGGTATATCAAAATCTGCATCTGTGAATTGGAAGGGCCCATCATAGAAGACCAGTAGTGCCAGAAGACCAATACATCCATGTATATTTCTTCCCTGAACACTCTTCCAGATCATCTTCAATCCATCTTCCTTGCATCCTTTGAAACCAACAATGGACAAGACGCCTCTGATGGCAGGTGGGATCAGTGATAACACTAATTGCAAAATACCAAAGCATAAATTTGTACCGGAAATGATGAATTCATCAAGAGTGCTCTGTGACTCCTCAATCCGTTCTTGCATATCGCTTTCAAGTCGTTTCTTGGTTTCATCATCTACTTCGTCAGCCACGGAAAATCCAACACTAGCTCTCAGTCTCCCCATGGCTGAGCTGTTGCCAATATGTGTTCCTTGTAGTCGTGAAATACGCATGGCGTGCACTTGATCTGCAAGCTTGTTCAACTGTGGATCATTTAATGTCTCTTGTGAAGGTGTAAATGGAACATCTATAAAACTTTTTGACATTCCAGTATTTGTAGATGCTTGCGTGGACACAAATGATGATGCCGAAGATGACTTACTAGAGCTATTTGATGATTCTGCCTGCGGCGTGTTAAACTGTTGCTTTCTGTCGTATTCCTGAATCAGCGACAGCACCTCGTTTAGCGTCTGGTATGCCTTTCTTAATTTCAGCAATGCCTTAGCGGACTCAATCATACTCTCACTAAGCAACATGATCAATGCATTCAACAAGTTGGCCTCGGCGTAAATCACAGCATATACAGTTCCAGGTGGGAAAGACTTACTTGTTTGTAGCTTCATCTTCTGGTGGTTGCTGCGCTCTTTAGAGCTCAGATGCTCCGTTTTGGATAACCACTGGTTCGCCTTCTTCATCACTTCCGGCTCAAACCCCAAGGTCGCCTCGAGAAAGTAAATAACCCCATTAGCCATGCTTTTGACTGTTGAGTCCGGGTCATCGTTAATAAGGTGCAAACCTTCGTCGGTACGATCATCGAGCAGGAAATCCATAGCCTGTAGAGACACTTCGAAGTCGTGGGCCAGTTTGAGGTTCATCTGTGCAGCCGTCGTCTCTGAGAGGGACGGCTCTGAAGAGCGGAGTCCAAGGACACGAAGCATTCAGCCAAGTCTTCCTTTCCGTGAGTTTAAGGGTGTATAAAGTGAAAATAAAATCAGCAAAGTAAAAGAGCCTTCTTTTCGACAAAGAAAATGGTGAAATGGAGAATAGTCGTACTTCCAAGAGAATGTTTCAAAGTCTCCTGGGGGCAACAGTAGCCAGATGGGTTCGAAGGGTTACGAGTGTAAAAAAAGATAGTCTTTACGAGTACCGCTCCAGCTCCGTGTACTTAGAATGTCGGTCCTTCTTCTATTAATAAAAAAAGAATATAATTATTAGCAGTTGAAAGAGTCCCAAAATACACAATTTTCCAGTTATCGCCCCAACTCACTTGTGTCCAGTGGCCAGTGGGGGGGGGGCGCTCTGGCATTCAGCCCCTTAACACCTAATCACGTCAGCAGTGGGATGGACAGAGCGCGACAGAGAGGCAGAAATGCGGTTTGCACACGCACTACTATGCCTGCCCTGCACGCTATCTACCCCGGCTTTCCCGGCAGAGCCCGCTCTCCTCTTCTCTTGGCTCAACTGGAAAATCTGCACAGATGTACGTTGCCGTCACTGCCGGGCTGACTGGATAGGGGCGGGGCGGTGGGGAGGAGGCAGTGGGAAAGGGGGAGCTAAGAATAACCTACAATCTTCAGCTAAGCGAAGCTAAATGAAAACATCATGACATTCTAATTCTCCTCATTTCTTCTTCTTCACCACAACATTAAGTCCGATGTGCGTCACGCTGTTCCACACAGCCTCTGAGACTTCTCTTGGTAATTTGCGCCCATAAAGACACTGATCGACAAGCCACATTCCAACAATAAAACTGGTGCGGTCCAACGTAGAATCATGCCGCGTATCAACAAGCTCCCATACCTTTTGTAAAGTGTCATTTGGAAGTCTTGAACGGGACCAGATCTCCTTAACCACGAGGTTGGCCATCAGGTTAGCTTCCATCGCGCCAATGTCTGCCTTCATCGAGAGCATTGATGCCTTAAGCGCAGTGTTCAGCTGTCCTGGAACCTCAACGTCCTGAAGCATCGTATCTGGATGCAGTCTATCCATGTATGAACCCTTGTTAGAGACCCATACACCTTCGTACCTTTTACGCTCTAGTTCAGAGACAATTTCGGTATCCGTGTGATGCTTCCACGGCTTATCCTCATTAAACTTGTTCTTTTTCTCCTTTCTCATCGTAGTCTTCAATTGTACTGGTTTTCCAATCGTTGGTTGCGCCCCATGGATTCCCATGAAACCACCCACCGTAGCACTCAGTGAAGCATCCGATTCATTCAAGAAGTTGGTCGGTGTATAGCTTGTCCCTTTCAAACCCTTCTTCAAGATTCTCTTGGCCCCCTTTCTTAAAGAGTGATGTGGTTTTTTCCTGTCCTTATCATTGGAATAACCAACGGTAAATGGATACTGCGGTAACACCTCATCGTCATACTCGGATTCTATCATTGAGTCATTTAGACCATTCACATCATCTACCGTAGGTTCATCTGCAAACCCTGGTGGGGGTTTACGACGCGGTGATAGAGCTCCCGGAGGGATGGATGGTGGGATACATAAACTGGAAGAATCTGCATCTAAGAATCTGCTAGGGGACACTGGTGGAGGTTTTCTAGGTGGGACTGGTTTCTGGGTTGGTACTTGTGTGTGCAGTTGCTTGATGGTTGTTTGCTGTGTGTCCATGTAACTCTCCGAAACGTCATTATCCGCAGAAGGTTCAGATAGATGTCTTCCTCTGTTTACCTCTTCTATTTCTTGTTCTTCATCATCATCAGCCCTTTCTTCGTAACCGTATAGTTTATCATTTTCATCAATGGTGTAATTCATGTCTGCAGATCCATGTGTACCATCACGTATAGTTGTGAGCATTATGGTCGTATGTGGTCTACCGATTCTTGTTGCACTTGAGCTTGACCGAACCGAGGACACCGATCGATCAAGCCATTCAAAATCATCACCAAAGTCCAGCTTTGGATCAAAATCAGACATCACTGAGCCTGATTTATTCAGATGTGCAAAAAATTCATCAGTTCTAGAGGGAATTCCTCCAAGTTTGGCATGGAATGGCGGAGAGTCTATTGAGTGTATTGAAGATGTCAGGGAAGAAGGACTTGAGTGGTGCGATGGTCTGCGTGCCAAAGGTGGAGCAAGAAATTCTGATGATAAAGCAGCAGATTGTGCAGCCAATGATGCTACATTGACACGGTTTTCCTCTGACTTTATGTGGTCTTGAAGTGAAAGGTGTTCCATACTGAGCTCGTGAGAGGATGCAGCTGCCGCAGCAGCTGTGCTCTGGGCGTGTGCCTGTGGAGTCGTTCTTGTGTAGATCGGTGATGATGACACCGAGATGTACGAATTTCTCTTTTTCTGCGCAGTAGCAGACATTGATGATGTGCTGTTTATCGTTGTCCGTGATGAGCGACGATTCTGCGTTGGCCTCTGCGGTGGTGTGGCCATTGGTGCTGTCTGCTGCTGTTGCTGCTGTTGTTGCTGCTGTTGCTGAGTAGAGTGTGCCAGTGTAGCCGCAGCGTGGGCAGCCATCATTGATGCACTGCTTAGCGGTGTGTCAGCTTCCTTTGGGGCGCTAGGGAGCCCAGCGTAGTTCTTGGACCCCACCAGCGGTGCCTGGTGCTTCCTTCTTAGGAGACCCATCGTTGTGTCTGGGGCTATGTGTGGAATGGATTCTATCTGGGCTTCGTAAAACAAGTGCGGCGGAGAGCTCAAGGAACAGCTTATAACGATGTCTGTAAAGCACAAGCTGACCCCGATCTATAGCACACGCTGTTTGCAGCTATAAGATCCCAAAGCAAACACAGGTAGAGGGAAGCTGTCACTTAGGAGGAGCTATATGTGATGATACTGTGTTCTCCGCGGCTAAATTTGTCAACAAAAAACAAACAGAAACAACCAAATATGGAAATTTCCCTATTTGGTAAACAATAGGCTCGGCTCTCGAATGGTGAAGCCTTGCAAAGTGAAAAACTCGAAGGGGGGTTCCCTCATACCAGCCTCAGGCCAGAATCCCTTATCTTTTAGATACGTGTGAAGTTGATTTAGAGTTTAATTGTAAGCTGTGCATGCTCATTAATAATTTTATGTGTGTGTATTATTAATTAATTGATACACATACAAATTCAAAAGTAAATACCAGCATCTTTAATACCGCTTCTATCGGGGAACGTGTACATAAGATACAAGATTGTAGGTTAGAGACTGTATCACACGCGTTAGGTGGCCTACCTCAGTATACTTTCTGATATCTTAGTATCCAGGCTCCATACACATTTGGAAACATTTTTATGTTTTTGCTTCTTTCTCTTACGATCTCATTGGCAAGTTCTTCGCAATTATCGGCCCTAACCTCCGTAGACCAAGTCAAATCTCCGTTCAATTTCCGGCTGCCGGCTTCCACTGTTTGTCATATGCACTGATATTGCGCTACAAAACAACGTGGTAGAAATGCTTGAAGCACTTACAGAATTTTGATTGCTCAGTATAAAGACGGGTGCTTTCTTCCTATATTTGTTTCCCTTCTTGTTTGTTGAAGAGATTTGGTGTACATCCAATATTAGTTGAACTAGCAATCATCTCACTCCTTCACCAATATGTCCAAAACTATCGTTATTATTGGGGCTGGTTTTTTTGGTATACTCTGTGCCAATAAGCTAGCACGCTCTAAGAAGGACTACAAGATCAAGCTTATCTCCAAGTCCGACTACACGTACTTCTTGATCAGCTCCCCAAGAGTTGCTGTCCAAAACGACACCGAAGGGACCATTTATCCTTTGAGTGAAGTTGTTGACAAAACTGTTGAGATTCTGAAAAACGAGGTAACCCAGATTACACAAGAATATGTCCAGTTGAAGGAGGGTGAGACAAAGATTGAATTTGATGCACTTATCATTGCCACAGGCTCAAAGTGGTCGGACCCAATCGGCAGCACACACCACTTTGGAAATGATTACAAAGCTTACTTTGAGGAACAACACCAGAAAATAGAGGCTGCAAAACACATTGTTCTGATTGGTGGTGGTTTCAACAATGCTGAGATCGCTGGTGAGCTGCATGACAAGTACAGAGAGCAGTTGAAGAACAAAAGCAAGAAGGTCACCATCATTCACAGTCAATCGTTGATGCTGCCTGATAATGGGTTCTACAGTGACAAGCTGCGTAAGAGAGTTACGGAGTTCTACCATAAAAGCACCGATATTGAGCTTATCCTCAGCACGAAGGCCGAGTACTCCAATGAGAATCCACACAAAGTTATTATTGGAGACCGTGTTATTGATGCTGACCTGGTATACCACTCCACAGGTGTTGTGCCTTCCATTCCACCGAACAGCATCACTGGCTTTACAGATGACCAAGGGTTCATTAAAGTTAAGGAGACATTTCAGTGTGTTGCGGTTCCAAAGGGTAACATTTTTGCCATTGGTGACTGTGCTGATTTCAATTTCAAGGGATTAATCCTTCGTGAGAGCTGGATTAACACCGCTTTGCACAATCTCCAGATTATCTTGCAGAACCCTTCTATTCGAGAGAGTAAACTGAAAAAGACTTCAAGACCAAACCATCATCTTCCTGCAATTGTCAGTCTTGGTGCGCATGATGGTTGTGGTCAATTCAGTTTGCCTTCCATTCCTTATACATTCCTATTGCCGGAATTCATCTGTCGTTGGAAGAAGAGTAAAGATATGGGTAAATCGATCGCAAAAGAGTTCTTCAGAAATGGTTAATATCTACTGATTCCCTTTCCCGTTTTATGTATTTACATTACTATTTTGTTTAATATTTAGCCAATGTTCTTTTTAAGCATAATCATCAACGCTTCAAGAATGCCTGGTAGGCCTCCTGGTTTATGTTGACATTACCAATCGATCTCAGCTTCTTCTTACCTTCCTTCTGCTTCACAAGCAACTTCTTTCTTCTAGAAATATCAGAAGCATGTAGCCTGGCCAAGACATCCTTACGCTTTGCCTTAACAGTAGAACGAGCCACAATCTTGTTATTAGCTTGTGCCTGGATAGCAACCTCAAACAACTGGTTCTTAACATGCTCTTTAAATTTCTCCACCCATTCCCTTCCAGTGGACTGCACTAAGGACTGGTGCATCACCTGGGCAAGGGCATCAACACCTCTTCCATTTACAAGAAGCTCCAACTTACAGATTTTGGAATCTCTGTATCCAGCATCCTCGTAGTCCAAAGAGGCATAACCTCTTGTAGCAGACTTCAGTTTTCCAAAGAAATCATCAACTAAGTGTGCCAATGGGATCTCATATTTCAATAGACATTGACCAGTAGTGAGATATTGGATTTCTTTCTGGAGCCCTCTATTATTATCGCACAATTTAATCACAGTACCCAAGTATTCCTGTGGAAAAGTCATCATGGCTTCGACAAATGGTTCTTGAAACTTGGAAACGTTTATCCTCTTTGAAACAAAGTCTGGGAAGTCATCTGGGTTGGTAATCAACTCCTCTGTTCCATCTGTTTTAACAATCTTGTATGGAACAGTTGGATTGGTGAGAATCAAAGACGCACCATACTCTTTTTCCAGTCTCTCCTTGAAAACAGAGGCATGTAGAGACCCAAGGAATCCCAACCTCCAGCCTTGACCCAATGCATTGGAGGTCTCTCTCTGAAGAGTAACTGAACGGTCATTCAAAACCAACTGTTGCATATTGTCATCCAGGTCCTGGAACTCTGTGTCATCAGCTGGGAACGCACCAACAAACACCATTGGCTTTGACTCTTCAAACCCTGGTAAAGCCTCGACTGGATGAGAAACATGCATAAACGTGTCACCAATCATAGCTTCGGTGGTGTTTTTCATTCCACATACAATGTAGCCTACTTGGCCAGCCTTCAAATTCTCTGTAGAGAGACGTTCTGGGTACATGATTCCAACATCTTTGACATCGTACTTCTTCTCGGTGTGTGGGGAAAAGATTCGTTGACCTTTCTTTACAATACCGTCAACCACATGCACAAGAAGAACCACACCAAGGTACGAGTCATACCAAGAATCAACAAGAAGAGCCCTTAATGGATCTTCGATTCTTCCTGATGGTGCCGGGATCCTCTCAATAATAGCTGGAATAAGTTCTGAGACGTTCAGGCCGGTCTTTGCGGAAACCTTAATGATGTCCTCTGCCGGTAACTCAAATGTTGTCTCGATTTGTTCAATAGATCTTGGAATATCAGCAACGTCTAAATCAATCTTATTAATCACAGGAATTAATTTTAGCCCCATGCTATAAGCCAAGTAGAAATTCGCTACGGTCTGTGCCTGTACACCTTGCGATGCATCCACCAGAAGAAGCGCTCCACCACAGGATGCATAAGATCGTGACACCTCAGCTCTAAAGTCAACATGACCCGGGGTGTCAACAAGATGTAAGAGGTAGTCCTTACCTTTGTAATTATAGAACATGGAACACGTCTGTGCCTTCACTGTTATACCTCTTTCCCTCTCCACATCAAGCTTATCGAGTACTTGTTTCTGCCCTGGCTTCACCACGTTTGTCAGTTCCAACAAACGATCACTTAGAGTAGATTTTCCATGGTCAACATGTGCTACAATACTGAAATTACGATAACGATCCATAGGAATCGATGCCAGTCTTTCTTGTACCGATAGTGGTTTTGTCTTCTTGATCTGTTCCTTCTGTTGATCTTCCGACCAGTAATGTGCTGTATGGGCAAAGAAGCGTCGTAGCGTTTGGTGAGTGAGCCGTGTAACACTGCCCAAAGGAGTTATACCCAAGGATATCATATTATAATGCACTGAATTGATTCTCCACTCTCCATAAGGGAATTCAAATGAGATTGGACCTTATAATAATACCGTGAAGTTGAGCTCTCTACCCTATGCTAATACATGGCTTTTTTTTCGGTTAGAGCCGCATCAGTCCCTGGCTTTTTTTTTTCATTTCACTATGGAGAAGAGATCTCATCTCTCAGTTTGTGTCACTTCTGTATCTTCTTCTTTACCCCTTTCACAAGGTTCAACACTTTTTCTGGTATCCAAAGATATGTCTAACACAGGGAAACTTATAGGTGTTGCAGTAGCTTCTGCGGCCGTTGCAACAGTGCTTGTGGAGGCCTACCATTACTACTTCAGCACACAACCAGAGATGAACATAAAGAAGACGAAGAAGAAAAGCATGAACCCAATAGAACATGACGAGGCTCTTATCCGTGAACAGCTTGCTAGAAACTACGCATTCCTTGGAGAGGAAGGTATGAAGACGATCAGAGACCAATTCGTTGTCGTCGTTGGTGCCGGCGGTGTTGGTTCTTGGGTCTGCACAATGCTTATCCGTGCTGGTGTCTCCAAACTCAGGATCATTGATTTTGACCAGGTCTCACTCTCCTCTCTTAACAGACATGCTGTTGCCACACTTGAGGATGTGGGTACATCTAAGGTTGAGTGTCTTAAAGATCATCTACTCAAAATCGCACCATGGGCCGAAATCGAGGCGCTCAACCAACTGTGGCATTTGCCAAAGGCAGATGAGCTTCTATCTGGAGGCCCAACATATGTTGTTGACTGTATCGATAACATCAACACGAAAGTTGACCTCATGGCGTATGCATATCAGCATGACATGAAGATTATCTCTTCTATGGGTGCTGCCTGTAAAAGTGACCCTACGAGAATTAACATCAGTGACATTTCCAAGTCTGAAGAGGATCCATTAGCAAAATCTGTAAGACGTCGTCTTAAACAGAAAGGAATCTCGTCCAAGATTCCAGTTGTGTTCTCTGCTGAGAAGCCAGACCCACGCAAAGCACAGCTTCTGCCATTACCAGAAGATGAATTCCAAAAAGGTAAGGTTGATGAGCTCACTGCCTTGAAGGACTTCAGAGTCAGAATTCTCCCTGTCCTTGGAACTATTCCAGCTGTCTTTGGTCTGACTATTGTTTCTTATATTCTCACTTCTGTTGCTGGTTATCCTATTGAGCCTATTGAAGGTAAGAACCGTATCAAAGTCTATGACGGAATCTTCCAATCTCTTGCTGGTCAACAAACCCGTGTTGGTCAGCCAGATCAGCGTGTGCCAATTGCACTCAGAGATGTTCCATACATCTGTGAAGAGATCTTCAGAGGTAAATCACCAGTATCAGGGTACTCTACAAAGTTGACACTTTCGAGATGGGATCCAACAAAGCCAATCTCATTGACAAATGTTGTGATTTTGACAAAGGAGGAGCAGAAGATCCATGAAGAAAAGGTGCTTCTTGGTGGTCAAAAGTTAGAGGATGTATATGACAAGAGTGTCTTGGACCTTATCGAGAAGAGATTTGCCGAGGAGGAGTACTATGAACAATTCAGATGAAGAAAGATCTTGTCCTGTATATCTAAAAGAAATTAAACGCATGTTCCTTATATTCATGAATCACATACAGACCAGTCCTCTAAACTTTGATGAGAATAAAAGACAGAATGGAAGGATGCATTTAAATACTATACATATCCACAGTTATTAGGTACTGATCAAAAAACTGAGTGGTGGATGTATTGAAGACATGTCAATTTTGAACACCTTACTAATAGGTATCTCCAAAGGAAGCTCAAAAAAGATAGTTTAGGAATTAGGTATCAATGGGTAGCAGCTGAGAAACTACCGACATGGATTAAATCTCATGAGAAAGACAATTATAGAAGAATTATGTGTATACGGTGGAGCTTAATGACATGTTTTGTTGTTGATGGGGCTCTTGTGTTGGTGATGTATCTTCTTGGAAATAAGCGTGTGATAATGCACGCTTAGCAGAGATACGTCCGGCTGGGTCGTATACCAACAGATTCTCAAGAAGATCAATACCCGCAGCATCTAATGACGGTACAGCCTCATGTAGGTCCTTCTTACCCCACTTCGGGAACGTTGGCTTGAAGTCCGGCAGATACGTGACATCTGGCCAGACTTCCTCAGTTGGTGTGCCAAGAATTCTGAATATCCTGAAGATCTGGTCGATCTCTGAATCGCCACCAAACAATGGCTTACGGTTGACCATTTCAGCAAATATACAACCAATAGACCAAATGTCGACACCTGTGGAATACTGTTTTCCTCCGAGTAGCACCTCTGGTGCTCTGTACCAAAGAGTGACAACTTCGTGTGTATAAGCTCTCAATGGAACACCAAAAGCTCTAGCTAGGCCAAAATCAGCTAACTTCAAGTTACCTTCTTTGTCAATCAACAAATTTTGTGGCTTCAAGTCACGGTGTAAAATTCTGTGAGCGTGGCAATAAGCAGTACCTTTAACCAACTGTGCCATAAACCTCTTAACCATATCGGCGCCCAAGCCAACACCGGCAGGAATGGACTCCATGTACTTCTTCAAATCAAGATCCAAGAACTCAAACACTAAATAGAGTTTATGTGAGTCAGAGTGTATGATGTCGTAGAGTCTGACTGTGTTTTCATCTCTGAGCTCTTTCAAGAGGGAGATCTCACGGATGGCCGTAGATGGAACACCTTCATCTTCCGATTCAAGGCGAATCTTTTTCATGGCAACAACACGATTGTTGTGTTTTATATCCAGAGCTTTATAGACAACACCATAAGTACCTGTGTGCACTGTTAGTGTTATGTTCCCTTACTGAATAGTTCAGGTCTATTAAAAATGACCATATGGTAACTGGAACACTAAGCTGGTATAAATATCATACAGCTTTAAGAAATACACACCTTCACCGACCTTCTCAAGACGCTGATAATTTGACAGGTCCACCATTATTGTTATTCTTCTATGTATTTGTGAGATGGGATATTAAGTGACAGTTCCTTAAAGCTGTGGGATTAAATAGTTATCTTCTGATGCTGTCTTGGGGAAGAGACGGGAATTCACAATAATCTTCTTTGAAATGTATCCTGTAAACAGTTGCTTAACTTGTTGAATTAAATCACAAGATACTTATCTACCATACCTGCCCTATGACATTCAAACAAAAAGCATGATGAGTATGGCATTATTGAAACTTTTCGTAATAGTTTCGCGTCAAAGCCCAAAGAGGAAAGGTCAAAACACGGGTCCAAGGACTCGGTACGCGGCGCATGACAGATTATATTTATGAAGCTACTTCTTCTTTGTATTGTAGTCGATAACAGTCATTCCTGTCTATTTAAGCTAAGTATCAACAAAGATCTGTTTTCACTCCTGCTTCTGCTCACGAGCACGCTTCTTGAGGGCTCTGGTTCTAATGTCCTTGTGCATCTTCAAGTTGAGCTTGTTGGCAACACTGGAATAGACACCAACTGTATTCTCAATCCACCAGTGCATGAGGGCATGTGCCCAGAATGGAGTCATTGTGGAGTATCTCTCCTGTGCACCACCACGGCGACCAACACTTTTGAGTGTTGCGGCAACGAAGAGCTTTGGAGTTGGGATTGAAGCGGAAGCACGTCTAATCTTGGACATGGCAGAAGTGACAAGGTAAGAGATGACAAGCTCAACATCAATTCCCTG
Source organism: Petasospora nakhonratchasimensis (assembly GCA_030572335.1). NCBI lineage: Eukaryota > Fungi > Ascomycota > Saccharomycetes > Phaffomycetales > Wickerhamomycetaceae > Petasospora > Petasospora nakhonratchasimensis. The sequence continues at coordinate 595,743 of JAJLZS010000007.1, forward strand.
TGACTTCAACTCACCTGCAAGAGCAGCAGACCAGCTCTGCAAGAAAGCCTTGGAACCAGAGTATGTAGCGAGGTATGGAGTGGGAAGCAGTCCTCCAAACGAACCCATCGTAAGGATCAAACCGCGACAACCCTTGTTGTTCTGCAATGTCTCCTTAATAAATGGCAAGATGATCTGGGTGGTACGAAGAGTTGCAGTATTGTTGATAGTAATGATGTTTCTCATTTCCTGCTCCTCGGTCTCGGCAAATGGCACTGGTATAGAGTGGGACTGACCAACATTGTTGATGAGGATGGTCACTGGCAATGGCTTTATCAACTGGCTCATAAGCTCATAGTTCGATGGCTTATCGGAAGCAAAGTCAATAGCCAAAGTCTTTGTCTGTACCTTGTGCTTGCTTTCAATCTCTTCAGCCAATGCCTGGAGCTTGGATTGGGTTCTCGAGATTAAAAAAATGTTGAAACCTCTCTTAGCAAGCTGAAGAGTGTACTCCTTACCAATACCGTCAGAAGCACCGGTGACCACTGCCCATTTACCAGAAAAGGCACCGTACCTCTCGTAGTTAACGGCTGGGGCTAAAAACAAGTCGTAGATCATGGCAAAGTAGCTGAGGGTAGCCTGGGTCAGCTTAAGGACACCAACCACAAGGGCAGCGTACAACAAAAAGTTGACCACCTTGTTTTCTCCGGCAATAGCACTTAACTCATCAAAGAAGGACATGATGTATTTTTTCTTCAAGTATTGTAGAGGTTAATTGGCTTATGTATATGGAGAAAAGGCAAATAGCTTACGCTGGACACTTTGCTTGACTACCTATGTGTTCTCTCACTGATTTGGTAAATTCCGGTAACAAAATGGCCTCGGAACATCTTATTTTAGGCTGCCTGAGATAATGTCCGGATGTTTGATGTGGCGGAGCCCCACCCAATGTATAAAAAACGGGCTGAGGGGGGCTCTAAATATAACGGGTTGATTGCAGTTTGGCCAGCCTTTGTATATACAAAGTTCTGACAGGTTTCAACTATAGGTTCTTTGGATTATATCTGTCCATCTACAAAGGATTTTCGTTCTTTTCTCATCGCCACCTGTTACTGCCACTGCCCATTCCCATTAATACCAACCACTATTTATCACAAGACCAAAGGCAACTACGGATCATGTCCTACCAACGAGTAAGCACACACCCTATTCGCCACACAACAGCATATATTAACACCCTGATGAAGGTTGGGGACGAAGAGATGACTCTCTATGAGATTCCTTCTACCGTCATTCCTCAAGCAGGATCCTTGGAAGATCTTCCAAGAGATAACGGCAACAGCCAAAGCGCATACGACCCGCTCCTTTCATCTTTTGACAATGAAGACGACACAAGCTCTAGTGAGGGCGGTAAACCCTCAGATGACCGCTTGAGAACCCATGAGATTGGTGATATAACAAGAAATATTGAAGAGACCACCTCTAATGCTCGCTCGGAATCAAATGCCTCCTCCTCAGGCACATATTCTCAACAGGCCTCCTCATCAGCTTCTTCTTCATCAAACCGATTAAGTATCAACGCTATCAGTCACAACTTCAACATTCTAGACAAAATTTTTAATAAGAAACACACAAGAACATTATTTGACGAAAGTTCAGCAAATGATGGTGTCTTCAGCAATTTGTCTGCTAAACCAGATGCTCAGCCCCAAGTTGACTCTGATAAACCACCGACATATGACGAGGCTGCCGCAGACGCTACGCCACCATACTGGGAGAACTCCATTGTCGCACCAGGCCTCAACGACGAGGTGTTTATTGATGGTCTCCCAGTTGGTAACATTATCAACTTTATCTGGAATCTCTTAGTGTCCTCAAGCTTCCAATTTGTTGGATTTCTCCTGACTTATATTCTTCACACATCGCACGCTGCAAAGCAAGGATCTAGAGCAGGTTTGGGTATTACATTCCTCTCGTACGCATACTACATGATCCCTTCCCAGCATACAATATCTGTAAACAATGACTCTCTTACTTCCTCAAAGATTGAACCTTCTAACGCTAATGATTATGACGTCTCTGCAGGAAACGCTGTTCAGGGCTCTGTGGACCATTTTGAATCATCTCTCTCTTCTGGTATCGCTCTCACAGCTGAAGAGCAACAGAGTACCACAAAAATGCTAATTGCATCTCTCTTGGTTGCATCCTTTGGTGGAGCCATTTTTATCAAGGCATTTGCTGATTACCATAGAGCTAGAAAGATGGAAGAGATCATTCTGGCCCCACCAGCTAACATGTCCTTAGATCCAGAAGAGACGGTCTAAACGCCTATAGAGACATACAGATATGGTCTCTCTCGCCGTCCACCTCTAACTATCTTTCTATTTGACGATTATGATAACTTTTTCAAAAAATTATGACACGGGATGCCATTGAATTCTACAGGTTAGTTTTATATACGAATTTACGGATTTTCTCTCTGAACTTTTGAATAGTCGGCCATCTTATAAATCGTATTGCCCTAACCAGTGGTTGCGAGCCTGTGCAGTTTTCGAGAAGTGCCACTATCAACAGCGCCGAAACTCTCAACGAGAAGTTGCAGAAGAACACTACCAGCAGAACAATTAGGTCTTTAACACTGAGAGTTGACTCTTACTATAATCATTCAAGAAGTCGAATATGAACGGTGTTAAGACGTATGGCATGACGCCTCCGATCTCTACGGACGGCCCAACACCAGCGGAGAACGTGTTGAACGACCAACTCATCCAAGAGCTCAAAGCCCAGGGATCCTTTGAACCAAAGGAAGAGACAATCAAGAGGGGTGAGGTTCTCAAGACACTCCAATCCCTTGCTGAGGAGTTTGTCTACAAGGTTTCGAGAAACAAAAATATGAGTGAAGGCATGGCCAAAGATGCAGGTGGCAAGATCTTCACGTTCGGTTCTTACAGATTAGGCGTCTACGGCCCAGGTTCTGACATCGACACACTTGTTGTAGTGCCGAAACATGTGACCAGAGACGACTTTTTCTCGGTATTTGCTGAGATACTTCGGGGGCGTGAAGAGCTTGGTGAAATTGCACCTGTTCCTGATGCTTTTGTGCCAATCATCAAAATCAAATTTAGTGGTATCTCCATCGATTTGATTTGTGCTAAGTTAGATATCCCACAAGTACCGCTGAATCTCACCCTTTCGGACAAAAACCTCTTAAGAAATATTGATGAGAAAGATCTTAGAGCGTTAAACGGAACAAGAGTGACAGATGAAATTTTGCAATTGGTTCCAAAGCCAATGTCCTTCAAACTCAGTTTACGTGCCATCAAGCTCTGGGCTCAAAGAAGAGCCATCTACGCCAACGTGTTTGGTTTCCCGGGTGGTGTTGCATGGGCAATGCTTGTTGCACGAATTTGTCAATTGTATCCAAACGCCTGCTCAGCTGTTATTGTGAACAAGTTTTTCCACATCTTGACTCAATGGAGTTGGCCACAGCCTGTACTACTTAAACCTATTGAAGATGGTCCATTACAGGTGAGAATATGGAACCCAAGACTCTATCCACAGGATCGTCAACACAGAATGCCAGTGATTACTCCTGCTTACCCATCCATGTGCGCCACTCACAACATCAGCGCATCTACGCAAAAGGTGATCTTACAAGAGCTCAAAAGAGGAAGTGAGATCATGGCGGACATCATTGAACACAAAAAGACTTGGGCTGATCTATTTGTGAAACATGATTTCTTCTTCAAGTACAAGTTCTACCTCACCATAATAGCTGCCACAAGAGGTGATGATGAGCAGCACTTGAAATGGAGTGGTCTTGTGGAATCTAAGCTGAGATTGCTTGTGCAGAAGCTCGAGACTTTCCCTGGTATCAATACCGCACATCCATATGTAAAGCCAATTGAAAAGGTCTTTATTTATGAAACCGACGAGGAAGCCAAGGATATTGAGTCTTGTTTCGGTAACTACTCCAACGAGGAAACATTAAAAAAGTTCAGGGAGGTCACCGAACAGAACAAAGGTGAAGAGCTGAAAGAAGGCCAGAAGAAGCTTCATCTTACTCTGCTTTACATTGGTCTGGATATCACTGTTAACAATGATGATAAGAAGTTTGACATCCACGTCCCATGTAATGATTTCTTCAACTTATGTCGTTCCTTCACTGAGTACAGTGATGCCTCCGTGTTCTCTATTAGCATTAAGCATGTCAAGCTATATGATCTTCCAAGCTGTGTCTATGATGAAAACGAAAAAAGACCTGTCAAGGCCAAGAAGAGAAAGGCTGAGAAGAACGGCAAGAACGCAAAGAGACCAAAATCTGAAGCTTCCACGGTTGGAGAGACAAAGACACCAGAGTCTGCTCCTACACAGGGTTGAGTCAAACCCTCGAGGCTGTTACTCTACTCAAATATAAGATAATACACTGCAGGTTTATTTAATCATTCTTACTGTAAATGTACATTAGTATCATGAATTAAAGAGTTTCAATGTGATTGCAAGACTTCTAGAACGATTGGTAGTAATCCTAATCATTCAGCGATACAATCTGTCTTTAAATTAAGCAACCGACATACAGAACTATTTGCAACTATAATCGTTTAAATTCCTCAATTTCTTCTAATAGATTAGTAAATTTTAAAGCAGCGGCTATCTCGTTTAAAGTAATACACCTGCTTGGTCATCTCAGGTACCAGATCGGGAACCTCGCGTAACAATCAACCATGACTATTCACACATAACAATTTACTTTAATGTGTGGAAGTAGCCCACTTATAAATCTAAGCTTTTTTTCGAATTAAAGAACTTCAAGTTATAGATCAATGAATTAAGTTTGAAAACATTTATTGTTCTTTCAACCCAAAACAACCAACACTTTCTCGTAGATAGTGAAGACAATACCACCACTAAGAATCAATCTACCAAGTCTTGGAGTGGCACCTTTCCAGAACGTTTTCAATCCCTCCTCTTGGAAGATCTTAACAAAGCAGTTTAGTGTACTTGAGTATTTCTCAGAAGCACCCAACGCCTGCATTCTGGTCTTCACGGTGTCAATTGGCATGGTAGTGTAGACAGTTACAATACCAGAGAAGGCACCAACTACAAATGTAAGCGCAGAACTGAGAGGCTGATCCGGTGGTGTGTTGGAAGCTGTTTGAATGGATGACTTGATCTTATTGTAACATCCAAGTCTAACAGCTTGATTAGCAGCTTGGCGCATAGAGACAGGGAGGACACCAGCATAGAGACCTTTGAAACCAAGATCCTTTATGCACTTGAAGGAGCTGAGCATACCAGATTGGTATTTTGGCTTAGCAGCCTGTTTGTCGTCAATCAAAGCTGTTTTGATGGCCTCTGATGGTGTAACGGCAACAATTGACTCCAGTAAACCAGCACCAAGACCAGCAACAACACCTCTAGGACCGGATAACTTTCCATCCTTATCAGCGAGGAGCTTCTTGATTGAATCAAAACCAAGGAACCTCACTGAAGCCTTCAGTGTATTACCAACCACAAAGGCTGGACAGCCTGTATAAAGAGCACCTGGACCTTGTGTCTTTGCTGTGTTGTATATAAGGACGAGAGGGTTTCGTGATGCAGTAGAACTCTTATCGATTAACTGCAATCTGGTCTTTGCAAACTCAAATGGATACTAAATGATTGTATTAATAGTTGAGCCTCAATTGGTTAAAATATCCTGCTTACAGTGATTACACCTTCAATGGCACCAGCAGTACCACCAGCGATAAAAGATTTGAATGGATCGATTTTCTATGTTGAACAACTGTTAGTATTTTGAATCTAGAATTTTTCACGCGTTAGAGATGTACTCCGAGCAGAAGACCATCCGTTCCAACGTACATTCTTCTCCTGTTGACTGCTCATGATGATGTCTGAAATAGCAAGCAAGTGAGAAAAGAGCTGCCCCAAAAGGATCTGCAACAAGAGAGAAAGGTGGAAGTTTATAGCTCTTTTGAGAGATCCTTAACCCATGTCGATGAGTCGAAATTTCGCCGTTGACGGCCCGATTCTCCGGCGTAATATGGGCCACACATTAATTACAACCATCGCTACATAAATTTCGATTATGTAATATTTGTTTACATTTGCAAGTTTCGGGCGCTTAAGATTTCTCTTCAACTCGCTATATTGTTCCTCTAAAACCTTCATAGAGCCCTGAAATCAATCAAAGATGGCGCAGTTTACAGAATCGCAAAAACAGAAGCTTGTTGAGAGACTTGAATTACAGAGTAAGTCCCTAGATCCTGCTCCGCCCTCTGAGTCTCTTTTGGTGGCAATAAAACTAACCAACAACAGAACAGCAGAAGAAAGCTGCTCTTCAAAAGGAGCTTCAGAACATATGTACAATATGCGAAGCCAAAATTTCTAGACGCCTGGCAATGGTTCCCAAGAAGTTTGCTGAGCTTCGCATTAAGGACGTGCTTGCCGTTGAGAGAGACCACAAAATCAAGATCTACGAGTTAATTAAAGACATCAACTCAATGCAGAAGCAAACGCAAAAACCTGGTCATTCAGACTCAGAAATCAGGGAGCAGCTCGCTATGCTCAAGAAGAAGAAACAGGAAAATGTGCGCATCTTACAAAAGAGAAAGGAAAGTATAGCTATGGCAACCTCTGGAAGGGTATCAAAGCTCTCAAAAACAGTAAGAAAGCGCTAATTACACACTCTAAACTAATGATTAAATGACCTTCAGAATTATATTATACTTGATTATTACAGGTAATTATTCACGTACTTTCTTAACGTAATCCATAGTGTCATAGTTTGATAGTGACGATGCACTTCATGCCTGGCTGATGGTTTACAGCCACTTTTCTTCTCTTGAGAGTAATGTCCTCCTGGCGTGGTGTAGATTTTGCGGAGTCTCCAATTGAACCAGCAAATGGAGTCTCTTGTGCATGAACATTCGCAATCTCGACATTTGGTTTCTTCTCCTCAATTGGAACAGGTCTATTAACAGTCTCAACGTACTCAGTGTATGATGAGACAGCTGGACCAAGGTCTAATCCACCTGGTAATGTAGTGGATGGTACTGGTGTTCTGAAAGTACGAGGGAAATCCGAGAGATCTGGCAAAGATGGACCACCACGGCGACCTGCACGGCCTTGACGTCTCTTACGTCTTGACTCACGTTCCCTATCCTTATCCAATCTCTCCAATTCATTATTAGAGATCTCAACGACCTGTGGTGTGAAGTTTGGCATCGTACCCCTTGGACGAAGGTAAGAACTTTTTGTCACGATGGAACCTAAGCGGCCACGGATCTCATCATCATCTATGAAACCACCCTTGAAGTCGTATCCAATTAAGTAGAGGGATTTTGTGTACATCTGCACCTGTTCTCTGATACAGTGCGCAATGGCTGTAACGAACTCTGGAGCCAAAGACAGCTCTTCCACCATAACAGTAGCAAACTGTTCTGGGCTGTTTTCCTGATTGGAAATGTCCCATTCAAATTGATCAAGCAGTTGGGTGTTTCCAATTGTGATGTCTAGCTTGACGACAATTCTCTGATCATCTCCAAATTGTGCATTGAACATATGGCGGTGGTAGTCATTGATTTGCTCCTTGACAGATGCAAGAACTGTGTCTGCAAATAGCGGGTTGGCAAATCTATAATCCTCCATCAATGTGGAAACCACCTGTTCGAGAGTGATTGTCTTGTCGTTGATATCCCAAGTGAAGGTGTCTCTTAGTCTAAACTTATCCTTTTCAGAGTCAAAGTCCAGTCTGATTGGCACCAACTCTGGTTTGGTCTCTGCCTGAGTTTCACTTAACCTCTTAGGCAGGTAGATGTCTCTCATTCTAGAGGGTTTCTTTCTCTGAGACGGCAACAGGATTCTTGTTGGTCCATCTGTGAAGCCATTACCGTAACCTTGGTAGCCTTCACCCCAAATGGATCTTGTGTACTGGTTTGCGTTAGAGAACTGAATTGTCTTCATTCTTGCCAATTTCAAGTCGTTGTAGTACTTGAGGTTGTGCATTAATCTTGTCAGCAGTGGCTTGTTCCCCTTCTCCAAACGTTCATGTTGCAAGAGTTCCTTGTTCAGCAAGTCTCTGTTAATCAACTGCTCAAACATCAACACATCATAATCCGGCCTCTCACCATCCTTCTGCAGCTTCTCACTCCAGTAGTTCATCGACTCCCATGGTTTTGGAGGTGGTATTTGTACATGTCTCTGGCCCATCATCTTCTTCTGCTTCTCTCTCTGAGCAGCGGCAGCAAGCTGTTGTTGGTGCTGCTGCAATTGTTGGGCCTGCGCCTGTTGCACCTGGGCAGCAGCAGTTGCCTGGTGCTGGGCCTGCTGCTGCTTCAGCAAAGCCAACCGCTGTGCTGTTAGCTGTTGATGTTGCTGGAGCGTGAGCCCACTCGGCAAGTTCTGGGGAAGAGCACCGCCAGCCTGGCCTTGGGCCTGCGCTTGGACCTGAGCCTGGGCTTGAGCCTGGGCAAATTGCATCTGCTGCTGTGGCGTGAGATTTGCCATCTGCTGGCGCTGTTGTTGCAATGCCTGCAAATGGAATTGCTGCTGGAACGCCGGTGGGTAGGCGCTGTTGGTGTTGGTGTTGTTGTTGTTGGCAGCGTTGAAGTTCATTCTTCCTCAAGTGCTCAGCGGCTTATGATACGCTTACCTCCTCTGCAGAAATTTTTAATGGCGTTTGGGAAAGAGAGCTCTCTTCTGATGTCCAGCTATTGGTCACACGCGTTGTTTACAAACACGTAGAGAAGCACGGAGTTGTGCCTTTGTTTATACGTCCGAAACGAAGGCGCCGGCAAACCAATCCAAAAAAGAAAAAAAAAAAGGAAAACAGCCAGCTTTCGCTCCCACTCGGGTTTTATTTTTCATTTTTTTGCTTAAAAACATGAAAAAAAAACCTTCGCGAACTGCTGATGTAATCTTGATTACATAACTCGTGACAAAGCCATTTCTGAGAGGAGGTTGGGAGGACACTCTCTGACAAAGGGCCACAATAGTGGAAAACTGTAGGCACACAGAAACACCTCTTTCATCAGCGCCTTAGGTAGGGCAGGAAAAAAGAAAGGAAAAGTAGGGACGGAGCCTCCACACTGGCATACACACACACACACTAAATTATAGCACCAATGTAGCACTAAAACAAGTAGGACGCGTGGGTGGTGTGCTTATCTGAGTTTGCGCGGTGCTTCGGCGGGTGTGAAATGATTGAGGTTTGTGTGTTTTTGCCAGCCGTTTTGAGTGCCAATGGGAGGGGATATGGTCTCATTATATGCTAGACATGTGGATGTTTGTGTAAACGCTCGCTAGGTATCAGATCACCAATAGAAACATGTGTAATTACATTATGCCATTCTGGTGATCCATTTCCCAATTTTCTTTTTTAAAAGGGGGGGGACTCTACCTCCAGGGCCTAAGAGAACAGAAAAATCCCAAAGCAGTGGGTATCCATATAAGCATGTTTGGGAAATGTGCATATAAGATCTATCTACGTGGCGGTCTCTCGCCTCTGTTGGCCCCCGTTCCCCGTTCCCCGTTCCCCTTAGCCACTACTCACGCGCACACACGCGCACGAAACAATTGTGCTTGGTGAGAATCCGCCCAGGTCCAACCTTCAATGTCTTGTAGTGATATCTATACATGGATTGCGCGATCTGGAGCGGTGGCATTCAAACGTTTCAGAAGAGCACACAAACACCAACGCTGAACCCGTGGACGTTGAGGCCTCTTTTGGTCCCTTCCTTGTCAACGCGGAGCACCAGCATGGAGGCGCAAAAGCGTGTAGGATACAGAGAAAGTGCGGCAGCCAACAGACAATCTCACACGACACGCGGAAACCACCAATGCTCCCACAAGCCATGTAGTCCACTATATATAAATACACAAGTAGGCGTACCGCCTGTCGCTACACCACTGGCGCGTGTGCCCCCTACCCAGCGTTCTGCCGGCCTTACACGGATACGTGCTTCATACATCCCTCTATATCCCTAGTGTCTACTGTTCCAGCATAAAACCCCCCCAGTAAATCTGCGATATGGCCAAAAAAGGAAAACTAAAAACGTGTTTATACGGCCGAGCGCTGCATAAAGCACTAAGCCTTAGAGCCTTGGTCTATCAGCGGGGCTAAGATGAGTGTATTTGAGGTTCATTGCTGGTGGCACGTACAGAAAAGTAATACCGCTGAACCACTCGCAGAACAACGAGAGCAGCCTACGGCAAACAACCCCATTGCCGGCTCTCTCTCTCTCTGGTTCTCCACCTGCCCAGCCGGTACATAGACGACATTATATCTCGTTTCCAATCCCCGTGTTTCGTATGACGTCAGGAAAAAGCTCGGAGAATTCTAAGCCGCCGTTGGTCTGTTGTGGGAGTTGAACATAAAAGAAAAAAAAAGTAAAAAAAAAAAGTTAACTGTGTTGTTAATGCATGAGAAACAGGAAAAAAGAGCATTCAAATTACATTTCTGATTCTTTACCCTAAGTCTTGTTCTCAGTAAAGACTCTTCTTGTCTATATATACACCATCTGTCTATCTGTCTGTCTTTTGTCTGTGTCGTTGTTTTCTGACAAATACCACGGCACTCGCTCTCGCTATACATACACACAAGATTTACCAGATACACACAGACTACACCCCCTTTTCTTAGCACAACACACCACACGTACACACAACTACAATATATACACAAGCCCACTTTGCCGTCTGTGTGTCATTCCAATCTTTTCTTTCCACATCTCATAAATAAAGCAAAGCATCTTCTTTACATAGAAGGCTCGTTTATCCTCATCTCCCTGCCTCCATTTTGTTCTTCTATTCATAGCACGATTACTACCCAACCCGCCCTGGCTTCGATACACACACACACACACACACGAATACAAATACAACTACAAAACAGCATGCACAAAAACTTCATCAGATCGATCATACTGACGCTTCTGGCGTCTCTTTGTATCTCTGACAGCGTCAAAAAATCTACACCCATAACCTCATCTATTGTATCATCATTTTCGTCATCATCATCCTCAGCACCAGAGTCATCACCCTCATCATTCAGCATAACCTCACTAACGAAGACGGACTCGCCATTCCCAACAATGGAAATATATGCCCAAGGAACAGCAGCTGTCTGGTATGTTGACGTCGAAGTTGGTCAACAAACACAAGGCCTCCGGGTCGATATTGCACAGCCATATCTATGGGTCTTGAATGCCTCGGCATTTCCTTCGTGTCAGGAAATATATGGCACAGCAACAACAGAATCGGACGGAGACGTCTCGACCATTGCTCCCTCCTCAACATCAAGTTACGCAAACATGTGTGAAACAAATGGTGAATACAATATATCAGCCGCTAGTTCCGGCTCGTCTTATGAGAATTCTTACAACCAATACCTCTTCATGGACTATGTGTACGTGAATGGTACCATTGCACATGACTCGCTAACACTCAGAAATAACACTAACTCCAAGAATGGCACGTCATTATACCTCCCAGACATGGACTTTATCCTGGCAAACGCTTCGAGTGTTCAGGTTGGCGCATTGGGACTCTGCGGTAATTTGAAATCGGACACTGCGGATTACAACTACCACGTTCTTGATGCCCTTGTGAGCAACAACGTTATTAACTCATCATCATATTCTCTCGCCCCATTGACAAATGATACTGGTTTGCTTCTGTTTGGTGCCGTTGACCGTGATCTCTATGTAGAGCCTCTGGTGCAGTTTAGCAATATTCCATATGAGTATAGAGAGGGTGACTACAGATATAATTACCCTATTTTGCCATTGTCATCTATCACAGTCATGAATGACAAGGGAACAACAGTGGTGGTCTCGGGAGATGATAATTCTATCACTCCAGTGCTTTTGGATTCTCGCTCCTCATACATTTACCTCCCTATAGAAATGGTGGTAGCCATCTCCGTTCAGCTCAACGCATATTACTCTGAAGACAACGGTGTATGGCTACTCAAGTGTTCTGTTGCAGACCTCGATGCAGTTGTCACATTCCGTTTCGGTAACTTGACCATTGACGTTTCTATTGACCGCTTTGTGGGCACGCTGAGCACCGTCAACTCCACCCCAGTTGAGTTCGATGATGGTTCCGCTGCCTGTGTTCTACTAGTCCAGCCAAACACATACTTTGGCTACTCCTTACTCGGTATGCCTGTATTACAGGATACATACCTTGCCGTTGATGTTGATGGAAACAACATTGCAATGGCACAGGCAAATAATGAAAACTACGCTACGAAATTGAAAAAAGTGGATAACACTACAACTTTGTCGCTTGATCAAGATTATCCATATCAATCAAGTGCCATCTCCTCAGGCTATATCCCATTTGCCTCCCCAAACAACATCACTGATTCTTACACTTTTTCGTACTCTCACTCCCCAGATTCTGATTCTGCTGCATATATGGGTATGACTGCTGCTTACTCTTCGGGTGTCGTTTTCACAGGCCGTATCATCAACAGTACTTCGTGTATGAGTTCAACTGCTGCAAAGACAGCATCATCATCGGGATTTGGTAACACATTTGGAACTGATTCTTTGATTCTAGGAATGTTTGGAAGTATCGCATGCCTCTTAATTGGGTTCATTATGTGATCTTAAGTTTCCCCTAATTTCAAAATCTGATGTATGTTTTTGGTTTCTCCCTTTGTTGCTTTTTATCATTTGTTTCCTGTGCAGTTGCTTCTTATGAGATGCTTTGTCGTCTCTGTTTCATTTGGATATGTTCATTTGGGTAGTTTAATGTGTTTTTTTCTTACGTTTTTTTTGGTATCTGTGTTGAGTTTGTTTGATTTCAATTAAAAGGGTTCATGGTTTGATACAAGGGTACTTATCTAAAACAAATAATAATGCCATTAATCAATATCTATAACAAAAGCTTGTTGATTTTAGAATAAATACTCGAAATTTACGTTTTTCTTTTTAAATTTTAGTTTTAAGCAGTAGATTGTGTTGATAACCCGTATTCTGCCGCAGAGAACATCCGAGGACTATATGTCTCGTCTCGGTAAGCGACTGATAAAAAACAGCAACAAAAAGGTGACACATTGAGCCCTTGCTTGTTCCACTAAGGTAGATGCAACAGAGAACAGCTAAACTCCTACACAGAAAAAGATGATCCAAGAAGTTCTCCAACGGCTTACCTCGACACCAGAAGCGGAAGCAGATGAAAGCGACTATGAGGTATCAATTCCTTCCATCTCACAACACGTTGTGTCTCATCGACATCACAGCAATGATATGATTAGCGCATCAACGCCACGCCGATCAACACCATCACCACATTTCAGAGTGAAATCATGCCCTTCAACTAGAGGAAGCTCCTATAGCCGCCCAGTGAGTCCGTTAAAGAACACTAATGGCCAGTCGGTTTATAGCAATAACGAGAGACAGAAAATTAAAGACTTTGTGGATATCAAAAAAATGATCACAGCACTGAGAACTCTAGAAGTTTTGGTTTCAACTCCAGATGTTGCATACGATGAGTTCAAATCAAGTTATCTCACGTCAACAAACCAATTGTTAGAGGCTGTGCAATTAACAGAAGATTACAAAGCTTCAATGTCTGTAGTCCAGGGATTAAAGGAGTCGCCCAGAACAGAAACTAACAAGGATTTGGTTATGGGAATATTTATGGTTACTACCCAGATATTTCGGCTTTGTATTGATCTGGTTACACCAGTTATGATTAATCTAGTGGTTTTTTGGCGTGAGATTATGAAAACGCCATTCGTTAAGCAGGCCACCCAACTTGCTGGAGAGATTCTGTTGATATCCTTATCGCTAATACTTGAACTTTTACGGGGACTGAATAGGAGGTTAAATACTCAGTGAAATTAAATATTCTTTTAGAACTTAATAATATTTCTCTCTCTCTCTCTGTGTGTGTATGGTGTTGTATTACCTGCTTTCATATACCTATATAGTTTTACAATTTATATTTTACAACTCATTGCCCAGTTCCAAAGATCAACAAAGGCCTGCTCCATTGACGTTTCATGTACCCACCCCAGCTCAGTCTGAGCTCTTGAGATATCAGAAATTAAGACATCAACATCTCCTTCCCTTTTACCTTTTTCCTCAATCTCAATGAACACGCCAGTTGCCTTTTCAAAGACTTGAAGCACCTCTTTGACAGTCAGCCCTTTGCCACTACCAAGGTTCCATGCTCTGCAAATTCCTCCCGCATTTGGGTCTTTACTTCGTCTCTTGATCATAAATTCCAAAGCCAAGACACATCCTTTGGCAACATCCATCACCGCAACGTAATCTCTAACACCGTCAAAGACAGTCATCTTCCGACCTTCCTTGACCGCTTTGATCACCATTGGCATGAGGTTCTTGGATTGTTCACCAAGTTCCCCGGAGGGGTGAACGCCAATTGGGTTAAAGTATCTCAACATGGCAACATCCATTCCTTTAGCATGGGCCCATCCATCTAGGATGTGTTCCACTTTTAGCTTGGTTGAGCCATAAGGTGTTGTTGGGATGCATTCAATGTCCTCATTGAGAGGAGGGTCAGCGGATCCATAAACGGCAGCTGAACTGGCAAATATGAACGTCTTTATAATAGGATACTGCTCAAGGATGTCAATAAGGTTCTGAGTGGCAACGACGTTGTGCTGGTAATATGCGTCGGGGTTCGCCAATGAATCGCTAACAGATTTGAGCCCCGCAAAGTGGAGCACCTGTGTGACCTGGCGCTTCTCACTGTGAAAGGTCTTCAAGAACTGAGCTAGTGCAGACTTATCTATCAAATCCAGCTTCTCAAAGATTACAGAGTGTGGCGTTAGGGCCCTGATCCCGACGAGCTGCTTAATCTCTGAGTTCGAAACGTTATCGACGATCACAACAGGACAATCAAGAAGAGGAATGGTGTGAGATGCTATGTACCCGAGCCCGCCCGTAACAAGCGTGTAGTTGGTTCTGAAGCTGTTAGAATATCTTGCCCGTGTTCAGCTACCTATTTCCTTCCGCCACCCTCTGGTAGAAGCCAATCAATGCCAAATTGTGATAAGCTGGGGTAGCAAAAGTTCAAAGGTGCAGCGCAGCAACCGCTCGCCTATACGTACATTGTCATGTATGTGGCCAGTGCCCGTTCTCAGTGTGTATAATAAATAAAAGAGTCGCCCTGTTTGGGGTTAGAACTCTCGCCTTGGTAAGGTGGATAAATTGCCTTTTTCAGTCCCCAGTGTAAAACGACAAGCGTACTGTTGTTACTCCTGATATGTAATACCCATTCTGCATATCTGTATGTACGTGTGTGTGTGCTTTCTCCCCACCTGAGCGACCTGGCAGCCTACAGAGATAATTAGGGAATAATCGCACCCCGTTAAAAACACACACAAATATTTAAAAAAAAAATAAAAAAAAGACAACCTCTCCCGGCGGACATCGGGTAGTTTAGTGGTTCGGGCAGCATAGCCCAATATCAAAAATCACACAACAACGTGCTTCTACACCCGGACATCTCTGCTATTGCGGTTTGGGCCACAATCGTGCGTATAGAGGAAGGCATGACGTACCGGTGTTCGGGTGTGGGGGAGGTCTTCTTCACAGTTAGACAGCCGCGTTCGTTGACACACAGACACACGCAGATCGGGGCAAATCTCATTTAGACTTTTTGGTTATCCTCTTCCTTCGTTCTGGCCTTTAATGGCATAAAGGGCACCACGCTTGTGTATTTCTTTTGCTGTATTTAGTGACTTTTTGGTATCCAACACTGCTCTATACCCAGAAGCACACGCCACACACCACACCCTCTCCCACAATGTCACCCAAGGGCTACAGCTACAGCGACAACGCCATTGCCTCCAGCTCGGAGGACGAGCCGTCGCCAATGCTGCGCCCATCAGCTGGTGTCCCCACCTTCAACACTGACACTGACGTTGACTCGCTGAGCCCTCGCCACTGGAACACAAACACAGCGGTTAGCACCGTCAGACAGCACAGTCACCTCTCAGACTCTGTGAGCCCAATGTCCGGTGTTCGTGATGCGATAGCGCCTGACGAGGTGGTCAGCCAGGTGCACCTGTGCATGCCTGACTTCAACAAGCGCCCGCTCTCTGATACCCCCGTGGGATCCTCCAATACCTCACCGGCGCTGTCCAATGTCAACTCGGAGGTAACATCACAAGAGAACTCTCCAGAAGTTACGCCAACGACTGGAAATGTCCTCTCCGTACCGCAGATTAAACTCAGCAAGAGGAGGGGCACAGCAATCAATCTGCCCGGCGTTACCAAGACCGTACAGCACTCCACAACACAATTCCTTGACAACGAGGCCGGTTCCAAATTGGTCATTGTGATGGTCGGATTGCCGGCAAGAGGTAAGTCATACATCACAAATAAGCTCACAAGATATTTGAACTGGCTGCAACATGAGTGCCGCGTCTTTAACGTTGGCAACACTAGAAGAAAAGACGTATCACATGGGCATGGGCCCTCAAAGGGACCCCTCTTGGATAGGTCCAATCAAACAGAACATGACGCTGCATTCTTCAACCCGGAAAACCCAGAAACTACAAAAATAAGAGAAAAATGGGCAATGGATACACTCGACCAGTTGCTCGACTACCTTCTCCACGGAACTGGATCTGTTGGGATTTTTGACGCAACAAACAGTACCAAGAGCCGAAGAAAAACAATCCTCAACAGAATCAGAGAAAGAAGTACATTCATCAAAGTATTATATCTAGAAAGTATATGCACAGACAACGAGATTGTTCAGAAGAATGTACGTCTCAAGTTGAGTGGCCCTGATTATAAAGATATGGATCCACAATTGGCACTCAAGGATTTTACAGAAAGATTGCACAATTATGAGAAAGCTTACCAAACACTAGGAGATGATGAAGGACTCCAATACATAAAGATGATTGATGTCGGTAAGAAAGTGATTGCTTATAACATTCAAGGTTTCCTCGCCTCTCAAACCATATACTACCTTTTGAACTTCAACTTGAATGAAAGACAGATATGGATCACAAGGCATGGTGAAAGTGAAGACAATGTAAGTGGAAGAATAGGTGGTGATGCACCATTGACCAAAAGAGGTGATAAATTCGCTCGTACCCTTGCAAAGTTCATCGAATATGAAAAAGGGGAATTTAGAAAGCAGCAGGTGGAGAAGTACACTGATTTGATTGCAAAGAATGAGGCTGACAAGATACCCAACGACGTTGCGTTCAATGTTTGGACATCCATGCTTACAAGATCGTTGCAAACCTCTGATTACTTCCCTGATGAACTCTTTGACATCAAAGAGATTAGAATGTTAAATGAGCTATGTGCTGGTACATGCGAAGGAATGACCTACGAAGAGATTCAGTGTAAGTTCCCATTAGAGTACAGTAACAGAATTAAGGATAAGTTAAGATATAGATACCCAGGTATTGGGGGTGAGTCTTATTTGGACGTTATCAACAGAGTCAGACCTATTATCAACGAAGTGGAAAGAACAACTGATCACGTATTACTTATCACACACCGTGTGGTTGCAAGAGTCTTGTTAGGTTACTTTATGAACTTGAACAGAGACACAATTACTAACTTGGATATCCCATTGCACTGTGTTTATTTGTTAGAACCTAAACCATACGGTGTTGAATGGTCATTGTATGAGTACAATGAGAGAGACGACTGGTTCCACAAAGTCTCTGACGACCAGATCCACAAAAAAAAAGTGAAGGAAGTAGCAGTGGCTTTTAGGGAAAGAAAGTATTCTGTCGTTCCAACAGCTCCACCAAGATTGGAGCACAACTTTTCTGGATTCTCCAATCAAATGAGTACTGCTGCTGCAACAGAAAGACAAAGAATCTCGTCTGGTAACCCTATCAGTGATTTGAATAGGGCTAGAGGCGTTCCAGTCCCACACCCACAAGCAACCACCTCACAGACCAGTCAAATAGAACCTGAAGTTCTCGCTGAAAAGCTGAACAGGTTGACAACTATTAACAAGTGATCCATAGTCTTTGTTTCATATCCATTAGACACTCCATTATTGCTATGTGCAGAATATCAACGTATATGTAATTCCATATAACTGGGTGATTTTTTGTTTTGCCCTTTTAAAGTCAAATGCTATATTTATATATCATTTCGAAATATAAATCACACCAATCGAGTCTACCCATTTGCTCTTTGTTCCGTAGAAACCTATAATCTGATAGCCTGTTGGAGGAAGCATAACTGCATACGCACCTCCAGTCTCCTTGCCAAGCATTGAACTGACCCTTCCTCCAGTGGTTACAATCTGAATGGCATCAACCCAACCACCAGATCTAACTCTAAAGTGATCAATTTCCTCACCAGGATATAACGGAAAGTCAGTATAATTGCTAGTTTCGTTACCGAAAAGAACTCTAGAGGACACTTTCGGTGCAGCTCCACCCAATGTCAGATCTTTAAAACTCCCCATCATGTTCTTGAGTGAACTCTTATAGTCTCTTACGGGAACAGGTGGCGGGTCAGACAATGAAGTAGAATCACCCAGCTCAATTCTAATACCATCAAGAGCATATCCATGATACACTCTAATATTGACAACCCTGGAAGGGTCAAAGTACACCTCTGATTGTTGTTTTCCTCTATTACTATCTCCGAAGGCCCCAGATTTCATACCGACCATCTGACCTTTTCCCAACCCAAAATCTGAATGAATTAAGTTTGAGGTGTCGTTCAAAGTCTTGATAATATTACCGAAAGTGTTTTCTCCCCCAAGAAACAGAATTCGAAGGTCAAAATCACCTTGTTGATGCTGTTTTGGGAGACGATTTCTAAGATCATCCGCAGAGATAGCAATTTCCTTCTGCGGTCCTGCACCACCAACTGATTTAGGTAGATATTCAATAGCTGCCTGAGCCAGCTCTCCTTTCTTGAGCTCCAAGCAATAAATACCAGCAGGTGCTCTTAAAAGCGCTGTTCCTTGACACAATGTCAAATAAGAGATACTTCCAGACTGACGATAGTTTTTCTCAAACGATTGATCTAAGTAATCAGACGGCAGAGTAAAAGCTTCATGGTAAAGGAATCTCACAAGGTCCAACCTGTGCCATGCGCACTCATCTTTTGGAAGAATTGGGGCTTTTCCAAAACTTTTAGTTGAAACGCCTGCTGTTTCCCTAGTAACAAATGACCTGTTTAGAATGACATAATCTCTAAGCATGATACCACTGACTTGGTGTGGGGAACCTAGGGAATGGCCTACCTCGTGCAAAAACGCACCAAGGGATATGTTCAACGATTCCCAATCTGTACCAGAGCGATCAGAATCTTTAAACCCACTATGTGTCGTGTCTTGAAATGCCGGAACAACTTGCTCTAATGTACATGGCCATGAGTAAAGACCATGAGATCCAAATATTGCAAGTCTGATATGGCCATCACCACCACCAAGAGCCGCATGGGCAACAATGAGCTTCAGCTTTGAATCCCAGGTAGTATCCAACAACATAACAGCAGCTTGAACTGGCTTGTTGCACTCTGCAAAAGGTCCTCCGTAAGATTTAAGGTCGTCCATAGCGATACTGAAGAGACTACCGGTGTCTGTCCCATTGTGGTTCTGTTGAGCACGATTTGGGTCTCTCAACTCCTCTAATGTCTTTTTTGAACGAATAACATGCACCTTGATTGTGTTTCTAAACTTTGGGTTGTTTGTTTCCTGTGTGAATAAAGTATCTTTATTATACTCTTCAACAAAATTGAAGACTCTGTTACCGAATCCAGCCCTGAGCATTTGTTCATTAGTGAAAGCTTGCATTAATCTAGCCCCTACTCTCAGCTTTTTGACAGCAGTTTCCAACCCGTTCCCTTCAGCTTTTTGTCTTGCAGGAGTCGTTTCAAACGTGGCAGCAGAATCCTTGGCAAGAAGAATACAGAGGTGAATGGGTCTATTTTGTATCAATGGGGCGTAGTTAATACTCAACGACAATTTTACAAGATGTGTGCCAGAATATTCTGGAAACCCATTGAAAACCCTTCCCTGTGAGTGTGAAAGAACTAGTGGGTTAGACCCGGGATTCAAATGAACAATTGCTTTGAAAAATCCACTATTCACTTCATAAAAAAGTGATGGATAAGCGTTTCCAGCACTGGATACTGTGATGACACCTGAATTGGAGGCTGTGCTCTCTCCATGAATTATAAAAAGCGGAGTGTGTACCGTAGAATTGTTCTCAATATTATACACTTTAAGGCTCATTGTGAACGTGAGGTACTGAGTACTGTTGTTCTCTGGCCAGTTATACCGAGAATAAGAATTGAGGACTCTGTTGGGATTCCCTTGGATATCTTATAACGGTGAAAGTCATATAAAGACCTCAACGTAAAGCCTAGAGTTCTCTAATGTGCGCATAAATAATACTAGGCTCGCGGATACAGTACTCAGACCACAAGGCTTCCACCAGAAAAATCAACAATCAGTTGGCTGATAAGTTTGAGTCCCAAGAATGAAACTCAGTTTCAACAAAGCTGCTCAGATAGCAATCATAAAATATCATTTGTTTTTCTTTTTGATCCTTTTTCAGGAACTTATAGGCCATACTAGACTATCGTTTGAAGCGCTACAGCCGAATAAACCCGTACACCAAATAGTACTATAGATTAAATACATCTGTTTGTCAATAACTTCTGAATATCTTAATCAGATTTCAACAGGAGGAGTTTTTTCTAGTGTATTTAATTGATATAAATCTACTTTGTGCTTAGAAAAGCCAGTATTTAGTTTTAATAAAATGAAGATTTATAGAATCCTTATAATCTAAAAGCTCAAATCTCAAAAGTTGAATAACAGTAAATCCTAGATCTACAAAAGTAAAGTATTTTTGCTTTGTCCGAGGAATATTGGTCTCTTGAGCCTGACTTCAATTCCCCCCTCTTATTGCTTTTAACAGATAATTAGACCCCAGATATACACTTAACTGGACTACAATGTGTAAACTTATAGATTTTAGTCTAAAACACCCACACACCCTCACGCACAGACATAAAAGGTATTGACACAGTGCGCATAACCTTTCCCGATACGAATATGGGAGATACCCGGCCTTCATGAAAACATTAGGCGAAATTTACCAAAATGCCAACGGAACGCCAAATCAGCTTCGGGGGTCCTTCAACCACAGCAGTAATTCCACCAGACAATTCCCCCCTGTCACCAAAGGCACCACATAACTGAGCTCACGCTTTTTCAGCTGATTTTAAATCTGGCTTAATTCCACCAAGCCACGCAGTCCAGTTTGAAATACAAGCTGACTGGTAGATCATCCCCATATTAGAGGAGATCGCTGTTTCGGAGTGCCACGTCTGATCATTGACACGGAGATACAGATTTCACACCATATTCGCTGAACCACGCTGAATTACACTCAATCCTTTTACATCGACAAGCAATAACACAGTTCATATCTGAGTCACAGTAACAGAAAAATGTCTGGTAACAGGAGACGTCAGTACCCAAAGGCCCAGTACACCCAGGGTGTTAGCCCAGATCCAAATCAAATGAGTATGCAGCCTGGATTCGGTGGTGTCGCTCCACAGAGCGGCCTCTCAGGCGCTGCTAATCCACAAGCCTACCCACAGCAGCCAGGTGCACCAGTTGTTCCAGGAGTCCAGCAACAACCGGCCTTCTACACGCCTGCTGCTGCCAACGGCTACCCACAGCCAAGTGTTGATACGGCAGCACAAGGTATTGCCAACATGAACATTGGTGCAGACCCACAAGCCCTCCAATACGGCCAGCAACAAGCTCCAGTGATGCCAGCATACGGTGGCGTTCAGCAGCCAGCTTCAGGTGCTCCATCATACGGCACTTCATCCTACGGCGCTCCCCAAGCTGCTACTGGATACGGCGCTGCTTCTCCATTCGAGGCCCGCCAACTAACGCTTCCATTGAACCAGTTGTACCAAGCTGACCTCATGAAGGCTATTCCACCTCCAATCACTGACTTGGACCTTCCACCACCACCGATCATTCTCCCAACTGACGTTTCCACCATCCCAGGTAACCAAAATGCTAATGTCTCCCCAGATTACTTTAGATCGACATTGAACGCGATCCCGACCACAAACAGCCTTCTGAAGAAGTCCAAGCTGCCACTTGCTCTTGTTGTAAGACCATACACATCTTTGAAGGACGACGTTAGACCAGTTGCGGTTGTCGATGACACGATCATCTCCCGTTGTCGCCGTTGTCGTACCTACATCAATTCCTTTGTTGAGTTCACGGAACAGGGAAAGAGATGGAGATGTAACTTGTGCTCTCTCCAGAATGACGTCCCAGCTGCATTTGATACTAAGGAGCATTTGGGTCCTGTGAACAGGTATGAGAGAAAGGAACTTAACTACTCTGTGGTTGAATTTATTGCTCCACAGGAGTACATGGTTAGACCACCACAGCCATTAGTCTACGTCTTTGTGATTGATGTATCTGTTAACTCGGTCAAGAGTGGTTTATTGGCTACTGTTGCTGCCACCATCTTGGAGAACTTGGATAGAATTCCAAACGCTGATGGTAGAACAAAGATCGCCATTATTGGTGTTGATTCCGCCTTGCATTATATGATGGTTCCAGAGGATTCTGAGGAAGGTGAAGCTTCTATCCTTGTTGTTCCAGACTTGGAGGAGCCATTCTCCCCATCCCCAGATTCTCTGCTTGTCAACTTGTCCCAAGCTAGACAGAACATTGAGAAGCTGTTGTCAAACCTCAACAACCTCTTCATGCAGAACCTGAATCCAAACTTGGCTTTGGGTCCAGCTTTGAAGGCTGCCCACTACCTTATTCAATCCGTTGGTGGTAAGATTGTTGCTTTCTGTTCTACATTACCAAAGATTGGTGTTGGTAAGCTTGTCACTAGAGATGAGGCTGCCTTCGCTGACAAGCCAAAGGAGGCTACTGCACTGATGTCTTCGAACGACTCCTTTTACAAGTCCTTTGCTGTTGACTGTAATAAGTCTCAGGTTACGGTTGAGTTCTTCTTGACTTCTGGTTCTTACCAGGATGTTGCGACTTTGGCCAACCTTCCGAGATACACTGCTGGTCAGACTCATTACTATCCAGCATGGACTGCTAGCAGCATGGAAGATGTCGTCAAATTGTCGAAGGAGCTGTCAAATGTTATTTCGCAGGATATTGCCTTGGAGGCAGTTCTCAGAACTAGAGGTTCTAGTGGGTTGAGAATGAATACCTTTTATGGTAACTTTTTCAACAGATCCTCTGATTTGTGCTCTTTCCCAACTTTCCCAAGAGATCAGAGTTATGTCATTGAGGTAGCCATTGAGGAGAATATCATAAAGCCAGTTGTCTACTTGCAGACAGCTGTTCTTCATACATCCATTTCTGGTGAGAGAAGAATCAGAGTCATTACTGCTGCTATCCCCACCACAAGTAACATTTCCGAAGTCTTTGCATCTGCTGACCAGCTTGCCATCACTAACTACTACACTCACAAGGCATTGGAGAAGGTTTATGGAAGCTCTTTTGAAGATGCCAGAGAGTTGCTTTCCAAGTACTTGTTGGATCTCTTTAATGTCTTCAAGAAGGAAATTGTTTCCGGAAACTTGGGGGGTTCTTCTCCGTTGATGTTTTCAACTAACTTGAGAATGCTTCCTTTGCTTTTGCACTCTTTAACCAAGCACATGGCATTCAGACCTGGTACTGTCCCAGCTGACCACAGAGCCAATGCTTTGAATTTGCTTGGTTCTCTTCCATTACCACAGTTAATCAAGTACATCTACCCAACAGTGTATTCGCTTCATGACATGGCAGATGATGCAGGGTATCCGAGTGAGGAGACTAATGAGACTGTCTTACCAGTCGCCATTAATGCCACTGCTGAGCGTTTCGAGAGATATGGTCTTTACTTGATTGACAACACCACTGAACTATTCTTGTGGATTGGTGGTGATGCTGTCCCAGAGTTAGTGGACGATGTCTTTGGTATTTCAGACATTTTCCAGGTTCCAGTTGGTAAGCTTGAGTTGCCAGAGTTGGACAACGACTTCAACACCAGAGTTAGAAGTATTATCTCGAAGGTAAGAGAAGGTGACGACACATCTATCTACCAGAACTTGTACATTGTCAGAGGTGGCTCTGCCAACGAGCCACTTAGTGCTCCAAACGCCAGAGAGGTTTCTAGTTTGAGAATGTGGGCTGCTTCACAGTTGGTGGAGGATAGAATTGGTAAGCAGCCAAGTTACCGTGAGTTCTTGAGTTCCACTCAGACGAAGATGGCCACCTAATCTGGTTCAAAATCAAAACGAACAGGAAATGTGAAAGAAGACTGTATTTTTCCTGTGTATTAATTATGTATACAACCCCAAAGAAATAATTTTGATAGTTTAGTTATCATCTTAGCTGTTTTTAGTCTTTTATAAAGCAGGAAGTGGTTTTGGCGTTCAGTATAGGCTGCGTGGCCATAGCGAAAATGAATTGTGGGTCAGTCATCAACCATCGCAGATTTTGGCTCAGGGTCACTACTGCATTGCAACGTTTTGTTACAAGAAGAAACTGAAATCAACATAAAAATGGCCGAAACAATTGCCAGAGATGCACGTGCTTCTTTCACCCTTCTAAAGACTCTTTCAAAGGAGGAAAGAAGCGGGGCACTTCAGGTTGTACACGATGCTTTGAAGGCCGGCAAGACACAAATCTTGGAGGCCAACGTCAAGGACATGGAGGCTGCAGAAGCTGCTAACCTCTCTTCTTCCCTTGTCAAGCGTCTTGATCTTAGTAAGGGTGACAAGTTTGATGTTATGCTTCAGGGTGTACTTGATGTGGCTGCTCTTGATGACCCAGTGGGTAAGATCACCATGGCTAAGCAGCTCGATGAAGGTTTAGACCTTTACAGAATCACCGCTCCAGTTGGCGTTCTTCTCATCATTTTTGAATCCAGACCAGAAGTTATTGCAAACATCACAGCGCTGGCCATCAAGTCTGGTAACTCTGCCATTCTTAAGGGTGGAAAGGAATCTCTCCGCACCTTTACGGCCATGGCTGATATCGTTAATGCTGCTCTTTCAACCACTACAGTTCCAGCTAACGCTATCCAATTGGTCGCTTCTAGAGGTGACATAGCTGCTCTTCTTGATCAGGACAAGTACATAGACTTAGTTATCCCAAGAGGCTCGAACGAATTAGTGAGAAACATCAAGAGTAACACAAAGATCCCAGTGCTTGGCCACGCTGATGGTATCTGTTCTGTCTTCGTTGACAAGGATGCTGACATCAAAATGGCATCTAAGATTATCTTTGACTCCAAGACTAATTACCCTGCTGGATGTAATGCTGCTGAGACTCTTTTGATTCACTCAGATTTGAAAGACAAGACCATTGATATTGTTCAACAGCTTCTTGATGGTGGCGTTACTCTTCATGTCACAGATGAAGTTGCACAGTACTTACCAAAGGATTGCAAAAATATTGTCCCAACTGTGGAGGGAGACTTTGATAAAGAGTTTTTGTCTTTGGATATTGCGGTTTCCTTCACAGAGTCTGTTGAAACTGCCATCGTCCATATTAACACGCACTCCTCTGGTCACACAGAATCCATCGTCACCGAAACAAAGGAGACCGCTGACAAGTTCTTGAAATCCATCGACTCTGCTGGTGTTTACTGGAATGCTTCTACAAGATTTGCTGATGGTTTCAGATATGGTTTTGGAACTGAAGTCGGGATTTCCACTAGTAAGATTCATGCTAGAGGTCCAGTCGGTCTCGAGGGTTTGGTCATCTACCAATACCAAATTAGAGGCCATGGCCAGATTGCTGGTGACTACCTTGGTGCTGGTGGTGCTAAGCCATTTATCCACAAAAACATCGATTGCAGCAATGTTGTTCTTTAAGAAAAAAGCTTTGCTGTTTTTTTAATGAAATGATTTATCAATATGATACAATTTTGTATTGGAAATAATTATATGAAACGTTAGGTTATGAAACTCAATCTTGGTCAGCTTCTCTCAACTCTCCAAACTGACCTCTGCTTTGTGTAGTATCATACATTCTTACAATCTTCTCTTGACCTTCCTCAGCTTGCGAAAATGCGAAACCTCTTTGCTTTCTCATTCTTGACACCTGTCTCACCTTTCTAATCGCCTTCTGGAACTGTTCAATTCTTGGTCTGTAGTTGGCATTGTTAAACTTTTGAATCTCCTGAACGTAGTGATAACTCTCTGGATAGTACATTCTCTTGTAGTACTTCCAAGCAAAATCTCTTACAAGACACAATGATGGCAAGACAAATATCATAGCCCAGAATGTAGCAGATGTATAAAGATGGCTCAAAACACCTCTATATTCAGTGGAAACATTCACCAATGGGAAGATGGTAGAATAAATTGGGAAGAAAGCCAACCATAAAAGGAGAGAACCTGGAATGGCAAGCAATGTGAATTTAGTCCAGTTAGCAGTGATCAAAGCAGCCTTACCAAGAACAGTTATGACAGAAGATGTGTAAATAGCAGTACCCCAAGTCCAATGATCAGCTATACCCCCATGGTCTAGTGCAAACCCAAATTTATAGAATAACATTGATCCAATATATGTGACAGCGGAATGGAAGAAGCCGTTGACAACCCAACCCCAGAAAATAGTGACATTAAAGAACACACCTTTCTGACCAAGCTGGTACAGCTGCGGATACTCCTCCAGTAATCGAGCGGAGACAAACTGGTCAAAAACACCAATAACAAAAGGTGGGGCAACAGTGAAGAAAACATTGTAAAAAGTCAAAGTCCAAGATTCGATGATAGACTGACCAGAGTAACAGTTTGAGAAAACATACCAAAACTGAGTCATATATAGAGCGATATTCTTGTAGAAAGAGTACAAGATCGCATTGGAAATTCTTTGGTAACTCCAAGAACCATGAACCAATAATAACTTTTTCAAGTATTTAAATTGACCAATTGCAAAATCAGCACTTCTAGCGGCTTGCATACCTTCCATGCCACTGATACCAACCCCAACATGCGCAGCTTGGATCATACTGACATCATTAGCACCATCACCAATTGCAAGTAAGAGGGCCTTCTTTTTGTGCTTAACCATTTTCACGACCAAAGCCTTTTGCAGTGGGGACACTCTGCAACAAATGACAGCTTTACAAAGACAACCCAATTCCAGTAAAATATCGTCACAGTAGTCAAGAGCAAAACCCAAAGATTTACCATCAATAACCAAAGCTAAAGTGTCAATATCATGCTGAGAGATTCTATACTCCTTAATAGCCTCCAATTTTGACTGAATATTTTGTCTAGTAGCTTCAGCTGTCTCTTCGTTCACTATGAGAAGATTCATGTCCTCACTTAGTAATTTACAGCTCATACCAATGTTGATAGCAGTCTCTTGTCTATCACCAGTCAAAACCCAAATCTTGATACCAGCTTCCTGCAATGTGTGAATAGTCTCTGGCACACCATCTTGTAATTTGTCTTCAATAGCAGTAGCACCAAGCAAGAACATATCCTTTTCAATTAATTCAGCAGCTTCGTCCATTTTAGAAGATCTGTTCTCCATGGAAGTAGCCGCAGCCTCGTAAATACAGGCCCATTCTTCGTACTCATCATCTGGAATCGTTCTTGTGGCAATACACAGCGTTCTCAGACCTTCTGCAGCGTAGTCTTCTAAGTGACGCGTGGTAGAGGAAACATATGGGTTGTTTTCATGCAATCTAGCTAGTATAACCGTGTCAGCACCTTTACAGAACAGTTTGATTGAACCATCTGGCATTCTGAAACAAGCGGACATTCTCTTTCTTGTGGAGTTAAATTCACAGATATGTAACAGCTCGTACTGCATCTCTTGACCGTTGACTTCGACAGTAACAAATTTTGGCTTTCTAATGGTGAACTTATATCCAAGCATAGCACCACCTTCAACTAAAGCACCTTCATCTGGAGAAGCAGCCTGATACTTAATAGAACCATCGCTCTGAAATTCTGGAATGACAGTGTGACATGTGGCTAGAAGAGTCAAGAACTCGTCTATGATGGAAGCATCCTCACCAGTGGCCAAATTGTCTTGCATTTTTTTGAAAGTGTGAAATCCAACTTCAGTTCCATCGATCATCTTGGCAGCCTTGTCTTCCGGAATTTCGTCAATATAACAGTGGCCCGCAATAGATAGCGATTTAAATTCCATTATATTTCTTGTCAACGTACCAGTCTTGTCACTGAAAATGTATTCAATTTGACCCAATTCTTCAACTAAACTAGAAGTTCTTACAGCAGTTGGTGTATCTGTTTCCTCATGATACATATCTAAATCTGAGGCAATCATATAAGCTTGGTAGTACTTGATAACTTCAACTGTAACAAACAAAGAGATAGGAACTAAGTTTGAGAACAAAATCCAGTAAGTTAACAAATCCTTGAAAAACAAACCTGCTTTGTTTCTGCTACCAAGATAGAGGTAAGTTAAGTGCTTAGCATCAGCTGTAACCATTACAACATTTCCAATGGAGGAAATCAACGAAAATAAAACTAACATACCGAAAAGTGCAACAATTTGTAAGTTGATAATTCTTTCGACAGCAGTTCTTTTGATAGGAGTAGCAGTGGCATTGCGCATCAATTTTGTCTCGTGTCCTGTAAACACAACAATACCATGGATCCACTGAGTGTTTCTGAGAGTAGCACCTCTTAGGATAAGCTGTTCTGGAGAAAGGGAATACTCCTTATTATAGAGATTCAATGTACCCTCGTATGTGTAAAGACTTGAGTTTGGTTGCTCAGAGAGGACCTTGCCTCTCATTGAGATCAGGTCAGTTGGAGAAACGAGGTGGCTTGTCTCTGACAGGGACTGTTTGATCTTAAGGTTCGTTTCACCATCCAGGTTTGCAGTCTCAATGTAACAAATACCTTCTGGTTCTGACGAGCTTAGTACCACCAAATCAGCAGGGACAGCTTCTTCGGACTTGACAGCGACGATGTCGCCAACAGCTATATTGATCCATTTCTTTGTGATAAATTCACCATGTTCTGGAGAGAGTACTTCTACCTTAGAGTGATTCAACTCTTTATCCGAGTTAGCTCTTTTAAAGTCTTCCATGACTTCCTTAAGTGCAGAGACCATCAAAACAACAAGTAGAGTTCCAATAGTGGTGTATCTGTTTGTAGGAGAAACATTTGGGACTTGCTGAATGGCAGATGTGAATAAAAAAAACAAGTTTGCGTACTTGGAGAACTCTTGGAACAAGAACTTCGGTAGGAATGTGGCTAAGTTATACTTTGTTGTGGAGATGTGGTTGTCACCATAACCAAATGCAGTGTTAGACACTTTGTCATTGAGATGAATGATTCTTGGTCCATGTGTGGTCTGTATAGACTTTCTTCCACGAATCTTATCCCAGATACGACGGATATCAAATGTATTTCTCTCATCTTCGACAAGGTTTCTGTCTACAGTGGAATCAGCCCGGGCACCAGACATTGTGGCGGCATCCGGGTCTCTGAATGGGTCCTGAAGCTCTCCAATGTTGTCATTCTGAGGATAATCGTGGAGTGGGATACCCATATCACGGTACTCCGTACCAAGACCCAATTTTTGTCTCATATTAGAAAGAAGTCCACCACCCTGCCTGCTGCTGGAGCCTGCAAACGAAAGGTCTCTTTCGTCATCCTGCTCAATGTACTTATCATCGAATGGATCGCCAAAGTTGACCTCTTCTTGCTCAATGACACCTTTACGGAGGTTTTCAATAGTGTTTCGTGGAATGTAATCAACATTTTCATATGCACTGTGGATTCCAGCATCATCATCAAAGAGATCATCTCCAAAGTCAGTGTTTCTGGTAGTGTGCTGTCTGTTCTGTGGCGATGAATCCAGCAGGTCAATGTCGAAGAGCGTATTCGTATTGGGCAGACCAAAACCATGGTTTTCTTCAAAGGGGTTTGCCCTTGAATTACCCTGTGGCATTGCTTATCAAAGTAAAAAACCAATGAATGCTGTGTCTGGGTCCTGCTTGCCTATTAAACACACGAGAAGTATAACGTTCTCTGTTTTGCTTTCCTGTCCTTTCTAAAAGGCGGGCCCGCGTCTGCTCCGCCCATGTGGCCCAGACCAAAACACTAACATATATATATATATATATATTTAACTGTTCAATTACTGTTACTACTGTTCGGCCAGGTGATCTGGTTTATTTATATCAATTGAGACAATGCAACAAATATGTGTATAGGTGAAGAACAAAAAAACCAAGCTAAACAATAAAACAAAACGTGACATACCAGGAACTTCACCTCTTTTTCTGTGAGCTGTGTGCAAGAAGTTAGACCTCAGAGGAGTGGAGCCCTACATGATACACACATGCCTGACTCAATCACTCCAAAAAATGCAAAAATGTAATGAGAACTATGGCGTTCCGAACTGGGTTCAAGCAGCGTTGACCACGGTGTTGACCTGGGCTGGCTCTTCTTCGTACTCAACCTCCACTCTGGCACGTCTCTTCTTGGCCTTTTCAGCCTTAGCAGCAGCCTGTCTCTTTCTCTTCTTAGAAGCGGCCTCGTCATCGCTGGAGTCATAATCACTAGAGTCAGTGTCATCATGAGCGGAGGCTTCAGAGTCGCTGCCATCGAGCCATCTCTCAAGGTCCTCAACGTCAACCAATTCATCATCACCGTCATCCTCAACGTATTCAATCTCACCAACGTCGCTGTCATCTTCCTCCTCAAGTTCACTGTAATCCTCTTCCTCCTCAATGCCCTCCTCGTCTTCGACAGTACCAAGAACCTTCTTCCAGATCTTCTCGTCGACATTCAATGGCTTGTCTCCGTAAGCACCACTCTTCAATCTCTCAAGCAATTCTTTCTCAATGGCCTTCTCAATCTTAGCAGCAGCAAGGGCCTTTCTCTCTCTATTCTCTTCTCTTCTCTTGACCTTTGGTGCAATTCCAACGTAGTGTCTCTCCTCATCTCTCAATGCCATACGACGTTCTGTGATAGCAACCTGCGTCAATCTTGTCAACCTTTGCTTACACTTGTGGATAAGGAACTTGTTCCAGTAAAGTAAATGGTCGTCAATCTGTTCAAGTGCCTTTGTGTAGTTCTTTGACAATTTGATTCTTTCCCACAACTTGGCAGGTGTGTGTGCACGCTCTGCTGTCTTCATGTACAAATAGAGCTTGCCGTCAATGTTCTTCACAGTGGCATATTTCGCATTGGCAAGTGGACATGACTGTCTCGAACAGAGACCACTGACGTTGAATTCATTTCTGCAAAAGTTCTGGCCCTTGGTTGTTTTGAGCTTGAAGGAACAAAATTGTTGGTTGATAACTTGCCAGATAATCTAAACGAAATGTTAGCACTCTGTCTCTCTCCTTCTTTCTTGCACTCTCAGACAGTGCACAAACACCGCCATCATATACTTACTTCGTCAGACATTGTGGTAGTTTGTGTATGGCTCTGTGTGCTTCTCTCTTTCTAAGCTTAACCCTGAGTTCTTTATTCTTTTGTGAAGCTTTTTTTTTTGTTCCAATCATAGTTTTCTTTTTGCAGCTTATGTGCACTGTACAAAAAGCTAAGAGAAATAAATAAAAAAATTTTAAATGTTAAGGGCAACATCTCATCTCCAAGTTACCCGCCAATAGGAGAATGAGGCAATTGGCGGAAGCAGTTAACTGTTACCATGGTAACGTGAATTTGGGGCTAAAGGATTTACTGTGTAGTTGTGGCAAAGTTGTCTTTGTGGGGGAAAGAGCGGTACTTTAAATTACTGATTTTATAAAAGCTATTGTATACATGTTGTATATGGGACTAATAAGGTTTTCCTTTCTTCTAGAGGTGTGTGGTCGAAGATGGTGCTATTATATACTCTTAGGTCTTAATCAGGCTGCCGGTTACAATCAATCTACACCTGTATCGTTACACGAGCAAAGTAATTAACAGAAAGTAATGCGTTGATCATAGATACAGGAGATTCAGATGTCTCACCACGCACCCTTCAATGGACAAAATGTGAATTTCAGCCTCAGAACTCATCCTGCTGGTCCTGGAAAAACATTGTGAAGACAATAATCGTAGAGTAAATAAGCAACCCGCCAACGGTACTCATTACGGTAGCAGGGAAAACAACAAGGTTCGTGTGATAGAAGACAACCGGTAGGCAAATACCACTTGCGACAAATACAGCTGTGACAAATTTGGCAAAGTCATTGACAGAACTGTTGGTGTTGTGCACGTTAGTAACGAAAGTAAATGTGTCAATTGTACAACAAGGGGAGTTACATACCCTGAAGAGTCACTCATAAAGTCATCGAATTCGTTCTTTGCAAGAAGTGTGTTAGGCAACGGTGCCAGAAGGAAAATACCGACTATTTAGCTTCTGTTAGTAATTGTTAGCAAACGCATTGCATTACATATACTCACCAACATAGAGGGGGTACCAGTTGGACCAGAGAGCACAACTAAGGATGATAAGGAGGAAACCGGCAGCTAAGAAGCCGGAGAGAAATATTATCTTCGTTAATGGCGTCACCTGCATTGTATTATGGGAGAATGGGCAGGTCCGTGTGTGTGTGTGTGCGCTTATGTGGGTGGAACGTGATTTTCTATGCTGTCCTGTCTCCGCCACCAATGGCCTTTTTGTAGGGTGGTCTATCTTAATACTCGAGATCACCCGCGCTTCCTTGGATCACTTGTATGTCCAGCATCCAATCGGGTCTTCATCTGTGTCAGAACTGTGCACAGCCAGGGAGTCTATGAGCTGTTATTCAATTCACTTGAAAAAACTTGGTGCAACTATTACCATATAATATTTTTTTATTCAAATTAGAGCTCATTGTAAAACAATAGCCTGTTGTCTCTACATTGATTTAATAGCTTACATAGTCTAGTAGACAGCATAAACTTAAACTGTCGAAGACGGCCGTATGGTCTAGTGGTATGATACTCGCTTTGGGCGAAGATCGGGTACACCCGGTCTACAATTGCTACAGATATGTGAGTGGTCCAGGGTTCAATTCCCTGTCCGGCCCTTCTTCAACTTATTTTTTTGACTCTCTAAGAGGCCATGGTAGTGCTCTTACCAATTACGCGAACTTCTAGAAAACGATGGGCGGCAAACGGAAAGGGCGAATGAGAGAAAGAAAGCAGAGAGGGCTCAGTTCGGAGTAAGCACAGAAGACAGAATCCAGCAAGCCACAGACCAAGATTCATCGCTTCATTAACAAGTGGAAGCACAGAAGACTACAATCAATAGAGAGCAGGTAGTTTATCAGTCCTGTTTTAGCCATTGCCATTGCCACCGTCCCGTTCATTAAACCAGAAGGAAAGAGAGTTATTAATCCACCCACGACGACGATGATTCTCAACAACGATAGCTTTTTGTCAGATGATGACAACGGGGAGGAAGACCTGTGTCCACTTTGCGTGGAGGAAATGGATCTCTCAGATAAGAATTTTAAGCCATGTCCTTGTGGATATCAAATCTGCCAGTTCTGTTACAACAACATCCGCCAGAACCCCGACCTCAACGGGAGATGTCCAGCTTGCAGAAGACAGTACGACGATGAGTCCGTGGAGTACAAGCAACTAACAGCCGAGGAGTGGAAGCTGGAGCAAAACAAATTAAACAAAAAGGACAAGGATAGAAAGCAAAAGGAAAAAGAGAAGAAAGAGCACGAGCAGTTGAATCGGAAGCATCTTGCGGGCATGCGCGTCATCCAGAAGAACTTGGTATATGTTGTTGGCCTGAATCCACTTGTCCCAGCAGAAGATCTCCATTCTGTTTTGAGATCAGAAAAATACTTTGGTCAGTTTGGTAAAATTCTCAAGATCGTTGTTAATAAGAGAAACCAGACCACCGGCCATTTCACAAATAGCGCTGTTGGTGTCGGTGTTTATGTAACTTTTTCCAAAAAGGAGGAAGCTGCTAAGTGTATCTCCATGGTGGACGGAGCTTATATGGATGGAAAGCAACTCAAGGCTGCTTTTGGTACCACGAAGTACTGTTCGTCATATCTCAGAGGTCAACCTTGTCCAAATCCAAACTGTATGTTCCTTCATGAGCCTGGTGAAGAGGCTGACTCTTATACAAGACAAGACTTGTCTACCAGACAGAGTTTGAAAATGGGTGGCATTGAAGGTTACAAATTGCAAGCTCCATTTCCGTCCAACCAAGGTAACTATGACGACAGTCACAGCAGTAGTACCATTTCATCTCCGGCCACAAACAGCAACACACCATTGGCAGGTTCCTCATTACTTTCATCTCAAGGTGTGACATCAAGTGCTCCATTACCAGCTAACATCTCTTGGGCTTCCAATTCAGCAAATGCTGCAGGTGCTTCTGAGGATGCTGAAACCTTGGCTAACTCTACCGCTTTTCCAACACTTGGTGAATCTCTCTCGCTGCTACAACAGCAACATCAGCAACAGCATCAGAGCCACCAGACACAGCAAAATACGAAAAAGAGTAAGGTTCAGAACCAGCAGATCAATGAGTTTAATCCAGAGGAAGCAGCTTCTAACTACATTGATGAGATCATTGGCGAGTTCAAGACTGGTGCACCTATGAAATTTGTCCTCAAACCTTCTGCTCTTAACGAATCTGTCATCTCATACCCTCCACTTTTTTCATTCAAGCCAACTAATCAAACATCAATTTCTGACCGTGGATTTAATTTGAGATTGGTTAAGAGCTTGATTGCCAAGACGTCGAGACCTACAGTTATGGCTCTCCCACAGCAGATACCTCCATCATCAGCTCCACAGAGTCAACCAGTCCCTCCACAATCTCAAACTCCATCCCAACCATATATCCAACTGAATGACTTCATGCAGCAACAGCGTGCCAATTCACAGCCATCGCAGCTTCAACAACTTGCACAGCAACAACAGCAGTTCTTCCAACAACAACAACAACAACAACAACAACAACAACAACAACAACAACAACAACAACAACAACAACAGCAACAACAACAACAACAACAACAGCAGCAGCAGCAGCAGCAGCAAAACTCCGTTGCACAGGCCTTGCATCAACAGCAACTTCTTCAGCAACAGGTTGCCGCGGCACAGATTCACACTCCGTCTGAACAGCATACTCAGTTGTCAAGTGCCGCCCAACAATTACTGCATGCACAAATGGTTCAACAGAACAAGGTTGACCGTGCTTTTACTGGCACCCCACCGCCACCAGGTATATTTGCACCAAGCCAGCAGACTACTGAACAGGGAATTGGTGGTACTGCATCTGAATTACTGAATCATTTGATGAACGGTAAGAAGATCAGTGCTTGATTGGCTTATTTTGGTGTTTTGTATTCTTGTTATGCTGCCGCGCTTCTTCGCTTCAGTTTGTTTGATTTATAACTATTCCTGTTTGTTTTGTTTGATTAGGTAGTGATTTACGTGACAGTTATGATAACATGCCCTTCTAAAATTAAATTGGATGATATGATATCTATGCAATAGTAGAGCGTTTATTAGTAAGGCATGTATCTTTTGAGTTTTTTCTTTTCCGTTGTCATTGAACCTGAACCTGTAACACCAACTCTTGAGCCAATAGAATTTGATGTACTGAACATGGTCTTCTCTTTCTTTGTCTTTTTATTTTTTTTGCTGAAAGTCTGCCAACTCTGTGCGTTCTTGTTCAACTCTTGCTCATATTTCTTATCATTTGGTTTTGATGTTTTCTTATTCTGTTGTTTCTTATACTTATTAACAATCTCACGCGGTTTTTCTTTGTGAACTTCTTCAACTGTGTAGAGGTCTGTAGTGTTTGAGTCTATAAATTTGATCGTGATGGTTTTGTGATTACCAGATATATTAATGATACGGGCTTCCTTGAACTGCTTCTCCAGTTTGCTTCTAACCCAAACAACATTTCCCACAGCCAATCTGTCCTCCGAGGCTTTCTCAGATTTAGTATTTGGATCTTCTACTATTGTGATAGATTCTGAGCTCTCTGTTGATTCTGGGGTGTTTGATGGCGTCTGTTTCTCTTGCTCATTTGGTTGAAGAAGGCCCACAAGCTCTAAAAGCTCAACCTTCAAAGCACGTATCGACTCATTTTGCGGATCATTAGCTAAAGTTTCTTCAATTTCATTCAACTGCTGCTGGTACTCTTCTAATTCACTCATGATTTTGTGAGGTTATCTTGTCTGCAAATACAGAATATTACGGTTGTGTGTATGTCTACAAAATTTAACTTAGACTAATCTGCCATTCTGGGAGTGTCACTAGCGCCGGCCATCATCCCAAGCAAAGCTCTTCGTGCCAGGCATAAATCGAGTAATTGCAGAACGCCAAACGAAACAAAGGGGCCACATTTTGGGGAGAGCTGGACAGTTGTCATTTCAACTGTGATAGAGCCGCTATCTGACATGGTATGTTATGCTTTATTTTGTTTTACCTTAGCGTTGCCTTTCAAACCCAAGAAACTAACAAGACACCTCGGGGTGCTCTAGACAGACACTTCGAAATTTAGAGCTGATGTGCTCAAACTTTTTGAGCCACGGCCCCCGTTGCAACATCTTGAGCAGGTTGATACTGATCCAGAGAAGCGTAAGACAGCAAGTATTTCAGGTATTGGTTCTTTCCTTACCAAATTGCAGGAGTACAAGGAGGAGAAGTATGAGACCATGCAATACGAGGAAACAACGCAGATGAAGGACCAACGGCTCAAGAGTGAAAAGATGGTATTGAACAAACAGAAAATGGACGATGATTTTTCAAAATGGAATCCTAATGAGGATCCACACATTAAGGGTGACCCATACAAAACAGTATTTGTGGGTCGTCTTGACTACAATGTTTCTGAGATTGATCTGCAGAAAGAATTCACCAAGTTTGGCAGTATCGAAAGAGTACGTATTGTTAGAGATAAAGATTCTGGGAAATCAAAGGGATATGCGTTTGTGGTATTTGAAAAAGAATCTGGTGCTCGTTCTGCTTATAAAGAAGGAAATGGGTTAAAACTGGGCAGTCGCTCTGTGCTTACTGACATTGAAAGAGGCCGCTTGGGAAAGACCTGGCTTCCAAGACGACTTGGTGGAGGAGTTGGGGGTCGTGGCTATTCAAAGAAACGTGTCATACCGGAGATATCGACTTTTAAGAAGAAGACATTCGATGGCCCACCTTCTAGTTCGCTAAGACAAAGAGGTAATGGATCCAGATTCTCTTCCCGGGGTGGAAGAAATGATAGCCATAAGTCATCCAGGTATGGCTCGAATGATTCAAGAGAAAGTAGGGACAGATACTCCTCTTCCTCGTCGAGTGCTCCGCCATTCAACGGTTTCGACTCATCTTCAAGATACAAATCAAGGAATGAGAGACCAGAGAGAAGAGAAGAGAACAGAGGTGACCGGTTTGGTTACAACAGCATCAGATCAAGAAGAGACGATCGTGACTTCCATGATAGGGGAAGGGATAAACACCGTGATTCAAGAATGTCTGATAAAGAGAAAGAGAGGCTACGGTACTAAAGATGATGTTTGTGATGCAGTTAATATATATGAGGATACCAGTGCGATATTGTTCAAATGAA
The DNA here is from genome assembly GCA_030572335.1 of Petasospora nakhonratchasimensis. NCBI lineage: Eukaryota > Fungi > Ascomycota > Saccharomycetes > Phaffomycetales > Wickerhamomycetaceae > Petasospora > Petasospora nakhonratchasimensis. The sequence goes on from JAJLZS010000007.1 coordinate 633,228, forward strand.
GCCTTGCTTCAATCAGCCCATGCCTATGTTCTCAGACAGAGGGGCATTCAGGGATGCTCCCTATATTAATTATCACGTAAAAGCAGCACTTGTAATATGGAAGCAGTGTTTCCGTGGTGGTAAACCAGCATAAGATACACACCACGGAGCTCAGGGCCTGGCTCAGTTGCATCCAACTCGAAAAGTATAACATCCTTCTGGAAACACCGCCAGGTACTTTGGAAGGTTCCTACAATTATATCGACCTTTATATGAGGCTCCTGAAACCTCATTCAGTGAGCTTCTCGATAGGTCGAAGAACCATCTGTTTAAAGCAAAAACGTAATAGACAAATATGTGCGTCACTGAAGACAGACACGCATGTCTCCGGATAGTCGACAGTGGAGGTCATCCTGACATAAGGGAGCTCATTCCAGTGTTGACCTAAAGATTTTCTAGATTTCTCCACCAATCTTTCATTATAATTTCCAAGGGCCACTGGATCATCATCTATAAAGAACCACAGCGTGTTGAGCATAAAACATTTTATAACATTATTTATCCTCTTTGCTCAAACCAGGTAGCCCCTCCACCTCATTACCAAAGAAGTCGGATGCAACGGACACCAGCTTTAGTTCACCAAAGCTTTCATCAGCTGAGGTTATAATAGATTCTACAAACTATCCCATGTGAAGGACGTTTTTTCTGGGGAGGCAGTTCTGTTACCCCTAAAATTAGAAGACTTCAAAGAAGCACAGCGGTTGCACTCATTGGCGAGAAATATATGTGCCCAGTACTTGATTCTTATGCCAAATCTCAGTAACATCAACTCTTTCCCACAACCAAGGCACAACTGTGTAAAGTTAACATTATGAAAAAACAGTTCCAAAGTTTTGTTCCCTCTTTCGATACTAGCTAAATTGAAATTCTCAACTGTAAGGGCAGAAACCTTTGACACTTCCAACCCTTCTTCTTGAGGGAAGCGATATACACTCTCAATAAATCTTATTACCTCTTTGCAAGATTTTAGACCATCATCATTAATGACAACATCAGCGTCAGGAAGTTGAGAATATTGACGATGAGGTCCTTGGTGATGTTTTTCAGGCAAAGCCGGATGGGTGATGTAGGGTGGATTCGTGTTTTTCAGCAATCTCACTGGTGTTCTCCTCTTCTTCTTTACCTTTGTTTGGGAATTGACGGTGCCCAGACATCTGAAGCACGCGTGATGAATCTATATAAGAGTTGTTAAAGTATTCTATTGGTATTACTTTCCGAAAACCTTTTAGGATGTGATTGTGTTTAAATCTTGACAGACTCTGTTCTATTGTAGAGATGAAGTAGCTTTAAAGTCTGTAGAAGTGTAATGTCAGAGCGAACACCTGAAGAGCAAACACGGTTGAGTGAAACTACCCAATATCTTAATGGCAGCTTAGAAGTGGATACATTGATAAGATAAAAAGAAAGAACGAAAGGAAAATCTTTGATTTTTCATGTAGTAATGGTAGCAGAGCGGTGCAGCTTTATTCAGATGATTTAATGCATATCAATGTCCGATGAAATGACACAAAGCCAGTTCAGGGGTCATGCAAAGCTATTGTTAATAAATTTTTAAAAATCACACTTAAACGTATATAATTTAATACTCGAGCATTCTCGGCCATTAAATACTTCTTCTCAAGCTATTATCCTTTATAGCAGGCAGCTGAGTTGGTTGGTCGCATCAAGTCCAGCTTGGCAAGAGAATTCGGTAGTAGTGATGTCTGAATTTTGCAAAAATTTAGACGTTAATATTACTCAATATTTTGATGTATAAAAGAAGACGCTATGAGTTAGAAATTCTCCGAAATATGTATCTGTAGATTAATGGTAATTATTTATATATCCATACAGTTTCCCAATTGAGTGATTGCTAGATTTAGCCATAAGTTTTTATTTTTCACGTACACATTTATTCTGGACGACATGTTCAAGCTCATCTCTTTAGTTTATGCTCCTAATTTTTGAACCAAATCAAGATTTACAATGACTGAAGATACTTCCAAGCTAAACAAATCCAAATTGGGAACTAAGAAATAGTAAGTTTGTAACCAGGAGTGATACCCTTTTTGGTTTTTGAAGTACTAACCGTGCTACAAGCTGGGATGACTTTTATGCTGTTGAGAAACAGAACTTTGAAGAGAACCCAGAGGACACAGGCGAATGCTGGTTCTCTGATTCTTCTGCCGAGGAGAAGATAATTGAGTTCCTTTCTAACAACCTAGGGGAGTATAAGATTGCTGAGAACTGTACTATGTGTGATGTCGGTACAGGCAATGGCCACCTCTTATTTTCTTTGAGAGAGGAAGGATTCAAGGGTAAATTTACGGGAATTGACTACTCGGAAAACTCAGTACAGTTTGCTGCAGACGTTGCCAAAGAAGGCGAAATTGATAAGGTTAGCTTTGAAGTAGCAGACATCTATGACGAGAACTGGAAACCTGATACATTTGACGTTGTGCTTGATAAGGGTACATTAGATGCAATTGCACTCAGTGGACTTAAGTACGGAGAAAACACAGCAGCAGAAGTATATTCCTCAAGAATTAGTAAGATGCTTACAAAGGATAGCGTATTACTGATTACATCATGTAATTTTACCGCAGAGGAGCTGGAGAAATTAATTGTTACTGAAGACCTCCGCGTATGGAAGAAGATTGATTACCCAACATTTGAGTTTGGTGGTGTTAAGGGAGCTACAATTTGCAGTATAGCCTTTGTTAAGCGTTGAAATGCATGAACTCATGCACTACAATAGAGTGCCCCGATCTGTTTATGGATATGTTCTAAACACCTTTAGGAATCAGATCATTAACAGTATTGAACATTGTGTCAGTAGTCTCGACATTGCCTGTCTTAATAGCATATTGAATTGGTTTACTGTCTTCCATTGATGTTATTCTGATGAATTTCTCTGGGTTCATCGACGAGGGCATACCCTTGACGACCTCCAATCCTTGCACTAATGCAGTGTTTAGAATGACCTTCAACAAGCCATTCGACCTCATAATGACTCTAGAAGCCTTTCCAATTTCTTTGCTTTTGTTAACGTGAATGTTACCAACACCACGTTCTTTCCAACCTTCCTTAACTTGCGTAAGGTCAAGTGCATACAGTTTAGCACGACATGTAAATACCTGCTCCTCATTCTCTTCACCCGACTTGACTTCTTTCTTCTCAAGATCAACCTGCTTGTACATGTGTGTGTTCTTCGATATGGAATGCTCAAGTTCAGCGCCTTCTTTTCCTTCTGAATTTGGAGCCTCTGCCGTTGTGTTCTCTTCCTTCTCAAAGATGGACTTCTTACTGATAGCTGTCTGGAAAGCGTTACCAAACGCAGAACCCGAACCAAAGACCGATGGAGTGGAAGGTGTGGTTGCTGTTGGTGTGGAGTCAAAGACATTTGATCTCTTAGTTGTCATCGAAAAGGCATTGGCTCCGAATGGAGTTGTAGCACCAAAAACAAACCGTGGACTTGAAGTGGCTGGCTTACTCTCCTCCATCTTCTCTGTGCTGTCTGTCTGTGGAGCTTCTACTGCTGACTTCTTTCCCAAGTCTATGGACTGTCCAAATCTCTGCTCTGATATAGTTTCTCCAGCTTTCTGTGTTGTATGGTCTGTTGTCTCCTCCTTCTTGTTAGACTCAGTCTTTGGGTCCTCGGCCTCCGCAGTGCCCTCTTTACTGACCTCAGCAATGGCATCGACTTGCTTGATATTTTCGAGAGCAGTGCTATCTTTTGACTCCTCCGTGACAGACTTTCGACGCTTGAGTGGAGAAATCTTCCTCTTCTCCATCTCAGCCTCCTCTTTATTATCAGCCTCAAAATCATCTCTTGTTCTCTTTCTGGAGAGTGGAACACCTAGGTTCTCCTCTACTGCAACAGTCTCGGTCTCGGTGGAGCTCGTAGTTAGTTCGGCTTGTTCCACATTTTCAGGTTGTCTTGTTTCTTCCTCTGCCATCTTCTAGCAATGTATGTAATTAAATATGTGCCGTTTTTGTGTGAGTTTGTATCTATAGAGATTGTTTATATAGTATTTTGCACAGCTTGTAAAGCTAATCTTGAGTTTTCACTCTCATTTACCTATGTGGCGCTTAACAATATAATTGATAAGAGCACACTTCAAAGAAACGAGGTCTGTAAAGTAAACAAACAAAAACAAAACAAAAACAAAAGGACAGAATGGAAACAGTGGGAAAAGGGACATACCAGAAGAATTACTCTCACGCAAGGCAGTTCTACTAGTCATTGTTGTGCTATCCATAGATCTACCGCTATAGCAATCGCACGCACCATGAGTTCTGTGCCTCACTATTTGCGTCTCAAACCGCGCGGGGATTCCCCTGCTGACAAGCTTAAGGAGTCTGTCATCGAATCGTACACTGATACAGAGGTCACTTTCAAGAATGCTGCTGGATCAAACAAGTTTAGTAAGATCTTTAGTGATATCTCTCAGTTAGACATGTACACTGCGACCATGCAAGATTTAACTACAGAGTTGTTTGACGAGAAGGACAGCGTCTTCTTTACATTGGGCCCATCCAATAGTGGAAAGTCCTACTCTATCCATGGCGATGGCTCCAACCCCGGTCTTGCGATTTACTCGCTCAATGAGATCTTTAACAAAATTGGCACCAACTTCGCCGATTACAAGCAACTTAAAAAGTATTTTGGTGAATCGTTCTTGGTGAGCTCAAGTGCTGGGAAGAACTGCACGGGAGAGTTTGGATTGACTATCTCTGTTTATGAAATCTACAATGACCGTATCAGAGATTTGTCCCTGGATCAAAAAAAAACCCTCAATCAGTCATTGGATATTGTTACTGATGTTAAGGATGGAAAGATCAAGCCCAATAAGATTAGGCAGATTTATGTCTCCAACATTGATGAGGCCAAGACCGTTTTACACAAGTGTATTAAGAGAAGGGCAGTCAGCGCTACAAACTTGAACGTCACAAGTTCCAGATCTCATTTGTTCATCTACTTCAACCTCCACAAGCTCACCGGTAAAGCTATCAAAACTACAAGACTTACAGTGGCTGATTTAGCAGGTTCAGAGAGAACCAAGACGGCAAAGACTGAGGGTAAGGAGTTTAAAGAAGGTAACTACACCAATACAAGTTTGACTGAACTTGGAAGATGTTTGGCTTTGATGAAGTCTAAAAAATTTGACAGATCCATCTTAAGAACTTCCAAGTTGACGAGATTGCTCTTGACCGATTTGTTTGGGAACTTTAACTTCCAAAACAGAATCAAAATTTTATTAACGTTGGATCCATATTCACCATTATCTACTATTTTACATGCTGTAAGATACATACAGCCTGTTGCAAAGATGCAAATTAACTCTGAAAGAAATTCTCTTGACATGAACAATATGGATATGATGCATGTTGCTCAACTCACAGAAGAACTCAATGCATTGAGATCCATTAATGAGAAATTGGAAATTGAGAACGAGGTGGCCAAGGAGAAGATAATAGAAACAGAAATAGAAACCAGAAGGGAATTGAGTGAGCAGTATGAGCTCAAGATCCAGGAGCTTCAGGCACTGCATGCCGCTGATGTTAATCAGTTGAAAGAATTACACCAGGATGACGTTGATAAAAAGTTAAAGATGCTCTCAGATGATTATGATTCCAAGATTAAAGAGTTGGAAGAGAAGTACCAAAAGACCATTAATGAACTTGATGAAAACCACAACAATGCAATGGCTAGAATCACACAGGAACACGAGGAAAAACTAAAAGAACTTGATGCTGATAGCGAAGAACGGATTAAACAGTTGAGCGCCGCAACGCAGAGCGATGTAGTTGGTCAAGCAGATTCTGACAAGCTTGAGGAGTATGTCTCCATTTTACAAAAGGACAATGAACAGCTTGAAAGTAAGCTCAAAGTTGCCATTACCAAACTTGATGATGCGGAAAAGGAAATCAACCAGCTTGCTAAGAAAGAGAAGAGAAAATCTAAACAGGTTGATGACTTGATTGTGGAACTGGAGATTTTGAAACACAAGAGAAAGTCCGAGAGCACGGATCACAATCCTCAGAACAAAAAGGTGCGGTTCAATGATGTAGAAGGGGAGGACTTGGATACATGTCCTCCAGATAACAAAGAAAACAATTTTGCAGATCTCCTGTCCCTCAGCCCAATAAAGTTGATAAGAACATCACCTAACAAGCACTTCAAGTTTGAAGATGACAGCCCAAGAAAGTCCCCTGTCAAACAGATAAGTTTGGAGTCTCCATCAAACAGACAGGTCTTGCAGAATTCAAATTTCGACCACAATATTCCATCCCCAAAAATTAAGTTGAAATCGCCATCGAAAGGAAAGAAGAAGCTCAACAATGCTAACATAGTTGACACCTCAATGGACTAAATGACATGTTTTTGTATAGATCTGAAGAGATTGATACCATCTTGTTTCTCCTGTAAAGAAACGAAAGTTCTACAATGCATCCAATTAAAATTTTAGTGTACATATAAATCATTTGTTTTGCCATTCTGATAATGCTCATTAGATGGTACGTCTGTCAGACAAGTAACGAACAACAGGGCCCATACCAGTAACTTCAACGGTTTTATCAAACCAGGCGAGCAGAACACCCCCTTGTTGCTGGCCCTTCTTTATGGACATACCTTTATACAAATACTTCACAAGAGCATTCTGTTGTTCTATTGAGAGACTTTTGACGATTGAGGGGATGTCTGTTTGCTTTGTAGCACTAAAGATGTCAATAACGGAACTCACGAAGAGCGTCTATAAAGGTGATGTGTTAGTATCATATCTCAGGGCAACCAAATGGAAAGGCTAAAGTCAAATCCAAAGCATCAAGCAACTTACCTTCGAAGCATCATCAGCGCCGTATGGAGGCTCCTCGGTAGCATACAAAACTGCGTCCGCGTAGGAACCCCTGGAGACCAATGTGCGGATGTTGGTGACCTTGGATTGCACCTCGTCTGCCGAGACGGCTGGTATCTCCGGTGTGAGATCCTCGACCGTGACCATATTCTCAGGGTCAAGAGCATCAATGTCAATTCTTCTCCAGTCTTCCATTTGCGCGATGATTCTGGTTTCTTTATGCTGCTGGTATGTGTTGGTGGTGTTGATGTCGATACCCAAGAGTATGGAACCCAATTTAGTGATTAAGTCCCAGCCTAGCCGCGAAATAGGTAAGCGGTCTGCGCCACACTAGTATAAACTAACTAGTAGGTGAGGCCAGTATAAACATTACAGGGATATATTTGGTAATAAAAGATCTTGAATATTTTAGTCTTAATATAGTGACATAACTATTCTAATTTAATTATCCAAAGTGTGTGAAAGGGTAGAGTCACTTAACCACGAATGATCAAGTCATTTGGAATACCCTCATACTCACCATACTTCAATGCCAAGTTGATGTTCTGCAAGCACTGAGTAGCAGCACCCTTGAGTAAATTGTCAATGGTGGCAACAACAACAACTCTGTTCTGAGCAGCATTGACTGCAAATGCACCCACAACAACGCCATGCTTGCCACTAATATCACGAACGAGCGGAGCTTCACCAGAAACGGTGATGAGCTGCTCACCTTGGTACCGGTCCTGGTACAAGTTTCTAATCTCTCTGGAGGAAAGTTGATCCTTTAATGGAATGTTAATAGTATGCGTGATACCCTGGAACCATTGAGCAACGTGTGGAGAGAACGCAACTTCAATACCGAGCTGTTTAGATACTTCTCTTTCGTGGATATGATCAGTAAGAGAGTAAGGGACAAGGTTGTTGCTGAGGAATTCGGTATCGTTCTTTGGAGAAGGCTTGGTACCAGCACCAGAGTAACCGGAAACACCAAAGATGGATGGTGTACCACTAATATGGCCAACCAATGGCTTAATGGCAACCTGAGCAGCAGTGGCATAACAACCAGGGTTGGAAATCTTTCTGGCATTGGCAATTGTCTTTCTGTCATTCAATTCTGGTAAGCCGTAAATCCACTCACCAGTGGTATCAAATCTGTAATCAGCAGATAAATCAATGATCTTAGACTTACCACCACCGTTAGCAGACTCGATGGCCTCCACAAATGGCTTGCAGACACCGTTCGGCAGTGCCATGACCCAAACATCAACTTCGTTACGTTCTTCCAGTCTCTTAATGTCTTCAACTTGCAAGTTTTCATAGATAATTTCCTTCTTTGTGTAACCTTCAAGCTTCTTACCTTCTAATTCACGAGAAGAAACATGGGCGATCTCCAAATACTGGTGATTGTTGATCATTGAAATCAGGTTCTGGCCAGTAAAACCTCTAGCGCCAATCAATGCAACACGAGACTTCTTGGTGTTGGTTCCTTCACGCAAAGGAGGGTTTGGGTTGGTCTCGGTAGCTATAGCTCTAATACCAACTGCTCTCTTAATAATGGAAGAAGCAACGGTTGGTCTTTTAGACTGCTGTTGCATTGGTCTTGGAACCGCGGACTGGTTGGACTTCAAGTTAGCTTGGGCTCTAGCAGCAGCTCTCATAGTAGAATAAGATCTAGTCTGCATACCAGAAAATGAACGAGAGAATGATCCTGAGTCAGAAGAAGTAGCGGACTTTGGAACACGAGAATATTTAGAGTCAAAGTTCCCAATGAGCTTGGAAACAGACTTTGGGTCTTCAACGCCAAACCAGAAGAGAATATGACCGTGCTTGGTGTAGGAACCATCGGACTTGGAGAAGAACCAGTTAGCATTTGGATCATCTTCTCTAACAACCCATTGCAAAGAAGAGTAATCTCTTCTTACGGCATTGAAAATGTTGTCAGAGACATTATTCAACCAACCTGCCTTAGAGGCCAAAAACTTGTCCAAGACTGGAACTTGGGCAGAAGCTTCAGAAGCGTCCTTGACAATGGCAAGAACGTCCAACGGTTCGTCGCCATAAGACTTGAAAGAAGCATTCTCCAACTCTCTCAAGTAGGAAGCAACAGAAAGCTTACCAGAAGCAATCTCGGTATCTCTCTGCAGTGCCTTTCTCAAAAGTTCGGGCTCAGAGAACTCAGAGAGGGAGTTTCTAGTGAGGAGACGGTAACCTCTTCTAATCAATGTACCGGCACCAGAGTCGGTGAAAAGCTCCTTCTGCAAGTCATTCACATTGATGATAGCAACGGAGGAGGATCTTGGCAAGTACATCAGCAAGTCTCTAATCTCCTTTATTTTCAACTTGGTACCGTACTTGACCCATGATTCCTTCATAAGGTCGTCATACTCCTCATCGAGATTGATAACCGAAACTTTTTCGCCGGTAGAACCGTTGATGATACCACCCTTCTCGTTCAAGTAGACAATCTTGAGTGGCTCAAACACACGAGCCAATTCTCCAGCTGCAACATCAGCGTTAACGTTAAGGATCTGACCTGATGGAGTCTCGGCCAAAGAGGTAAGGATTGGCAATGCACCAGCCTGGATAGAAGCCTCGATTGGGGACTTGTTAACGCCGTTGATCTTACCAACAAGTTTGTACTTGTCCTGGTCCAAGTAGTCAGCATTGAAAACACCGGCAGTAATTGGTCTGGCGTGGACACCCATCTTCTCCAAGGCGGTGACGAGCTTAAGGTTCTGCTCAAGGAAACACTTTCTAACGACAGACATGGTCTTCTCGTCTGTGATTCTGATTCCATCCTCGTAGTCTGGCTCAACGCCCTCGGCCTCAAGAAGCTCATTAATCTGTGGACCAGTGCCGTGGAGAACAATTGGATACAAACCAACGTGGTACAAGAAGGCGAGACAGGAAGCGAGCTCGGTCAAGTGCTGGGTGATGATGGCACCTCCAACCTTGATAACAGCAAATTGTTGAGAGGAGACCGATGTAAAGTACTTAAGGTACTGCTCAACCTCTCTTTTGGAACCAATATTATTCAACAGCTGGATAACAGTGGATCTAGTGGAGTAGGAGCGGCACATGGAAGACTGGCAAGCGGCGGAGACGGTTGGCATAGGTCTGTTGAGGTAGCTACTGGAAGCTGGAGAGACGCTGGCTGCGCCTGCCTTGAGAGCAGACTGGCTAGTATGGGCAATACGGCGTCTCTGAGCGGACAACGTGGAGCGAAGCATTGTGTAGCCTGGAGGGTTGGATAGTTTTGTCTTCTAAGCGATCTATAGAATATGTTGAAGGCACAGACTCATACTGGACGCTTATGACTGATTTCGAGCTGGCAATCGGAAACGGTACGGCCAGCACCTCTGTAGAGTGGAAAGAGAGAAAAAAAAGAGTCTTCCTCCTCTAAGGAAGGCCTCTCTATAGGGTGTTCGGATGTTTTTGGTGTTTCTCCATATAGTTCCCCCGCTTATCTTTCTATTAGCCATCTGGCTAAAGTGTTTGGTCGGTGATGTGGCGGTTGTAGAGGCCAATTGAGAGGAGACACCCGTAACACCAATGGCCTCCCCTCTCGCAAGCTCCGGCATCGGGGCCCAGCCTGGCCACACCTGGACACACCACCAATACGAGCAGCCTCCACCATTTACCCTTATAGATTTGGCAGATTTGATTACGGGACACAACGTCCGCGACTGTTTGTGCTCTGTGGGTTGTATGAAGTTGAGCCTTTGATCTATCAAGAGCACAGAAAGCCTACGCCACTCTACTAAAAATTCTAAAAGTTGGCTATACCCACGAAGCAATCTATCAGAATGTCGGAAAAGACATACTTGCCAGGTATGTTATGCTCTATCCTGCCGTTCTTGGGCACATTGCTCTCAGCACGCTATGGCCACGGCTCTTGTAGCCGAAAGTTCAGCTACTAACACACACTGTCCAGCTCTTGCGGACGCAAACTCGTGAGTTGACATCGTCCCAACATGCCCCGTGCTCACACAGAATACTAACCTCAGTCTCTCTCTCAGTCCTCTCTCTCCAGAACAGCTTGAGATTCTTCACCAACAGGTGCTCTCTGAAGGCGATATGGTTTCTGTTCAGTCCCGTTTCAACTACGCCTGGGGTCTTATCAAGTCCGCCCGTGTAGACGACCAACGTCTGGGTGTCAAAATCCTTACAGATGTATTTCGAGACTCCCCACAAAGACGTCGTGAATGTTTGTATTACCTCTCTGTGGGAACATACAAGCTGGGTGACTATGCTGATTCAAGAAGGTATGCAGATGCATTGATTGCACACGAGCCCGAAAACACACAAGCCAAGGCCCTCAAAAAGATGATTGAAGATAAAATCGCAAAAGATGGCCTCATAGGAATTGCATTGGTATCTGGTGTAGTTGCGGCAGCTGCAACAGTTCTCTCTTTTGCAATGAGAAAGAAACGTTAGCCCCAGGAGAATCACTATAATGTACTAATGAAAATCACACGAACTAGTCCAAGGCTAAATGGTATCCTAAATAAAAATTGACATTCTAATATTTTATTATTTTCAGATTTCTAACTTCGCTCATTATCTGCTTAAGTAGACACCTATTGATACCCTAAATCACACGATGTTCTCAGTCAGCACCTGTTTCTCCTCGTCATTTAATCCATTGTAAATGTCTCTGAACCCATCCACATTAGTAGACGCAACTTGCTTAAAGAATCCAATCAAATAATCTCTCAGATCATCATCGTGGTCCCTTGCATTCTCGTCATTTTCAACATATCCCCGCAACGTATCAAAATCATCACCAATGGCATCGACATCTTCCCAACCTTCATCGTCATCATCACCCACAGCATCAACCAAATCCTCAGGTTCAGGAGCATCAGCCTGGGCATTCTGATCCTTCAGTTCAGCAACAAGCAACCTGATAATCTTGAAAGGAACAGATACCTGTGTATACTTCTTAGTCATGTTCTTTCTCATAGACCTGGTAATAATAATATCGCTGCCAACATCTACAATTTCTTCATCGTCGACAGTAAATTGAAAAAATTGTGGCGAAGTGGAGCAAAACATAAAGACCTTCGCCAGCCCTTCAGAGTTTTTGCGAATACGCTCAATACCAGTCAAGGCAGAAAAGTTACTCAGCCAAACATTGAATACTCTCTGAATCTCATTCTCTTGCAGGAATGCAATTGTATGTTCCACATCAGTAGAAATCATAAGACAAATAACAGAAAGTAAGTCTTCAGTAGTGGACAATTCTTTAGCAGACAAAAGACGATGTGTGGTGGCCTCAAGTATCTGCGGTAAAATGCTTGAGATGTTATCAGAGAATTGAGAAAGGATGGCAACAACAAGAGATCCAACATTCATGGCAGCTGAATCGCTCAACTCAGGATTCAAGAACTTAGAAAGAACCTGTAGGACTGTGTTGATATCAAACAACTGTGGTTGAGAATGCATTATAAGAGCATGAAATGCTTCTCCACCAATTTGCATAATCTGGTCATCAGTGGCCTGAAGCAACAAGTTTGAAAGAACTGGGTTTACACGCGAGAAAATCTCTGGAGGAAACGTTTCCGGGACACAGTTGATAAAGATAGTAAGCACTTGAAGTGCCAATGACAATTCACTCGAAAACTCGGCTCTTGATGACTCAATGTTGGAAATTAGACCTAAAAGAACAGATTCAGAGTATGCGATATAGCTTTCCATATCAACATCTAGTAACAATTCCTCTAGAGCCTCTTCAACATCTAATACCAACTGAACGTTACCTGGGTCCTTTGAAGCAATTTGGAAAAGTAAGGAAAGTGCCTTCGTGTTAGTGCCAGAGCGTATCTTCAATGCCGCAGTGAGCGCTTCTGCCAACAATGGTGGTGTGTCCTCATGTGCTGTTTCCAGAACTACGCTGATGATTGAAAATATCACGTTCTGTGTCTCATCTGGCACTTGCCCCAATTTGACCACAGAATTGAAATATGTCAATGAAACAAGAAAAATGGCCTTGACATGCAACTCGGAATCATTATTAGCCTTGCGAGCACACTCAAGCAATGTTTTTATTGGAAATTCGCCACCTAGGGTACTCTTGAATTTTGAGAGGAACGCTGGAAGAAGTAGTATGACACGACAACGAACAAATGGTTCTGGATCTTCCATCAATGCAATAAGGCTGTTCAATAAAGATACAAGCGACTGAGACGTTTTTAACGAAGCGTCATGGCGGAAAACTGCACCGAGGCAATATAAGGCAGCTTCTCTCTCCTTCCATTCTTTGAAAGTATAGGACTCGGCCAAGCGAGCAAGAAAAGACTCAAAGAAAATGTTAACATCCTCTGGTGAAAGCTCTGTTATGAAATCAAACACAGCGTTACGAGCTGCAAAATCTGGTGATACACCGGTTTCCTCGGTAACTAAAAGGTTATAATCCTCAGCAAAATCAGTTTCAGTTTCCAATGGCATCAATGAACAGGCCATTACAGAATTGAAAATAGATTCTTGTGAGACGGTGGGGGTTTTTGAAATTGGGGCATCGTTAAAAGCACCGAGAAGTTGGAACTGTTCAATAATGATATTATTAAAAATAGTGGTAACAGATATTTCTGATTCATCAAATGAAGAGTATGGTGAACTATTCTCTTTAACGATGATCTCAACATATACCTGAGAGACTTGAGATAGATCTTCGACCACCTCTTTTTGTAAAGCCAACTTGGCATTGTGTTCAAATAGATCCTCAGGAAATTCTGTGGTAAGCTGAAATGCGATGGCGTAAAGAACTGTTCGTAGTTGCAAATGCTCAGGATCCATGGACTTATCCTGTAGGATCACAGTAAGCAATGACGCCATCTCCAACATATGATGTTGTAAACCTTGCAGTCTCTGCTCATCTTCCAAAACATCTGGACTTTGTAATTGCAAAACACATGTTTTGTATAGCTTTGCAGCAGCTGTTCTGATCTCGGCTGAAAGAGAAAAATCAGCTAGGAGCTTCATACAGTGGCCAATAGTAACAACACCAACACCACCAAAAAACTGATCTTCCGTGACGAGGTCATCGAAGAGCTCTTGTAACAGCGCAAGGGCACCAAGGACGCCACTTCCGCCACTCATAACTGTGGTATAAAGGGAATCCAACAAATCGGACCACTCATCTGGGTAGTCAACAGCAGCGATCTGTGTAACAGCATAAGCGGCACCTGAGCGTGCTTTAGAGTTGAAATCCTCTGTTGCAAGTTGCAGTAATGCTGGACGAATCAACTCTTTGGCCTCAGCGGTCACTGCAGGTCCAGTGAAAGATTCAAATCCTGCACTCCAATGGATAGGAACGAGTCTTTTGAGGCACAGTAAAGCGCTCTGACGGTCTGCGATGTCGTTGTGCTGCCCTGACGCAATACTAAGGAGGGTGACAGCTGCTGCTGATGGGTCCTGCGAGACAAAGCCCGAGAGAGCCTGCTCGGCTCTCTGACGCTCGTCATTACTGCGCCTTTGAAGCCCCTGTAACAGAGCTATAGCCTGTGATTCCATTGGCCGTCGTTCCGTGCTTGTTGGATGAAAATACACTATGGTTTAGTAGTGTTTAACATTAGGCATTTTGAATGCTAAAAGTTTTGAGGGGGAGAGACTCTCTTGCAAGTCGCGCCGACCGCGCTCAGTTCGACTTTGTAAAGGTTGGTGGTATTTACATAGCGGATCAGACCTTTGATTCTTCCAAAAGCCCAGTTCAGAAGAACAGGAAACAATGTCAGACGAAGGAGCCTCTTACCGCGAGCAGATACTTGATGCAGCCCGTAGAAACAACACTGACCTGCTGTCTTCAATCACAGAAGCACTTCAGGCGGATCCAGTCAAGCTGACCACCGTGATCAACGGCTCCCGTGATGCTCTGGGGAACACGCCGCTTCACTTGGCCGCACAGTACGGTTCATTTGAGGTTATGGATGCATTACTCGATATGGAGGGTGTTGAGGTTGACCCACATAACAGACTTGATGGTGATACGCCGCTGCACTGCGCTGTGCGCTACTCTGAAAGTGAACCAGAGCATGGAGCATTCGTTGCTGAGACACTTGTCGAAGCAGGTGCTGACGCCCGAGTCAAGAATTCCGGTGGACTGAAACCAATTGAACTGATTAGAGGAGATAACGATGCTTTGAGGGAGACGCTGCAAGCAGCCGAGTTTGCTTTCCAGCTGGAAGCAGAGGAAAAAGCCAGAGGTGAGTACTATACCAGCCAAGGAATCGAGTTCATGTTACTAACAAACGGCACAGAAGCACTGCAACTAGATCTTGAGGCCTCGGCTTCTGACTCTAGCGATGAATGATGCGATACCGAATTATCTATATGGAGGCATGATGGCAAGATATATATATATTATTATTATGATTACGGAAATAGATGGGATGTGATATGGGATTGTGTATCTGTCACCTCCTTACTAAATGCATGTTTGATTTATCATGAAATTATAATGACAGTAGAATTAGATGATTGTGAAATCGTCAATGTGTGTGTGGCACCATCCACCAAGACAGTTTTGTACTTCCTTCTTGATCTTGTAATAATGCGTATTCCTCTGTTTCAACTCAATGTAGGTTGAAAAGTCATCTATGTCTAAAAACTCACGGCACTTTCTGAAAAGTTGTAAACGAGAAATAGATGATTCCCCTCTAGGCCTCACCAGATTCTTCTTTGAATAAAACCCATCTTTCACGCCGTTGTTAATGCACTCCGTGAAATGATGATGAGGAACACTTATCACTGATAAAGCAGAGGGTGACGTGTTCTCCTTTGATCTTTCCCATAAATGATGTTTGTCCGTCTTAAGCAACTGAAAAGATTTCATTGAGTAATTATTATCTGCTACTTTCAAACGATCTGTAAAACATCTTTGTAGTTCCTCATCATTTGACCTGTCCCTGGGAAGAACCAACCACTTTAGGAAGAACCCATTCGGATCAACAAACTGGCCCACAACACTGTTCAGAAGACCTGTAAACTGTTTCATGCACAATTTATCTGAACAGCTTTTAGATAAAGTCACTGGAGAATCCCTTCTTCCAGGTTTGGTCCTTACTCTCCCTTTCAATGTGTAACACTCACGACCTCGAAGCACACCACCATCCAGCGCTGTTGCATGAGTCCAATGTTCCTCCTTCTCATGAATCAACAGCTCTAATGATGCATCTCCACATGGAATCTCACTTACGTACATACCAAACTGTACTCCTTCTTTCAATCTAAACTGGTAATCTTTTCCATCCCCTGTATCCAAATACTCGCTCATCTCTCCACCGTTAAGTCTCTTAGCCTCCTCCACAACAAACAGGTTGAATGCCCGCATTGCCAAAACTTCTGCATGAGAGTCATGTAACACTCTTCCTTCAAACTTGGAAATTAAATCATCTTGCATCACCTTCACTCCTGTTGTGAGACACATCGGAACACGGTTTACAAACCCATCATGAATCGATACAATACCTGCGAGGACTGTCCACTCTTTGACACCATTAGAACGCATGACTGGTTGGCCTCGAGGCAATGAGCAGAAGTGGTCTATTACAACACTGGATATTTCATTCCCCAAGTCATCATTCAGCATCTTAAGTATATTTCTGCTTCATGATAACCGCACAAAGAAGTACACGCTATGAAGACCTGCTTACGTTTTTTAGGTCATCTCGCCTCGAACTCAGATATGAAAATCATACACTACAGAAGACCAACACAAACGCAGTTACGTTGTTAATATTACACAAAAGGGGGGTTCATACATCATCTCCTGGACATTAATCAAAGCTGAAGTCAATCTGGGCAATCAACTTATCAAGGTGTCCAATGGTTCTGTACTTAGCTTGCTTTAGCAAAAGCTCCTCTCTTTCCATCTTCTCAGCATTTACAACAGCGTCTCTAGCAGCATCGACCTTAGCCTTTTCATTCTCCTCCTTATTGGCTTCAGAATAGTACATCCTAGCCCTAGTGGTAAGTCTGGCGAATGGATTGGAGTTTGAGGCCGTCTGAGTACGCTTGGCTTCAGCATTCTTCAACTCTGCCATACGAATACGCTCGTTATTAAGCTTTCTATTCTTTTCAGAGATTTGTGCTGTAATCGATGATGCACTCACCTTTGTAAGAGAAATATCCTCAAACCTCTTTTCGACGTTATTCAACTCTTGCTGGAGTCGCTTGGCTTCAGAGTCATTACCGCTTTGGTATGCAACATCAATCAGCTGTTTCAACTTCAATTTACGCCCCAGAACATCAGATTCAGCAACGGATGCATTGTGACGGCTTCTGTTCTTCATGTACTCAGTGAAAATGACACCATCGAGCTTCTGACGGCCAAACTTCTTAAGTTCCTCGTATTTCCGTTCCACCTCACTCGTTGTTGGTAATGAAGCTGGCTTACCCTCGTTACGGGCTCTCTCGACATAAGATTTCCACTTGTCCCACTCATGATTTGTGAGCGGCTCATCTGAGAGCTGATTCATCGGGAAGATTTTTCTTGGCTGGCCTGGTTGATACAGTTTAAAGTACTGATTTGTTGTGAGCTTGCCGTTCAATTTGTACGGTTTTCCTTCCACAACATCATCAATTCGGATCATACGATATTCTGACTTACTGACACGGACTTTACCATAAGTGCCACTTACGGCCTCTCTAAACCCTGGGTAGAAACAATACTTGTCTGCAATGGAACGACCAGTCTTGATGGTGCTGATGTCTGTAAGCTCGATGTTCTTTTTCTTTGGGCGTTCAGCCCACTGAACCTCTTCTTCCCCGTAGGCATCAAATGTTGGTTCGTAACCGTCCTCCTCTTCATCACCAAATTCGTAAGGATCCTCCTCCTCAGACTCGTCATCTTCACTATCATAATCATCTCTGTCCTTTCTGCTCTTTCTAGCTCTCTGCTTCTTTAACTCGGACAACTTGGACGTCTTGACGGATTTTGCTGTCTCTTTGACCATTTGTGATCTCGAAGTACGGTTCTTCTGCCTCTCATTCTGCTTACGACGCAGTGCAAGCATCTTACGTTCTTCATACTTTTGTAGTTCTTGAGAACGCTCAAAAAGAATGGATTCTCTCTCGACTTCTGGCATCGACTGGAGCTCGTCACGGTCTCGTTCATCTCTGTATTTTCCTTCTAATGGGTAAGGGTTTTTCTCCTCGTACTCTTCACTCTCATCCTTGCTATCTGCACCTAAAGCTATAGGATCGTAATCATCCTCATCCTCATCCTCATCTTCATCGACGTCTTCAAAGGCATCCTCATCCTCATCTTCATCTTCAACTACCTTACGTTTCTTACGCTGTGTACTGTCCTCAGCATTGGAGCGCTTGGCCGGCGATGGCTCGTAGTCATCGGATTCTTCACCGGAATCAACACCTCCAGCAAGTGCAAGCAAATCGTCTTCCAAATCAGACATCAATTAGCAATTAGTCAGTTAGTTGTCAATGCTTGGCTAAGAACGTAAGTTGAAGTTTTTACTTCAATGTTCACTTCCGCCGTCCGCCAGTGAGGCAGAAAGCGAGGTCTATGAAGTTCCGGCCTTTCGCGAACTCGTTTAATGACCTCGGAAGTCAATACCAAGGGGCTCCAGACATCATAACAAAGAAATTTGGCAGCTTTTATAAGTTGAAATTCTATAGAATTGCAAAACCTGAGAGGAAAGTAGGACAGATTAAATACCAGTGCTTTCACTGCCACTATGACCGAAAGGCCAACAGCAAAACGCTCGCCGTCCATTTTGGTCACAGACTCCAGAAATCCCAATTACCGCAGCGCTCCGTTTGCAGGTAATGCACACAACAGCAATATCTCCAGGAATGGCAGCAGCAAGTCGAGATCAAGGAAGGCGTCAAGCACAAGCAACATTGGTCGTTTTTCTGATATCTCTGTGGACAATATCCTCTCTGATGTAAGTGATATTCCTTCGGGAAGACGGGAGGACCGACTCTCAAGTGGATCTTTGACTCTGAACTCTGGCTCCGCTGCTAGTCAAAGGAGAAAGATGAACTACATGAAACAGTTTCAAGCGCTCCCTTCAAGAACCTCCAAGACATCTGAGAAACTCGTGCTTATCCCAGAAGATGAGCGAGAGTATTTAGACTCTAAAGGCGTGCTGAGAAATATGGGACATGCCTCACGATCCAAGGCTGAAAGAATGTCAAAAGAGAAACGAGCACGAAAACTGTCACGAGTGACGGCCTACCTGGTCTCTGAAGCCTTTAATCTAAAAGAAATATCTAAGTTCCTGAAAAATACACACCAGATCCTTCCGAGAACGTATGATGAAGTGCTCTATTGTCCCTATTGTTTACCACTCTTGCCTGGTCGTAATGGTTTCAGAATAAAATCCAACGTTTCTGCTAAAAACTCCAAAGGTGAGACATTCATGGAGAGATTGATTGATACATCAGAAAAAAGAGACCATCATTATGAATACTATAGTGGTGTTGAAACACCAGAGGATGCTAATAATAATTACGAAATAGACAAGCCAATGGAGGATGAAGAAGGTACCTCGGGCCCCTTTGACCCCTCCGAACCACAGTACTTTGCTGAGACCGTCACTGAGGAGTCCCAGCAAGCAAATTCCAAAAGTATTGAAATGATAAAGCATCATGCAGAGGTTTTCATCTTTGGTTACGGTGTTGTGGTGTTCTGGAATTTTACTGAAATCCAAGAGAAAAACATTCTTGGTGATATTGCATTCGCTCGTAATGAAAGTGATAGTAAACAGCTAGTCATACGACCACTAGAGGAAAATGATATTGAAACTGAACAGTTCCATTTTGAATACGATATGGAAACAGAAAGACCAAGAATTTTCAACGATATGATCACGTTACGTTCCGGTGACCATCTGATCAAGCTTACGATGTCTCATGCAATTGCACAATCTACAAAGTTATCACGATTTGAGTCCCGAATTTCCCCTGTGCTCTATTCGGTATCGAAACTTCCTAAGAGACTTGCATTGACTGGTAAACTAGGACTGACGCGTGAGCAGCTTATCAAAAAATCTGGTAAACTATTCAAACTTCGTGTGGATGTGAACTTGTCTTCCAGTGTCCTTGATACTCCGGAGTTTTTCTGGTCCTTTGAACCAAGTCTTCATCCACTTTACTCAGCCACCAAGGAATATCTCGAAGTAGATCAAAGAGTTGAAGTACTGAATGATAGGTGTAAAGTTTTCTTGGAATTCATCGACATCGTTGCAGATTCCATCGCAGAGAAAAATATGACCAGAATCACATATATCATCATCACCGTCTTCTTCCTGTCTCTCATTATATCATCATTTGAAATTTTTATCAGATATATGATCATTGAAAGGGCAAAGCATTTGCCTTAATAATTCTTCAGGATTTTTGATCCCCTTTCATCTCGGATCTCGGAGATGCACCTCGCGACCCTTTATTTCTTTCCGTTTCCTTTTGACACAAAAACAAGCATTCAAAGCCTTTTATACATTTTTATATCATTTGCACTGTTCGATATAATATTAATTCATTTAAATGCAACGCTCTCATTCATAATGGGCGAACTTAATTCTCCTGGCACGCCCCCTCCCCTATTAACATCGCTCTCCGAACCGGGCACAGGGACACTAATAACCACCCCCAATACACTAGGTTCCTGTACCCTTTCTCTACAATCCTCTTTGTTGGATGGACTCTTTGATAGATCCTATAAATCCCACACACACTTACAGTTCCCTACGCACCCCAATTCATCTCCAGGTTGGACACCAGATCTCTCTTGTGCTAGTATTATTCAAGAGTTTGAGGAGAGTAAATTATTTGATGATGCAAGGCTAGTAAAGCTCAGACTGCGCGCTGTTAGAAGATACAATCGAACGTTGCTGAAACAGAAGCAAATGGCACTTTCGACTCAAAACTCTGAAAATGCTGACATATCGTTAAGCAGAGACTACATCCATCTAGAATTAAAAACTCGTGAATTGGATTTGGCAAGGATTGAACTGGTAAAAGATTTGAAGGAAAGCTATGAAATTCTTCTTGACCGCGTAGGAATATACCAGAGCCCATATAACCTTGAATCTGAGGTGGAGAAAGCAGAAAAACCGATGTTAAATGCAGTTGATGACTTCAATTGCATACTTCAACGGCTACAGTGCTTGGAATTGGAGAGAACTGATCTGGTTAAAGAGTTACAGAATCGCAGTGATTATCATTTTGGATTTAGAGGCTGGGTCCGTAAGATTTTGAATTACTCATAAGGCTCATTTAGTTACAATGGTTATATCTTAGATACTAGTGTCTGAAAAAATGTGGTCTCTTATTATATGGTATTAAGGACCAATACTTTAAGCTGGGGACAATCTTTGGTACATATTTGGTTATTTCATGTAAAGCAAGATCATCAGGTATAAATAGTAGTATGATGGAACCATAAAAAACGTATAATTTTGACAATCATATAGAAGTGAAAAAGACCCAACTAGGACATGTATATATATGCCTCTATGGTTATAAATAAGAAGAAAACATCATAAAGAGCCCCTTAGTATCCAAGATTTTTCAAGTAAACAATAATGTTCGGAACGATATCTGAAAAATCTGGAGTTAAAACGCCAGCATCATGAACGGCATTCGGGTCTGTAAACAAGACATCCCCACCACTAAACTGACAGAGGTTAACCCAATCTCCTATGGAGTCATAAAGGATTTCATTTTCACCTCTACTGACGAATATGGCCTCTGGGAGGATGGACTTCCAGTCAATATTATCTTTGTACTGATTGAATGCTGGGTCGGTGTACATCCATGTTTCTGGGAAGTCGACTTCAGCGCCATGTTGTATCAAAACGGCAGTGAGATAATCCTTTCCCTCGTTTGTCTTCATAGTTCCATCATTTGGGTCTGGGTATATATTAACCCATGGAGACAAGAATACTCCGCCGGTGGAGTTAACAGCTGAGGCATCAGGCACGCCGCTGTATTTAGCATAATTTTGATGTCTGAGGAATTGGAGACAGAGGTGAGCACCAGCAGAATCACCCATTAGTATGATATTCTTTGACGTCTTGGCCAACTCATTATAAGTCTGTGTAAACTCAATCAACTGTTGTGGGTATGGCTTGTCAATACTAAGGGTATAGTCCAGTGCTACCAAGGATAATCTACTGTTCGAAACACCTTCGTAGATGCTATTCATGAGAAGGACAAAGAATGGGAAGAATCCAATAATGTAAGCACCACCATGAGCATAGAGAATCACCGGATCATCCTCAGTTCTGTCCTCAGCCTCAGAGAACCAAACTGCTTTACCGTCTGTCAATTCTGGGACATGGAATATGGTGTTGTAACCTGGGATTGAAGCCCAGTCTTTGACGAAGGCTTTAGAAAGGATCATATTGGAATTGATGTCCAGTCTTGGTAACATAGCGCCGACCAATCCTGGAGGAAGAATTTTGGTTAAAGGAGAAGCGACAAAGCTGATTAAGGCCTCTCCCAACTTGATGACGTCGAAGCTGTTTGGATCTAAAAGGGTTAGAATGTTACTGACAATGGAATTAGTTGCACTAGCCAATGCCTCTGCAACAGCTTCGGCAACAGCTTCTCTCTTTTCAACAACAACAACAGGCAAAGACCCAGCATCCTTCTCGATGATCTGTACATTATGTTGCTGAGAAAAGCTGCGGATTTCCACAGGAGCAGACAAGACTAAGGAGGTGACACAAAAGAGTGGAACAAGTTTGAGCAACTGCATCCTTCTTTCCGTGTCTGATTGCTTTTGGTTATATCTGGGGATAAAAATGACACATCTCTTTTTGGTGGTATAGACGGTCCCACTGGGCCCTTTTTATACTTGTTTCTAGTTTCTCCTTTTCAAATGATACACTTCCCTTGATCCTGGTGATCACCCAGTTCGTTTAGACAGCGAGTCAGAAAGAAAAAGAGGGGGAACAAGCTACACACCCCTGCAACTAACTGCGAAAGGGGCAATATTTGGAAGCCAATTGGCTGGTCTTAGTGTTGCTTCCTTCTTGGTTAGGCCTTCAGGCTCCACGGCACCATTTTCCACCTAACTTTGGGTGCTATCGAGAAGTAAGCGGGGTTCGGGTGAAAGCCTGCAGATCGCTGTTCCTAGTTGTAGAAGATCCCCCTTTGAGCCATTCTAGTACATGATGATCAATACTCGCTACACTGGAAACAAAACTTTATGTCTGTAGACCACATACCGTAGCGCAGAACAATATGTAGGATTCAGACACTTCTGTCCTTTCCCGCTTCCAAAAGATCCAGCGGATGTAAATAATTCCTTCTCTCTAAAAAAATACAGTCATGCAGGGGTATGGCACCGTCTTCGACGGCCTTAGAGAGATCGTGCTAATAAAGGGCGTTAGGTATTGAGGAGGGGTCGGTACGGGGTATGCATAAAGCTTATTTAAAGTGAAAGTTAAAATTCAAAAAGGGAGGGAAAAGAGGGGCCCATGTAACTTCAACCGTGTGTTGATCTTTCGTTTTGAATTATGAGTCGAGGAGAGAGCTGAACAATTTTTTTCCCTTGGCATCCAAGAGCGGGCGTTCTCTTATTTATCAGAAAGATCAGATGCCAGTAGATCACTGGCTTTTTCTTCGTTGTGTCTATCACCGCAGATCTCTCACTTCTCTCTTTGGTCTGTTTTCTCTCCTCTTCTTTCCCCTCCGCACGGGGAACGGGAACAATCCCCAGCCATGCACGTCTCTTAATTGGTATATTCCAAATCTGTGTATTCAATTAGCCCAAATTGGGGTCATCTATATCGTCGCCGAGGTATAAGTATATATTTTCCACCCCTCCCTAAATCGCTCCGTTCTTTCTTCCCCATACGTACCTGCCTACAAAATTATACATCACACATACTATAGTTTAACACACACACACACAGTGGCTAAACAAAGCGATCAGTTCGATTCCTGAACCACAGACTGGTGATCTATGCTCGTGGGCTCATTTCAGTTATTTGTAAGCACTGGGAAGGTCATTCAAAGAAATACAACATCAGCTTTATGATCTGCCATAATCTCGGCCCAGTACTTCCCTGTCCACCACTACTCCAACATAACTTCCTGCTCAATAAGAGTGGGATATCCAGCCATTCGTAGTCAGTGCTCTCACCCTGTCCATGAAAAAGTCTCTCGTCTCCTCATCAACCGCTTCAAACCCTAGAAAACAACGAAAAGACCGTCCCATGAACTGCAGGCTGTTCCTTGCCAATATACTCAATCAAGCATTCAACAACACGAGTCACAATCTGCTATACTACTGCAGATTCTGGAGGAAGCATAAGCACTCTTCCATAAATCTGTAAAACACCAGAAAGCCCAAATACAAGATTTATTGATCTAAGTACACGATAATCTTTGAATTTTTCATTCAGTACACTGACTTGATTGGCCTTGATCTTCTATTCAATACAATCTCTTTCCTTCTCGGTGTAACTCAAATAGTTTCTCAAAGAGCCTATTGTTTCCACAGAATCATGTAGAAGAGTGAGGGAAAGAGATTCTGCAGAAGAAGATTGGTGTAAGTTCTTCTCCTTAACAAACTTAATAGTTATTGAGAAGTGATCGAGCAACACCAAGTCAAACCTCATAAATTGATAAGTATCCTTCAATTCCTCACTATCTCCTGAGACGACGCCCGAAGTGATCCAATGGAATTGTCCAGTTCTATTTGGCTCGGTATATATTGATCACCATGATGATAAAGATCCAATAACGTCCACGTATGCAAATCATCTAATACAAAAGAAAGTCAAATCCCCTTCACTTCCTTTGGTCAAAGCCACCGCATCCCCACCAGGTTCAGATTTCTTGACAAGACTGAACTTCTCCGCTGTTAATGGCATGCCCTTGAATAGTCCACAAGCAAGCATAATTTTCTTTGCGCCAAAGAAATGAGCCCTCCGTCCATTCGTCCGATAACAGATAATTTCAAATGTACTCAAAGCCAGTATTAGTACCAAAGTACAATCTGAAGTTGCCTCACGTGGATCGATAAGTTTCTTATAGAGATCATTCAGGGCAATCCCAACCAATTCGTTAATAATCTTCTTTGGAAAGAGTTGCTCTTTGTGTGCAGTTGATTGACAAGGTCCAAATGAAATAATAATGGCAATAATACCACCAGTTCCATCTGATAATGACATCTTTGGTAAGATACATGTGAATGCATTGCCCTTGTACGTAGTTGAGGAGCAGGACAAAGAGCTTTGGGAAGCACCTGAAGGCAGACCTGGTGATGCTCTCTATATAGTGGGTTACTCTGAAGAAGGTCTGGTAGTGGGCTCAACATCTCTGGTATTAATTCTAATCCTGTGATCTCTGGTCTTTGATCTATTATTAATTCTAGTGAATACATCAAGAGTGAATGAGCTGGATGGGTATCAAAATAATGAAATCTGTGTAAAAGTTAATCCTTAAAACGAGTCATCATCACTCGGTCCTTGAGACGCAGTGTAATTGGATCCGGTTAGGTCCAAA
Organism: Petasospora nakhonratchasimensis; assembly: GCA_030572335.1. Classification (NCBI taxonomy): domain Eukaryota; kingdom Fungi; phylum Ascomycota; class Saccharomycetes; order Phaffomycetales; family Wickerhamomycetaceae; genus Petasospora; species Petasospora nakhonratchasimensis. The sequence continues at coordinate 658,574 of JAJLZS010000007.1, forward strand.
AAGCTCATATTATCCAGAATCTTTTCTACTGTAGGATTCAACATCTCAAATTCTTGAAAAGCTAGCATCAATCTTAAGCCAAACTTTGATGGCCAAGAGAAGCTGACCTCATGAGAATCAGCTGTGACTCTGGGATTTTGTGGTGCCTTGGGGTTCTAAACTGGGGAGAAGATTTAGATTGGTGATTTTTAACAATATTGTCTTTCAAAGTATCTTCCTCTTGGTCATTTCTTGTGTTTGTAAGAGCTAAAGCTGATGGAAGCGGTGTGTTGGGAAGATTCTGTGTTTCATATTGATGACCTTATGCTTTTCCTCTAAGTTTATATTTGTATCCTGATGCTTTTGATTGAAAGACGTGATAGAACCAAGAGCCAAGTTATTGACCTTCTGCTTTTTATACGGACGCCTACCCCCTGTTAAAGTGACTATGTAGTCACATATACACTTGCTCTTAACACAGACTGCAAGCAGGCTTCATCTCATCACACTTGACTTTCAAAAGTTTACACCTTTTGCACCAGTACGTGAACTTGTTTGTTTTTTTAGGTTGAAGTTTCCTTGTTTCTTGAGCTGATTCATTTTTCATTTTGTATTTTATTCTCTGTAGAGCTTAACAGCCGTTGGTTTTCAAAATCCAGATAAAATGTGTTTGTATAAATTTGCAGCGAGGAACAAATGTTTGGAGCTCAAAACACATTTATTATATCATTAATTTCATGGATGCTTTCCAGAGGATTTGTTTGAGGTAGAAAGAAATGCTTCCAAGCACTAGCTTTGTCTCTATACCAAGAACCGAAAGAGCATGGAACTTCCCAATTGGGAAATTGCGCCCTCCATAGGAGAGGACGCCTCTTTGAATAATTATATCCAAATTGACTATTGTTATCTCTAAGACATCTGGTCATATGTCTAGAACTCTAGAATACTGTTTCAGCTCTCTAATTACGCGTTAGCAAGCAAAATACAGCACTTCATATCCAATCGTATAACATGCACTGGTGCACAGGTGTTTCTAGGCATATTACCCTTAAAGATCCCAATCTGCGGCACAATAGTGAGATACTTATGGTTCTACGAATATCTGTAGCCACCTTCGTTACACAGGGAATAAAATAATCATTCTGATCAACAGATAATCTTAAGACGAAGGTCAGATATGAGAATTAGCAAATCTGCTAATCTATTTAGATAATATTAACATTTGCGTTAAACAAAATCACTGGTCCAAAGGAGGACTAAATTACAAACTACAGTATCATTAAACAAAAACGGCTGATATTGTAAAAGCACTTGTTCATCCTGAGCATCACCGCTAAAAACATGGCATTCCCAAACTCCACAATGCGCTCTTTACATAAATATATTCACCCATAGTTGAGTATTTAATTATTCTACCAACTGCTTAGTCATTAGTCGCGAATATTACCATTTCTGTTTGGTATGCGCTCGCTCATAGCTTCAAAATTTGTTAAAAATACGTCGATGAGTTCTCATCTCTTCCCACTTCTTTGCTCTTCTTCAATAACAACCAATTGCCAGCAAAACAATGCCTTACACACTCACTGTTGCTGCCAAGGCCCCTGTTGTGGCCTATTCAGCGCTAGCTGCTGCTGCCTTTGCTAACGCTGCTAAGGAGGGCTCTGTCGCTGTCGACTTTGTTGACGAGAAACAGATTGATGGTGCCTCTGTCACCCTTGCCAATGGATCTGAGACCGTCAAGGACGCCTCTGTGCTCTCTTCTTTAGCTACTGCATTCCCTGGTGCTATTTCCAGCTCTAACGAGTCTGCTGAGTGGATCAAGTTTGCTGAACAGCTCACTGTCAAAGACTTTAAGAAGCTCGCTATCTCCTTGGAGCAGCTCGATGCTCACTTGAACTTCTGCTCTTTCATTGCCGGCCACCAGGTCTCCCTTTCTGACATCGCTATTTGGGGTGCTCTCAGAGCCAACGGTATGGTTGGTTCCATTATCAAGAACACTGTGTACATCAACGTCTCTCGTTGGTACCTTTTCATCGAATCTGACAAGAGATTCGGCGGCCTTCACGAGCAACTCACCAAGTCTGTTGTTGAGTTAAAGAAGGCCGCAAAGACCAAGCCAGATGGTAAGAAGGAGACTCACAAGGCCAACTTTGACATTGATCTCCAAGATGCTGTTGATGGTCACGTTGTCACCCGTTTCCCACCAGAACCATCTGGATACTTGCATATTGGTCACGCCAAGGCCGCCATCTTGAATCAGTACTTCGCTCAGCAATACCACGGTAAACTCATCATAAGATTTGACGATACCAACCCATCTAAGGAGAAGACTGAATTCCAGGATTCTATCATTGAAGACTTGGAGCTTTTGGGAATCAAGGGTGATATGCTTACTTACTCCTCGGATTACTTCCAGAAAATGTTTGAATTGTGTGTTGACTTGATCAAGGCCGGTAACGCTTATGCTGATGACACTCCACAGGAAAAAATGAGAGAAGAGAGAATGGATGGTATCAAGTCTGCTAGACGTGATCGCCCAGTTGAAGAGAACTTGCAAATCTTCACTGAGGAGATGAAGAACGGCACTGAACTCGGTCAGACATATTGTATCCGTGCTAAGATGTCTGTTGACAACCCTAACAAGGCCATGAGAGACCCTGTCATTTACAGATGTAACTTGACTCCTCATCACAGAACAGGTACTACCTGGAAGATGTACCCGACCTATGACTTCTGTGTTCCAGTTGTTGACTCTCTCGAGGGTGTCACACATGCCCTCCGTACCATTGAGTACAGAGACAGAAACCCACAGTATGACTGGTTCTTGGAAACCATGAAATTGAGAAAAGTGCATATCTGGGACTTTGCTCGTGTCAATTTTGTCAGAACTTTGTTGTCCAAGAGAAAGTTGCAGTGGTTTGTTGACAAGGGATATGTTGGAAACTGGGATGACCCAAGATTCCCAACTGTGAGAGGTGTCAGACGTAGGGGTATGACTGTTGAAGGTTTGAGAAACTTTGTTGTTTCCCAGGGTCCATCCAGAAACGTTATTAACTTAGACTGGAACGTCATCTGGGCTTTGAATAAGAAGATCATCGACCCAGTTGCCCCACGTCACACTGCTATTGTTGATCCAGTCAAGATTCACCTTACTGGAGGCCCAGAGAAGCCAGCTGTTGAAAAAAAACCAAAGCACAAGAAAGACCCAGCTGTTGGTGAGAAAGATGTGATCTTTGCCTCCGATATCATCATTGACCAAGAGGATGCTGACTCTTTGGAAGATGGTGAGGAGTTGACTTTGATGGACTGGGGTAATGCCATCATCACCAAGCTAGACAAAGTTGACGGTAAGGTCACCTCTATTGAGGCCAAGTTGAACTTGGAGGGTGATTTCAGAAAGACAAAGCACAAGGTCACCTGGTTGGCTGACACTAACGATGTTACCGAAGTTGAGTTGGTTGACTTTGACCACTTGATCAACAAGGACAAGATCGAAGATGGTGAGAACTTCGAGGACTTCCTCACTGAGAAGACTGAGTTCCACACTTCTGGTTTGGGTGACTTGAACGTCAAGAACATGAAGGTTGGCGACATTATCCAGTTTGAGAGAAAGGGTTACTACCGTCTGGATCAGGCCGAAAAGGGCAAACCATTTGTCTTCTTTACCATTCCAGATGGTAAGTCTGTTTCCAAGTATGGCGCTAAGAAGTAGCTTTACCGTATGTGGGCACCCATTGAATAGTAACGTTGATAACATGATTTCAAAGACGTAGATACATAATTAGAGAAGTACACTGTATATACAGTGGTTACAAGCAGTGAAACTTTACGGATGGGATATAGTAGGATCAATCAGGATTATTTGATTGTTTATGGTTGATTACGCAGTATACAAAGGGAAGGCACAAGAAGCGGTAGGTACCACACTCCACAATCAGGAAAATTTACTTCAGCCAGGGCAAGAACCATTCATCCATCACCATGATAGTCATCAAAAAGACCACATCAGCAATGAATAACGCCAAGTTCTTTTCTTTAGATAACCGCTCTGATACTACGGCACTTCGACAACCAAAGGAGTTATGCGCCTTCTCACGTACATTTGGTGGTGAGTACTCGAACGATGACGCTGCGCTCTCTTACTTCTTTCTCCCCGATTCAGACGTGAACACACACATCGATCTCAGTGGAGGGTTCAAGAACTTTAAAAAATTTGAAGAAGAAAGAGATGGCGAATTTGATGGTCTTTTAAGTGCTATTGAGAAGCACGAAGTCGACACAGGCTCAAAAGTGAAGGCAGACATTATTACCTGGAGAGGCATTATGACAAAGCTTCTTACACTTCCGTATAACCAGAAAGACGGCCCAATTGATCTCAATTTAATATACTTTGACGGTCATATTTTCATCCAGCAAGACCCCAAAATCAAGCAATTAGAGTTAAATAAACACAAACCAACACTTGAACACCAGAGGCTCATGTACTCGGGATACAAGTTTGAGAGTGTGGCCACAGTGCCTATGCCTCTTTCTAAGGCCTCAAGATTAATGATTGAAAAGAGATATAAAAAGATTGTGAACAATGTTGAACAGTACTGCTCAGTTGTCAGAACTGGTGTTGGTAAACAAAAAATTATCATTGGAGGTGAAGTTGACTGTGTATGGGACTACAAACCAACAGACAGCGACCCACTCGGACACTATGTCGAACTGAAAACATCAAAGCAAATATCTGATCCAGGTCAGTCTGTCACCTTTGAAAAGAAACTCTTCAGAACCTGGGCACAGTGTTTTTTGCTTGGTATCACCAAGGTTATATATGGCTTCCGTGATGATAATCTCATCCTCAGATCCGTCGAGGAGTACAAGACGGAGGACATTCCAGCAATGCTCAAGTCAAATCCTGTAAACACAAATCCGAAGAAAATTAACTGTGTGGATACACTAAAGTGGTATGGCGCTGTTGTTGAATGGATTTGCACAGAAATTCCACCTGATGATACAAAAGCATGGAGACTGAGCTATGAGCCATTACAAAAGACGCTATCTTTATATGAGCTTAGTGCAGATGTTGCTGATGGCGTACTTAACGGTGGTATGCTTACAGAAGAATTTAAGCAGTGGAGAGCTACGTTAAGCAAGCAGAAAAAGGCTAAGAAAGAAAAAAAGAAAGAAATGAATTAATGCATATGTATAATAATATAACAAATTTAAATTCAAACCGTATATAGATCTATTTGGTGTCTACAGTATCGTATTTACCGAAGATATCGACGTAAAAGGCCCTGTAGATCTTGCCGTTACCAATCTCATTGATCCTTTCAACGTCAGCCTTCTCGAGCTCAAAAGTGAAAATATCAAGAGCTTCAGCAAGACGCTCGGCCTTTGAAGATGTAGTCAACGGTAAGATTCCGTGCTCATAAACCCATCTCAAAAGAATCTGAGTCTGACTCTTGCTGTACTTTTCGGCTAGTTCTGGAAGTAGTTCGTCTACTGGACCCGGGGCAGCTCTCATGATTGGAGCCAATGGGCAGAATCCCTCTAAAAGAATATCATTCTTCTTACAGTACTCAATAATTCCTGGAGTTTGTTCCTGTAAGTATGCATGGAACTCAATTTGGTTAACAACTGGTTGAATAGTAGCAACCTTTTTAATTTCCTCCAGTCCCGCAACATCATAGTTAGACACACCGATGCTCTTGGTCAAACCCTCAGCTACGAGCTTCTCCATCTCCTTCCAGGCATCTACCAAAGAAATCGGCGTATTTCTTATAGGATGGTGTATAAGGTAGCAGTCCACGTACTCGAGGTTCATCTCTTTCAGCGCAGTTGTAAGGGACTCGTATGGCCCGGATGACTTAGTCTTTGCATAAGTAGCAGGACTCCACTTATCAACAACAAAGAGCTTTTCACGAGATACACCAGATGCCTTGATACCCATACCAACCTCAGCGTGTGTAAAGTAGGCCTCAGCAGTATCAATGTGCATGTAACCAGACAAGATAGCCTGCTTGGTCTGGTCGACAAGATCGGTGATGAGTGAGCCGTCAGAGTCCGGAGCCGTTTTCTTGATTCTCCATGCAGTACCGGAACCAAAGCCAATGGCAGGAATTTCCTGGCCAGAAGACAGCTTGAACGAAGGAATATGTGGGGTCATTTGGCAACGAATTGAGTTATGTCGTCAATTAGAACTGCTAATGGGAAAGAGAAAAGTAATGTTTTTTGGAATCATTTATTTATCAGCACCCTTCCTATCGTCCATCGCGCCCTCGAAATCTATCGAAGTATTTCTAGTCGGATATGCTACCGCTTTCGGAATACCCGCCGCTCATACCAACCACTTAACAACGGCCTTCTGCTTTACTGCTGAATAACTGGGATATTATATTAAAATTGACTGAAATCAGGAAAAGAAGGATCACTTTTTTAACTTCTTTGCACTTTTTATACGGTGTCTAACAAGGGTTCCGCTGGCTGGAGACACAGGCTTTGGCGTGTAGTACCTTGTGTACTGGGGGTTGATCTGTAGTGACTTATAAGGAGTCTGATGTGGAGTCTGTGGTATCCCAGGAGTCTGGGGAACTTGCTGCTGCTGCTGGTACCCATGCTGCTGGTTCGGATTGCCACTATAGTTTCTATATGTTCCAAATGCGGCATTAGTAAGGACGAGAGATCCAACTGTAATCAAAAGGAGGAAGAACATCGATTTCCAACTAATGGGCTTAATAAAACCATTAATGATTTCAGCAAACGTCTCCGCTCCAATTTTAGCACGGCCGACAGTGGCAGGATCACGGTTCATACATCTCTCCCACTCAGAGCATGCAGCCTCCAACGCAACAACTCTTCTTCCTGGCTGACAATTATTTCTGGCATACTCCCTGGAGCATAGTGCTATCTCCTGAATGATGTCAGTCGCATAGGAGTCGACCTTATTCTCAACATCTGCTCTGACAGTCGAGATGAACGTGTAGACAAAGTACAGCAAAATTGACACAATTACAACATTAAACAGAAGTTGGAGGTACAATGACAAAATGTATGGCAACTGTGGATCAATCAACGACTGTAAAAACTTCCTTGAAATGCTCTTTTTATTCTCCTCCCTTTTAGATTTCCGTCCTTTCTTAGAACTCTTAGTCAAATCTTCATCGTCAATCCATTCATTGTCTCGAGATTTGGATACATTCCCACTGCTTTTTCTGGGTGATGAATGGACATACGGACTCTTAATACTATGTCTTGTTTTTCCCTCAATCGAATCTGTCAGTGGACTGGAGAATCGTGTGCCTTTTGGTAAACTCTTCCATGATGGGATAATTTGTTTCTTTGGGGACATAACCACCTTCTTCATTGCCTTCAACGGGTTCAGTTCGCCATCTTCATTCACAGCAGTGGAAAGGTCTGGGCGTCTCTCTAACAATCGCAGTGATGTCTCACGATCATAATTGATGTTTCTGTTTTTCTTCAGTATACTGCTTGGGCCCTTTGGCAAATTTACATGAGAAGGTGTCTCTGCCACAATCTCTGAAAGATCAGCGCTCGAAGAGGAGGAAGGGTTACTCGACAGCATTCTATTTGTCATTGATGCTCTCAGGAGTGACGACTTTGAAGCTGTATTCTTGCCATTTGGTGTGTTAAAGTCAATAATCTTCTTAGTTGTAGTCGGGATCGCTGGAGAGAAACTTTCGTCGGAACTTGCATGCCTCTTTCTGTACTCCTCTCTCAAGTAAGGCGTCTGTGGGTTGTTGGCAACATCATCATGTGTAAGGGGAGTCAACTGCACATCGCTGTTAAAAGATAAATCAATAGTGTCATTGCCTGATTGTCCTTGGGGCGTCTTAACCAGGTCGTCCTGGTTACTCCTTAGCATATTGATTCGTGATAATGTCATGTTACTATTCTTCTCTTGAGGAGTCTTCACACTGTTGCTTCTAGACATTGAAAACACACTGTTCAGATCTCTCGGTCCCAGTATATGATTCTGCTTGAAAAGTTCCTCGTGTCTCTTCTTCTGCTCTTCAGTGATCACTGGCGTGATGATAGCTGGCATGAAGCTGTTTGGGCAAAAAAATGAGTGTTGCGAGTACCGTGGCGCGCTCTGCTAAGTCGTATATTGGCTCTGGGATATGTTTGAAGTTGGGGGAGCTCACCACTTGTGTCAAGATGAAAGTGAAATACTAACTACCCGTTATGTTGCCAAAGCTTGAAAGGAATGTGCAATACCCTCAAACGTTCTTTGTATATACACAACCCAGATCGGGCTTTTATATCAGGAAAATGTAAACAAAAGGGCATTCCAGAAGTAACTCTTACACGCGTAAACGTCAGACCCATTTATACAGGGGTCCAAAAAAATATGCTTTCACTGTGGATCGAACACAGGACCTTATGAACTTCAGTCATACGCTCTCCCAACTGAGCTATGAAAGCAACTTGATGAAAACCTGAAACAGCAACTCCTCCATAGCACAAGTCATAAGTTACTGTATCCAGCAAGAATATGTTGGAGAGATAGAGCTTTCAGATTTATCAAGAGCAGACTCTTTCTGTTGAACTTTGATAATATACAAGGACGCAATCAGAGGCAATTCCATTACAAAACTGAACGCTTGAATATCAACTAGTTTTGCAAGAGAGTTTTCAAGCTCTGATTAACGTAATGAGTTGGTCATACGGGAAATAATAAGAGTGAACATCAAAGGAGCTAGTACAATAAATACTGAGAAATGAGAAAAAATCATCACATTGTTCAATTGACCCTCTTATTTACCAGAATTATAATACACTACTTTTACAAGTTGAAGTAATGCTGCATAACACATATAGTACTTGGTTCACTGTCATCTTCCCGAAGCGGAAAGCGCTAAGCGCCTCTCGGTATGCTTTGCCATTCTGGCACAGGTCGGCTCTCCGCAATTTGTAAGCCTTTGGACATTATATATAAAGAAAGTCTAATCTGCGAACTTGTAAACTTAGTCAATTACTATTAACAAACAGCTACAGAAAACAAAAAAAATGCCAGCCTCATCAACAACAGTTCTTGTTTCCGGAGCCTCCGGTTTTATTGCGCTCCACATCCTCGACTTGCTCCTCAAGAAGGGTTTCAGGGTCATTGGAACAGTTAGATCCCAGGCTAAAGCTGACAAAATCATTTCTCAGTTCAAGGAGCTTTACCCAGAAGGCGATTTATCCTTCGAACTTGTTGCTGATATTTCCTCTGAAGACGCCTTTGATGCAGTTTTACAAAACCACCCTGAGATCACAGAGGTGTTGCACACTGCCTCTCCCTTCTCTTTTGGCTTGAACAAGACACTTGATGAAGCATACTTAAGGCCAGCTACCATCGGCACGAAGAACATATTGGTTGCTACAAAGAAGTATGCTCCACAGGTGAAACACGTCGTTGTCACTTCCTCCTTTGCCGCTATTGCGAATAGAGATAAGTCCGGTGACTCAACCTTCATCCACACAGAAAAGACATGGAACCCAATTGAGTGGTCGGATGTTGGTGATGACCAATACAAGGCTTACAGCGCCTCCAAGAAGCTTGCCGAAGTTGTTGCCAGAGAATTTGTTGAAAAGGAGAAGCCAAACTTCAAGCTTGCTACCGTGAATCCACCATACGTTCTTGGACCACAAATGTTCTCTGATGCTCTTGTGAACCCAACTTTGAACACTTCTGCTGAGTTCGTCAACGACTTATTCAACGTTAAGCCAGATTTCACTGACTTCCTTGCCCTGTCAGCCGGGTTGTCTGCTGATGTCCGTGATGTTGCCAAGTTACACGTTGCACCATTGGAGCAGGACCTCCCAGCTGGCGTCAGACTCTTTACCTGCCAAGGTGCATTTAGCAGTCAAACACTGCTCAATGACTTGCACAAGAACTTCCCAGAGCTTGATGGCAAAATCGGCAAGGGATCTCCAGAGGGTGCCCGCGAGAAGATTGAAGCTACCAAAGCTTTCTTTGACACCTCAGTTACTGAGAAGCTCACTGGATTCTCATGGATCCCACAGGAGATCACCATCAGGGACTCTGTTCAACAGATTTTGGACTACAAGAGGGCTCATGGGGAAAAGCTTTGATTTTCTGGTATAATTTTCGATAATTAACGGATTTCTTCTCCTTTCGTATGTAGTGTAAACGCCTCCACTTCCATTCCAGCCGAGTGCTGTTATTTATAAAGATGGTGGCAGTATTGTTAGAAGCCCGACTCGGGACATCTCTAACCCACCCGCACACCACCTTCTCTGCCGCGACCTCCGTGTACGGTGCCGAAGGGTTGGCCCCGGACACGCGGAGCGCGCGCTGGGGCTGTCGAAGGCCAAATACAAAAGTTCACATACCCTTAACTCCACACTTCACCTCTGTGTTCCCCTTGACAGGTAGAAAGTTAAAGAGACGTTCTGAGACTCTCACTTCTGTGAAAAAAAAACACCAAGAGCATATACACAGACTCAATATGCGTTTGTCAACTGCTGCTCTTGCCCGTGTCCCTATGATCAAGTTTGTTGGGGGCAAGCATCCACGTCCAGGTGAGTATAAATTGATGGAGTCCTGTTATTTTTTTTCGCTCCATTGAATGAACAATGGACAATGATGAATGCATATACTAACGTTTTAGAAGCGGTAATTGACAACTCTACAAAGGTACACCCAATGTCAATGGGTGTACTACCTGGGGGAGAAGGTACACTTAAGATCTCAGAGCTCGTTTGGCCAAAACATGAGAAACCAAAACCACAGCCTAAGAAAACTGCACAGTTCTCAACCCCTACAAATTCAAAACCATATGATTTTGTAAGTGTCCTGGATCTACCAAAGAGATTCCAAACACCGGTCTTGGATGAACTCGAGATGGATGTTGTTAACGGCGGTGGTGCTGATCTTCTGCTCTGATCCTGTATGCTGAAGAAGGAAGAAGTTGAAAATCGTCTTGGTCTAAAAAGACAAAAGACCATTCTAGGTGTCTATTTTTCACGCCGCACATTATTTATACTGGGAGTTGTCTGTTTATGTTGTTTTTTTCCATATATGGGGTATATTGAAGACCTCATCTTTGAGGACTTTGGGCCCTCTTGTTCTGTGCTTAAACCTCTTTGAAAGAATTTATATGCAAAAGACACGTTCTTTTATACACAGCTATATATCAATTGGGATACACTTATGAACTAAAATACTTAATCGCATGTTTTATTTTTTATACATATTTCTGCTTAGCTTTTGCTACACGCTCTCTAAGTATTTCATTTTGATAGGACAAGTATTGAGGAATCGAATTCAGATTACACAAGTTGAACAAATGCCCACTAACTGCATTAAAGCATAGAGATCGTGATACTTGGAGCAGATTGCAGTATTAGGAATATCAAAAATACATTAATATCCAAAAAGTTCAAACTACAACGGCATCTGCCATAGTCTTCCGTGTCAGTGTATGGTACTCGCGAAACCGAGCGCGACGCCCCACGTAAGAAAGCTATCCACGGAGAGTGAGAGAGTGAAACGCTCATTTTGCCACTGTGTGTTGGTCTCTCTTCAACAAAGAACATCCAATAAACGTAAACTACCCGATAACAATGGATCACGATCCTTTCAAATGGGGCAGACCTACTGATGTTACCTACGGTAACTACAACCATTCCATTGCACACGCTTCGAACGGGCACCATGCGGCCAAAAGTTCCATGCCAACAATGAACACCCAACAACCTATTGTTACAGGTACATCCGTGATAAGTATGAAGTTCAAAGACGGTATTGTCATTGCTGCTGACAACTTGGGTTCATATGGTTCCCTTGCTAGATTCTCTAATGTGGAAAGATTGTTTCCAGTTGGCGAAAATTGTGTTGTTGGTGTCAGTGGTGACTTGTCTGATATGCAAGCTTTAGAAAGAATCTTGGAGGACTTGGAGACCGAAACCGGATATGACTACGACGGACACACTTTGAGAGCCTCACACGTACATCAGTATTTGCAAAGAGTCTTCTATCAGAGAAGAAGCAAGATGGATCCATTGTGGAATAGTGTAATTGTTGCTGGTCTTGATGATAACAGGCCATTCTTGAAGTATGTTGACTTGTTGGGTGTTACATATGGTGCACCAACGTTGGCAACTGGCTTTGGTGCACACTTGGCCATTCCATTGTTGAGAAAAGTCATTTTCAAAGAAGAGGATGTTGCTGGTGTTGACGAGGAGACTGCCAGAAAGACTATTCAGGAGTGCATGAAAGTGTTGTTTTACAGAGATGCCAGATCGTTGGACAAATACTCCATGATCACCATCACCAAGGAAAAAGGTGTGGTATTTGAGAAGAACCTTAGATCTGAGAACCAGAGCTGGAGATTTGCAAAGGACATCAAGGGCTATGGTACACAGAAGGTTTGATGTAATCTTTTTTAGTATAATACAGATTGCTTTTATTTAAGTATAATTATTCCTCTGTAGAGCAGTGATAAGATTATTTGAACTATGACATTATTGTGGCACATGACATCAGCACTAAATAAAGTAATTCGTGACCGGGACTCTCGATCTGTACTAGATTTGCTAATTAGAGAAGGTAGCTTAGGCAAGGTAAACGAAGCCTGGACAACTTCCCGGAAGCGGACAGTTTGGCATTCCCCCTATCGAATTTGTCTTAATATATTCTTCCAAGTGCTGTCAATAACACCTATTGATAAAGACCGTATATGGTCACTGTATATAAAAAGAGAGTGGTATACGAGCTCCTAGAAATAAAAAAAAAAACGAAACCTTCACTTGCATGAAAGGGAACTAGGAAGACAAATTCATAATAAGACAAAGAGATCTGCCAGTAAGTCAGTGACTTCTAGAAACTTCTATTTGTGTGTTTATTACTATTCCATCCTGTTATTCGTGAAGAATCATGGCATTTTGGGAGCTTCTGCGTGTGTCGTTTAACAGCAGCTTGATAACATTCCTCCGCTCAAAGCTGAGGAAACAGCGCACAGCAATATACTTGGGGTGGCTACCGCTCAGTAACAGGACAGAGAAAAGAGTCCAAAGCACTTTTCCAAAGCACAGCGGACGCTGCCTTACAATTTTGCTTACTTGGTAGTAGGAGGAGGAGGAAGCGTGGCACTACACGTATATTTAGACAACAAGTGGGTGATGACATAGGTATAATTACTAGCGTGTGCAATTTGGTCCTGTGTGTTTTAAACAGGCGTATCCTTAATCTGATTGGTATATGTACGTATGTGTCGAGTGAGTAGGTCGTGAGTGTAAAACGCACCCAAAGTCATCCCGTGTGTCTTAAAATCGTTAGAATGTGTGAGACAACTCTAGAATGTGTGCATTGACACTACCCATCAGCATAAATAAGTCGTAGTCGCATTACAAAGAATAATGAGCCCATATCTGTTTCTCTACTCAATCTATATACAGATCTATATTCGGAACCCTCTTATGATTTCCTAAGCTGCCTTTCTGAGTTGTTTTCAATACCTGCCCCCTTCCTCGACCCGCCAGCGTGTGTTGTCTCAAAGTGTTCTGTGCGTCAGGATGTCTGCAGAGGCTAAACTCATATTGACCGATGGGGCGAAATCAGACCAGTAGACTCGGTGCCGCCCCGCCCACACTTGGCTCCCCTCTTGAACCGAGTGTATAAGTGCACGCCTGCATTAATGTTCCCACACAAGAAACCCTGGACACCCAACACAAGGCACGCAAGACATACAGAACTACACAAGACAAAGGATGTAAATACAAACGGCATAAAACAGGCGCTTGTCGAGGGACAGCGTCGGTGTCGGTCTCTGGACGACCACAATTTAATTTAGGATGCCATGGATCCCGGCTGCCCATTCACTGCATGCGTGCGTCGATAAGACACAGACACACACAGACACACGTTGCCCTTGCTAGCAGTTGTAAGCCGAGAGGCTGCTGCTGCTGCCGCTGCTGCTGCTGCTGCTTCCTTTCTCAGTCCTTCTCTCGTTCCCTTCAGATTCTTCAAGATCTTCACTTGTCTTGTGGAGCCTTTTTCTTTTTCACAGCTTTTACCCGCCTGTTGTCCTCTCCTTCACCGGCCAAAGTGCCCACACACAACAATTGTATTTGTCCCCATCCACAATCACACGCTAAAATACGTCACGGCTGCCCTGAGTTTGTTAACGAAGTGCACGCAAATTTCAACGCCGCGCTTCCGCTGTCACACACTCTCTTTCCCTCTATCTTACTGTCCCCCTCGCCCTGTCTACACCGCTGGCAAAGCGCTGAGTGGACGACAGGTCGTACATATACACATAATAAATCTGTATATATTCCTCCTGTCCCGCTATTTCTCTCTTCTCATTGGGAGAACACCAGATCTGGATAATCCAAACGGGACCCGAGCAGTAAGGGTCGCACAGCAGCTTCTATGACACCGCATTTTGATATCACCATCCTAGGATCTTCGGGAGGCCCGTTGGAAGGAATCACCTCCTCTTTCCTGGTCAAGCCAACGTCCTTGTCATACGCGCACATTCTTGCCCGACACATCACAGATGCTATTCTCGCAGTGGACTGTGGCAGTGGACTGGGTAAACTTACAGAAATTATCTCAGACGAGCTACACGGATGCCCTGGTCGTGTCACAGAAACAGCCCTGCGTCAGTACCTTCACCCTTTGAACGTTGCTGCCTTGACTGCACCAACACACAACACAACACATGCACTGTCCATAAAGCAAAACAACTGCTCCCCTGTAGAGCTGGCATTTCAACTCTCAGAGCTCATAAAGAGCTACCTCATCACACACGCCCACATGGACCACATTGGCGCTCTTGTCATCAACTCACCAGCATTTGGACATGACTCTGGCAAACACATATATGGTCTACAAACAACTGTAGATGCACTGCAGAAATATGTATTCAACGATCACATTTGGCCAAACTTGTCGTCTCGTAAGAATGGTACTTTTCTGGATTTTGTTCCAATGGAACCAGAAACTCTAACAAGGCTGGGTGACCGATACTGGGTGACTCCATACAGGATAAATCATGGATGTGTCTCGGATAACGCCAACTATCACTCTACAGCATATTTGATTCAAGAAATATCTTCACAGGCACGTTTACTGATATTTGGTGACGTTGAGGCAGACTCATACTCCCATTCGAATGCAAATATCACAATCTGGAAGGCTGTTGCACCCTTCATCGCAAACAATACACTGAACACAATCGTTATTGAATGCTCAACAGCGAGCTTGCCTCCAAATGAACCCCTTTATGGACACTTGACACCAAATGCATTGTTCTCAGAACTACTTACACTTAACAGTATCCTGCAAAATGACATCGACCACAAAAAAGGTCTACAAGGTGTATCTATCCTCATCACTCATGTCAAAGAGTGTCAATCAAAACAAAACCCAAGATTGACGATATTGAACGAACTTAACGCACTTAATGAACATAATCAGCTAGGTTGTGTCTTCACAGTGATACTCCCAGGCCAGACATACTCTGTACTGTAACACCTATTTAATTGAGAAGTTATAAAGGTAATTGCACATTAAGACAGTTAAAAATATTAAAAGAACCATAAACCTCACATTTATAACTAGAAAAAGAGACTAAATTGTATATAACACTTTTATATGACCAATGTCTCAAACAATGAAGTATCCGTCGGTGGACAACTCAGACAACTGATCAAATGGCAAGGACTCCTCAGTTTCCACGCTGACAACATCCGTCACAGTAACACCACCCAATGTCTTGACAGGGTTCTCAGACGTAAAGCTGATCTCAATAGGGAATAATGTATCTTCAGAAGCTCCAACAGTGAATTCCAAAACGCCATTCTCACCAACCCCCAAAGAGTCAATCTGGAAGAAGATACCTTCCTCGTTAATGTCTGTGATCTGTGCCCCATCAGACTTGAGCTCAACATTTTCAGTAGCAACAGGAACCAAAATAGTAATATTGGACAATGACTCCTGGTAGTTTTCATTCAGCTCAAATTCCAAAGTAACATCGGTCGCGTTGCCGTTGGCAGATAACCAAGTAGAAAATTGAATAGGTACAAAGCTAGTTTCATCAGCCTTACCAACACCTCTCCATCTTACAACACCAAGGTTCTGGTCATTTGATGGGAATGGCTTAGATGGATCTTTCAAGCCTATCATGGACTCATTGGTGAACAAGTTTCTATCGACATTAGGGTGTGTCTTAAATTGAACAGCACCAGATCCTCTCTCCACCAAAATCTTGGAGTGGGCCAAAGCAGGGTCATTGACACGCAACTGTAAAACGCCCTTCAACTCAGAGGAAACAACAGAGCCTTCGCGTGTGATCTCAGCTGTAATCTTCTCCTCCAATGTGATCAAAATACCATTGTTCACCGGCTTGTCATCAATTGGCTCCTCGGAGTATTGTTCTTGTGTAACTGGCGCTGCAGGTGCAACAAACCTTGGCTCTTCAGCGATCAAAGGTTCAGAGGCGGTGCCAGTATTTTCAAATGCAGGTTTCTTAGAAGACTTGCCCAACTGTAAACCACGGCCTCTTGGTACGGCCTTTTTGATTGGTGTAGCTGACTCGACAGGTGTAGGAGTATAGCTCTGTTGTGGAATAGAAGACTGAGAATAAGAATCCATCGGTCTGTCCATACCTCCCATACCACCACTGTATGAAGAATTTCTTCCCGGGCCACCAAATTGGGCATTCATAGAACGGCGATCCATCTCCTTTCTCTGGATCTCCTTTGCACGACGCTTTCTTTCCTCAGTTGCTTCAAACTCCTTATTACGCTCGATGATCTCCTGGATCTTCTCCTCGTGAGAGTCCATCTCCAAAAAGGTCTTGATTTGCAGCAAGGACAAGTTCTCCTTATAACCCAATGTTACAATCTCGTCAAAAGCGCTGAGAATCTCAAAAGCGTGATCAAAGATCTCGTGCTCATTAATCACTCTAAGCAAAGAGGTAACGGTTTCTGCAAATAGATTGAGTGTCTCAATATCCTGTAAGATGTTCGACTGACGGTTTGTGATGAGGATGATGTACAATTCGTCCAATGGTTGGTAAACATAACGGACGTGTTCATCTTCAACGGTGGTGTGTTGGGTGTTATTTTCGGACAGGAGCGCTGGAAAATTGGCCAAAAGTTCGGTTACACGGTTCTTGGTCAAATCACGGAACTGACGTGAAAGGATTGCTTTACCACTGCGAGTGATGATGGAAGCAGCGAGGATGGCCATCGTGAATTGTGATTGATGTGGTCGATGTGGTCAAATTGAACTCGTGGCCTCTGAAACAGGTTGTGTCTGGTGCGCGATAAAACCTTCTAGATGATTTCTAGTGTTTGTGTTTAATAACCACACTATAAAACCTGTTAAATGATAGCTAGTGGGTCAAATCCTTAGGCTATGTGTCGTACCACTTACGGACAAATCCCCAATAGCTTCCTCGAGTATTGGAGTTGTTGACGTTTTAATTTCGCCGCAAGCTCGCGAATGTATGTGCCCAAACCAAATATACTGTTGTAAACATGTCCAAGCTTAACAGACATTTATGTTGGATACTTAATCGCTTCTAAAACTATTTTGTCATTCAACTCCTCAAATATATTGCTGGTGTTTTCCCTCAGGTCATGATATTTTTTGCCGTATAAATGTTTTAGATATATTGTTCTATAAAAAGGCAAAGAACCATTCAATCAGAATGGTATAGCGAGAGCTTAGAGTCCGAGAATCTGGCATAATCTGCCGCTCTTGATTAAAAGGACAGCTAATAATACCACAATTTAATTGTGCCAAATAATTGAACTGTGATACTTCACGGTATTTGGAGATAGTATTTCCTGGCAATGACATCTGTTGGGATGTTGCCGCAAATGTGAACGGATCCGATCCGCAAATAATTCTACTTGGTGTTCATCCAAAAGTTCAAGCTTCTGCATTTTGGAACTTCCTGGAGCCGCTACACAAATCTTATTGCTGCAAATAATGCAGCGTCACATTCCATATTTACGGCCGTTTCATGCTTCTTTTTGTCTCTTGGTCTCTGCCTCTTTCCCTTCAAGCTGAACCTCTTCTTCTTCCGGAAACGAACGCTTTGTAGAACCTAACACTCCAGTAGCCTCATTAATCTGAGACTGTGACTTTTCAGAGTCAGGATCAATAATTACTGCTGCATCACTTTCTTGCTCTCCTGGAACACTTATCTCATTGGAAATTTGCATGGCAGCCTTTTGCACTTTGATTGCGGGGACAATCTTATCTATTGTATGTTGCGAAGAGGATTCCTGTGTCGATAGTGGAGTTTGTGTTTCCGTTGGCTCATCTGGCCTTAATTCTTCGAGCAGTTCTTCTTCAAAATTCTGCTCCTGTATTAAAGTCTTTTCTTTCGTTGTCTCCTCTATAGCGATTTCTGTCGTGATAGCCTCTTTCTCGTTGTCTTCCCTGGCAACCT
Source organism: Petasospora nakhonratchasimensis (assembly GCA_030572335.1). Lineage (NCBI taxonomy): Eukaryota > Fungi > Ascomycota > Saccharomycetes > Phaffomycetales > Wickerhamomycetaceae > Petasospora > Petasospora nakhonratchasimensis. The sequence goes on from JAJLZS010000007.1 coordinate 676,981, forward strand.
CTTCCAAAATTGAGATTTTAGGTTCAACATTCTCAAGAAGGATATCTGACTCGCCCTCTGCTCCTCCATCTCTACTTCCTAGATCATTACCATTAAGATTATTCTGGGAGAGCTTTCGTATCTCTTCTAACCTCGAAACAAATGATCTCTGTTGACTCAGTTCCAGGCAGAGATACTTTGGGGCCTCGGACCCTTTGAATGCACACAATGAGTTGAAGGCCTCGTATATCTCACTTAAGAGAACCTCTTGGGCATATATGCAGGTTTCTGGAACACAGAGGTCAAACTCCTTAAACCTCATAATAATCTCATCTCCCTCGCGGAATGGGTTCTCCAAATCCTTGAAAGTTTCCTTAATCTTTTCAAAAACCTCAAACAGCGTATTACCTGGCATCAGACTTTCATCCAGTAAAGTAACAATATTCTTGTCATATTCCAAAAGGAGTTTTTCGTACTTTTGGGGAGCAACAGGTGCTAATAAATATGGATAGTTGTTCGTTTGGATAATAATTGGAATAGGACAAAACTTATCAGCTGGTCTCAAAGAAGCTTCTTCCTCAGTCACATCAAATTCTTCTTCAGATACATCTTCTGTCGATTTATGTAGTGTGTCTTCATCACTATCGTCAATATCCAAAAGTTCCACATCATCAAAACTGAGCTTCCGTGAATGAGAGCTGGATGTAAGACCCACGGACGATTCTTCCTCAGATGGTTCAATATCAAGCAATTCAACATCACTAATATATCCAGCTTTCGGTTCCACTACTGAATTAATGGGTCCAATTAGTATGCCATCAGAAGCAGATTTAGTATCGGTTGGTTTATCTTTATAATCGTTCTCAGATATCTCATGATGATCGGACTTCTCCTTTTCCTGTGTCTTCCCATCGTTCTGCATATCGGTTGAATCCAGGAGTTCAACATTTGGGACAACATTTGAAAATGATGGGTGGACCACTGTGTCCTCCATTGTATTTATATGACTGCTAATGAAATGTCTTTAATAGAAGATTGAATTCAACAGGGTCGATTGATAGGTATGTCTATCTAATATTCTCTCTTTTTTGGAAAAGGTATTACGGCCGTGAGGAATAAGGTTCTCCTGCTGCTGCTGTATAATATCACCTTTAGTTCTATGAGGATTTGTCCTAGAGATGTCCTAGTTAAAAGTCTCCTTTTTAAATAAGTAATCTACGCATGGTTTGCGGTGATGTAATTCTCTCTCTATGAGGAAATCCTTGTAGGAGTAGCGGCCCTGTAACTAACCTGGACACCATGGCTATCTACTGAAATATTGGCTTGTGGAGAATACAGTATTGTTTTTTGATTTAGTGAATTGTAGATCTACTTCAATAAAGCAAAACCCTTCAAATATTCGTTTAAAATGTAGTAGTGTTTCTAGATATAATAATTTAACTCTTAGAACTATTGATAATAATGGAATATCAAATACTAAAATGGTTTTTTTAATTTTAAAAAGCCAAATAGATTAAACATCTTCAAAAATTTCCTTATAAGTCTATCCATACTCTAAATATACCAAATTACGTATAAGACTTAACCAAAGTAGCAAATATATTTATACCTGATTAAGCAAACCCTATTGGAATTTCATTTGCAAATGCTCTATTGCTTGATTCTAATCATGTGCCAATGTCTACACCCAGACATTTCTTTGAAACCCGGACATTACATGATATTTCCTATATGGGTTCTAACATATTTGATCTTCAAAAAGAAGATACTGAAATGCCTTTTTACAAGCTTTATGTGATTGACACACTTAAATTCTGGTGTCATCAGAAAGAAATATAAGATTTAAATTCTCTTTATACCAAGAAGAGAGCGTAAGGACGAAGGAATATGTGGCCTTACCAATAGTGTTGCCCCAGTGAACGGATCTTCCCTCCAGGTTAAAAAAACAAAACAAACCAAAAAGGTAAACAACATATAACACACAAACAGTCTTACTGACATATACAACACCCAAAAGTCTGTACGATTTTCTTGAGGGCGCTTTGTCGACATTCCACAAAGAAGTTGCTCCCCCATAGATTAAACTTCTTTTATCATTGTTGATTTCCTCTTGCCGATCTACTGTCTCCCACCCAAGTTGCGGTAACCATCTCAAGCGCAGCTCCATAACGCGAAAATCACATTGTGATTATCACAACTCATAACCATTGGGAGATAGCGGTGGGTGAGGCCCCTAAGTAGAGTTGTTTTTGGTTGCTTTTGCCATTGTTAATTTACTACTGCGGCCTTTTTCCGTATTTCAAGAATTGTTATTGGCTCCCTTTACACTTTGCAGAAGAGGTGCACATTGTTACACTGCAAAGGCACACAATTGCCCATGCCACCGAAAACGAGTAAGGAACCTCGTCGGAGGTCTATACGGCTTCAAGGTCAGGAGGAAGAGAAAAAGAGAGCCAACTTGAAAGAGATCCTACAACGAGGATCCTCGAATTTAGAGAAGAAACGTGCCGACCAGAAGGATGCCGATTTCTTGTTCAAGAGATCGGGTTCACGAGACACGAGTAATTTGTCACGAGTATCAGTATCCTCAAACACACAGAAGAAGGCACAGCCGACAAAGAAGGGTAAGGTAAGACGATTACAAGCTGAAGACATGATGATCACACCAGATCAGCAACAGAAGAAGATGAAGACCAACCAAATAGCATCTGCCATCACAAAACTGCAGCAAAATTATGAAGAGCACTCCACTTCATTCCAATTATCTCTACCAGTTTCAGATACCCCCATAATAAGGAGAAACAAGGAGTTACGAAGTAAAAACGAAACTACCAATGGACGCAGAACATCATTGAGTAACCGTGGAAAGAGAGTGTCGTCGATAGGTAATGGATTTACAGCAGTGCCACATGATCAGGTTCCCTCGACTGAGTATTATAAGCACTTAGACCACAGTTTACCAGCTCCTCATAAGATGAGGCAGTTATTGACATGGTGCTCTAAGCGCGTATTTGAAGAGGATAAGAACAGGCACATCAAACAGAAAAACAAGTTGCCGAGTGAGGAGTTGACGGCATTGAATATTGCCAAGGTTATTAAGGAGGAGATTGTTAATGATTTGACCAGTGGAAAAATCAATATATCTTGGTGGAACCGAGATGATGATGACGAACAGCGAGATGAGAAGGATTTATCTCAAGTTGAAAAGACACTGTTGCCAAATGACAGGAATGTCAGGAATGCCGAGGTTCTTGAGCAGTTGAAGCAGAGGTTGAGTAAGTTGAAGAACTCATGTAGTGAATGGGAGAAAATGGCATCGAGACCCGTTGAATTACCCCCAGTTTCAATGGATAACGTTCATATGGAGAATAATGAAGATGTACGGAAGGTCATGAATCAGACTCTTTTGAAGCAGCTGACACAATTTGAAGAAGGGACGTACAACGAGATATCACAAAATTTGGAAGTATCAATGGACTCATTTACAGAATTTGTTCATCATTTAAAGTCAGCATCTCAAGTGAGACAGAGATTTGCTACAGCCAAGTCTCAGAAATTGTCAGAAGTGTTAGACTCCACATTTGATGATTCCACTCTCCACAAGATTAATCATACCCATGTCAATAAGGATTTGGACACACAACAGTTGTTGAAAGGTATTACAAGGTTGGATCATTGATATATATATATACAACGCGAATGTACTATTACGGAACTCTAATCGTAAAAACATTTATTAATGCAAATGACATTTCATGACTATCATCATAAGACTCTCCACTTATAGGTACTTCTTCGCCAGGGCCTTTACCTTCATATCAAATAAAGGGCTTGTGATTGGATCGTTGATGTTGTAGAATGGATTGAGCAGCGTTTTCACATACAGGTCATTAACTTCATTGAAGAACTGTCTTATGCCTTCCTCGTTTTTGGTTTCGTGTAGAAGCAAGAACTTGATGTTCCCCGGTGTTACAAACGCTGAAATTGTATATCCATAAAAGTCATCCACTGCTTTCAAATATAGCGCGTTCGTTTTCCATTGCAGGTCTTCGACAACGTCTAGTGCAGAATGCACCACAAAGGGACTGAGCTCCTTCATCTCCGGCGAAAATTTCGGCGTTCCATCCCCACCTTGTCTGAAAGTGCCAAATTCTGCTTCATAAATAGGATTGTCTGTCGTTCCAATAAGTGCAAGGTAATAGCTCATACTCTCGTTCTTTTTGATTTATGTTTTGATCTTTTTTTGATTACCTTCATTCCTGGTTAAGTTGGCGGTGATTCTCCTGTTGATGGATAGTAATATCAAAAACCGCGAACATTTCTGTCTCCACACACAGCCTCCCTTTCGACTTGATATAAAGGAATCCATACAATACTAGGGAAAAACTCCAGATCAAGTAGAAGGCTGTCACGGAGAAAGACATGAAAACACACCGGCTGCTTAGCGGACTAGGAAGAAGTGGGCTTGATGTCCCTGCGCAGCTCCAGGATGAGAAGCAGCAGTCCGGTGGTACCACACTTTCATCGTCATCAACGCATACGGAGAACCTCTTCAGAGCCAGCATACCGAGAACAAGCTCATCTCGTCGCCGAATGAGCTCATCTATTAGACATAGCCACGTTGAGGGGTTTGAGTTTGACCCGCTTATGGCTGCAGTTCAGGCCCGCAAGGAGAAGGAGCGCCGAAGGGAACGTGACGGGGAGGTCGGAGATTCAACGAGGAGTTCGAGCACCGCCAACGATAGTGAACTGCTGTTTGACGAGGAGACAGATGAGATAAAAAGACATCGGATAAGGGAGGCCGGTCAGGTTGCCACTGTATTGTTGGAGATGAGAAGAGGAATCCAAGACTCCCATAATGTGCCATCCACACTCATTGAGAAATCAGAGATGGAGCAGCAGCCAGAAAGACAACATATCAGAGCTAGCAGGACTACGCTCCAGAGAGCCGAGAAGACCAAAGTAATGCTCAATCTTCGATACTTTTCAATGTTTCAAGCGCAAAGGCCTATGCATTCCCCTCCCAAGTACGAGGGTGTTGATGGTGTCTACAACCCATTGCAGCTCATTCGTAACAGACGAGTTAGAAGAAAATTCCATCAGCCACCACAACTTTCAATAAAAACCATACCATATGCATCAGAGGCTTTCTCTAAGAATAGAGAGAAATTGATATGGCAGATAAACTTGGATGAACTGGCACATGATTTGAATTGGAGAACACAGCATTGGCATGATCTCATAAATTCAAGAGGGGAATTATGGTTTCCTGTGGATGAGAAAAATCACGAGTCATCACACCATAAACACAGAAAACATTTACATTATCGTCATAGATTAGAAAAGGACAAAGAGAGAGATTCCACGGAAGGCCTCACCAATATGCATGACCGTTTGTTCCAATCTGGAGATGAGGACACTTCGAAGGATTCTAGAGACGATTTATTGGACGTCAGAAGATCACGTAAAAGAGATATCCTTGCCGATAAAATCAAGAGCAAACGATCAAGGTCTCCTTTTAAAAAGGAGCAAAGTGTCACAGAATTATCTAAGATTGCCTCTTCAGAGACACCGAAGAGACAGTCCTTACTGGATTATACACAATCACAGTCGCAATCGCAATTACTGAATTTCTCATCTAATGGCCTTGCACTGCTTCAGGATATTAGCATTGAACCTATTCATGGTCATGAAAGGGTTGTTTCCAATACTAGCACAGGTGATTTGCTCAATTCAGGAACTGCTTTTGGTTCCGCTGTGCGCACTCGTAATCCTTCAGTTAACGTTTCTGCTATGACATTACCCAACTATTTAGAAAATTCAGCTAATCACTCCACAAGTTTTGAATTCGAAGATCTCAAGTTACAGAATAAGCTGTGGAGGTTGTTGAAATACACACATGTTCTCACTGCTTACGGGGGTCACAACATTGTGAACAGAAGGGAGGAGTATCAGTCTTGTGTGAATTACAATGAATTGTTCCAAGAGTACAAGTTAACTGAAGAATTAAATAACCATTTGAAGACTGCAGTATTTGTGCCATACGAAGCGTCACTGAAGGAGAAATCAAAGAGACTACAAGTTATCCACAACGAATTGGCAACTGAATTTTCAACTAGAATCGATAAGTTGCTCTTGTTATCTGACCGTACGATTGGTGAAGTGAACACTACATTGGCACTTGAAGCAAGAAAGCTCACTGAACGGTATGAGAAATTGGGACCATTGCATAGACGTAAAGATGCATTGGTACCATTTACATATTGGCTTTTGGAGAATTTGGTTGTGCTTCTGCTTTGGATTATCTGGATTGTGTTCTCATTAGGTAGAATCCTAAAATTTTTTGTTCTGTTGCTGTGGAATTTGATTGTGTGGTTCGTGAAATGATTTTATTTAACTAATGAACTTATAATGTTTACATGGGAGAGTTTTTCTGTAGAGAGAAAGAAAAGACGCGTGACACGCGACGCGAAAACGCGTAACCTTTCTGGAGTTTGAAATTTCAACATGTCTTCTTGTCTTTCTTTGACCACAACTCTGGAAAAATCATCTTCTACTGACATGTCCACCGAAGAAACAGCCACAAAAAGAACCAAAATGTCGGAAACACTCAAAATTTACAAGCGTTCTGAGAATGCTACAACTCCTACAAAGGGATCTGCCCTCGCTGCTGGTTACGATCTTTATTCCTCTGAAGCTGCCACCGTGCCAGCCAAGGGTCAGGCTATGATCGCAACCGACATCTCTATTATTGTCCCAGTGGGTACATATGGCCGTGTTGCTCCGCGTTCTGGTCTCGCTGTGAAGCATGGTATTTCCACAGGTGCTGGTGTTGTTGACGCCGACTACAGGGGCGAGGTCAAGGTTGTCCTTTTCAACCATTCAGAGAGGGACTTTGCCATTGAAAAGGGCGACAGAATTGCACAGCTTGTATTGGAGAAGATTGTAAATGCTAAAATAGTGGAAATCTCTGCAGAGGAGCTTGATACTACAGAGCGTGGTGCTGGTGGGTTTGGTTCAACTGGTACCAAGTAAAAAAAGGGAGAAGTGGGAGAAGTGGGAGAAGTCGGAGAGGAACGGAGAGAAAACATGGCACTCTGAGCATCTTATGCAGAATGGTCATGGACATCTTTGAAGCGACAAATTTTCAAGATGGTTTGGATTTATTAGTGTTACGAGAAGGAAGAAAAACAAAATCAAATAAATATAGAAAGATCCGGACCATTCTTTTCGGCCAATTTCTTGTTTATAGCCACAAAAGCTTATCTATAGATATAGGTGTCACCAGTATACTTGGTATCCTGTATGTAGTGATATAATAAAGAGAAAAAACAATAAACCTTTGCGTATATATATATAATGGGATCAAGACTTAACTTCTTTCGATTTCTCTTTGAAAGGTGCCGAGTCAGTTTCCTTTGGCTGGTCAGCAGGTTGTTCAGGATCAGACTTTTCAGCATGAGGTATTTCAGCATGAGGTATTTCAGTTGGCTCCATCAATTTCTCGTCTGACTCCTCCTTCTCGAAGTCCTCCAAGTTGATATCATCCTTCACAGGGGTGGTTCTAGTATGTTGAGTCTCCTGTTCTTTCTCCTCCTTGATCAACTCTTCTTGTTCCTTAAGAACGTCAAGTCTTAATTTGACATCGTCCTCATGGACTGCAGCCTTGGTAACGTTGTAAACCTGATCTGGAATTGAGCGCAGAACCTGAACAAGAGCTTCGTAGTAGTTATCTAAGTTGTTGGAAGCTTCACCGTAAGTGTAGACGCTGGACAAGATCAGCAACGTAGATGGAATCTTCTGTCTTAATCTCAGGTCTAACCAGTTGTTCAAGTCGTCTTTGAGTCTAGCTGGGGAGACACCAAATGTTTTGATCCCTCTAGAGACACAAGCACCTTGAAGCTCAGAAACAGACAAGGATTCAACACCTTCGTAATCAATTGCTCTATCGTCTTTGATGATCTGGAGTAGCTTGTAACGAATTTGGTATCTCAGTATTTGATCGCTTCCAAATGGACGCAAGTTCATATACTTTGCCATAGCAACAAGTTGTGGTCTAGACAAGTTATCTAAGACCATATCGTTCTTAAAGAGTCTTGCAATTTTGACAACTTGCTCTTTTGTTGGCTCGCGGCCCAAAGTATTCAGATCTCTAAAGAACTGGATAAACTCAGCCTTGTCTTCAGCATTGATAGATGTTGGAAGCCTCATACCACTTTCCTGGAATGTTTGTCTTAAAAACTCCGAAGTTTGCTTTCTGGTTTGCAAGAGTATCTCCTTCTTTTTAGACTTATCGGCCTTGGACTGATAGGTGGAAGGGAGGAGATTTGGGAACAACTTCAAAGCGACAGGGAGCAATAACTCGGCGAATGGGATAATGATAAATGCAGAGAATGGAACAAGTCTAAACAAGTCTGAGGTTGTAGTTGACAATTGCTTCTGTTCTCTTCTTGAGAGTTCGTAACCTCTCAGCATTTTCCAGAGAAGCTTGAAAGAAACCTTGGTCTCGTATCCCAAGAGCTTTGTGCCTGCCCAGTAGTGCTGGACTTCGTGCTTTATTCTATCCATTAGTGGGAGTTTAGTTACTTTTTGTGGCACCTGGTGATCTATTTTAGTTGGGCTGTCTTGTTCCAGTTTAGAGTGGAGTTGGTCTTGCTCGATGCTTTTGTCCTGTGTTGATGATTGTGTTTTGGACGAAGTACTCTTACTGTGACTCTGGCCGCGGTGTCTGTAAGGTGATATACGGTAATGGGAAGTCAGCGAGTATCTGGGATGCATGATACTCCCCGTGGAAGACCTCAACATCTGGTGAGCCTTCATGGTGTGGATCATTTAGTAGCGTGTGTAGAGAGATTTGGGGTAGAAAGGTAGTACACGAGATGGAAATTTCACCAACCAAGAATCCTTTTGTATTGCTGGTTGCAGCAGCTATTGTTAGTAATCGAATGAGTATATTATAGGTTTCCTTCTCTCTATTGTTGCTCGCGGTACAGCATTCGCCCCCCTCCCCCTTTCACCGAGACTTCTCTCGAAAACATGATGACTCGAGAGTGTAAGTTGCCACATCCTTGATAAATTCGATGGGAAGCAAAATTGTGAGTCACTAGCAAAGCTTGTAAACAGTAAAAAAGAAACAAACAGACAATACCACAGCCATACCTTTTTGTGTATAAATACCAAAGAGTAAAGAAAGACGAAGGAGGTAATTGATGAGGTTTGTAGTCACAACAAATGCTTAAACATCCCAGCGATCGATGACCCACCAGAGCTTTTCGGGCCTTCGTTGGAATAAGTCGCGAAAAATAATTTCTACAAGATGACACATTCATTATATAACCAACACCTGTACACCATTATATTCGCTTCTCTTCTATACCGGATGGGATGAACTTCTATAAGGCCATGTTTGGGTCTCCTTTTATGGGCAGATCTTTAACACATATAGTACTTCTTTAGTGGATTCCATCAGTTTATTCTAAAGATGGAGGACTACCCTGGGGGATTTCCTGAAATGTATCCACGCTCCCGGTCACGGCAGCGTGATTCAAACAGTGGTTCAGATATGGAGGCAAGCATCGACAGCAACACACCAGAGGAGACGCTGCTGGCAGCACACATAAGGAACTCTCTGAACTTACGACGTCGGTCTTTCAGGAAGGACATTGTATTTAAGCTCGATTGTCTCACTTATGCGTACATGTTTATTGTGTACCTTTATGACTGCAGTTTGCTTCTCCTGTTGATGCGTGTATCAGTTCAAGCAGTATGTATCATAAAACCACCAGATATATTGTTCTTCTGATTTATTAACATATCATGAAAGATCACACTGATTATGCAACATTCCCAAGTGGTACGCCAACTGATACCCAAGAACAGGGGTAAGAGATCCACCTTCCAATCAATAGTCATCACCAATGCTGTATGTACATTGATGCATTATTTTACAGAATTACCAGTACCTAATGACGATGGATATCTATTTGGACATCATACCCTTCAATCCATTGGACAAAAACAGCTGAGCAGTAAGATGTGGCTTTTCGCTTTTGATGTTGTGCTCTTCTACCTCCAGCTCCTGGTGTTTACATCGCAGTACTCATTAAAGAAGGACGAGAAGCTTACACGAGCCAGTTCTGTGGATCTCGACTACGACGGCACACAGGGACGTACGATAGCTATGAGACTTCCTCTGCTCTCTGTTCTTAAGCTACCATATGTCAGCGTTGACACGTTGAAGGCCGAGGACGACCAGGAGGCCGAGCACTATAGGCGCATAGAGTCCCAAATCGATTCGCTCTTGGAAGATCAAAGACAACAGCAGTACGGGGCTGTCATATGACCTGTGAGGGTTGTTATATATAACAAGATTAATAAGAAATAATAGTGATTTAAGGTTTATCCTTGGGTGTAATACTCAGTGTAGTGCCTCCTTAGTGATAAGTGAGAAGAACGTCTCACACATGTGTCAACCCAAAAACGGAAAAACGTGCAGTTTGCCACCAAAACGGGAAGAATATAACGAGCGTTTTATCAACAGCCCTTGAGACTTTCCAAGTCTTCCCTTTTTATCTCTATCCCTGTACATACAAGTAAATCTACAGCTATTTCAAACATGTATATAAGAAGGCGCGTTGTGGAAGTACTTGCGGCTACAAACATTGCCAAAAGATTGGCTGGACCAGATGATGATGAGAGACCAGTGGTATTCTGGCATGGAATGGGGGACTCATATAACTCCACGGCAATGCAACGTGTCTTCGAGGTAGTCCGTGAGGAGAAACCTGACACGTTCATACACTCTATTTACATCGAAGCCGATGATGATGACGATCAAATGTCTTCTTTAGTGGGGAACGTCAATAAGCAGATAGGTCTCGTGTGTGATCAACTATCATCCATCCCTGAGCTCGAGAACGGATTTGACATGATTGGATTTTCACAAGGTGGTCTTTTTGCAAGAGCTGCTATTGAACGCTGTGATTTAAAAGTACATACGCTTGTGACTTTTGGCTCACCACATGCTGGTGTGTCTGACCTCCCACTATGTGGCGATAATGACTGGCTTTGTAAGAAAAGGAATGCATTTTTAAAGAAACAAGTATGGAATGGAAAAATTCAGGGAACCATAATCTCTGCACAGTATTTTAGAGATCCTACAGATTATGAGAACTACTTGGACCATTCTTCTTTTCTTGCAGATGTGAACAACGAGAGACCACATGAACGTAACAAAACGTATGGCGATAATCTGGGGAAATTGGAGAGGTTGGTACTCGTGCAATTCGACAAGGATGAAACATTGATACCGAAGTCCAGTGCTTGGTTTTATGACTCGGACAAGATCACAGGATTGGATGTCCCCTTTAACGAATCGGACTTTTACAACTACGACTGTGTTGGGTTGAAGAAGCTTTACGACGAAAATAGAATCGACTATTTAAATATTGATGATCGTCATATGGCTATCAGCGATGACTACATCAGAGAGACAGTTAATAAGTACCTGGGTAAAGGATGGTCTGCGAATGCGGAGAGTCCGACAACTTCAACATCGGAACCGAACACACCTTCAGATTCATTCGCCATTGTGTGGTCAAGTTTTTCATCCATTTTTTGGTCACTATGGAGTAAGTCGTGGTGACTGAATGATAGCATGGGACCGGACTGTATGTATTTAAACTCTCCAAGTATGGAAGGTTTGTCTTCCTGTTGCAGATATTTAGTATGTTTCGAAATGGGTCTTCGTCAATGTTCTTTTTTCTTTTGGCTTTAATACATGTTATCCCCATCTTCTTCTCTTGTTAGATTTTCCAATGGCCATATGTATCCAGCACCAATAATCATTTAATCGGATCTGTGAATGTGTGTTTACATTGTAGGGTATTGAAAAAAGTTTCTTGGAATTGCCAGAATAGTTCTGATGTTTGCTTCTTCGTGCTGGTCTCGTTCTTTTGACCTTTAAATCAAATTTGTCTTCTGTTTCAAAGTCATTATCTGATCTAAAGATCTTATTGGACTGCCAGCAGACAAGTAATGGTCATCATCTGATGGAAAAAGGTCATCGCAGCGTCAGAGAATAAATCATGGCAGAGATGATACACTGTTGATGACTATTTTTATGGTTCTGTTTCTTGAAAGCACTCAATTTTATGCTGAATCTATTAGCTGTTATACCAAAGAAACTACTTTTCCCAACAACTAATAAATATCAGAGAAGGCAATATCGTTTGTTGGATGTAGTGAAAACCTTTATCTCCTCGTAGTTACGTGGCGTGATTTGCTGGCCCCTCAGAATCCATTGCTGGCACTTTTTGATAGGGTGGCATTCTTCGAGAAGCTCGAAGTAACGAGGACTGAGATCCATGTTTGTGTGTGTCTGATGCAGACTTCTATTACGGAGAGTTATGAGGAGATTTCAATTCCTCACTTGTGAGTTAGCTCATCAAGGAGCGTTCAGATCTGAAGGAAAGTACTCTGACGCTGGGAATTGCCGCCAATTTGATAGGGAAATAGTACAGAAACACGTTACCGTATAGTAAAACAAAACACCAAACAGTATAACAAAGGCAAAATAGACCAAGTGCCCACTGGTTGTGAGGTTCTGGGCCTGTTGAGGGGGAAATGATGAAAGGTGACAGAGGGAAAGATCAGCTTGTCTGCCTTATCTGGCTTAAATCCGTTCTTGCTCGGGAAGAGCGCGTTTCACAATTCTCCACGGTTTTGGCACTGCGCAGTGTTTGTATGTCTTGGATGTTCTCGAAAAATCAATATAGGGGTAAGCGGTAAACAGCACAATTCTTCACTTTTATTTTACACATCCATTCACTAGTGGAGATTTTCACACACAGGGCACATATTCACCATTTGTTTGCTATGATTGTGATGGCCCCTGTCACTCACAAACGTACTGCTGTTGTGAAGACCAATGAGACGTCCTTAAGGTCGGCCGTTAGCACCCGCCCATCGACGCCGGATTTGAAGAGCGGCTCCCAAGACTCATTCGCTCACCTCAACGACTTTGAGTCCAAGTCACCGTATGCGGACTCGGGAAATTACCCTCACATTCATTACAAAACAAAGATTCATCCGTTTCGCTTCCAGGTGCGACAGTGGCTTCTTCCCTATGTTCGTGCTGAGACACCCATCCTGGCGGCTCTCCAAGCGAAGATTCGTGCACCTTACTTGGACTTTTACTTCGCTTACACAGCTAACCTTGCTGCCCACACTTTCTATGTGTTGATGTTACCTTTACCCATCTGGTTTGGTTACAGTCAGGTAACACGCGATTTGGTATACATTCTCGGTTATGGCATCTTCTTTTCAGGATTCCTCAAAGACTTTTGTTGTTTACCGCGTCCTAGATCACCGCCGTTGCACAGAATCACCATGTCTGGGTACACGGCCAAAGAGTATGGCTTCCCCTCTTCCCATGCTGCGAATGCTACTGGTGTCACCGCATACCTGGCCGTCGTGATTTGGAACAACACCGACGCGTTCTCTTCAAACTGGTCACTCGCTGCGATTTCTATTGCTCTATTCCTTTACTACACATCTTTAATTTTTGGAAGACTTTACTGTGGTATGCATGGCTTCTCAGATCTGGCCATTGGCTCTTTTATAGGATTGATCTGTTATATCAGTCGTGCCTTGACTGCAGACATATGGGATTCACTGATCTTGAAGGGCCCATTTTGGTCCGTCTTGTTGTCTATCATTGCTAATTATGCTCTTATTTACTTACATCCCGAGCCCGTTGATGACTGCCCCTGTTTTGATGATTCTGTTGCATTTATTGGTGTCATTATGGGTCTGGAGTTTTCTCAGTGGCTGTACTCACGCTCGTACTTGAATTTGGAGCCATATGGCTACACTCCAATCGAGATCCCATATTCATACGCACAACTTGGTGTTATTAAGAGTATATTGCGTGTTCTGATGGGTGTTGCGTTTGTTGCAGTGTGGAAGGAGATATCTAAGCCATTGCTCCTTAGGTTGATTAAGCCATTTTATTCCATGATTGTCTCTGAAACTGACAAGGAATCAACTACTTTTAATAGAATCCGCAGTGATACATTTGAAAAGAAAGAGAGACTCATTGATACAAGAGGACTCGTGAAGCAGTTAGGAAACCGTGAGAAGAGTGACAGTGTTGGACCACAATCTGCGATCGACGAGCGTGAGCTCGAAGAGCTCCGTGAGAACGCAAATTATTTCATTGAGTTAGACAAGATGCAAAAGGAAAACGTTATCTTCACTTGCTGTGCATTCAAGAAACGTTATGATCTTGTTATTATCGTGAGATTAATAGTCTATGCCGGCATTGCTTTTTGTGCAGCTGTTGTTTTTCCAGTGGCTGCCCAGTTGTGCCAATTGGCCCACGACCCTCATTGATTAACTGTTTCTTTTTGATATCCACCTGCCCTTTTTAATTTGATGTTCTACATACGTTGTACATTCATTCCAAATGGTGATACGTGGTCTGTAGAGCAATAGATACCCGAGCCCTTAGTTAACGTGAAGAGCATCAGAGCGGAGAAGGATGCTATATGCCAAAGTCCTGTGTGGTCTCGGGATTACTGCCATTTTTGGACAATCATCTCTGCGACATTACTTTTCCGAGGGGCGGGCAGTCGACAAGTGCGGAATTTCCAGCTTCCAGATAAAGAACCTCAGACGACTTCGGGAGTATAAATACACTATTATGCCCCAACGTAATTTGCACATATTCCCCAATTTTTTTTCGTAGACTGAACGTCGGGTTCTATCACAATATAGGAATTGGATTATATTGTAAAATGAGATTACTCCCTTTGACGTTTGCCACAATAGCATATTCTGCAACGATATTTTCAAGCTGGGTAGAGTCCCTGCAGCAAGCCATTACTATCGATGCCCTAAAAACGCCGGAACATGAGATCCTTTCTCTTCACAAAGACCTTGTTGACATCAATTCTGTATCAGGACATGAACTAGAGGTTGGCGAATTCCTTGCTTCGTATTTGCAAAAACATGGCTTTACTGTTGAAACATACACTGTGGCAGAGGGAAGGGAGAATGTATACGCCTACTACGGTAAAAAGAGAGATACCAAGGTCCTCTTGACATCTCATATCGACACAGTCCCACCTTATTTCCCATACTACATCAACGGCGATCGTATTTACGGTCGTGGTGCTGCTGATGCCAAGGCTTCTGTTGCTTCCATGGTCATGGCTGCTCGTTCGTTACATTACGAGGGCTCCGTTGAAGAAGGTGATCTTGCTCTCTTGTTTGTTGTAGGTGAAGAGTTTGATGGTGCAGGTATGTTGCACGCCTCTGAGCATTTGGGTGCCACTTGGGACCATGCAGTGTTTGGTGAGCCAACTGAGCTGAAACTAGGTGTTGGACACAAGGGTATGGTGCACATGGATTTGCAAGTGACTGGAAAGGCCTCTCACTCTGGTTACCCACATTTAGGAATTGATGCCAATAAGAAACTCATTGACATTCTGTATGCAATTGAGCATGCCAACTACCCATCCGATAAGCTGTTAGGCGAGACAACTGTCAACGTTGGCCTGATCAACGCTGGTGTTGCAGGTAACGTTGTTTCTCCTACTGCCCACGCAAAATGCATCTTCCGGGTTGCACACGATGCGAAAGCAGTTTATGGAATGTTACAGAAGATTGTCGATGATGCCAATGCTGAGCTTGATAATGTGGAACTCATTGCTACTCAATATGAGGAGCCTGTGTACTTGGACTACAAAGTCCCAGGGTTTGAGACTATTATTTTGGCATACTATACCGACATTCCAAACTTGAAGAGATCATTTAAGAGCAGATATCTGTATGGACCTGGTTCTATTCTTGTTGCGCATGGTGCTGATGAGTATGTTACAATTAGTGACTTGAATGACGCTATTGTCGGCTATAAGAACCTCACCAAGTTTTTGTTGGAGCAGTGATTATGTCATTGTGATATGTAATATATCAGATATCATGAAAATACAAATAAAAACGATAACACTTCATTCATCATAATAAGAGATTTTAGTAGCACTACTTACTACAGCAGCAATCTTTTAAATTGGTTTGTAGTGATTCAAAAAATTTAAAAAATAATCTCTCGGGGGCGATTCGAACGCCCGATATCCAGATTACTTTGATAACATTACAGTCTGGCGCCTTAAACCAACTTGGCCACCGAGAGGACTTCGGTAACATTCCTTGCCAATGTAAAACTAGACATAAGCGTTTACTATAAGCTATTATGTAAGACACACGTACAGTGCGAATCTGCTGGATGATAAATACATCCCAAGCTTTCGATTATTCTTAAGAATGACATTGCTTAAACACTTGTAGTTTATTGAATAAACTATTATTTCTCTAGCCATGACGAGAGGTAAGCTTATCCTCATTGAGGGTCTTGACAGAGCGGGTAAGACTACCCAGACCACGCGATTGGTGGAGAGGATTAGAATATTGGGGCCAGTGGAGTTGATAAAGTTCCCTGACAGAACAACACCAGTTGGTAAGCTCATCAACTCATATTTGGTTGATAAGTCATTTCAATTGTCTGATGAAACTGCGCATTTGTTGTTTTCTGCTAATAGATGGGAGATGGCTAATGTGATCAAGAAGAAGTTGAGGCAAGGGATCAACCTCGTCTTGGACAGATACGTCTACTCGGGTGTCGCATACACAGCTGCTAAGGGATTAGATAAGCAGTGGTGTTTAAATCCTGATATAGGACTACCAAGACCAGATGCAACCATTTTCTTGAATTTGTTGGATGCTAGCACAAGAAAGGGCTTTGGCGATGAGAGATATGAGGTTACTGAATTTCAACAAAAGGTGAAGATTCAATTTGAAGGGTTCTTTGAGGAGGAGAATTGGAGTACTTTGGTAGTTGATGGGAAGAGTATTGATGAAGTTAGTGCAGAGGTCTGGGCTATTGTTGAGGAGCTACTGAAAAAGGATCTCCAAGAGGAAGTCAAAACATTTTAATAGAATTTTAAGAGGCATACATACAAATAATTAACGAAATGAAGCCATATAATCAGAATAAAAGGTCATAATATAATCATAAAAATGTAATGGTTTAAGTCAATGTTTGAAGGATCATTCCAGGATATCAATTTCAGCGAGCCTGCTCAATATTACACTTTTTGAGGTTTCTTGTAATTCACCAGCTAGGAACATTTCGTCAAGACAGCCATACACTTTGTAGAAATTGAATACTAAATCCAATTCACAGACGTTTTCAAAATATTGATCAAGTATTTCCACCAAGAGGTGGATTGATGAAAGACATAGCAGTTCGTTGTCCTCGAGGTCAATGCCAGCAATAAAGAACAATCCTGCATAACGCTTATACACCAGTTTGTTATTTTGAAACTCAACAAAATTGCTATGTTGCCTATTTTCACGAGATGAGATTAGTCTGTGGACTTCCACGTTGATTGTGTACTTCTCGTCGTGCTACTTGGTGTTAGTGGCATATCACCGGTAGAAAGAAAGTGATGTAAAGATCAACATACAGAGAAGTCCTTGTACCACTTGGCAAGTCGCACCTTTCCCTGACGGTTCATGCATATAAGAAATTGAAGGGCCATTTTTTATTTGTTCCTTTGGTTTGTCGCTGTTTATATCTTGCCTTTCTAGTTGGTTGGTCCCATCTGAACCGTTGCATTGTTGTTGCGAAGGTGGTGTCCTTTCGCGCTTCGAGCTTGCTGGGGAAATTGAGACCTCGGCCGGTCCTCGGTGACTCCACATTTTGTAAAAAGTTCGTGAGTTGTGATTACTCACTCTTATTTCGTTAACTAGCTGAAATTATCTTTCTGTACACTAAAGCCCCAGTTATCTATAATGGAGTACAAAGATGCCATTGTTTCTCTGGTGCCCCAGAGAAACAACTTTGTGGGAATCCCAGGGAGTGTTGCCCAATCGCTCTTTTCTGGTGACATTGTGAGTAGTCCCATTTTTCAATTCAGGAAGAAGTCCATTACTAACGATGATTTGTAAACACAGAAAATACAAGATGTAGTGATAGAAATCAAGTGGAGAAACAGACGGCAAGATGCACCTTTAATGGCTTACGCTGGATGGTCAGGAGAGTCTACGAATGACCAGATATCCATTGACCCGACCTTTGCCCGGACGATCAACTTGCAAGAAAAGACCAAGGTGACGATTACAGCACTTATTGACATCCCTAGAGCCTCATCTGTGGAATTGGAGCCACTAACACCCGAAGATTGGGAAGTTGTTGAGCTCCATGCAGGTGCAATTGAAGAACAGGCGCTATCACAGACCAGAGTTGTTCAGCTAAATAGCCATCTCATCATGTACCCGTCAGACACCATACATGCCACATTGAAAGTGCTGAAGATTGATCCACCATTATTAAAGTTTGCGAAAGTGGTGCAGGACACAGAATTTCACATTGCTCCTAAGACCAGAAGATCACAGAGAAGGAAGTCACAGTCTGTGAGATCAGTTTCCCATGGTCGCCCAACTAGCGAATTCGCTCCCTCTACTCTCCTTAGGGGTATCTCATTGCCGCACGCTCTTTTCCAACAGAATAACTCTCTAGTGTTTGAGGTATATGCAAATGTTGATGAGTTAATGATCCCACTACAAAATGCAAAGTACGTAAACGTTTCCATTGTTCCAGGTTCAGACGTTTCAAAAGGAAAGGAAGTAGATGAGAAAGCCAAGTTGATATCCAAGAAGGTCAGTGCAAAACTGGTTCATGACCCAACTGTACATGGTCATGTAGGTCTTTCAAGGCTTACATCTATTGCATTATGCGTGGAGGACACACTCGGATACCTTGTTCAACTGGAAAAGACTGTCGCTACTCTTTCATCAAAGTCAGTCACACTTACTGTGCATCCATTCATTACTGAATCTACACCAGAAGTTAGCGACCAGTTAGAACTGAGTGCAGAACATGCCCAGAAACAGAAAGAAAACAAAAGGGCTAAAATGAGGAAGACCAAAGAGTCATTCTCTGAACAGTTTTTTGACTGGGGATTTCAAAAAACATGTTGGACCAAGGGTGTTAAGCTACCAATAATCAAAGGACTTCCAGAGGGTGGTATTGTACAGTTTAAAGAGGCCTCTAATTGCATACTCCCACATGAGGATGCTAAGTTTACATTTGAGATTGGTGAAGAAATCCTTATTCCTAAGTCCAAAGTCCCATCTCCAATTTTGCCACTGAACAACGAGGACGATGAAAGACCCATTGGACTAGACAAAATTATCAAGAAAGTTGATAGAAATTTGAAGAGGGGTAGAGTTGGAGCATTGATTTTTGGTCCTGCAGGCTCAGGAAAAACTTTATTGATTACTCACATCTCCAAGAGATTCTTCAATAGAGGTGTTTACCAGTTGAAGATCAATTGTAATGATTATGCGAGAGAGTCCACCATGAATATTAAGGAGAAAATTGATGGGTGGCTTAAACAATGCTCTTGGTATTCCCCAAGTTTCCTTATATTGGAAGGGATTGAGGATTTATTTCCAGCAGAAGCTGAACATGCCGACTCTACTCAAACTCATCAGCTGTCAGAGTACTTCATCCAGGCTGTTGCCAATATAACCAAGTCAAGAAACCTCACAATATTGGCTTCTGCAAGGTCAAAGGAAGCAGTCAATAGCATTATTTTCTCTAGTCATTGTATCGAAGAGCCTTTCAATATGAGAGCTCCAAATAAGGATGTCAGACAGGCTATTTTGGGGTATTATATGGATAAATATAGCCTTATTTTATGCAAGGAATTTGATTCTTCACAGATGTCTTTGGAGACAGAGGGTTACCTTCCAAGTGATTTGAAAACTCTAGTTGACAGAGTTTATCATGAGAATATCAGTGCAAATATGAACAATGGTGAAGGAATAAATGAGACCAGCTCCATGATGGTGTCTAATCGACTGTTTAGTAAGGCCGCTTCTAGTTATATTCCTTCTAACCTTCGAGGTGTGAAGTTGCAAAAGTCTACCACCAGCTGGGTTGATATTGGTGGTTTGACGGAGGCAAAATCAATATTATTGGAGACATTAGAGTGGCCAACCAAATATGCTCCAATTTTCAAATCTGCCACTCTTCGTCTACGATCTGGTATTTTGTTGTATGGTTACCCAGGATGTGGTAAGACCTTCCTCGCTTCTGCTGTGGCTGGACAATGTGGGCTTAATTTTATTTCTGTCAAGGGTCCAGAAATTTTGAATAAGTACATCGGAGCTTCTGAGCAGTCAGTTAGAGAACTATTTGAAAGAGCACAAGCTGCAAAACCATGTATCTTGTTCTTTGATGAATTCGATTCCATTGCCCCAAAGAGAGGTCACGACTCTACTGGAGTAACTGACCGTGTGGTCAACCAGATGCTCACACAAATGGATGGTGCTGAGGGCTTAGATGGTGTGTATGTTCTTGCAGCAACTAGCAGGCCAGATTTAATCGATTCTGCCTTGTTACGTCCTGGTCGTCTGGATAAGAGTGTCATTTGTGATATGCCAAATTATGAAGACAGATTGGACATTTTAAGGTCAATCACAAGAAATATGGAATTGGATTTAGATGTTTCATTAGAAAAGGTTGCAGAACAAACCGATGGGTTTTCTGGTGCAGATCTCCAGGCGTTGGGATATAATGCCTATTTGGAAGCAGTCCACGACAAGCTCGAGAAGGACAAGCTGGAGGCCGAAGGAGAGGCACAAACACAAAGTTCGGATGTGCATGAATTTTTCCAAGTTTCTTTGAACCAGATGAAGCACAACTCTAAAATGAAACCACATGAAAGAACGAAGATGCTTCGTCAGATTGTACCATTGTTTGAAAACTCTCAAAACTCCATGGCCTTAGAGGCGACCTCTGAAGGTCACAAGAAGTCAAAGAGTTCACAAGTTTTTATTAAACATAAGGATTTTATATCATCATTGAAGGACACCCAGCCTAGTATTTCAGTTTCCGAAAAGTTCAAGTTGGGCGAGATCTACAACAAGTTCTCAGACGGTCGTGATGCTAATATGCAAGATGGAAGCGCTAGCACCGATATTGGTGCCAGGACCACGCTTGCTTAAGGAATGTGAGGCACAACAGAAAAAATACAGATAATTAATACAAAATATATAGTTTGGGTTGTAAGAAAGACATACACATAGTGAGGAGCTATTCCTAGTTTTGATTTAAGCGGTATTTTAGCGTTGAATTCTTAGTAATGGGGGTAATTGTTGCGCTGCCATGGCAACCGTGCGAAATCAAAATAAAAAATGGTAAATACACACCCGTTCCGCGTTGCATCAAATCACCAATAGAGGAAGCGTAAACAAAGAGCACTAGAAAAGATATTCATACTGGCGTGAGGGTCAACAAGCGGCCTGTTACGCACGCTCAAAATCTTCACCGAATAAAGCACAAACCACATATCCACAATGTCGCTTTGGAGTATCAGTGCCGCGAAGAAGAGAGATGAGGAGGTACCGGGTACCTCCAAGTGGATCAGGAAGGAGCTGCAAACGCTCCACGAACTCATGATAAGTAACACAGAGCAGTTTGCGTATTCGGTTGCTTCAGAGTTTGCATGGATTGATGAGCAGATGGAAGATATTTTCAACTCAAATGGAGAGTGAGTATTGCCTTAACCCATTTGGAGACTTTAGCCGCCCAATGGAGAATTAGTACTAACAGTAACTGTCTAGTAATCCACGTTTACTACTCGAGTCTCCAACGAAGCTTAGAGGCGCAAACTCACCTGTGAAAAAATTGAGAGATGAGGCTTTACTTCGTATTTCTCCACAAAAGTATGCAAAGAAGTCACCAATGAAAGAACTTGACATCAATGCGCTTAAGCTCTCTCCCATCAAGTTTCGCAAACCATCATCTGTGTCACCCATGATAAAGAAGAAAGTACCAACTGGGGCTGGAGAATCATTTCCATCAGATAATACACAGAAAGAGCCGCAGTTACAGAAACATATTATACCAACGAAGTCTTACAATCCTTTCCTCGAAGCACCTCAGCCAGCACCAGCATCAAATATTGTGATTTCTCCAGCTAAGGTAGGAATGAAGCCAACCAAACCAGCTCAAATAATACATTCACCAAATAAGGTTATGTTATCTGCAAAGAAGACAGAAAAGATGCAACTGTCAAAGGATTATGGCGAAGATGACCATGAAGATTATGATGCTTCTGTGGATGAGAACTCTTTCCATGCAATCAGAACCAAAATTAGAAAGAGTTTGGCCAAGAGGGCAGCATCAGATGGTCCAAACACAACCAGTGATAGTTCGTATAAGAGCGCTGACGAGGGATCCAGACCCTTTTCCCTTATTGTGCAACCAAGTTCTAACGAGGCGGGATCTTCTTTAATGTCGTTTCAGAGCCAACAAGATTCAGTTCAAACGATCAAAGTCCCATTGAAGGAAGAAACTAAGAAGAAGAAGTCATTTGTTTCATACACACCCCCACCGGCAAAAAGAGAGAGCCAAGGGTTTGCATTGTTACCACAGAGAGACCCATTGACACTGAAATCAGCAAAGAAGTCCGAAAACACAAAGCCTCGCTTGAGTCTCTTTGATGATGATTTCAATATCACCACATCAAAAGAAGAAAAGTTAACCCCACCGACGTTTAAAAAGTCATTATACCCAACGATTTCATTAGATTCAACGTACCCGTCATCTGCTGCTTCATTGGCTTCCCCTGCTTCCAAATCTAAGATGGAGAAGACAATCAAGAAGAATCACTCCCCAACAAAATTGAAGGAGCCATCATTGATCCCATTAAAATTGAGATTGGCAAGCCCAACACGCCTTGATCTTACATTATCTTCAGGTGTAATAAAGAGTCCTACCAAGCTGAAGAGTCCAGAGTTGGATTCACCAAAGAAAACAATTAATTCTCCAATCTCCAACTTATTTTCTTCTGTCAACAGTACATTAAAGAAGGCTAAAAACAAGTTTATCAAAGAGACTGAGATTTTGATAAATGAGGATATTGTTCACCAAGATATAACTGTCTCTACATCAAGGCCTTCACAGATCAAGCAACAGACTTCACCACCAGTCCATGTTCATTCACAATCAGAGTCTATTACAATGAAAAGTCTTAATGATGATGATAATGAAGATACAATGGATGAGTGTGATGAGATGGATGTGAAACGTGATAGTTTGAAGTTCTCTCCAGTAAAGAGTGCCTATGGATACTTACGAAAGGAAATGAATGATTCCCCCAAGAAGAAAGAGATTGGTGATATCAGCGCTTCCAACAACTCTGCAGACTCCAAACCACCACTTACATCCAACAAGAGGCCTAATAATCCCCGGAATCTCACAAGAGTTTCATTATCTAAACCGGACGAGAATATGCACCCAAGAAAGTCAAGAGGTGGATTAGCCTCGATGTCATTGGAAGCCAAGGCAAAGATACCAAGACCAAAATCTTTAGTTGGAGAACAATCTTCCATCCCAAAAAAGAGAACATCACAAACAGAAGAGGACCCACACACTGTCAACAGAGCAGTAATCAATCAACCATACCGAAAAATTGGAACTAAAATTGTTGCACCAAGTGTTTCACAGTCTAAACAGTCCCAGCAGGATGCCAAGCGGCGTCGGACTGCTGAGCAACTTCAGAGCGTTCTTCAGAAAAGAGCATCCAGAGTATCACATAGCAACCAGCCTTTGATCCAGGTACCTTCGGAACCCGAATCATCTAGAATGATCAAACTGACATCGAAATACGCTGTACCAACCAATCACACACTTATGAAGACTGCTGTTCTTCAACATGCTGCACAGAGTAAGATGAACAATGCATTCCAGACTAGTACATCCAACTTCCAATCAGGATACAGCAAGGCCAACCCACCAATGACTCCTGTTGCTGCCACTGCTCTTCCTGAAATCTTCTCTGAGAGTGATGACGATGAAGAGGGAAGTGTTTTGAAGGATTGGGCAAATTCTCCAGAGTTAAGAAATATTTTGATCAACCAACAACATGTGGATCCAGATAAGGTATTTGGCCCTATTGCTCCACTACAAATGGAGGAGATCTTCCAAAACAGTAGCGTTGCAAAGCTGAAGAACCGTGGGTCTTCTGCTCAATGGACAAGAGATGGTCTGACCACCCAAGAAATTGAAAATTACAAGAATAGAACTTACAAGAGGCAATGAGATCTCACAGTATTTCTTATGTGATAATGTGAACATTATAGTATGCAACTGTAGAATATACATCAAATTTCTCGTCTCTTTTTTAAAGCAAGCTCTTTGTTCCATTTTTTCAACCAACCTTCGGCATCAACCTTAGGAACAAAGTACAGTCTAACAGCATTATCAAACAATGGGATTTTTGGACTTTGTGTACCAAGTGCCTTATTTAAAGTGCTCTTCTTACCAACTTTGACCAAACCTCCGGATAGAGTTTCCATATACGACTCCAGATTTTTTGGGGTGAAGTTTTCGTGCTTTGGGTCCTTGAACCATTCTTCTGGTCTTTGGAGGACGTGCTCCATTACTTCCACTGGTGTGCTTAGTTCAGAGATTTCAGCAACGAAGTCAAACTCATCCGTGGTCGGATAGATGATGACGGCTGGTAAGATAATTTGAGTTTCAATATCTTTGGGATCTTCAAGTCTGAGCTTTGTATTTTCAAGAAATTCTGAAGGCCTTGGAG
This sequence comes from Petasospora nakhonratchasimensis, assembly GCA_030572335.1. Classification (NCBI taxonomy): domain Eukaryota; kingdom Fungi; phylum Ascomycota; class Saccharomycetes; order Phaffomycetales; family Wickerhamomycetaceae; genus Petasospora; species Petasospora nakhonratchasimensis. Next base: position 701,640 of record JAJLZS010000007.1, read on the forward strand.
TGATAATGTTTGTGTAGCCTCTTGCTGTGATGGCGTCTTTCAGTAGTTGCTCCAGAGCCAGCTTCTCAATATTTTCCTGCTCCTTTTTTAATCTGATTCTCTCCAGTTCTTCTTCCTTTGCAATGATCTGTTTTAGTAGAGAGTGAGATGCTAGATTGTCTGCATTAATCTTGAAACTAAACTCGAGTGCCTCTTTAGCTTCGTCAAACTTCTCTATGGCAAAAAAAGCCTTTGCCATTCTGTAGTATGCCTTGATATTCTTTGGCTCCAATTTCAAACCAGACTTACAATCGTTGATGCATCTTCTGTAGTTTTTGAGTTCCAAGTTGCAAGCCGCTCTGTTCAAAAAGAGCAGAGACTCAATGGTAGACACACCACACTTCACAGCGAGACCTTTGTCGTAGAAATCCACGGCGCTCTTGTACTGTTTGATCTTGAACTGGTCATTACCCTGGTTCTTGAAGTTTGTTGCAACCTCATCAGGCTCACCATCGTATGCAAGGGCCTTTAGCGCCTCAAGCGCCATGTTTTCATTGCCATCAGCATCCCTTTCCTCTAAGGAATTCATGAAAAAGGGGAGCTTGTTAAGCTCACTCATCACCTCATCTGTGGATTTGTCCGCGAGTTGGGAAATCTGTGGTGGGAGCTCTGGTTGGCCTGGCTTTGGAACGTAGTGTTTTGGTTTCTCAACAACATCGGGAAGCTCCGTGATATTGACCATTCTAGAAGGTGCTTGTCCTTTGTGTTTGTCCTGGATGATCCTTTTGGCCGGGGTTGGACAGCTATTTTGTGTCAAAACCTGTTTCATTGAAGAAAGTTGAAGGACATTTGTTTTTCATTTATTGAGATCACTACGAATCAACAAAGTTCCCACTAGACAAAGGAGCGCGGGCGCCGGCAGCGTGTAGAGGGGACACTTATATCGATCGGGACAAGACATTTATTATCATTATATCAACAATAAACCAAACGAATATAAAAAGAAATAACAAAAAAGAAAAGTAACCGATTTAAAGGCCATGGACAAATGGAAATATACTACCCAACGGACGCAGTTGATGCCATGTTATGCAAAAGAACCTTTGTGTTGATAGTATTGATTTGCCGCTGTCTCAAATCAGGCATCCACCAATAAACTATAAAATAGAGGGAACTTCCCCAACTTTGGAGGCTTTGATGTGAACCGCTATAATATATCGATAACTCCAGAAATTGAGGCAGATTTTGGTGTTCACCAGGGCGGCCGATTCAATTACTCAGAGTCATACTAACAGAGGGCCGCTGATACTACTTGGACTTTATGGAGACGGACCGCTTTGCACCAGGTTTCACTGGAACGAAAGCAGTCACTTCAAAGAACATCGTCCTTTGCTTTGACGGCACAGAGAGTAAGTTTGGTCCGGCACCGTACACTAACTCTCTCAAGATCTTTCGTCTCTTGGAAAAAGATGATCCCACTGAACAAATCTGCTACTATCAGCCGGGAATCGGGGCGTCAATGACTGTTGAAAGCAACAGATCTTGGAACTTATCTGCTTCATTCACCAGCAGTGTTGATGCTCTGGTGGCATTCTCATTGGACATTCACATCATTGAAGCTTACAAGTTCTTAATGAAATTCTATTGCCAGGGTGACAAGATATATTTGTTTGGTTTTAGGTAAGAAGAACTAACTACACCAAGAATTCTTGACCGCCCAGATATACTCGATACCTAGACACTAACTTCATTTCAGCCGTGGCGCTTTCACAGCAAGGGTTCTCAGCTCCATGATTGAAAGAGTTGGTTTATTAAATCCAGGGTTAGAGGAACTTGTTGATGGTGCGTGGTCGATCTATAGCGCTTGGGAGTACGCAGCTCAACCAAGTCAACCTGATTACACCACCACTTTGGTGGATGAGTTCAAGAACACATTTACCAGAACTGATCCAGTGGAGGTTGAGTTCATGGGTTTATTTGAAACAGTCAACTCTGTTGGTCTTATTCGTGATCGTTTATTCCCTTTCACTACCAGATTCAACCTGGTGAAACAGATCAGACATGCTGTCAGCATAGACGAACGTCGTTCAAAGTACAAACAAAACTTAATCTATCCATACTCTTATCATCCAAATATGTTTTCTTTGGCCTGTACCCCTACCCCACTGTCCAGAGCAAAGAGATCCCAATCAATTGATGAATCTAGTTTAAACGAGTCTCAAGCACATTCTGAATCTACAAATGCTGGTCTAGCTGATGCTAGAAGATTGATGACCATCATACAAGGGAGGCTTAATGATGCTGTCTTGGAGACCTTCCAGAATGGACAGAACCGTGGTCATCTACCATCAGTCACCTCCTCAACTCTTGAATACGACAAGGCAAAGTTACTTAGTGGTGAGTTCCAAGAAGTTTGGTTCTCAGGAAACCATGGTGACATTGGTGGCGGATGGGCGCCTAGTACTCATGGCCAGTTTTTGTCATGCATCCCCTTGAGATGGATGTTAGCAGAAGCGATTAAGGCCGGTGTGAAGTTTCAGAGAGAGGCCGTTAACATGTTTGCTAAACGTTACTCTTCTTTGGATTCATGTTTGTCCCCAAGCCATGATCTATTGTCTCCTCACAACTATGGTCTTACTCTTCAGATTAACGAATCAGAGAAGCTTAACATCTTGAGGGTTTCCAACCTGATACGGTCAAAGCAGGGGCCATTTTTTAGATCACTCGAGACTAAACCCCACCCAACTTACCAGGACTTGATTGATAATGGGGTATACAGTACCAGTCTTAAGCGTATTGGACTGGATCTCCTTAGAGAACAATCTCCTCGTGAAGTGTTTGAGTACTACAAGGAGGTCCCGAATAGTCCAGTACAGGGTTTTGATGGCCGAGGTAATAGTTCGCTTATGAGAGCATTTGCATGGTGGATAATTGAACTCTTGCCTTTGGGCACAAAAATCGAGAACATAAAGGGCGAATGGAGAAACGTGTACATCCCCAATTTAGGTCGTTCACGATCCCTCCCATATTATGCCCAAATCCACTGGAGTGTTTACTGGAGAATGAAGTATTGTTATGACTATTTTCCTGAGAATCTTCCGAAGTACGCCTATGAAATTTGGGAAGGAAAAATTCCAGAGTGCGAGTCATCTGGGGATCTATTGCTTCGAATGGCTATCAATGAAACCGAAATGAACTTCAAGAAGTGGGCTTCGGAGGAGTGGAAGGTTGTGCCAGATGATTTACAGGATGCTCTTGAAGTAGCGGGGTACCTGGATCCCGTGGACTGTGACCGTGCCGGGTGTTCGTCATCTCACTTTGATGCCACCAGTGAGGGTATAGTTTTATAAGGGCTGAAAGTATACACGTATACACTTACGCTGCTAATTGGGAGCTATCATATTGCAACTCTTTGCATACAAGTGTAGAAGAGTAAAAGAGTAGACAAAGCTTCCCGATACAGAATTCCGACCACATTAATCACGTGTGTAAATTTCTCCAATAGTTAAGAGACCTCGGAAATCAGCAACCAATCGAGTCCGTTGCTTTTGTATGCCAAAACTTTCCAAATGCGCGAACCCATTCTGGGTGCGGTTCCTACCGGTATGTCAGAGTGGCTTTTTTTTCATTTTTCTGAAGCCAATCAGCGCGCTGTTGATTTGAATTTCCGCATTTTTCGAGTTTGAGCGTGTTAGAGCGCTGGGAAAAAAAAGGAACCAACATCAACACAACTCTCTGCCAGACTACAAGTTATTAATAAGTTGCTATCGCAAGACAATCATTTCACACAATGCTTTCCTTGAGAACCGCTTTGCGTAACACCACCTCCATCAGAGCTTTGGGTACGTGCAATTTTTTGCCGAGGGGCAGCGTCTATAAGGTGGTTTCTAGCAACGCTACACTGTTGATATGAATGATTACAGAGCAGGACAGATACAGGTCGATATTCACCCATACCTCCGAGGATATTAGAGCTTGAGTCCAAGAAGCTAATTTTACTGGGTTAAGATGACCAAGCACCTTGCATCCGCCACGGTACTCATATTTTCAAGATCAATTAATTGACCTCATCGACACCTGATGGCATTCATTCATCATCACAGTGATATCAGGAGCACTGGAGATGCCATGTTACCTTCTTTTTTAAACTACCACAAATAGTGATACTAACACCAATTTTAGCTGGTCAGTCCAGACTTCTCTCTTCTTCTTCTGTTGCCCAGAAGTCCACCTACCGTACCCCAGACTTCGGTGACTACGTCAAGAAGGAGGGTACTACTGACAAGGGCCGTGTCTTCACCTACATGACCGTCGGTTCCTTTGGTTTGGTTTCTGCTGCTGCTGGTAAGTCTACTGTTGAGGCCTTCTTGACATCCTGGACTGCTTCTGCTGATGTTTTGGCTATGGCTAAGGTTGAAGTTGACCTTGCCGCCATTCCAGAAGGTAAGAACGTCGTCGTCAAATGGCAGGGTAAACCAGTCTTCATCAGACACAGAACTGCTGCTGAGATTGATGAGGCCAACCAAGTTGACATCTCCTCTCTTAGAGACCCACAGAACGACGCCGACCGTGTTCAGAACCCAGAGTGGCTTGTCATGTTGGGTATCTGTACCCATTTGGGTTGTGTCCCAATCGGTGAGGCTGGTGATTTCGGTGGTTGGTTCTGTCCATGTCACGGTTCCCACTACGACATTTCTGGTAGAATTAGAAGAGGTCCAGCTCCATTGAACTTGGAGATCCCAGCTTACTCCTTTGACGGTGACAACTTGGTTGTCGGTTAAGCGCAAATGCACTGACACTACCAACATCATCACAGTTACGACAAAGGGAGCTTGGTTAAATTACAGTAATTTTTTGTTCATGAGTTTTTTTTCTTTTCTTTTGAAGAGGTATGAGTGGCGAGACGAAAGTACAGTGTACTTTAGTTATACAAGGGAGTTTTTATGGAAGCAGACCAACATTCAGCTACACACATTCACACAACACATTCACACAGCAGAACACACACAATATCATAGAGAGTATGAACTTGTTCTTTCTGAGAAGGGTTTACTATTTATTTTGTTTCTGACGAGAAAGAGACAGTCCATCACTTTGTCTCGTTCTTTTACTTAACCCAACAAAGAATAGACCGAAGACAAAATTGTAAATAGTATTCACTTTTGGTTCTTTTTTATCAAACAAATTGCATTGTTTTCATCTACAGTAACAAATATTAGTATCATTGTAGTTTACATTTAACGTAATCCAAATCCTTCGCATTCAGAAATGCTCAAGTCTAGTTTACTCCATAACTCCTGCTTGGACTTGTAGTCGTAGAGACACAGTTCATTAAAACATGTGTGTGCCACAGGAAGTTTTCCAACCCCTTGCAGCGTATAAGTCTGAAGCTTGGTGATCTTGAACGTCATGGTACTCTCTCCTGTGACTGGAATTTTATCCGATCCAGTCACAAATACCAAAAACTTCTTTTGTTGCTGGTAGTTCAACTGGCCAAACCATTCCCAGAACCACTGAACATACCTGTGAGTTGTAGGGTCGCTACTCAGTGGGTACCACCCATTGTACTTCGTGATAGCTTTAAATGATTCAGTTTCAATCTTTCTGTCCTCAGTTCCGCAAATGACCATCGCAACCTCTTCGGGAGAGAACAAGCTTAACGCATTTCCACCAATAACTTTTTGGAATCCATTGTAAAAATGCTGAAACTGATCTTCAATGGATTTATTCATATAGAACTCCACCCATTTGTTTACATAATCATGGCGGTTGTCTTTAGTTACAAGAACGTTTGAGCCATCGTCTATGAGCTCTTTCACAACTGTGTTACCAAAGAGATCCTTGAAAGTCGTATCAAAATAGATACACATATCCTCAACATTGTCATTAGTTTGCAGAAGAGTGAGCAACCCTTTGGCAGTGGAAGGAAATAGCTCCTTGTAGTCATCGAATGTTATCTTCTTACCCATAAGCTTCTTATACAGTGCAAGTGGAAACTTGAGATCCAAAATGGTCGAGTTGTACATCGCCAATCCGAGAACGACACCAACAAGGTTATACAACTCATAATTTGCTTCCACTGGAGATGGAGAAAACCAACAGAGGCGAGACTCATTGTTGTAAAAGAACATGCCTGTGTCTTGACTTATGAGCTCCTTTACTAAAAGCTGAAACCACTCCTTTTTTAAACCGCCAATATCAATCCCAGGCTCTCCAATGAATTCAACTCTCAAGGACTTTTTTAGGTCGTTTTGGTGTGACTTTAAAAACTGCAATGAATCATTAGTGATGTGAGTTCTTCTGATGTGGAGTTTCAAGTGAAGATCGAAGGTCTTGCGAGAATCCAGTGATTTTATGAATGCCTCCTCAGCTTTGTTTTCCATTATACGTCTTGCCTCGTATTCTAGGATGGATATCTTTGAACCAAGAGTCAACAAGAAAGGAAATTGACAAAACGTGAATTGTGGAGTTCTGGTAGCCACACCAGAGTTTATGCAACCAGTATTCAAGATATCGTAGTAAAGTTTGCTATGACCACTCGTAGGAGGAAGTTTTCTGAAAGTGGATTGCCATACAGCGAAGTCCTGCCTAACAAAAATATAATCGGATAAGGCGTTATAAAATGCACAAATGGGGACATCAGTCCTGTTACAATTGTAGAGAACAGAGAGGAGTCTAGCCGCCGATCTGATGTGCCAGTCGCTCCCATAGTTGGATACTTTAAGTCTTAGGTCCCTTTGTGTTGAATCCCAGGAATCAGAAGATCTTGTCCATTCACCCAAAGCAGTGATACCATTGTTGATAGAAGCTGGAAGATGAGTCAGGTAATTTGTCAATGTGTGGTTCTCAGTGGATCCAGATAAAGAAGGATTTAATTTTTCAGATTCGTTAAACTCAGAATAGAGTGGACTGTGTGGTGGTGAATCAGATTGCTGATTAGAGCTATGTTGCTTGTTGATGGCTCTAGTTAGATTGAATGTGAGGTACAGATTGATTATTTGACGATTTGAGTCAAATTGAGAAGAAGATATCTTGCTGAACCATCTTGTCAATACGGAAAGCAACATATGGTCAGAGTTGGCCAACAAACCAATAGAACGACTTATTATCTGATAACAGATAGTTTTTACCTCTGGAGAGTCCAATTGTGAGTTTTCCTGATGACTTGAAGAGCTCCGACGGTAGTGGTAAAGACAATCTTTCAAACCCGGAAGGTCCCAAAGAAGAAAAATCCACCTTAATTCTACAGCGCTGGTCAAAGGAACCTTTGGGTAACGAAGTAGTTCTGAAACAGTTAATAAAAGCTTAAGATATGGCCTTTTAGAACCAGTGGAATTGGCAATTAAACGGAAAGCCTCATGGAGTTCAGAATAATTGATGGGTGGGATCTCTGAATCTTTGGTGAGGTACTCTTCAGGAACAAATGATTCATTCAGAGAAGTCACAGAACCAAATTTTTCAAAAATGTAGCACTCAAGATCCTGAAGTGCCTGGTGTGAAGGTACTCCCAGCCTCATTTGTTGACGGGCAGCCAAGATCATATCCTTGATATCATTGAGTTTGACTGGTTGTAATATGATATCATATGCTTTTTCAGTTGTCAGATTCACAGTAGTGAAACAAAGAGAACATCTATACTTGGTAACAGATGGATGAAACTTTATTAATGTTCCACAACAACGGCAGTTATTCACAACGAAGTCCTCATAGAGATTAGTCCCAATACCCTCGGATGTGGAGCTTTCCTCTGGAGTCCCTGAAGTAGTTTTATGGAAAGCACCAAAGATCTTAAGCATATTCTGTATAAGAAGAGGAATCAGGTCAATAATGTTCGATAGTGCAGGAGTATGGGTGTGGATACACCTTTTGAGAATAGTTGGAAAGCAAATGAGAGACCGGTATGCGGGATTGTGATGTCACAAAATACCTATTAGTGTAGCTGGGCTGTTCTTACAAAAATCTCAATTTTGACAAAAACGATTGACTCTACCAGGATGTTGGCCCTCTTGAAGATACAGACATCATGTATAGCCTTCAAAATATTGCATCTGGGATCTCCGGAGATTCGGGATGCATCACTGTTTTTGTGTCATAGTCTGTGTATGGTTTAGAATATAGGCTGTTGTTATGGTGTCAGGGTGTTTTGACACAATCTTTGTTTTCAATTACTAAGTAATTACGTAGTAAGAATTAGTTGGGCCACTAAGATGCAATGATGTTTCTTCTTTTGTTTAGTTAACACATAACTTAACTAACAGTACAATAGCTATAATAAAGAAATAGGCATAACCAGCAATGGCATTTGTGCTAACAAGAGTAAATGATCCCAGTGACATTGTTGATATTCATTACATTTCCGTTATAGAACCAACAGTCCAGTATTTGGTGGTGGCACGCCGAACATCTATCAGTTTGTACTGGTTGGAGTCTGATTACTCTCTAACTCTTCGAAGATCAATACCTATTTTTGATACAATTATTGATGTCAAACCGTTAAGTCCACTGGAATTAAAGGGTACATGGCTTGTGGTCACCACAGAGTCGAATAAAGTACTACTGATAGCGTTTAGAGGAAGCATAAAAAATGATATCGTTGTGGAAGAGTATGACCTGAAAGAAATGGGCTACATTCTCTCAATTGAGCCTAGAACTCTATGTGTCGAGTCAGGAAGATTTCTAGCAGTATACACAATGGAAGGAAGTGTTTGCTTTTTTACAATGCACAGAGGTAAGGACTTGAAGAATTTTGTTAAGGCGTTCGACCCCAAATCAAAGAGTAAGCAATTGTTGTTCAAACCACCACAGGTGTTTACATTGACAAATGTGCAGGGACGTACACCACTCGTTATTGACTGCATTGTAAGCCATTATGAAGAAAATGTTAACGATGCAACACTCTCTGTACTATACAGAGATGATCTATACAACTACTATTCGTCGTATTATTCAATTGATAGAGGTCAACTTGATCACAATCACAAACTGAGATTACCAGAGGAGATGTCGCCAATAATCCTCCCTTTAAGCAGGAATCTCGGTAGTATTCTTTTTGGGAGAACTGGCATCTATTTACGAGCATACCCAGGGATGATTGACAGTTTGAAACCCGGTAGAGATTTATTGTCTTCAAAGGATGGGCAGACAATCGAGATTATGGAAACCAGTGAAAAGCTCCAGTTCATTAAAAAGAATATCTTCAAAACGAATTGGAAAGTAACATGTGCGCATCTCATAGATTTGGGAATATTTGGTAACACTTCATCCATTGTGTTAACTACACAAGAAGGATACATGTATGTCACCGATATCGAGACAGAGGTGTTACAAGATAGTTTTGGATACCCAGAGTTTGTTTCTGTGAAATCATGGAATTTAAGACGCTTCGAATCAAAAATGTTTGCTGCTGACAAGATTTTACAGCTTTCATGTAAGCATTTCATTGCATTATCTAATACCCACGGGATGACTACTCTTGAACTTGACATGAAATCAATGACTTTTACCGTTTTGAATAAGACCTCGGTAACCCCACCTATATTGGATTTCAATATCACTGGATCTTCTATTCCAAAGATTCAAATATTGGGAGGATCATCAACAACAGATGGACTTATAAGAACTGAGTTCCGGGGATTTCAAAGCGAAATCATTGAAATTGGAGAAGTTGAAGCAACTAAAGGTGTTGTGGGGATTTGGCAGTTTGCTAATGTATACGTTCTAGCTCACCTCTATGGAGCTCAGATTTTCCATGAAATAGATGGTGCATTAGTTGAGGTGGATGACTTCCATGGAATTGTTGGGATTGATGGCAGTTTGTTTGACATGCACATGTCGTTTGGAAAACTGATTTGTATTGCGGAGACTGGAGTTTTTGAAGATGGAAAGAACATTCAGAAAGGAGAAATTGACATGGGATGTATAACAAACGCGGGAACTCCAGTTGTTATAAAGAAGGGAACCATTGAAGTGAAATCTTTCAAATATAAATTGACCGAGGAACTTTCTTGCATAAATGCTGCTGAGGTTGGAAGGGTAATCTATATTATCACCGGAACATGGTCTGGCCAAACTGACGTTTATGTTAATGGGTCAAAAAAGACAATATATAAGTCAGAACTGGCTATACATTCAGTGATAGTGAAAAATGTGGGATCTACTATTGTTTATGTGATAGGTGGTGCTGATGGCTCTGTCATTTTGATTTCTGGAACTGCTGTAAAGGAGCTGAGTATTGGTTCAGCTCCTGTTACAGTTCTAAATTGTCAAGGTTCTTCAATTCTTGTTCGTAATAAAGAAAATACATTGAAGTTGGATCTGAATAATGAAGGAGAGCTGGTTGAGAAAGGTTACCTGAATATTGATTGCCCAGAGGCCATGAATTTTGACCCAACATCCTTGAAAGTAATTACGTATTCACAAGGACATATAGGGTTGCTTGAAACTTCATTGTTGTGCAAGACCCTTCAAAATGAATTGCCCTTCCGGAGACTACCAAGAAAAGGAATTAAGTTTAAGAACTTCCTCAATTTGAGTTTGATGGTAACAGTCAGCGAAAAGTATAACAACACAGCCGGCAGAGACATGATGATTTCCCAGTTAGAGGTCATTGACAACAACACCTTTAAAACAAGGTCAATATATTGCTTTGATGAGGGAATTGAAGTTACAGATGTTATAAACACCACATACAGAAAAGATATCATTGACTCATACGAAGAAGAAAAGATTAACATGGGTTTTGAGAATGTTTTATCTCAGTGTTTTGTGGTCTCATGTGTTTACCATATGCAGGATGAGAGTGGTCCACCACTTATGCTGTTTTCGATTGATGAAAACGGCATGATTCAACACCAGTGCTCCACACAGCCATCTAAAATGTCTTTTTATTCTTTAACGAATCATGCTAATCGTATGGTTATTGGTGCTGGAAACAAGATTTGTGCCTATCAGATTCTCTACTCTGTTGCTGATTCTAAGTTCTCACTGAGGAAGTGTTCCGATGCATATGAGACACGATATTACTCCTCAGCAATCAAGTCTGTTGGACCAGATGTTGTTGTTAGTGACATCATAAAGAGTCCTGTGAGATTGAGGCTAAAAGTTAAAGAGAATATTGAGGAAGGCGGTACAGTGTTTATGTTCCGTCAAGATTCAAACAATTTGGATTACATGAGCTTTGTGACTGCTTTAGAGAGTTATGAGAATCTTGTGATTTCTACAGACTCAATGAAGAATGTTCAGGTCTCTTTAATGACATTGGATTCCGCTACTGCAGTTTCCCAATTTAATATTGGTGATCAGATTAACGTTGTGAGGAAGATTCAGGAAAATGGAAGGGCAGTTTTATCAGCCAATACGATCTCACGTCTATTAATTGATGGTGAGAGTGCTGGTGCTCCTGATATTGTTCCTATGTTCTTACTTGGCTCTGTGGGTGGAGGGATGTACCTTCTTAGCATGGTTACCAAGGCTGATGTTCTTGAAGTTTTGGAGACTGCACAGGAGGATATCATCCGTCATCGGTTAAAAGTCCTATCTAAGAAGCAGGAAGAAGATGTTAGACTCGAGCAATACGTTACTTCAAGAAGTTGGCGAAGTTCTAGACGTAATGTCAAGCCGATGATCAATTTCATTGATGGGGAGCTAATAAAGGGTAGTGATGATGATGTTGCAAGGGATCTCATTGAAGAGTTCTGCAAAATTTTATAAATATCATGGTACAACATGGAGTAGGGAGTTGATAACTACAAAGAATGATTGTTAATATGCAAATACAAAGGTATATGGTACAGAGATTTCTTCAAGAGAGACCCCAATTATGTAACCGAGTGTTTCGTAAGCTCATTAAATCAACAAGGTCTCGATCTTGTCCTTGCAGGCATAGATCTGGTTCTTCAATGTGGAACCCTCGTTGGTGGTAATGGAAGCTGCGATGACTGGTCTGGAGACGCCACAAGCTCTACCCAAAGCGGCCTTGGATGGGACAAAGACATATGGAACGTTCTTATCCTCACACAACAATGGCAAATGCAACAAAATTTCAATTGGCTCAGTGTCGGCGGCCATGATGATGAACTCAGAGATACCTCTGTTCAAGGTCTTGGTGGCCTCGTTAGCACCCTTCTTTAACTGACGGAGGTTGGAAGCTTGTTGGGCAACGTCAAGAATCTGCTGGGACAACGCCTCATCAGCAAGTGGGAAAGCTTTTGGGTTTGGAGCGGACATATTTTTCTTTGTAGTATTTGAGAGGTTCCTTGCAAGTATGTGACTGGGAGCTCGCCTCGATGATGGAAGAATAAGGAAATGTATGTGACAATGTATGTCTCGCTCCATACTTTTCAACTTTTTCTCATTCTAAAAATTTTCCTATGCGTCCCCTACCGATGAGCTTGGTTACCCGACTTGATGATATAAGCAGTACTAGAATATACCGCGTTATCTTTATTAAGCGTGAACATAACAGTATGATTGACCAAGTGGCTGCTCGCTTTTTCGCCAGAAGCTACAAAAGTGCGAGAGCGACAGAAATAACGGGCAGTGGCTTCCCTTTAAAATAAAGCTCCATTCCCTTTTTGTCCTCTTAGTTTCACACTAATCAATTGCAACACACAACACCACACAACCGCTAAATTCCACCCAATTGTCAAAAATGTCTGAACTTTGGTATGTTTGATACATTTACGAGTATGACTTCTTTCTCTGTTTTGTTTTTGAGCTTCTAGTTTGATGGGTTGTTGTTCGTTCTGGTGTGTCGACGGGTGGGAGGCAACACGTTTCGAGATTTTGGTTGTTATCACTCATTGACATCGTCGCCAAAGCAGCAACAACAGCCCAACAGTCAATTGAAGGAAGAGAAGATATGCTGTCTCTTTGATGGATAGCCCCTGGGATTAATTTGTAAATATTCGCCATTGAGATTTTATTTTCCCCGGAATAGTCCAATGTTGTGTCAACAATATCTAAGGTCCTTCGATCATGATACGGTAACAGCATGAGACACCCACTCTTTAAAATTAACTGAAGAAGAAGTTATTTTCACTATTACCTCATCATGTTATACTAATATTCACTTCCTAGCCCTGTCTACGCTGTATGTTCAATTTAATTTCACTGCATTACACTTCTTGCCGGCTTTCCTTTCGATATAGGCGACAATGGTCACCTGTTTCAAGGGAAGGGAGTAATAGTGCAAGCTTCGCTTTGAAAATATATCCTACATCTTATATACTAACACTTTTCTAGCCATTTTTTGGTGCCATCGGTTGTTCCGCCGCTATTGTCTTCACATGTTTTGGTGCTGCTTACGGTACTGCCAAGTCTGGTGTTGGTATCTGTGCCACTTCTGTCTTGAGACCAGACTTGTTAGTGAAGAACATTGTCCCAGTTATTATGGCTGGTATTATTGCCATTTACGGTTTGGTCGTCTCCGTCTTGGTTTCTGACTCCTTGAAACAAAAGCAGGCTTTGTACACCGGTTTCATCCAATTGGGTTCCGGTCTCTCTGTCGGTTTGTCTGGTTTGGCTGCCGGTTTTGCTATTGGTATTGTTGGTGATGCCGGTGTCCGTGGTACTGCTCAACAGCCAAGATTGTTTGTTGGTATGATTTTGATTCTCATTTTTGCTGAAGTCTTGGGTCTCTACGGTTTGATTGTTGCTTTGTTGTTGAACTCTCGTGCCACCCAGGATGTCATCTGTTAAAGTACTAAAAAATGGACGAACCTCCTTCTGGTTTGAAACCAGTTTGGAGACATTCTCTCATTACAGTGTTCGAATGTACACACATTTCACAATGACATCTTTACAAATTCATATGCACCACACTGAAATTCACAAATAGAAAAATCCAAAAAAAAAGAACATCCTTACATCTGTCCATTTAACCACAATTTCCACCTCTTTACTCATATTGGCAATCCATTATCTGTATCAGTTTATCCACTCAGGAGTTATAGAGGACAAACCGTACTTATGTATGTCAGACCCCCTTTTTTTATCACTACAGGTAGTTGAATTATATCATATTAATGTAGGTAAAACTGTACTTTTTTGTTCACTATCTAAATCATTTATTGATAACAATCTTCCATGAATGCTTTACCAATCTCAATAGCTAAGTTTCTTCTAATGGTTTTAATGAGACTGAACAGATCTTTTGGTGGCTCAACTCCAGCTTCCTTCAATTCCTTAATCCAATAATCACCCGGTAACTCCCTCTCGTTTTTGACACACATTTTGTAGAGGTCATCACAGTTCTTCGTGAGCTTCACAGACTTCTTATCACTTTTCTGGATAAGTTTCTCTTCAAAGGAATCCAACACCCTGATCACAGAGAGGAGGTCATTCTTCACCAACACTCTTGGTGGGATGATAAAGATAATAAATGGTAATAGTTGCGCAATCAATACACCAAATAATCTTGAAGGCAAGTGTGGAAATTTCAACAACGATATTAGCTTTGTAAGTGCCAATCTCAGTGAACCTTCTTGTTTATGTTTCCAGAAACGGTATAACACAGCGTATGGAGATAAACATTGGCGCACCAGTGAGGAAAGTCTCAATGTTTCTGGGTCAACGTCTTCAATGATGATAGAATCGTCCACAACAGAGTTTATAACGACATCATCGACTGGGCCACCCCTCATCAAAGAGTTTTCAAAGATCAACCAGGCATGATGTTTTACATATTCAATTTCACCAGCACGTGCAAAGAGTGAAAGAGCCTCTAACAAGAGACCATTTGCCAATGAGTTCTGCGCAGCAGTACGGAATATAACATGTGCAATCTGTGGGAGTTTCTGGTCAGCACATATAGTTAATGCCCATTCAATATCGTCGTTTGTTTTGAAGTTAAACTTCGGCAAGTATTCAGCAATTACACTTCTTGCAGTTCGGTTTCTAGACGAGGCTAAGAGACCTATACCAATAGGAACAAGGGCCTCTACCGAAAGACAGTCCATTGCGTGTGAGTGAAGAAGGAACTCTGATGGGTTCGTGGTAGAGAACAAATCTTGTGACAACAGAAGTGATGGTGGAAGCTTTCTAGCGTCATCTTCATCGAAAGTGTAACCTTTAAGTAAACCTTTGGCCTCACACAGTGCACCAACATATGCAGCTGTGGCAGTGTTGAAAGAGCTTATGGCTCTTAACATTTGAAGGAAATTACCGTTAAATATGTCAACACAGGCCAGCTCCCAGATGGATGTATAATCTGGTTGATGATGTTTCGTACAAAGTTCAAAGTACTCGTTCAAGAGCTCAGTAGAAGGAATGTGGTAAAACACCAGACCAATGAGGGCCTCATACCATGTCTGTGATTCCTCCAGAATTGTATTTTTTGTACCAGACATTATATTAAGAAGAATTTTGATGTTGTTCGTAAGCTCAGGATTGTTTGGGTTCCTTATGGATGCATTAGCAGCAGCAGTGGCAGCAGTAGCCTTCCACTTCTTGAACGTGTCCAGAGGAGCACTTTCCGGATAAGATTGAAGAAGGTTGCATGTGTCAATGAACAAACTATAAACTGTTGTGTCTGTGGTTCGGAGTTCCTCAAACATTGAATGCTGAAGTGCAGAAGCTGCGTTAGCATAAAGTCCTCTAAGGGTGAGTTGTTTAATGTACTTCCAAAAGTATGGATGTGTGTAAGGTTTCTCTGATTGCATAACAGAGTCTGTGAATTCACTATCTGGACGAGGGTCTGCTTTATTAATCCACATAGCGAGAAGTGAAGATACTTCATAATCTTGTGCAAAAAAAATTGCTCTCAAACAGTTCATGATATAGAGTGCTTCCTCCAACTCAAAGATAGAATCTGCACTATCCCCTTTTTGTCTCTTACTTTCAATATAGATCTCAAGCTCGTCAACAGCATATTTCATAACCTTGTTAAGAAGATCTGTTTGTTGTCTTTGAACGTCTCTTTTGATGAGGCCTGTGGTCGGCATAGAGTAGTACTTCTCATCACCCAATCCTTTATAGAGGTCGTATAAATTGGAAATATACTTTGTATAGAGCTCATCATCATTGAACGTAGGAATAGTCGAAGTATAGATTTTGGTCTCTTCCGGAAAAACTTTTATCTTCTTGTTGCTATGTGGATCTTGCGAGATGAAACCAACACCATTGATTCCATTTGGATTGAGTTTGAATCGAAGGATACGAGACGTGTCTCTCCAGTTCGCAACTCCACCAAAGGGAATAGGAGACTCCTCAAAACGATTAAGCAGTACTCCAGAGACGTCATCTACCTCTTGCTCGATCTCTTCGTGTTCCATGGTATCGTCCTGATCCATGAAGTCCAGTGTTTCGTTCATGAGTTCGACAGGTTTATGGGCCTCATTCTGCGTGGGAATCTTTGTAGGTGATGCCATTGGAACATCAATGCTAAAAGACATTGACTAAGATAGATACACCGAAAGATACAATTATCCAAGTATTAAAAATTGTTTCTTTAAATTAGAGTACTCATTGGACCCATGGAAACGTAAACAAACTTTTCCTAGCGGGCGGTCATAAGGTCGGAATTTTGAAATAAAGTTGATTTCCGAGGGGATTACAAAAAATTTCGGGGGAAGCTCATCTCAAGTTATAGATGTAGTTATACATTTTGAGTGATGGAACCTCACCTGTGAAAGTAATGGCAGAAGTAAGTCATATCCCTAAGTTCAGATAAATAACTTGATGACATGTTTACTAACATATGTTGAAAGTACAATCTAAGAACTGCGGAAGGTGTCACAAAGTTCCTCAGATCAAAGGGAACATCTATCGATGACATTGTAAGTCTGTCAAACCAACTAATTGACGATAAGCTCGACGTTTACCTTCCAAATAGTCTTACCTTTGTATTTGAATTGCTTATAAACAGACTGAATGATACAAAGCAGTCACAGTTCAAAGCAAGTTTGCCAATGTGGGAGTTATACAACAAAACATGGATTCTTCTTGATGACGAACCAAAGGCCAGAACACGTCTATTCCAGACATTTAGATTTTCTGAAGCTCTTCTTGCTGCTCTTACAGAGATTGATGAACGTAACAGAGAAAGTGCGATTGACATCCTTACGAAGACTATGAATATGGTTCGTCTATCGACATCTGTTCTCTCTTCACAAGATCTTGCACTGAACATCCTTAGCATGTATTTAAAACATCTTGCTCACATCAGCTCAGATAATTCTGAAAGGATTAAAGAAATATGTGCTTTTTTTAGGGCTTTATTTCCAGTTGAGAAGTACAGTGCGAAGCTCACAACTGCATTTGCTACAACAGCACTCCCAAAAGTCCTCACGCTCATTGGAAACACTAATACCAATATCCAACCATTGATTGTACTTATTCAGAAGACTATTCTTTCTAGGGATATGATCTCAGGATTAAGAGAAAATGTGAGATTAGCTCTGAAGCAGGATATTGGTACAACTTCATCAAGCAATTTCTTTAAGCTCATAGTGGACACTATCACCAAGAACGACATTGCTATTTTAGAGGATATCTACGTTGCAATTACGGAACAGTATCCTGGTGCTTCTGAACAACAATTGAAGTATCTTTCAGATACTAAAAGAACACTATCATCTTCATTTATTAATATGGTGTTTGAAGTAGAATTCTCTAAGTTAGAGCATAATTGGAACCTTATTCAATCTATTCTTCAGCTTGATATTGAGATTGCTGTTTCTCAAACAGCGAATATCATGAAACAGATTGACAAACAGTTGCCGAAAGATTTTCTTGAGGTAGGAAAAGTTATCGTTGATGCTCATATTAGAGCTAGAGGGCTCAATGCTTTTTTCCAAATCTGGATGACTATCATCGAAAACCAGAGTTCCATTTGGGCAAGAGAGGAATTTCTTAATGTTGTTTCCAAGAGTATAACTGGCCTTTCCAGGTCGCAAATTCACTCGCTAATTGAGGAAATTCAACTATCTCCTTCACCAGCAAAATATATTGTGCTTAGCACTATTGTTCTAGGTCTTTTCTCCGTTAAGGACATGAATGTCAAGACAACATCCAAGGAAATGATGGCATCCATGTTCTATACACAAATTGTTGAGACTGATGATGTTTGGAATTTGAGATTACAACTACTATGTATGTTTGAGGATATAGTCACTGAAAAACATCTTCAATGCCTTGTATCTCGCAAGGTGAAGGAGCCATGTTTGAGTCAGTTCTACACCATGTTCAGAATTAGAGAACTGTTTGAATTTGACCTCACAAAAATATCTGAA
Source organism: Petasospora nakhonratchasimensis (assembly GCA_030572335.1). Lineage (NCBI taxonomy): Eukaryota > Fungi > Ascomycota > Saccharomycetes > Phaffomycetales > Wickerhamomycetaceae > Petasospora > Petasospora nakhonratchasimensis. Next base: position 719,849 of record JAJLZS010000007.1, read on the forward strand.
CAGTTTTGCAAATATATTCAATCCTCTAAAAGATCCACATTGATTCTTGAGACAGTCTTTGCACGTTGGTTTGTTCTTGTGAATGAGCTATTTTCCCCAACAGAAATTGACATTCTTATATCACTTCTTCTTAAAGACCAGTCTTTGACCATTTCAATAATGGATAACGTGGTATTATTTGAACAAACAAAAATTATTGAGAATATTCTTGCTAGAATTTCCTCCCAAATTGAAAAGTCCAAGCAGCTGTCAGAGTTTCACATCAACTTATTGAGAACAATCCCAATTGAATGTTATCCTAGACGTCTCAAAGCTCCTATTTTAGATATTCTCACCAAACACGTCATATCGTCAAATTTGGCGAGAACAGAAGTGTTAGATACGATGGTCCACATTTTGGAAACCCCAACATTCAGATCCAGCGTTGAATCTGACATAAATGTTCTAAAGCAGGTCGTTGAGATTGCACCAGAATCAAGAGTGTTCGAGACTATTTGGCGTCATTACGTTGCCCATATTAAGGAGAACACTGTTGTTGAGCTTTTAAACAACAGTCTTGCGTTTGTGAATCAGCAATTAAAGAAGCCGGGAAAAAAGCTGTCTTATGTATTTTACATGGCGATTACAATTCTTTCCAGTTCATCAACAGAGACCATGGATACTGCTTCGTTACAGAAGGCCTTTATTGACTCATCGAGGATTCTTTTAAACTCAGTACTGTCTTCAAAGAATCTGAGAATCATGGAAGTGACATGGCTGTTGCGTGCTCTTTATCAACTGGAGCTAGATATCTCCGATTTTCAGATCTTACAACCTGTTTTGAAGAATCTGGGTAAATCCATTCAAAAGACAGATATGCCAAACACAAAGGCTTGCTTGTTCCTGCTGATGTCGAAATTCTCTTCAGAGACGGATATTGAATACTTTGAATCCTTGTATATTGTTCTACGAGAGTCGGGGGTCCCTCAAGAATTGATTACTGAAGGATTAGAAAATGTTATCATGGGTCTTGCTGACGACTTGTTTGTTCAAGCATCAGACCTGGTGATCTCATCATATGAGTGCAAAAATAGATCAGATTTATTTGCTGAGATTCTGTCTGCATATTTGCATCAACTCAAACGTTCTAATTCCTACGCTTCAAAATTTGTTGCCAAATGTCTTTCCACATTCCTGCTTAATTTTGCAGAACTGAATGTTTCATCGCTTACGGTCGTTTTACAAGTTTTGAAAGGCATGCTCACGGAGAAGTCATGGGCTTTCACACAGTACAGCTTAGAACTTCTTCTTACTTTCCTCTCCCGTTGCTCTGATTCTCTGTACGGTAACAGCGATGAAAATTCTATTGAACTGTTCACAACAGTAACACAGTGCATGTCAAATATTATTCTTTTCCACCGCTATCGTCTTTCGAATCGTCATCATATTGTTCTCTGCGTTTTCACATCACTTCTCCAGGGTTTAACTAAGTTACGTTCTTGTAATGCTCTTCAATCATCAAAAGTTGCTGCTGAGTCATATCAGAGACTTCTTGTTAATTTGTGCGAACCACCACAGTCTTCCAAGCAACGTGACTCCGAAAACTTGAGCTCATCAGTCAGCTTGATTAAGAGATCTTTAAGAAAGCATCTGCATGTGATACTACTGTCATATGTTCAGTTGTCGTTAAAGTATGGTTTTGAGCCCGAGGTTAGAGATAGTTTGCTACCAGGGATTTTCAGTATTTTTGATGTATTGTCACACAATGAGTTGGTGCTCGTTAGTACTTCATTGGATTATGCTGGAAGAGTATACTACAGAGCAGTTTATGATGAGTATAAGAAGGTCGGTAAGTGGACAACTGATTGATCTTAAATAGAACTGCATATAATTTTGCATTTAAATGTTTCATCTGATATCGTCTCCTGAGAAACCAGATGTTTTATGAGTGATTCCCAGCAATACTTAGATAACTATTTTCACGCGATGGAACAATTCTTCTTACGGACTCCAAAATCAGCTCATTCGCTCTCTGGATAGCAAACCATGCTTGTTCTTGTCTGGAAAAAGTTTGTTCTTGGAATTGGGCTTCACGGTCGAAGTCAACATGATGTAAATAGTACTGATATTTGAGAATATCCTTTCTTGTGATGAGACCCTTTAGTTCACCTTTGTTTTCAACTAAAATAGATCTCGGGCCTAGCTTGTGGAAAAGTTCCATGACACTCTCCAGTGGAGTATTAACATTAACTGTAATTGGTGCAGGATTCACAAATTTGGTAAAGTCCAAAGAGTCTTCCTCTTCATACAACGATTCCGCGTTGAAGATACACTCTAGCATCGGTCTAAACTCATCCATATAAGAATTGATTGCGGAATTAATATCTTCTCTAGAAAGGCAGCCCTTGATCAATGGCTTTAGTGGTCCCTGAATGATAGGGAAACTGTTAAACTCTGTCTCTTTTAAAACCATATCAAGCTTCTCATAGGTCATACCCTCATGTAATAGTGAGACTATCCCTGTTGTCATAGCGTCGGAAGCAGGATGTCTGTGAAAATCAAATTCTTCATGGGCGTCAATGAACGGTAGCCCATTAAACTCAATCATCTGCTCAGCAATTCCGCCTTTTCCCCATGTATCGTTAATCAATTTGGTGGTGGCAACAGCAATCATGGTAGGAATAATGTATTTCAAAGCACCCGTCAACTCAAACATGATAACTACAACAGTCACAAACATATGTGTGATACCACTTAATGAGGCCGCTGCACCAAGAAATGCATATACACCTGGAGTAACACATCCAACAACATCTGTACCACATTGGTCAATGAGAAATGCGCTTTCCGGATTACGTGACATGATATATTGAACAGCAATGCCGAGCGCTCTACCAAACGTTGCACCACACGCCATAGATGGAACAAAGATACCAGCTGGGACTTTGCAGCCGTACGTAAACACAATGAAAACCATTCTAAATAGTGTTGCAAGTAAGAGAGACACAATGCTTTCGATCGCACGACCAGCTGAAGATATATCACATATGCGGTGTTCTTCACGTTGATCATCACATGTTTCGAAGAGAACCTGCATTGCTTCTGTCATGTCCATTTTGAGAAAATCGTTAAAGTATCCAATTGATGAGGATATGAGTGCGAGAACAATTACTTCTTTCATGTATATGCTTGAGAGATATTTCTTTCTGAAGCTTACAGCTTTAATGTTCATTTTGGCAACAATAATACCATAAAGACCACCAAACGCACCAAGAATGATAAAGAATGGTATCTCAAAGAGTTTCCAATCTTGGTTATATACAACCTGAAAGAGGACAACTTGTCCAGTTCTGAATGGGTTGAAAAATTGCAGCGTGGAGGTGGCGACAAGAGCACAGTAGTATGATTCCCACATTGTGGACAGTTTAAACAAGCTGGTGATGTCCTCCACACTGAACAAAACACCACCCATAGGACTACCAAATGCTACAGCCACACCAGCTGCACTCGAAGCAATTAATACGTTTCTAAACCACATTGTCTTTTGCTCTGCTTTATGGAAATTTGTGGCGAATAGCTTGCAAATAACACTTCCCACACAGACAGCAAAGTGAACACTGGGACCTTCTTTACCAAGTGCCAATCCGGATGCAATTGCCAATGGTAAGCCAATTGACTTCATCAAGTAAACGGAGAGGTCAAGAAATCCTTCTAATGAGAAACCAGAGACAATGACTTTGATCTCTGAGATACCACTTCCAGCTGCTGCTGGTGCATAGTGCATGACCAATTTGCACGATGTAGCAGCAAAGCAAACAGCCATGAAAATAAAAACAATGTAGTTAAATGCATCAAAATTGGAGTACTTCACCCAGTTCGTGCACTGCTCTTCATCTAGCTCTCCCCAACAGCAGAAATTCTTGTTCAAGTAAAATCCAGTGGTACAGTATCCGGTCTTGAGGTCTGAGAGGTATTGAGTTGTGATGTTGATAAGGCCAGCTGTTAGACCAATGCAGATACCTACAACTGTGAGAATAACATATGATTGTAGCTGTTCATAAATTCTTCGTAGTTTGGAAAGATTAATGCCTCTAGAAACAGTGCTCGTCTTTCTTCTGTGTTGATGGAGATTGTCATCAAGCCAGTCCGTGGTCGTGAAGTCATCAAATCGTTTCAGTTCTGAGGGTTTATTGTTCCAACTCCTCCGAGACCTGAGAGATAAAGCATCGAGCTCTACCATAATTATTTTGCGTATTCGTTAATGAAGACCTCTTTGATGTATATTGTTGTTGTTAATGGGTCTGAGATCAGGTTTAATTTCCTGACGTTACGCGAACACTGACCATTGAAGATCACCTATTAAAATTGGGTAGCAGGTCATATGGTTATAGCGATATGATAATTTACTTAGCAATAAATACTGAAAATAATAGAAGTAAAATATAACAGAAGTAAAAGAACAAAATAACTATCAAAGTTAGAAATAGAAGGAGAATGGTGTTCATATATCGCATGAGAATTGACCCATATGACAAATCCTAGCATGCGTTAAAAAGGCAGTGATTAAAACTCAATTACATACACTGTTTCAATATCAATTGGAGAATGAAGTTACCTGCCTTCTTGGTATTTTCATTCTTAGCAAATTTCTCGAAGTCACCCTGTATGTGTTGTTTGGTAGGGTTCAGTGGTTTCTGCATAGTAGTTAGTACCTATGATTCGAAGTATTAGCTTTTCCAGTGCCCCAGAACTTCCAGGAAATCACAGTGAACAGAATTAAAACCTACACAGTTTCCGTCAAACTGACCTGTTTTTACTAGAATGTCATTGTATCCATGCTGTGGAGCAAATGGACCGAGGTTTTGTGGTTGTTCTGGTGGGATGTAGTTAAAGACCATGTTTGCAGTACCGAATGGTTGCTTTCGTTGCTTTCTTTGCTTTATTGGGAGGTAGAGCCTGACTGTTAATTGAAATAACAAGAAGAACAGTAAATCTATGAATATCAAACTATTCCAGGTAAATAGCAGATGTTTTCCAATCTCTCTTGATGAAGAGAAGCAACAAATCCATTAATACACTATCATAAGCACACTAACACTAAGCATATGTGGTGTCCAGGCGTTGACTTGCGCGCTGGAATGCGAATTTCAGATTCCAATTCAAGCGCATATCCCCAAAATAGGCAATCCGGTATGCCATTTTCTGCTAATTGGCGTCGGCTCTGAAGCACTCCCAATGAAAAGGCAGGCTCAGCTTGGAATTCCTCTTCTTCAATGCCAACTTTGTGTGAATTTTAATAACAAACTTCATCAAATTTACAATGAGCCAGTACTATGTAAGTCCCATTACTAGAACGATTTGATTTCAGCTTTAGATGACCCCTATAGCAAATAGGAAACAGTTTCTTTTAGCTTGTTTTGTCACATCTCTTGGCTCTTCAAACATCAATGACTGCGTATTTATAGCATAAAGGTCATAGATATAAAGAATTTTCAACTAACAATATATTTCAGCAGCAACAGCAACCTCCTCAGCAGGGTTATTATCAGCAGGGTGGCCCTCAATACCAGCAGCAGCCTCCACAGCAGGGTTACTATCAACAGCAGCAGCAGCCTGTTTATGTCCAGCAGCCTCCACAGCAGCAGAGCGGCGGTGGATGCTGTGGTGGATGTTGCGGTGATTGTTGCAAGATCCTTTGCTGCGCTTGTATTTTAGACATGCTTTGTGGTGATGTATGTGGTGGTGGTGAGGGTCCAGGTGGCCCAGGCTATTAATCGTCTGATTCCACAATGATATTGGAGACATTTCTCCATTTCACATTCCGTTGTTGTTGATTTGTATTATCACCAAACTTCCCTAAAAATAGATTTCATGCCCTGTTTCTTTTATCTCAAGATGTTGCATATTTCGTAGGTTATTTACTATGTGGTTATAAATATGACCCAAAAAAGATCCGAAGAGAGTATCCTATATATGATACTATATATTATACGAAAATTCACCGACTATGTCATCACACCACAAACCATACATCCGACCTGCCATTAAGTATGACCTTTAAGCACTAAGGTCTACCGACTTTAGTATTGATTCCAAAATAAGAATAATATTCGTGTTTTATTTAGACAGTCTCCTCTTCAAAGGCGGTCTCAACAGGCTTCTCCAAGAAAGATGCATGTGTGAGAACCGAGACAGAAGAGGCACCGATCAACCATAAAACAGTGGAGATAGGAGAAGCCAAGAAACCCAATGGAACAGCAATGACCAATAAGCCGGTGTAGAGCTGTGAGTTAGTCAATCTTAACGGACCAAGTTCCAAATCGGAACCTTGCAACTTATTTATACCATAGACACCAAAGCCAACGAAGCCAATAACAAACAACAAGAGAAGGTTTGTCAGAAGTGAGTAGATTGAGAGCATAGTAATAATGGCAAGGTAGTTCATACTGAAGTACTTTACGTTATAAGTCACTCTCGACTGCAACTCACCAAAGTTTTGTGGCTTGGAAATACGCTTGACATCAAAGAACTCCTGTGGAGGTCTGAGGTTTGCCAACTTGTTCTGGATGGAGCTAGCCTCAGACTTCAGTCTGTCCAAGCTGAAAGAGTCAGATAATTGTGTAAACTATCGCTGTGTTAGTATGCTGAGCAGTATATTACACATGCGTGTGTGCTTGGTGTTAATGGTATGGGATGATCCAGCCACAAACATCAAAAGTTCAACAGCCCACACTCAGTCAAACAAAGATCATACGTACGTTTGAAAAGACGGCAAGGGACATCGTTTTTTATTGTGATTATTGTATGTTGTTTGGTTCGAAACATCCAAAGCAAGACGGCGAGAGAACAACTTTAAAGCTATGTTTTTAACGTGTCCCAAAAACACGCGCACTGCCGGTACAGGTGGCTGAGTGCGAAAGAGAGTTTATGAAAGAAGCGCGAAACTATAGGTTAATACCCTAATTAGGTAGTTTAACATGTATGGAAAAATAAAATATAGACATTCTGATGATTAGAGGCCTAAGTCCTTTTTGACCAAGTTAGCAGCTATTGGGTGATATCTTTCCCTGTACTTCTCAAATGTTGCGATGGCTAATTTGTGATCCACAGTGTTGAGGAGTCTGTAACTTGGTCTTACATACTTCATTCTACCAACGGTGCCAAGCCAATCGGATAAGTTCTGGTAGAACTGCGTTTTCTGCGAGAGTAGTTTGAGTTTGAACCATCTGAAGATGATTTCTGTGTTTCTTGTGTCTGTCAGGTCCTTATAAATAAAAATCAAGGCATCCGAAGCAACAGAGTTATCCAACCAGAATGTTGGTGTTGGTCTCTTCTCCAACAAGTGATCAATGAAGAAGATCTTTTGTGGCGAAGAGAATGAATCATAAATGGACTTGTTTTCACCAACACCAAAGGCTGTTGTGAATTCATCAATGTTCTTCAAAGTAATAGCTTTGTCTATCCATTCGTTAACCAAATGGGTAACTTGATCAACCAGCTCAGTGTCAAAATCAGCTTTTGGTGGAAGACCTGGTGTGTATAGCCATAATTTCCAATCAACTGAGTTCAAAGCTGCAATTTTAGTTGCATCATGAGCATAGAACTCATACAAAGAATCAATGAACATGTTGGTATCAATAGACTGTTTAGAAAACCTGGTAAAGTAGTGCTTAATGAATGGATCGAATCCTTTAACACCTCCGAGCTTACACTCCAAGTGATAAATGAAGTTAGATCCCTTTTCGTAAGGCACACTAGAGAAAGTGTCGTCTGGGTCGATCTTACCTTTCTGCAAGTCTTGCACTAGTCTTGCATACTCGAACTTTGGAAGTTCTTCAATGGCCTCAAGCAAAGCATTCCAGCCCATGATAAAATGGAACTGTCTAGTCTTCTCGCCATGTAACTCTCCAACAATACGACGCTCCAGGTACACTGTCCAGCCTTCATTCAACCAAAAGTGTTCCCATGAGGCATTGGTGACATTGTTACCGGACCACGAATGAGCTAACTCATGAGCAATAACATCAACTTGTGACCTATCGTAGGAGATCAAGGTAGGAGTAACAAAAGTGATGTTTGGGTTTTCCATACCACCGTATGGGAAAGAAGCTGGATTGATCAAAATGTCATAGGTGGACCAGATATATGGTGTAGTTAACTTCTCAGCGATTTGAATGAACTTCTCCAAGTCCTCCTCAAACTCGTTGCGGGCATCTTCCAAACGGTCTGGTTCTGCATAGATCGTGGATCTAGGACCAGCTTGGACAGAAGTAATGTTACCAGCAGCAATGGCAAAGAGATAAGATGGAATTGGGACTTTCTGTTCATAGTTGAAGACACCTTCAGAATGCGTTCTTGGCAGACCGGAGAACACAACTGGGTGTTTTGACCTTATAGTGGCATCAACTGTTGACTTCACAGCTGGTGTGTCAAAACATGGGAAGAGAGAACGGGCATGAGTGGGCTCCAGTTGAGTGAAAACATAGTCCGAGGTGTCTGTGGTGACTGGATTGGTCTTCAGCCATTGGATAGCTGTACACTGCTCCGTGGTCTCAAAGTTGACTTCCAATGTCAATACATCTCCCTCCTCAGCAGAAGTGAAAATATCAATTGCAGAGCCCCAAGGGTCAACTCGGTCACGAATGGAATACTGGACTGCAACGTTATTGACCTGAATGCTATTAACCCGGACGTATGAGGAGTCTAAGACAATTCTTTCGAGGGATTTCAAGATGGACAAGTTGTAATTTACAACACCCGAGATCTTCTTCTTGTCAAACTCAATGTCAATGTCTAGTTTGGTGTTGAGAACATTCACATAGGTATAGTTGGAGAGTGTAGAGTAGTCCAACCCAGGGGATATGGCTGGTCTCTCTTGCTGAATGATTGCTGGAAGTGTCATTTTCGTAGAAGTAGTACCAAAGCTCCTGGAAAGAAACAAACGACGGAGCATTCAACTGTTTATAGGGGATAATGGTATACAAAAAAGAATCACTTATGGAAAGACGAAAATTTCGCTTTTCTCTTGATCAATATTTTGGACGTATCTCTACAGTTGATTGCAAGGTGCCGCTTGGGTTAAGATCGGACTTTCGAGCGGAGGTACGAAAGTCAATTAAAACATCTCAATTTGAAAATTACTGTAATAGGAGATTTAGTAGTTGTCGCCATAGCGACGCAGCTCAAAGAGTTTCCTTCCTTCATGAATGGTTCGAAACTGGAAGATCAGTATCATATAAAGAAGAGATGTTTCCTGGCTGCTATTCTTTTCTTAAATCACTTGTTCAAACTAAATATCAACAGAAACAACTATAATACTTATCTCTATTTTTCCCACCGGCACCCGAGATGAAAACTACTACTTATATTGTTGCCAGATTCGGCAAGTTCCTATCCAAAATCGGGCGCGCACTTCATCTCTCCAGCAATTACATTACTGTTTTAGGACCATAAGAAATTGGCCTCCCGCTAGAGAAAAAAATAAAAAAAAAGAAAAAAAAGGAAGGGAAAGAAAGATATGTCAACACTTCATAAAGGGAATTGAGTCCAGACGTTCATTGGTATTCTAGTGCTCTGGCAGAGAAGTCTGACCCCATTGACCCTTCACCGTCTCCCCCACGCGTTTTCATTACCACTCACCACCTACATCCAGGAGAGATGTCCAATAACATGAAAGAGTCCCTGGCCCAATTACTGGGACTGGGAACAACGCTTGAGGAATGGCCATACTCTGAGAAGGCCCTCATGGAACTGATTAAGCTGCAACAGGAAAAGGAAGTGACAAAACAGCAGTACTTCAAGCTTGAAAATGTCCAGAAGACCACAGAACTCCTGCAAAGGGCCGTATCGGTGAACATCCCACCCTCATTGATACCAACGCTTTTCTCGGGCGAGACGCCAAACGACGAACTTCTTTCAAGGATAATCAACACGTCACCTATGTACAGTGCTTCTATAGAATCACTCAACCCTCCTACTCCATCTCACTCGGCACCACAACAACAGCATTCATCAAACCACCCCCAACCACAAGTGCAGATTATGCGGCAGAATCAGATCCAGTCACCTCAAAGACCAATTCATTATTCATATCCACCACAACCACAAGTACGACCCCCACAACAGCCACACTACGGAAACCTTGGTCCACCGGTTGCCTTCCAACAACATCCGCCCTCACAGGTTTTACGGCGTCCTCATTCCCCAGCTAAGATTGGTGCTGCTGCTGTTGCACAACTGGAGAGAGGCCGATACCCTTCATCACCAATACATAAACGCACAATGTCCACACCAATGACCACCTTCCATCATACCCCTGGCCCTCCCCATACATTGCCACCACAGAATGCACACCAGCTGCCGCATATTCATGTCCAGTCCCCACATCAATTGCAGAATACGCAGAATGCAATGATGGGAACAATGAATAACATTCAGTTCATAAACGAGAACCCTGGGAAGAAGAGACGCCGAGCTGACTCAAAAGACCAAGAAGATGAAGCAGATGCTACAGAAGATGAAGGGCCAGGTGTGGAATCTGAGAAGAAGGAAGAGAAAGAAAGAAAGATTCGGCACACTCGTACACGTTCTGATAACTTTATCTACCAAACATCCAGAAATAAGCCATTGGAAAGTTCCGTGCGGAACGAAACTATCAGTAAGGATACGGGGAAAGTAGCTCCTTTGGTCAAGAAATTTGAAGAAGGAACTGCTACACCATCAAGCCAGGGTCCGAAGTTTGCGAATAATATTTTGAGCTCTGCCTGATGATTTATACATAGATAGATACCCTCATAGTCATTCGCTTATGTGTTAATGCGTTGCCTTTCAAGTTATGATTTTAATGTGTTATGTTTTTTAATATTGATGTATCATGTAGAAAAAATCTACTGCTGTTCAGTATACATCTGTTCGGCGAGAGACTCGATTTCTGCAATATTCAATGAAGTGTCAACGTCACCTTCATCATCTAGTTGCTCAAATATGATTTCGACCTTCTTCAAGGACACAAGCTGCTTATGAACTTCACCACTCAAAGACTTCAAAATGAAATCATTGTCTCTTGCGTCCCTAACTAGCCAATTAACAAGATCCTCCAATAATACCTTGTTATAAGCATAATATATGTCGTGGAATCTGAATGGCTCTCTAGTACTCAATAACGCCTTAATAACGGTCTTCTTTCCCTTTTTCAACAATAATACAGCGTCTTCCCATGCTTTTATGGCCAACACATAATTTCTATTTAGCGGATAAGACAATGCTCTTCTGATTCCAGTGATGATAAGTGCCTTAACCATAGGCATTGTCACATCTGGAAATATGATCTGATTGTCCAAACAGGCGATCTGTGGTGTTAATTTACCAATTGACCAGGCAGATTCAGTTGTAAACTCACCTTCAGTCTGTCTCATTTCAAAACAGTATGCAAACAGTAATGAAATAATTGTGTAATAAAGCGGCTTTGGGTTAGTTATAAGATATGATCTACTTGGTAAGTCAATCATGAGTTCGTTCTCCTTTTCAGTGAACTCAATGGCATCTGCTGCACTGCATAATGGGTTTTGGTACCTTAAAAGGTCCTTCACTGTGGAATATTCATCCTCATCTGAGTAGTTTGAAGTCATATAATCTGCAGCGTAGTACTCGGGATCAAATTTGAAGTTCTCCTTTAATAAACGTTCTTTGATTCTATCATTTGCAGAAGTGTGTTCTGGGTCGTCAAGTTCGTTGATATCATTACCATTAGTTACTGAGACTCCAACAATAGAATCGTATTGGTTATCAAATCCGTATTTAGTCTTTAGAGTAGTGTCATTGTCAAAAGTCTGGTTGATTTCCCAGTTGAACTGTTCTGCCTCCTGAGCAGCCACCTCTAAATCATTCGTTTGTGGAAGAACTTCCTCAATAAGCAGCTTTTTCTCGGTCTTGATCTCCTCCTCCACAATCTTGCCAGCCTCTCGTATCAAACCCTCATCTGCAGTGGTCAGTCCAATCTCGGATAATAATTGTTTAGAGTCCAAGACCTGCGGTGTCTGATCTAACTGTTGTGTTTCTCCGCTTCTGGACATAAGCTTGGAAGGCAAATCCAGATCGGTGAACACGTCACCTTTGTTTAACTTTGGAATCTTCACGTTAATGCACTCTGTTTTAGAGTCATACTTAGCAGTAGAACGTTCCTCATCATCGACCAATGGTTTATCAAAGCGCAAACGAAGGTAGTAAGGCGAAAGAGAGAACACAAATAGCTCCTGTTCTACAGCAATCTGAACACCAGGCGCATCAAAACGGATGTGTGACACAGTTATATCGATGTACACAAATTCTTCATTTTGCTTGCAGATGAATCTCGGAGTCAACATTTGAATTCTTTTTTTTCTTTACCTTTGTTCCTCACTTGTCTATTGCCCCTTCACTGTGTGACAGCGATGAAGCATGGGTAAGTTTTTGTATTGTGTGTGCCCGCACCGATGGATGTTTTTTTTCAACTCCAAAGAGTGTTAGGAATCAGAGTAAATACTACTTTTGAACTGAAAAATGTTGACCAAAAACAGCCACAAGGAACCAACATCAGATGACTGAAGTGGAAACACCATCTGAGATAAAGAGGGTTCCTAAGCGCCGGTTCGTCGGCCGTAAGGATACCCCGGCAGCAGCTGATGGCACTCTCATAAGAACGGCAAAGGGACGTGGCCATGTTGGCAGAGCCATGACACAAATTCCACAGGAAATACTTGATGACAAGGAGCTAAACGATGCCATAAGACTACTGCCTTCCAACTACAACTTTGAGATCCACAAAACTGTGTGGAACATTCGCAAGAACAAAGCAAAACGTGTGGCTCTACAGATGCCTGAGGGTCTTCTTATATACTCTCTTGTCATATCTGACATTCTTGAGCAGTTTTGCCAGTGTGAGACGATCGTAATGGGAGATGTATCATATGGTGCGTGTTGTATCGATGATTTTACCGCTCGGTCATTGGAATGTGACTTTATTGTCCACTACGCACACTCCTGCCTTGTGCCCATTGACATCACCCTCATCAAAGTACTTTACATATTCGTCACAATTTCCATTGACGAGACACACCTCATGAACACATTAAAGAGAAACTTTCCAGCAGGTTCCAGGGTAGCCACTTTTGGAACTATCCAGTTTAATCCAACAATACATGGAATAAAAGAAAGGCTAGCTAGTGACGAAGATAATCCAATCTACACAGTGCCGCCACAGATTATGCCACTATCTAAAGGTGAAGTCCTCGGTTGTACATCTCAGAGAATGGATAAGAACGAGATCAATGCAATGGTGTATGTTGGTGATGGACGTTTCCATCTGGAATCTGCCATGATCCACAACCCAGAAATTCCTGCATATAGATACGACCCATATGATCGTAAGTTTACCAGAGAGTATTACGATCAGGAGCAGATGATCAAAGTTCGTGAGGGCGCAGTGGAGACTGCTAGAAAAGCCAAGAAAATTGGCCTTGTGCTTGGTGCTTTGGGAAGACAAGGGAACATAAATACCTTGACAACATTAGAGAAAGAATTAACTCAGCAAGGGAAAACAGTGGTCAAAATCATTCTCTCCGAGATCTTCCCACAGAAACTTGCTATGTTTGATGACATCGACGCATTCGTCCAAGTTGCTTGCCCAAGACTCTCTATTGATTGGGGTTATGCATTCAATAAGCCATTACTTACTCCGTACGAAGCTATGGTTATGCTGAAAAAGGATAGAATGTGGGGTAAAGAATATTACCCAATGGATTATTATGGGAAGGAAGGCTATGGACGTGGGAAAGTTCCTGATCACACATCAGTCAAATAAATACAAATGGATACAATGAAAAGTTCGTATATATCAGAAGTTCTTCTCTCATTTATGTAACTCATCAATGCCCAGCATTGTAGCAGCATCATTTTTCGAAAATTCCAAAATCATATCTTCATCTTCTTCATACAACATGTTGACAATTTTGTAGAACACCTCATATAAATTCAAGAATTTTAACAAGCTTCCAGACACAACTTTGTTAGCAATTGAAGGTGATGAGATGTGAAAAACTGCCTGTTGGATATCTACTAATGCTTGCGGGAGGAATTCATGTAACTGTGTCTCAATCTCCAGTAGCTTTGGCTTACCAAACAATTTGTTCTCAATGAGAGATCGGTACATCTCATAATCGTCTTCTTCTTCTACCTGTTCTATAGGGAACACCAGTTCGATAAGCTGCTGGTGGATCTGTAGGCCGGAATCTTTCACCAATAATTTGAACTGTTCCTCTGTCAATTCCTGTTCACCCTGTTTGATCATATCATTCAAGGATTCAACCTCTAGGGAAAGTTGTGGAATTGTCATTATCTTGGAGATAATCAAGTCCAGGCAGTTCAACTTGTAGATAAGAAGGGAAATTCTATGGAGTTTGAAATTCTTCTCTGCCTGCTGTGAAACCATCTCACATGGTCTCCTGATCAATAAATCACATAAACTCTTAAAAGTTGCATCATCCAAATCCAGCACCTTGGTATCGGATCCGGTGCTGGAATGGTCTGCAAAAATCACCAATGTATCGGACAACAACTCTCTTAACCAATCGGGTGGTAACAAAGATTCATCATCATCTAGCATCCAATTTGTAAACACCAGCTCCTTGCTCGTAAGATCAAGTGTATCCTTCAAAGCGATAAACGCTCTCTCAACACACAATGCCTTCAAATCGTCTAATGTCTTTAAGATGGAACACTGGGATGACCCATTCAATTGCTTTGCGAACATGACATGATATAAGTCCAATAAATCAAATACTTTTTGAACAACGTCCAATCTTTTCTCACTTCTGATAATCTGTTCAACACATGGTTTTAAAGGTCTACTCAGAGCGCCGATGATGCGCTCGACCGTACTCTTGACTGATCTACTTACATCCTCAAGGTTTTCCATCTTGATCAACGCCTTTTCAAAATCTGACCGTACGTACTCCGGGTCAGTGGACTCACCAATTTCAAATAGGTTTGTCACAAGTTCAACCTCATTGACAATGGTGGAGTGAACAAATGCAAGAATATCACCAATATAACGTAAAGGGTCGTGTGCAGATAAGATAATCGGCCTCAAATTGTCAGTTGAATCAGCATTATTGGATTGATACAAAAAATCATCAACAATGGTTTTCGAACGGGACTGGATGAGTTTATTGGTTATTTCATCAAAATACTTCAGATTTGTCGATAAGTAAAATATGGATATCTTCATTAATCTCAGTTCCTCAGTTGGCTCTCTGTATGCGTTGGAATCAGAATATCTGGATCCGTCGGACATAGCCCTCTCCAATTTTGTAGAAAGGAAAAATGAAATACGCTGGTAGGACAAGTCCAAGAACTTATTCATCTTTTCCATAATCTTGATCCCCAATGAGGGGTTTTGTAGAGTCAAAAGCATGGAGCAATTGGTATGAATGGTCTTGCATCTATGCAAGATTTGGAAATATTCCATAGAAATATCCTCGTTAGAAAGATAATGCTCTTCATACTGTGTCAATGTGAAGTTCTTTTTAAAACTGTTTAACACCAACCTTTTCAGCATTATTAATTTTTTCTTCGAAGACAGTTTTTCAATCTCTTTCAAGACTGTTGGATCAATAGTGTTGTTTTCGTTGAGCTCTGCGCTCAATACATTCAGTTTGTCAATTCTCTGGCCTAATGTCTCCACCTTCTGAATCACCGGCTGAAATTCTCGGAGAACAGATGTATGTTCCTTCAATAGTTCTCCTTCAACTTCACTTCTGAATCTTCTTCTATGGATAGTACCTAACATATCGGACTTGATGAGTCCCTGGATGTCAAGATCCTGCTTCTGTTGCAATATCAAGAGGGCATCTCTTAATCCGTATTCATTACCACCGTAGTTATTCAATACATTAGAAATTTTTGCGCTAAGGAATTGATCTGGCTTCAGGCCACCAGTCTTGAAGCTACCAGACTTGGTGAAATGTTCGTTAAGGGTATCTTTGGTTGGTAGATCGGAGATCAACCCGTTACTGGATGGATCATAATCTTCAAAAAACTTCAAGGATAACTGTGCATACTTTTGAGCAGTCCTCGTAGTGATGTTAACGTCGCCATCCTTCAGTCCCAATTCTACCACTGGTTTTGATTCCGTTGATCCCTGAGTGCTCTTCTTCAACAACGAAAGACCTTTGAACCTGGAGGTGATGTTCGCATTGATCGGGAGAAGCAGCGGTGGTGCTGGCTCAGGCAATGCTGATGCGCTGTCCGAAGATTCTTGAAATGTATCGTAGTCTATGAAATCCATGACTTGGTGTCCCAGTGATTTTCTGGAAAGTGATATTTGGACTATTCCAATGGTCTGATAGTTGTTGTTGTGGTATCTTTTCGAGACTCGGAGAACAGAGAATTCAATGCGCGAATAGTGAGCACTGGGTCTCTATTTGGTTCGATATTAGCCAATATATAATAATCCTCACAGTGCTACAAGATATTTTATCTATAAAATTTAAGCATTCACATTATGGGTTCGTAATCTCTGGAGCAGCAGCTGCCGTAGTTGTTTGAGCATTCTTCTTCTTGTGTTTCTTTCCTCCTCTCTTACGGTGAATCTTCTTCATCAGCTTTCTATGAACGTCTTCGTCAATCTTCTTCTGGATATACTTTCTCTGCTGGATGTTCACCTTAGAGCTAACCCTAATCTCCCTTGCTTTTTTTCCTGGTCTCACTTTCTTGCTAAACCTCGTGTTCTCCTTCTGAATTCGATTATTGTACACATCAATATCAATTACTCTGCCTGTGGTGTAAGGTGTAATGTTCTTACTGAAATGCATCACCTCATCAACAGAGATTGCAGATACTGAAAACTGGTTTTTTGTAATGACATCATTACAAGCAAAGTAGTAAGATTTGGGACGTTCATTATTGATCACAACTGGGGAAGGAGACCTTAGTGATACTTTCATTACAGTGCTCTGGTTCATTGTACGTCCTCGCACTTCATCCTCGTCATCCCCATCTCTGTTTCCTTCCAAGGAGACCCCTCCAAAGGAAAACAAAGGAAAATCAAACTCTTCCTCTACCTTCTTGGAAGGATCTTCGTCATGTCTTACAGAATCAACTTTCTCAACGATTTCAAACTCTAGGTCTGGAAGAAGCAGTGGCTCATCATCACTAACTTCTCCGTCAGAGTACAAATCATGTCTCGAAATTCTGAGGAAAGCAAAAGATTGTTAGTCATTCCTCTTTAAAATCAAACGATTTGTTGTTGTTTTTTGAAAAAAGACTTGCTTTTTAACCTCTGGCATCTTCTATTTGTTGTCGTGTTTATTTCAATAACAAAAGTGATGGCCCTTCCTTCCCCCTCCTCTCCTATATCTCTTTTTTTTTTCGTGCGCGATGCAATGCTCCTCACAAAACACTAAACTATAGAGCACATTTTTGGTCTGCAAACAACAACATTATGCTTAAGAAAACCATGTATCTTATAAACATATATAAAATCTCATTTATAACAAAAGCAACAGAAAACAGCCTCTGATTTCAACAAATAAAAAAACAAGGATCCATGCCACCCACCCCAAAAGTCCCAAAACAAAAGCAACTTTAATACCCATATATAAATAGCCTTCATAAAATAAGTCATAAATAAGAAAAATATGACATGCCCAGACCAACCCATTACAAGCCTCAGAATTGCGGTTTCCCTAGGTATATGATGGCAAAACCTCAAAGTCAGGGAACCAATGCTGAACTGAAACAAGAAACGGGTATAGACCATTTTCATGGAGAGCAACAAATAAAGTAGAATATAAATGTGATAAGCCAAAAGAGTAAAAAGAACATTGAATATCATTTATGTCTCTCTACCCTAGTAGTCCACCAATTTCCATTTTTGGACTCTTCACCTTCTCACCGGATGATACTAGTTGAGTATCCCTTATTGAACTTTCAACATGAGACTGGTGAGCATTTGAGCTAAAAGTCATCAACTGTTGAGCAGCATTCAGTATGGAATCAAACCCGCCATGGCTCTTTGGAATGGAGTCTTCAGATGTATTCAATGTCTTAGGTGCATCTTTATGAGTGGTGATGTACTGAGATCCTGGTGGAGTGGTGGAAGTAGTAGTAGCAGATGTAGATCTTGCAGTATTGACGGAACGAGACAAATATTCCTTGGTGGGCTCCTCAAAAGGTGATGTTGGATTTGATGAAAAGCTCTGCAGATGTTTAGCCCAAACAACTAGATTGTTATGGGACACTGATAGAGCGGAACCTGACAATGAAGAAGAATCATCATCGTCATCGTCTACAATTGCCTCTTCGTCCTTGCCCAAGATGGTTAAGTTATTCTCATCTTTCCATGACCAAACAAATCCACCATAATTAAACGAAAGTTGACGACCACGTGTTACACCATCGGAACATTTGATTCCCAAAGAAGATGTTGACAAATCATGTAGCTGCTTAGAAGCCTTGAGTACCTCCTCCATCTCTAGTAGGGGTACCGTTAATCTTTTACAACGAGAGCTTAGGTTATCAGAATGAGATCTCTTCTTAATGGTGGGTTTGAGAGCACGACTTGAGGTATCCCTTGAGGTATCTCTTGGAGTTAAATTCGTTGATCTCCTTCTACTTTTGGCCATTGGAGGTGCCTTCAAATCAACAAGCTTACCATAGTGATCTTCACCTGGCTTAAGACACTCATCTGGGAACACTGGGCCAAACAATGGAACCAAACAGTATCTTATTGGGAAGGCAAAATTCTTGGCAAGCGTCTTGCAGGTCTCAAATGGTAGCCAGGTCCCCTGTATCTTCAAGAACCCACCACGAACCCTCCTCACTTGAGAAGAGATACTTGGAATGTTTTCAACCAATTTGACAATGTCTGTCTTGGTGTTGCCTGCTGCCTTCCAAAGGCCAGTGAAGAAAACAAACCCAGTGTGATAATCCCAAATGATCCAGTGGTCATTAATCTGGAACTCATAAACTGATAAGAAAGTGCGTTCATCAACGTTTGTTGCATATTTCCTTTTCGTGATAAAAGTCTCGTTCTCAATATGGTTCTGCAATGTAAAAGGGCGGATAAGATTCAGCTGTGAGTCAGGGATGAATCTAAGCATGTCCTCAGGGATCCCATGCAGTGGGTAGACAACTTTGACATTATTGAGAATATTCATACTCTCTTGAAAAGCTCTTGAGCCTGGTGAGGTGTTGTATGATGAAGATGATCTTCTCTTCTTTGGGGATTGCTGGCCTTGGTGATTACCACTGCCAACCTTATCCTGAGAAATCCCGGATGCTGGTAAGGCTCTTTGCCATCTGGAATTAGACCCCAGGGTGATACCAGCAGGTCTTAACGTCTGATCTCTAGCCTGAAACATCACTTGTTCTGTCGCCTGAGATGAAAGATGAGGCGGTGGAATCGGCAGTGTCTGAGTTGTGTGCTGTTGATGTGAGAGTCGGGTGGCGTTTGTCTCCTGGATGTTGGTATTGTGGGACACTGTCGCCATTGCGATTGGATCACTGGGCATTTGAAGATACTGCGTGCACAACGGCTTGTAGTGGTTGTCTGTCAGTGTTTCCTTGGTTGTCTCAAGCGTACCGCTGTAGTTAACGTGGTGAAGCAAATTGTGCCGGTCCATCCAAGATATACTTATAGAACTGTGTAGGGATGGAAGGAGGGAGGAGGGGGTGTGGCAATACTATCGTGTTATCGTGCGCGTACGAAAAAAGCAGGATGTTCCAGTCTTATATGATATTCGCACCTATTTAAACTCAGTACTTTCTCTGATAACGGTCTGTGTACAGGTTCGGGTGAGTGACGGGTCTCGAGGAACAGAATGGTAGATGCAATTCAGAAGGGATTTGCGTGTACCTGAGCATCAGGTAGCAAGTGCAGTTTGAGCTATACAGGCAGTTATCGATCTGTAGGATTCTGATCCATATCTCGATCTATATATGTATACATATATGTAAAACTTCAGTTAAGACATGGTAACGCGTGTCTTTCTGTGTACTCGAGCGTGGGTGAGTTCTCGACGACATAAAGGTTCTCGGGGTATCAGTCGTTTGGTGGATGGAGAAGACACTTTGTCTTCGGAAGATAAAATCACTGATAAGAATACTACTTAAGGACCCCAAAAAAGCACACTTGCCGGCCGCCGGGGCGGTAATTCCAGATCATGTCAAAATTGTGTCACCTCCACACCAACCCAAAAGGAGCATTAACATACAAAACACTAGGCCCAAAGCTGAAATGATAAAACAAATATACCAATAACAAATCTAGGTTCGTAACTCCAACTTTTCAAGAATTCAGTCTCTTACTATCTAAATAATTTCCAACTGCACCCTATCCAACAGCTCGCTAGACATTCCAGTCAAGAACGGGATGATGCTGCCCCGACCATTCCCTCCTTATCACATATCACATATCTGCCTCGAAACAGGGCACACACTTAGCTTATATAACCTTTCTGACATCAAAGTGCTTCTAGTATTCCGAGGGCCTGAGGTTCGAAGTCTTTGCGGAGTATGAGCTTCAACCCCATTTTTTCGTACACTGAAATTAGGGGTTTGAAACTCTTGTGGTTAAACGGGGGTGAAACGCAACTGTGGTAATTGTCTGATCAATACAAATCGGATGGGTCGATTCATCCCTATTTCCCTGCACCATCCATGTTTAAACATATAGTAGTCGCAATCTATTGCAACTTTAACGTTATATATTAGGATTATACTTTGGTTAAGAATAGGAACATGTATCTACTTTTTTCGTTGCTGTACTTTAATTCTTGCTATGCTCTAATATTTTTGCTGTACTAAGCCATCTCTGAGTCATTTATATTGCATGCATGTATATGACTATAGTTACGATACACTCGAGACTCCTAAAAACACAACTCTGTGAACTTTTTATATATATATACAATATATGTTAATATAAATATGCAGAATTAAACAACGCGGGACTTTGAGCCCATGTTCTGAAGTGAAAACGCCTAATGGAACGAATGTATGGGTACAATATCCTCTAAAAAAACACACCCCGTATAAATCAAAAACAAAAACCAACCCTAAAGTAAAAGGGCATATATGCAAATAAAACTTAGATTAAGCCTCAACAACCTCCAAGTACCCACTGTCGACATTGTAAATGAGTCCCCAAAGCTCGAGATCACCATTGTTCAAAGCATTGATGACAACCTTTTGCTTTCTTAGAATATCCAACTGGAACATAACATTATACTCTGCAAGTCTCTTGGCTCTCAACTTGAAATCTGAAATCTTTTCTAAATGCTCCAGTTTGTCATCCCTCAATTGATCAATCTGCTCCAAGTATTTCATCAAGTGAGAATTAGTTGGACCCAAATCCTTATATGACAAAGAGTTCCAAATACCGCCACAGTCAGTGTGTCCACAGACAATAATCTTCTTTACTTTCAATACATTAATACTGAACTCCAAAGTAGATTTAGTGGTCAAGTCATCGATACTGATCATGTTGGCAATATTCTTGAAGGTGAAGATTTCACCTGGACAAACGTTTAACACATTTTCATTGTAACGTGAGTCGGAACATCCAATCCACAATGTGTGTGGACTTTGGCCCTTCCCGTTAATTTCAAACAAAGATGGCTTATGGTCATTCATTTTCTCAACCCAGAGCTTGTTATTGTAAAGATACTCTCTCAAAGTTGAGTCCTTTGTGAGAGCAAAAGGTGACTTTTCTTCCCCAACTTCAAAACAGTGATCGTGATCATGATTCTGCAAAAGGCTATGATTGATAGGACTGGTGGAGAATTGCTCGGTTGTGGTGGCAGAAGTAGTGGTAAACATTATACAGCGTGGTTTGTGTGTAGGTGGTATTAGTGAGGGTCTTCCAATTGCGCGTAACAGTATATGCCTTCTGTGGACCCAACTTATCATTCTCTAAGAAAAGGGGCCAAATTGGTTGTGTGTAGCTTCACAGCGGGGGGGAAAGATTTTATAGTCTGCCTACCGATTCGATAGCAGAGAATACAATTAACTCATCACCAGTGGTACAGATAAGTTTAACAGCCATGTTCCATTGCCCCAATTGAAGTGGCCGCCCCAGGCTGCCCAAGCTCTCAAATTTTCTTCTTCTTGACGCATCAAAAATGATGTCAACAGAAGCGTCACCGCGAAACTTGCAACTAAAACGCAAGTTAAATACCGTTTTATCTAGGCAGCAGAGGTATGTTAAAAGAAGGATGGGACACAGTATCCTTTAGACAGGCGTATCTTTCTCATTTAAAAGAGCAGTCACACATTTTGTGAGAGGCGGAATTTGTACATATTTTTCTAGATTGACATGATATTCTCTTACTATCGCTTCTACTGATATCTCCAATCTGCGGGTTCCTTTTGCACACATTCACCAACAGCGTCATACTTGTTCAACAAAAGAAAAGTAACATCCTGCATACAATTATTAAGGTAAACGAGAGCCGTAACCATGGTAACAAGTGGTGACGTCTTGACACTCACAGAACATATGTCATTCTTTGTAGGCACTCCTAATTGTAGGGGACACATATCCAAATTCGCGAAGAAACAATAACATCACGTGACATATACTTACTGTAGTCGTAAGTGTAGGGGCAGGTAGGACCTCAGGAGCCCAGCATGACGTAGATCTCCTCCAACATATCATCTACATTATTTTATGCATGGGAAATGTGAATCTGGAGGTGATATACAAAAGAAATTTGATAAATCCGATTCTTTGTTGAGAACATATTCTTATGTTGAATCCCAAAGCTAAATACTAAACACACAATGTACAATTATACGCACTAAAAGGCGAAAAGCCAAGAAGTAGGAAACCGGACTTCTAATTTTACCGCTTCGCCTACACACACGCCCACATTCTCGAACGAAACAATTCTTTAACTTCTCGCAAGTATATTCTACCCCTATTCCTTTGATTAATATGGGTAGCGTGGTTATGAACCTGGGCAGCCCACCCACCATGCCCACTCTGAATACGCGAATGAATTGGGGTATACCAATGTCTGTAACCGAGGACCAACCGAGTCCAGAAACTACGTTTAGTTATATAACATTATGTATGTATGACATATGTTTTTATTCTTAATACTTCCTGTTTGCAAAGAACTCTGCTTCTCAACATGATATCAAATACAATCATTGATCTACCCAATATTACAAAGCGTTCATTATATACCCTTATGGTATCCCAAAGAGATCACTATTCATAATTACAATATATGTGTTGGATTGTTCAATACAAACTATTCTATCGTTATAAAACGGTTCTATAGCATGTATATATTTGTTTATTTATATATGGTGTGAGGTCTAAATCCATTGGCTATACACGTCATAGCTTATTATCATGATTGATTCGTTATCATCAACTAATGTAATGAGATAGAGATCATCCAGCTGTAGTAAATTTCAGGACTCCGTCCGTTGATCAAAAATTTCCCCAGCATATATCTGATGAGACTTGTCCCAAAGACTCCCACAATTTGTGCATCGTCTGATGGACTCTGTTTTGTCCAAAACATCGCCTTCCGTCTCCCCTCCGAGTCGTGACTCCTGGCCCCAATTAAACGTATGTAGGTTAGTGGGGTTCGGCGACTAGTCTGCGCTCTGGTGGTGGATGCATCCCCGGGTCCCGGGAAGGTGTGATCCATTTGAATCATAAAAGAAAAATGTGTCCCGGGGATAATAAAAAAACGTCGCGTCTTCGTGGGGCAGTGAATCCCTCCCGGTCCTCCCGGGGGATTTGAAAAGCCTGAAAGCTTTAGGCTATATCTCAACGGTGCACAATATATTTTATAATTTTTCTGTACGTGTTTTCAGATCCTATCTTGCTTAGAGGACTACTAAAAACTGATCACTAGCCTATTGGTTTGAATAACATGGAGAAATATGTCTATAAGGTTGGTGTCTTGAACCAAAAGCCTCGTTGCCCACCCTTCCGAAGAAGCTACGCGACTGCAACCCCAACGTTTCAACCTGCAACCCCGGGACAAGTTGGCTATTTGTCTGTTGTGACATAGTTTCTCGAACCGGCACAAGTACGCGTATCTAACTAAATACTCGAAATCAACTGTTTTATATACTCTAAATAGGAAACGGACAAATTAGCCGCCAGCTCATGGGACATTTAAGAAACATATACGTCGTTGATAAATTGGAATAAATGTAGTGAAAGCGGGGTTACTAACGGTTTTGAACAGAAGAACTCTCGTATAACTAGCTGCGCGGTGCGCCTTCTTCCGTCTTTGTTTCCCGCTTCCCCATTTGTATTCTAGCTTCTATATTCATGTTCGCTTAACTATATGTTTAATTTTGTTCACATGAATTTTATCGCACCTTATTAAAGATTACTTGAGATTGTCTGCTCTGTATCCCATTGTGTGTTTGTCAGGGAAAAGATCCACTCTGTGAGTTAAATGCTTAAATATTTGCCATCGTCACAAAGTATAGCTTGATTTGCATAACAATTAGTGACAACCAACCAGTACGTAAGAACATTGGATCTACGTGATGAATCCTATTATTGACGCTTCCTTATATCACAATACGTGAACTTGGCTTGTTCTGGCTGTAGATTAGTTTTATAGCTTGGAGAAAAAGTAGTACAAACCCCGCCCCCTTTGTTACTTCTCTGACCATAAAAACTCCTTTGCCAACTAATAACTGGGGTTACTTCGGGATACAGCGGGTGTGATACTCCGACTGGGGTCCTTTATCCTCTCCCTTCCTTCATTTTCCCCCAGCAGGTTACATGCACACATTCCCATTCTTTCAGAACTCATACTTCGGGTACCTGTGAGCTCTCCGTCTCTGTAAGTGGGGCGTCCCCCGGCTGTAGCACGAATTGTGGATGTGAGACTTTTTATAGAAAGTCCTACAGTTTTTGAGTCGAGCAGCGCTTGAACCGGGGATTCGACTCGACGATTGGAGGAAACGGGGAGACATACACCCCAGATTAACCGAAACTCGACTCGAATTGTCCCATGGGGAAGAATACAACAAGAGAAGAATTACAGACATAGACACACAACCACCGTTGAAGCTGAGGGTGTCCCCACCACGGAAAGGGGCGACCTTCGACTGGGAAAGCAGAAGAAATTGCAGTTACCTGTAAATGATAGTAAGTGATATAATCACAATAGCCGTGGAAATCTGTGTATGCATCTCTATTGGACTTTCATAAAAATTTCCCTCCGCTTGTCTCGTCCTCTCGAGATGCCCTCTCATTTTTTGTCTGGGGCAAACATCCGTGGTTCGGGACAAACAAGCTTGGGACATCTCCGCCCCAGACGCGGGCAATGCAGCTTCTCCAGACTTTTCACCAAACACGAAACGGGGAATCGGGGGACGTGACGACTTTGAGCGTCGGTGTATAAAAACCCTTAATATCGCCGTTTCCACCCAACCATAATCCCTTTCTTCAGTCAGCCTCCTGAGTTGTCTTTCTGATATCTACTTTATATTTATATTGAAACAGAAAAAATAATAATCACAATGACTGACAGAGACACTGCCTTGGTCGCATCCATCGACATTGGTACCACCTCCTCTCGTGCCATCCTCTTCAACAGAAGTGGCAAGGAGATTGCTAAGCACCAGATCGAGTACTCCACCACCGCTAACACCACTGCTGACGGTGAGACAAAGATCTTCTCCGCTGAGGGTATCACTATTACTGCTAATGACGACTTAGAGATTGAAGATGTCCAGGACGCTAAAGGCCCAACGCTGAGATTCCCAAACCCAGGCTGGGTCGAAGTCAAACCAGCTCACGTTTTGGCCAACGGTGTTCAGTGTTTAGCCGCTTGTATTGTTACCTTGGAAAACGTCAACAAGGAACGTGCCACTAAAGGCGAGAAACCATACAAGATCACCTCTCTTGGTATTGCAAACATGAGAGAAACTACCATCGTCTGGGACAAATCTACTGGTCGTTCCTTGAACTATGGTATTGTCTGGAACGATACCAGAACTGCTGAGATTGTCAACAAGAAGAAGGCCAGTGTTTCAGCTGAGAAGCTTGAGGAGTTGAGACAGAAGAATGGAGTCCCACTCTCTACATACTTCTCTGCCTCCAAATTGAGATGGTTGATCGACAATGACGCGGATGTGAAGTCACTCTATGATAAGGGCCAATTGATGTTTGGTACTATTGACACTTGGTTGATCTACCACTTGACCAAGGAGAATGCTTTTGTTTCCGATGTCACCAATGCTTCCAGAACTATGTTCATGAACATCAGAACGTTTGAGTACGATGATGAATTGTTGGCATTCTGGGATATTGACCCAAAGAAGGTTGCTCTTCCAAAGATCGTCTCTTCTTCTGAGTACTATGGTGCTTTTACCACCCCAGCGCTAGGACCATTGGGTTACCAGGGTGCTTTGTCTAAGGCAGCCCTTGAAAAGTTGTCCTCCATTGAAGGTATCCCAATTTGTGGCTGTCTAGGTGACCAGTCTGCCTCTATGGTTGGTCAATTGGCTTTGAAGCAGGGTGCCGCTAAGTGTACTTATGGTACTGGTTGTTTCTTACTCTATAACACTGGTAAGAAGACTTTGATCTCTCAGAAGGGTGCTTTGACCACTGTTGGATTCTGGTTCCCATCCCTTGCTTCCTCTGAGAACCATCCACATTACGCCCTGGAGGGCTCCATCGCCGTTGCTGGTTCCGTTGTTCAGTGGTTGAGAGACAACTTGAAGCTGATTAACCAGGCTCAGGACATTGGTCCTTTGGCCAACCAGGTTGACAACACAGGAGGCGTTGTCTTCGTTCCAGCCTTCTCTGGTTTGTTCGCTCCATACTGGGACTCCGAAGCTAGAGGTACCATTTTGGGTTTGACTCAATATACAACCGCCTCTCATATTGCTAGAGCTGCTTTGGAGGGTGTCTGTTACCAAGCTAGAGCTATCTTGAAAGCTATGGCATCCGATGCTGGTGCTCAAGGTGACTTCTTGGAACAGGCCGTTGATACTTACGAGAAGGCACCATTGTCCTTGTTGGCTGTTGATGGTGGTATGTCCAAATCCGACGAAGTTATGCAGATTCAAGCTGATATTCTTGGTCCATGTGTCACTGTTAGAAGATCTCCAAACGCTGAGGCCACTGCGCTTGGTGCTGCTATTGCCGCTGGTATGGCTGAGAAGGAAGCTGCTGCCAGATTGTGGGATGATCTTGATGATGTTGTCGCTTCCATTGGTAGTGAGTCTCAGGGTGACTTTGTCTCCAAGTCCGACAAGGTTCAGAGAAGAGATGCCTGGAACTTGTGGGAGAGAGCTGTGGAGAGAACTAAGGGCTGGATCGTCAACTAAACTGCTTGACTTCCCTGTTATCTCACTACGGTAATGTGATTTTTATGTTAATGATGATCGCCACATGTGTATTTATAGTCATGATGGTTAAGTGTATATTCATAATGGTTTCATGATGTTTGAATAATCGATTATAGATGCCAGGCAGTAAACAGGGCTGTAGCACACACGCACATACAAAGGTTCTGGCTGTGGGGTATTTAACCTGACCTCACCTTGGCCAAAAAATCACAAGGCCACGACCAAGGTAACTAATAACACCTGAACACCACAGTAATTTTTCACAGTCACAAATTTCGCGACAAGAAAGAACGATCCCACTCTGATATTGTATGTGGCTATACCATTTTCGCGCTCCAGAGGCATTCTCTGCTACCGTACTGGTACTGGGTGGGAGACTAGCCATGAAAAGTGAAAAACTTCAGCACTACAAGTGTGTTTGCATAAGCGCAGTTGAGATAGACCCCCTCCCACATCAAACAATTAAAAATGGCTCCAAAAGGTAAGAAGGTGGCTCCAGCCCCATTGTCCCAGAAGTCTGGTTCCAAGTCTAAGACTCCAAAGAACCCATTGGCTGAGTCTAAGCCATTGAAGTTCGGTATTGGTCAGGCTGTCCAGCCAAAGAAGAACTTGGCTAGATTCGTCAGATGGCCA